>JAFMSR010000004.1:37091135-37779657 GCA_022818135.1 Saxidomus purpurata | reverse complement strand
ATATTACTTTGATTTTCCCTTGTTATTTTAAGTACAGTTAGTCTCACTCTGTATTTAACATTTTAATAGAGAATTTATTAAATTTTGTTAGTTGTAGGGTATGCCACTTTAAGGTATTACGAGTAATCGATTCTTAAACAGTATACTGAGTGCAGCTTGTTATCATGCATGATAACCTAGTAATTACATGACTGTTGTTATCAGTTCAGGAAATTCCACATGTAACTTTCACAGCAGTATTTAACCAGAGTCTGCATTTTATCATATGCTGCTTGCAAATATCATATTGGGAAATATCAGTGATCCAATAGCTTGTTTTGTTGACATTATGGACAATTTCATATCAAGATAACATTGAACAAATACGAGAAATGAAAATTAATGCTCATTTGCATGAGTTTTTAGAAACGACGGAATGAAATTTTAGTTCAGTTATGAGTAGTAAACGGGGTAAAAGTAAAAAGGATTTTGCCAGACGTAAGTTTCTTTTATTAAGTCAACTGTTTGGTAAGATATTGATGAAAAAAAAAACTGTCTGAAATTTTGGAATGTCCATCAAATAAATAAGTTCCACTAATATAAACGTGTGTCAAGTAATTCTTTACTTATGAAGCTTTAGAAACGCCTTTGAAATTCCAGCGTAAACATAATATTAAATTGAAGGGGTGCAGTAAAACTGATTAATCCTGCCAACTTTTTTCCAAAAAAAATCTCAAATTGCTATTTCGATTTTTACTTGTGTTGTCGATTCTACCCCAAGACATTTGGTAACTTTTAAATTTTATGTTTATTAAGTGTATCATTTGGAGAAATTAAATCTATTACATGTATTTCCAGATGAGCACATGTCGAAAAAGGAAAGAAAGCTGAGATATGAAGAAAACCAAAGACTTAAACAAGAAGAGTCCAGGTATCTTTTGATATATTATACAGTTACCGGGCATCTCTATAAGTTTTGTCAACCAATGAAATTGCTGTAATTCTGTTTCTTCCTTTGTTCTAAATCTCATAGAACGACTAGATCTATATATAAACCTTTAGTATTTCAAATATTTATTAGTTCGTAGCACTTCACTTTGTTGGTATGGTAACTACATGTGGGCGTGAGATTGCCATAGTACCTGGTATGTTATATTCCAGGTTTTGGCAGTGAAAGTACTATATGTATATCTATTCATTTCAGATTTTTTAAAGCAATAAAGGAAGGTGAAGAGGAAACAGTTGAGACACTTTTGAGACAGGATGCCTTTGTACACTACTTACAGGAAACAGACAAACTGTCCCTGGCCTTTGTACAGGTGGTTTTGTTGAATAATGTAGAACTGTTGAAAATCCTCCTAAGTCATGGGATTGATGTTCAGGCAACTGACAGTATGTTTGAGGAAAATGGAATTATGCACGCAGTTAGGTAATCTGTGCTTTAACAAACATTTCACATTTTTATGGTTGAGGAAAATAGAATTATGCATGCAGTTAGGTAATCTGTGCTTTAACAAACATTTCACATTTTTATGGTTGAGGAAAATAGAATTATGCATGCAGTTAGGTAATCTGTGCTTTAACAAACATTTCACATTTTTATGGTTGAGGAAAATAGAATTATGCATGCAGTTAGGTAATCTGTGCTTTAACAAACTCTTCTCATTTTTATGTTTGAGGAAAATGGAATTATGCACGCAGTTAGGTAATCTGTGCTTTAACAAACACTTCACATTTTTATGGTTGAGGAAAGTGGAAGTATGCATGCAGTTAGGTAATCTGTGCTTTAACAAACTCTTCTCATTTTTATGGTTGAGGAAAGTGGAAGTATGCATGCAGTTAGGTAATCTGTGCTTTAGGGAAAACATCTCATTTTTATGTTTGAGGAAAATGGAAGTATGCATGCAGTTAGATAATCTGTGTTTTAGCAAACACTTCACATTTTTATTCTCCATTAAAGGTACGACAGTCATTACTTGAATGAATCTTGATAGGAATGTTTGTTTTTCTGACATATTACAGTTTTCAAGTTTTGGTCAGTTTGCTTGCAGAGTCCTTGAATTGGTTTAAACAATATTTAACTAATAGTAAAAATGCCGAAACAATATTTTGTAAAAGCAAGGAACAAATTGAAAACATAAGCTTACATGTATTTAAAAAATCTTGACAGGTAAGAAAATGGAAAAATGCTCTGGTAGCTATGTTTATGCCTTGCAACCCACTTCAAAGGAGTGGGCGTCTATTTGTTTGCACACATTTGTCAGTCAGTTGGTCAGTATTTTGGCCAATCAGTAGATAAAACACTTTCTGATAAATTACTTGAAAACAGTTGGGCCTAAAACTTGATAGAGAGGTTGGCCATAGCCAGTGGATGTCCTCTATTGCTTTCAGGCGAGTCCTGGTGACCTTTAGTGGAAAACTGGTTCATCTGTTACTGGTTTCAGTGGTTACTGAGGAGATGTCATGTAAACAGAAGTGTTGACAGAAAAGTTATAAGCACTTCACCTTACAATTATGATGTTCTGATATGGCCCATTCTAGTGCTACAACTTTCTACAATGGAGTGAGATGACAACAAAAAACATTAAGTTTCTCAAAATACCACCTCATACAACATTAATTTATTCTTTCTTTATATTTCATTTAAGTTTCTTTGTTTTAGATATGGTCATAAAGAAATGCTGGAATGCTTGTTGTCATGTGGAATAGGTATCAACCATCAAAGTGAAAACGGCTCCACTGCCCTTCATGTAGCCGTTGAAAATGGCAAGCATGAATGTTTGAAAATCCTCGTCATGCAAAAGGGGATTGATCTGAATATCAAGGACTGCAGTGGGTACAGTCCACTTCTGTGGACGGCACGATTAAGGGACTGGCGTGCAATGGACATTATGATCAAAGCAGGTTGTAATGTGGAAAGTAAAGACTTTTGCAAGGGCGTGAACTGTCTACATGTCGTTGTAGATAAAGAGCGAGCCTTCTGGAAAGGAAAATACGCGGGCCCAGAGGACACTGTAAAGTGCATAGATTTATGTGTGAATGCAGGGGTAGACATAGACAAAGGTGATATTTATGGTAATTCACCATTGATATACGCAGTCAAATCAAATAATACACCAGCTGTGAAACAACTGTTACGATTGAACTGCAACATTGAAAGCTACCCACAGGTTGCCGACACAGGAACGCAGTTCTATTTTCATAGGGATCTAAAAGGATCTGAATCAAAACTGTTTCCTCTATACATTGCTGTTTCAAGACTTCAGCTGAGTACAGTAAAAATGCTATGTGCTGCTGGTGCCCCATTTCACTTGTTAGCAAGGGAACCGGATGTTCTTTCATTTCTTGAATCAACTTATCCTCCATTAAAGAGCATGTTTGATGAAATAGTTTTTAACCCTACAACATTGAAACAGGCAAGTAGGGTTATTGTCCGGCGAACACTGAAAGGAAAAGTCCTCAATCTTGCACAGGATCTTGACCTGCCAGTATCACTGGTTAAGTATATTTGCCTCGATGATATTGACAGTCTGTAAACTACAGTCCAGTTCACCAGGTCCAGAAGCAAACTGTTTAGGTTGGCACTATAGTTTAGGGGTAGAGCATAGACCTCCAAAACTTGACAGTCACCAAACCTGGCTGTCATCAGTTTGAACCCCAACAGTGAAGTTTAATTGCAACAGTTTCTGTCAAATTGCCTAGGATTAGAAATTCAAGAGTGCGAGTCTTTGCTTGTGTAATACATTACAGAGACATTTTAGTTACGTCACAACCATGTAGAAAATTCATCCTTCACAGAGATGATGCATTAGGTGGAGGAGACTTTATTAATTTTGCAATGCTCATTAAAAATTAGGTACATATGTACTTGTCAGTTAGGAAATATGTGTTAATGGACCACTAGCTATTCTGTATATATATGTTAACAGAATGGAAAGATATCAAGCATACACACTACCAATGTTTTATCGAATTGTTTTATCTGATACAAACAACTGATATCACAAATTTAATGACTTTTAGAAGCATGGACTTACAGAAATTCAATTTTTTTCTAAATGTTTTTCCGTGAATTTTTATCACGAAAGAATCTTTCACATGAAAGTCTACAAAATCTTCCCACTTTACAACAGCACATTCAAATTTTATTCAGTTAAAGTTTTAGTAGCAGTGTACAGCGTACTTTTCATACTTAGAATTTAGTACATGTATTTTTAAAATCTTTGGCTGTTGTTATGTGTACATGTACATTGATGTTATTTATTATTCAGTCAGGGGTGTTACTTGTTTAAGTTATTTTAGTGTTATTTTAGATAACTTCTACAAGTTATATTTATCTTTAATTCATCACTCACTTGATCACTTTATTTTTCAGTCATGATCACTTATTTAAGTTATTTTCGTTCAAACAGTACAAAGATTTAACATCATTTTTTCACAAGGATACAAATTTTCTGGGAAGTTACACATATTTTTTCTATATCTTTGATCATTGAACTTCAAGATTATGATATAAAATATGTTATGCAACGACAAAACCTTCTTAAGCAAGGGCTTTGAAGTAGGTCATCTGTTAGACAATTTTGGCAATAAATCCATTATGTCTAATTGAAAAAGCCATTACTGTCAACTATAAAGAAAGGACCTGCATTTCTTTCTCTTTTCGAGGTAAAAGAAATTCAAGATTTGTAACCTGTATACGTTATTTTCATATAGTCATTTCTATTTCAAGGGAGTTAATTGTTTCAGCAAAGGGAAGTAATTTTATTAACAAAATGTTTCAAATGTCACTTACAGAAGTTATTTTCAAAATAACTGATACAAGTTACACCCCTGACTAAAAAGGTAGATCATGGGTGCAAGAAAGATTGAATCCCTATATTATCCAATGAATTGTTCTTAGTAATATTGGACTCTTCTACAGTGAGACTGTCACATTAATACAAGTGACATTATCCTGAATAAACTGTATGGACAGAAATGTGATAATTACCAAATTGAATATTGTTACCATGGTATTGCTTTTGGGAAGTGTACTTCCTTATATCAATGTATCATGTAAGTTATTTATACCGTCATACTAAAAATAAGCAAAAAAGTCACACAGCTCCTTTTTGGCAGCCAATCAAAAACACTCATTGGCAAAAACTGGCTGGAAATATCAGTCAGGTAAATTTCTCTTTTTTTGGCTTGTCAAAAAAACTAATTTTGGTAATACATGTATAGGCTTGATGGGAGACATGCCAGGGACTCGTCCAAGAAAAAATGCTAACACAAATGCTCTCATGGATGGACTTTTATAATATCCTATTTAAATCAAATAAAGTCACGCAACTTGGAACAAAGCTATAGCAGTATTAAGTCAAATGAGGTCAAAATCAGAACAGTGTTTAACTTACTATGGCCACTCTTGTTTTCAGCTGTTTTCATGCCCCTCCATTACTGTATATGACTTCAAATCAGCGAGGTCAAATAGGAAAATACTTAGTTGTTCAAAGGGATGGTCAATGGAAATTTACAGAATGAATAGTGAACAGTGCAGATCATGATCACAGTGGACAGATGTGGAGACTGATCATGATCTACACAATCATATAGTTAAGGTAAAATAACTTATAGCCAGCAGTTACTGTGTAGGTTTTAGTTTATTTAAGCAAGGCCTCTTATTTATGAAAAAGGTTAAGCTACCTTGTAGATTTTTAGTGTACTGTTTGTATCTAACTTTCTATTATACTTTGACTGTGATATTTGTTTTGATTTCTATAAGTACTACTGTTTTTGTCGTTTCATAAAGGAAACAGAAGGAATAAAGTGACTGTTAAGAGGTCTTTGTTAGTTTCTTGAACAGAATTTTGCCTTACCTTTTTAGAAATTGCTCATCTTTGGTCCAGTCAACAACAGGTGACCACTCGTAAAATCGCATTTCTTTCTTTAGAATAGCTTTGTGCTATCAATTCTTGCATTAAAGAAAATGTGACTGTCCAGAATAAGTTAAACCCAATAGTTGGGTATTTGTTGATCAAAAAATGTAACCATGACCTTTAAACAATGACCTCAAAATAGATAGGGGTTATTTACTAGGCATGACACATCTCCATACTAGTTTAAGTATGTTAAAAAAGTGGTAAAGTTATTGTTTGGAAGCCATTTTACCATCCGAGCTCACAGTGACCTTGACTATTTATTTTATTTATAAGGGTCATTACTAATACTGAGCAATTGATTTGAAACAATTTATAACACAGACCTTGACCTTGACTCTGTGACCTCGGGACCAACCAAACTTTGATGTTCCTAAGCCCAATTGTTGCAAGTTTCTAAGTGGAAACTGTACTTAATGACCAACAATGCTGAACAAAACAGCTCCTATGTTTGTGTCATAGTACGTAAGTAATATAACTTTGATTCTTCTGTGCCTAGCTGTTGGTGAGTACTGTATTTGATGGTGTATAGGGGACTACATATTTCATCTTTTTGGATATAGAACTATTAAGCATGTACCATGATTAAATATGATGCTGTCTGCCTCGGTGGTAGAGTGGTTGAGTCGCTGACTTGAAATCACTAACATCTTATAGACGAGGGTCATGGGTTTGTGAGAAAGTTTGCAGTTTCTTTTGGAGGATAGGAGTCTAGTACTGGTTCTTTCCAGGAAAGATTGTTGGGTAAACTACCCATCTGCTAGAATGACCAAAAAAGGATTGGAACAGGTTAAACTCCTACAACATGATACCACATGTGTAGCTAATTCATTTCATTAAAAGATTTTTAATGTGACTAGATAATTGAAGTTATTTGTGCTTTACTCTTGTATTGCCAATTAATATAACCATTACCCTGCTTAATTTCTTCAATGGACTTTCAGTCGGGGCAGTACTATACTTTGCTCAAAGGGAAACTTCTAAAAAACCTACTGACTTTAAAAGTGAACAGTGCAGATCATGATCTACACTGGTCATCATGGTAGAATAACTTGTCAACCCACAGGGTAAGGGCTAATGGGACCTAAGCAGATTTCTAACTCTTACTGGTAGCAAGTGATTCTGCAACTGATGAGAATCTGTCAGTCTCAATATCCATTCAGTCTGATCATGATCTGCACTGTTCACTTTTCAGTCAGTAAATTTTCAGTGAGTACCCCTTTAAATAATTAATGGTACTGTCCAAATTGAAAGATGGCCAAGTGTATTTTAGAAATTCAGGAGTCGGGGTTAATAGCTCATTAAAACAGAAAGAAATCTTTGTCATGTTGCGATGACAACAGTTACTGTGACAGTGCAAAGTATAACTTCATCACTTGCAATAATTTTTTCCAATACTCTCAGTCTGTGTGATCAAGCACATGATAAACCACTCCCACAATTACGTTTTATTGCACCAATTTTGTGTAAATTTAATACTCTGAACATACATTAAAGCTACATTCCTAGTGAACATGCATTTAAAGTCCCAGGATCACTTTGAATTTAGGGATATAGAAAAATAAATTTACTGATAGGACAGTGATAGAACAATGTTCTATTCACTCGAATATAATGTTAACATAATTATGTCTTTCTATTGTATTCAAGTCTTTTCTACAGAGTTGCCAGAAAGCCTTTCTTATTTTCTGCAATATCATTGAAAAAATACTGCACTATATTTCTCATGTTCTTATTGTTTTAAAAAGCAAAGTTAGGTATGTTTTTGGTACAAATAAAAGTCATTTCTGGCAATAAGACACCTTTTTTGATAAAATGAGAGCTACTTGTTATTGTGCTCCTTGGACTTTAAACCTCGCATATTAATGTGAAAACATCAATATTCATGGCATACCCTGAAGCTGTCTACAATTTTTAATCCCTACAATTTGCATTTTTTATTGCTTGTTAATGTGTAGATTTTACATTATATAAAATCCACAAATCTTTGTGCCATCAAATTTGTACTTTTTTCTGAAAAAACAATGAAATTTCATACCCATGAATATATATGCTTTCACAGTACCTGGTTATTAATAAATGTAAATAGCAGCCTGTGCTTGTGTAAACGAGACAAAAAAAACAAGTTCTGAAGTGACTGCATGCACACTGAAATAGTTCATTTTCCAATCACTGCACACTATTCTCTCCATGATCTACAGAGTACATGCTACACAGTCTTTTGTAATATAGCCACTCTTTAATATCCACCGTCCTCAAAGGGGAATAATTCCACCATTTCTATCAATGCTTATGTGCAGGCTTGAAGTTGCCAAGTGTTCAAAACAGAATCTGAAAACCTGCCAAAGGGACCACTTATAGTAAATCTGGGGGATTTGAACTGGCCCTGTCAGCAGGCATCAGAGGACTGTTGAGTTTAGGTGTAACAGGGATAAGGGGGGGGCTGTCACAAAATGACCACCAACACCAGCTGACTGCCTCATGTAGCAGTTGAACTCAAACGAGGTAAAACCGTAGTCCATTTTCCTCTTTTGTTATTCCACTTTCTGCACAGCAGTTGTCTTTCTCTGTGGGGTGTATGCTGGAGAGTACCACAGACCTATCAAAGTGACCAGATGACACAGGTGTAACATGGAACTACTGAATTCTGTAGAGGGATAAGTGTTCCAACATAATTCTATCAACCCTAGTAGAAGGATTCTGAAATTGAAAGAAGTATGGTTTATTGAATAACTAAAACATGCACTGGACCTGTACATTTCTCAGGTTTTATCACTCTTAATAACTGGGTTCACACTCTATGTACAAAAATATTTAAAATAGTTAATTAAAGTTTATTCAATCACATATCATATCGCTTCCATACCAGACATGCATGCTATATAATCAACATATACATTTTTGTATTTAAAAGAAACATACTTGTTTCAATTCTCATTTGAGCGACAGTTTTGTTGGATAGTGCAAGATACGTTAAATGTCCTAGCCTGGTTCTTTTATATGCCCGATTTATAGCACTGATACATGGTACCTCAGCGTAAGGCCACACATGTTGGCATGATTCTGGAAAAAGTCTCACAGCTTGTGGTCAAAGCTTCATAATACTTTGAGAATTGTGATGAAACACTGTACCATACATACCTTAAAACAACTGGTAGATTTGTAGACCACAGTAGATAATGTAGACTGTGGAAATACCAGACATAAAACTGATAATGTAGAGACCTGCTGAAACACATTCCGATAAAATTGGCTGTAAATAATGGCAATAAAATCTGTGAGCAGCGTTAAGGAAGCATTCTAACAGGATTTGAGTATTATATACCTTATACAAATATATCACGCCAGTCTTCCAGAACTATCTTGGGCTTTTGAAATTCCCTACTGTGTATTTTCATTCAACATTATACAAGTTAGCATGCTTGACTTGGTATTGTTATGAATGAAGTCACGTGATGTACAATGTGTACAAATTACAAATTGTACAATTTACAGTATTTCTGGTTTCATCTGCAATATTGGCAACATCAACAACAAAATAAGACAAATTGTGTTTTATGGGGGAGTAAAAAAGAATAGCCAACAGGTGGAAGTGACTTAAATAGTTTCAACTCAGTAGTACCATTTCAAATTTTTTTTTTTTCTTCACGTTGTTGTACGAGTTTAATGCTTGTTCCTACTGAATTTTTTGGTTAATTTAACATACAGGCAGTATACCTATACAACGTTCATTGGAAGAACCAGTACTAGACTCCCATCCTCCATAAGAAACTGCCAACTTTCTCACATAAAGAGACATGGTCGGTAGCAGGGCTCGAACCCATGACCCTCAATCTATGGGAAGTTACATTCATTTCAAGTCAGTGACTCTAACCACTCCACCCCTGATAAAGACTTCAGCTAATATAAACAGAAAGATTCCATCGAGAAGGGACAGAGCTTCTCCATCGGAACCTCAGGAAGAAGTCATCAAGAGCAGTAAGATGCAAGAACCAATGTAAAATAAATAAGTTAAACTAAGCTAGACATTAAGTCTGCAGAAATAACCCCTACAGATTCAACATGGCAAATATTGTACAGGCAAACACAGAAATCTTTATAAAGGATATGATCACCAGATAATCGAGTATTTGGCTTCGTGAAGCTGCTTAAATCAACCTTTGGTAAATACCTGAAATAAAAATCATGTAATATATTATTGTAACTGAGAGCAGGTAAATATGTATACAGCTATAAGTTAACTGGCTAATTGACAGTTAGTCCACTTCCTGGAAAACCCAGTACTGGTGTCATATTGGCCTTGTAGTTCAGTCAATACAGTGCTGGCTCTGGAGGGTGAACCTGAGCTCGATTCCTGGAACAAAGGTGATTTTTTCACCAAATGTTACATGTGATACATAAATTTCATTTTCTATTCTGCCTTGTTTAATTATCAGACACCAATTTGAAAATATGTGTAGAAATTCTACACACTGAACCTTTGACTTAACTGATAAAATTTATTTGTGCAACTATTTCTGCAGTGGAAGACTCGATCTTTCAACAAGTCTGTCCTTAAAGTAGGAACAGAAAACTGTGGCATATAGCATTTTTAGTTTCAGTCATTACAGATGTGAATGGGTATCAATAATGAAAGTAATTTATACTCATTTAGTTATTCTCGATTGCAAAACAAGTTCTCACAACATTGATTAATCACTTTTGATACAGAACCAACCTCTAAGAGAGAGAGGTAATGTGGAAATATATGTGTCTAGCCTCAGGTCACTACTGCCATGGAACTGGTGGGGATCTAACCAAGGACCCTGTGATCCTGAAGCAAATGCTATACCAGTGTGCCATTGTGGCTCAAATGGAAGTTACTTGCTCAGTGTCCCATTACTGAATGATGCACTTCTGGATAGGGCTTCCTGAGTGATAACCACTAAATGGGAGAACTTGTTAACAATCTTGATATATAACAAAATAGTTTCTAGTTGCAGACCTCCATTTAAAAGGTCATTTGAAATCTAATTCATAAGTACGAACCTTCTCCACTTGATGAACACAAACAGAAGCAGCGCTGCTATATGACCAAGTAACAAGGACGTCTGGAAATATCTGTTGAGGAATATATCCTCTGGTACTAGTCTCCAGTTAACTGTCCATTTATAGAAGAACTGACGTCCCAGGTTAAATGACATTTTAATGTAACCCCAGGGATTCTCCAGTAAAAATGGTACAGCTAGTGTCACCTGAAAAACAACAATAACCAAAATTATGTGCCTTGCTACAGATCTAATTATTTATATGAGAAAGTTGGTTCTAGTGAAGGATGAGATTGTAAGTGACGCCATGACCTTCATGACCTTCCTAGTGACGACTAAAACTGAACTACTCACCTGTAAAAACCGAAATACTGTTGAACGGGTCTTAAATGCTAAGAAAAATGTCAAATGACTGTGTCACTGAATACATTTTGTAAAGCACATAACTTTCTTCAAGAACTGCATGGACATCAAGTAAGAACAGTATTACAAAATGCATGATTATTAAGAAATTGTGTAAACTTACTTACCTGTGGTACTGCACAGATGGTTAGGCACTTTATGGTTCCCTTAATTCCTTGAGAAACCAGCAATAGATACAACAGAGCCGGGGCAAAAAGCAAAATGTTCATCTTTACTGATACACCAAGACTGAAATAATTATACAAAATATTCAAATTTTTTAATGCTGTTTATCGTCTGTCTGCAAATTCATGATAAGCTTGATTATTTCTACAAATACACATTACATTTATCCATCTACACATTCTGATTTAAGTGTCTCCACAAATTAACAATACCAGTATCTACAACCCCCAAAAAATGGACCGTTCCAAAAAGATGTAGTTCCGCTAATTTCAAATACACGTACAGTATTATACATGGTGCTATATAACTCATTATTCTGTACATGTACAACATTACCTGAACATCAAACATCCAAGAGACCATCTGTTTGTTAGGAAGAGGTCTATAGCTATATATAGAAACAGCATGGCGACCGGGTCATTAAACATTCTCAGCATGAAGATTGAATGTATTCTGTAGGATGTACAGCACATGAAAAAGAACACGAACGGCGGAACCTGAAAATAGATCAATGTGTTACTAAAATTTGATAATTCTAGCATGTCTAGTGTTTACAGATTGATGGTACTAAGAACAACCCCTAAAATATGCTTTATTTTTGTATTTAGTTTAAATATATATAAACTATAAGTAATAAGGACATGAAAATACAACAAATGAGGAAAACTTAAACAAGAGGGCGAAGATGGTCCTATATCGCTCACCTGGCTACCGTTGGCTATAATACAAGATCATCAAAATCAGAAAGGTCAATTTTTGCCTTGGGGTTCTGATTTAAACAATCTTCATAGCTATCTACTTCATAATGCTATATTCCAAATATCTAAGCTCTGGGCCTAGTGTTTTTAGACAAAGGGCATTTTTAAGTTTTCCTTATCTAAGCCTATGTTACATCAAGTAACCCCTTGACAGGGTCAATTTTGACTTGGCAGTCATGACTTCAACAGTCTTGGTAGAGATCAACTAGGCAATGATACATGCCAAATACGTAAGCTCTAGGCCATGTGGTTTCAGAGATGAAGATTTTTAAAGCTTTTCCTATATATATATACGCCAAAGTAAAAACAAGTGACCATTTTTGCATATCGTACAGGCATTCTTGCATGAAATGGAATTATTTGAACAACAAAGAGAGGGCTTCATGCCAGGAACAACTCTGCTAAATTTCATCATCATTGGCCAAGTGGTTTCAGAGGAGATGTTGTTTGAAGGAAAATGTTATGACATGTATTATTAAAGCATCCAATTTTTCCTTTACATGTTTATACAGTAGATACATGTATTATACATGTAAAAGTCTTAATAAAACTAACAATGATTTTCACACATTGCATAAACTATAAAACACACCTTTTTTACACGCCTGTATATGTCAAATATGACAAGAAGGGATGAAAGATAAACCCCAGCAAATATGTACTGTGCCATTTGTATATCTTTTCCATAGTCAGTTAGATAATACAAGCCTGTAAAAATGTACACAAATCCAGCTGGATACCTGAAATTAAATGAAAGCATTAATGATTATTACAGTACTGTACAATAATGTACATGTTGTCATCATCATAAGCTAAATCAGTCATCTTTAGGTTACAGAATCATAATTCTTGCATATTGTACAGGCATTCGTGCATATTGTACAGACATTCTTTCATATCATACAAGCATTTTTGCATATCATACAGGCCTTCTTGCATATATCATACACGCATTCTTGCATAGCGTTCAGGTATTCTTTCATACCGTACAAGCATTTTTGCATATCATATAGGTGTTCTTATATATATCGAACAGGCATAATTGCATATCGTACAGGCATTTCCTCTGATTTTGTCCATGCCTTAAAACTTGGTCTGGCACCCCTATTGCAAGATGAGCTACATTCTGTAGACTTCCTTTGTTGTATGGTGAATTAAATAGTGAAGTTATTCTGCTACTATAGATATAGTTAAGTACATGTATTGATAACCAATGAATGACAGATGTAAATAAAACATTTGTGCAAAAACATGTCCCTCAGGTATGTATGGTTGGGATTGGAATATCTGTCCTTTGGCATGCTTGCGGACCTATCCCAACAACAAACACAACATTCAACCTCAAAAAGTGACCATGTTTTTGATCAAATATGTCCCAATTAAGCAAGGCGCTAAGACTCAATAGGAATATAACAGTACTGGCAAGTTCTAAGCCTTCCTGAACATGCTAAATTTAGTTAACCGTAAATACTCGGTCATAAGTCGACAAATACAATCCCGAAATATAAGAATAATCTATTGTCCCAACAAGGTAGACTTGTCGCAAGACAGCCAGCCAGACATTTCAGCTAATAATTAAAGACTTGATTGCATGAATTTTGACTGAGTTTAAAATGGAAATTAAACTTACACAAGTGGTCCAGTATCTCCTTTAAGCTGCACATAATCATATGTACCATTGACGACCCCTTCCACTTCCTGCATGTAAGCAACCCAATCAATCTCTGTATCTATGTTTAAGACAAACAAAAACAATTTTACATTTGTTAAGAAAATTGAAAAATACAGTTTTTAGAGAATTTTTATCGTATCTTTACTTCTTTATGAATAATGTCATCTAATATCATCACTAAGGCAGTATGATGAAGACATAATGGTGCACAAAGACCACATGCCAAAGGCATATAGATCATGTGCTAATTTCATTGGGGTGCAATCTCTATACCATGACGTATACTGAGGGACATAATTATGTAACCATAATGCCTTCTTTTACATGTTTTTAAACCTGCAATCAGCTGTTAACTTATGTTTGACAACACTTAACATGCTTTAGGCGAGCGTTGGTGTAGAGGTGTCTGCTGCTCATCCCGGAGGTTGTGGGTTTGAGCACAACTGGGGTAAGCCTAAACCTCCTCATATGACACCAGTACTGGTCTTTCCAGCAAGCCAACTCAATAAGCTGCAAGAAGTCTCTTGCTTCAAGATTAGAAACATTATGTTACAAATGTGAGCCCTGACTTTACAAAAGTGGAGATAATCATGCCATAAATTACAGGCCAATCTCGCTAACATGTACATGTATGATTTACTTTAGTCCAACAGTATATACATGTATGGTTGCACAGCATGCAGGCCTTTAGCCTTATTAATTTGGCGTTTCAGAGTGACCCCTTTCACAGATCTGATATTTTATAACTGTCACACCTTAAGAAGGTGAACAACTAAAAAATACTACAAAATTGTCAAAGTCACCAATGTAGTGCAGTGTTCCAGCTAGGCCTAAATAGCGCGACGCAGCGCCCTGCCCATATTCTGCAGCGCCCTGCCTTTTTAAATACAATAAATTGGTCCCGCGCTGCAGACCAATTTATTTCCGTAAATACATCAGAATGAACAATAACCTATACAAAGTTGTCTTATCAAAAGGGCAAAGGGCACTATTAAAAAAGGCAGGGCACTGCAGAATATGGGCAGGGCCCCGCACCCCGCTTTTTGGCATAGCTGGAACACTGCACTGTATAGTACATTGGTGACTTCGACAATTTTGTCGAAAGCCAAGCCACAGAAGTATACAATACAGTCGTGAAAGAACTTGTTTCGCAATCGACAATAAACTAAATAAATTAGTATCATATTAAATCGATACTTCTCAGCTCACATTTAATTTTGTTGATGACGACCGCAGATACTAAACATTCAGCAAAAAACAGCAACACCATAACAGGTATACACAAATTAGGCTCAAAAATATAACGAAATAAAGCCATAGGTTTAAAATTCTTCTTGAATTTTCTCCACATCTGTTTTTTTATGGAGGCCGCCATTTTGAATGTCACGTGGCAAATTGACTTCCGGGTTGTCGATATAACATTTAGGTAGAACGAACGAAAATTTGTATATCAGTCTGTTCTTGTTATCATAAATGAACGAAATTTCATTTACTCGTTTCTAAACGTATCAAAAACTGTTTCGCAAAAAGGTGGGACAATTTGATAGAGGCAAAATCTAAGCTAACACATTCATTCGGAAAATTTTCGGAAATTGCCGAACTTTCAATAGTAAACAAACATGGCAGAAGTCTGGCTTTCATATTTTTCTGTTCTATTATTTCTTTATTTCTCATGTGCTCTCGGCAAGGACACCGTCATCGAATATCACGAAGACAAGAAACCTTGCACATACTTTGGTAAGCAAGGATAAAGCTGCTGACGCAATTCATTCTGACACGGGTCACTGTCAGCTGTTAGCCTAATTAATTTGGCGTTTCAGTGTGACCCCTTTCACAGATCTGATATTTTATAACTGTCACACCTCTACAACTATAAAATATCAGCCTATAAATTCGGTTTGCCTTCGAAGTCGAAATAGTTAGACTATGTCAGCTGTCAGTATTGAGTTAGGTGCCACAGGTTAATAGCTTAATATATATAGTATGTGCATGCACTGTAGGAAATGGTAAGAGCAGATCAGTGGCCTAGTGGTTAACAGTACTGGACTGATAACCCAGGGATCGCAGGTTTGATCCTCCACGCCTCCAATAACACCAGACCTAGTATATATCAGGGTCCATGTAATATGGCAGTGGCTAGGTAGCCGTGAACGGCTACCTAGTCTTTTGGTCTAGGTAGCCGGATCCGGCTTCTTGGACCAAAAGGCTAGTTAGCCGTACATATATTTCATATGTTTGATTGTTTTCACTTTTAAAATATTGTTTTAAAATATCTTTTCTCGTTAAACCGTAACTGGTTAATATCATGTATGTATGTAAATATGAAAGACGAGGAACTGTTAATGTTCAAGTCTGATCTGTAAATAAAATGTCTGTTCTGTTTAAAAAAATGTTTATTTTCCACTTGTCATTTGTCACTAGCGGTACTTGTGAAAGATAAGATGACAAAATTAACTCTTTTAATTCATTTTTGACTCAATAAGTCAAATCTATGTGACACCACTGATTGAGTAATGCTCGTTAATTTGTGAATGCGAAAAAATATTTTTCTCTAACATTAAAAAAAGTTCAAAATGTTGTTTATTCAAATCAACTTGTTCTGTTTGGAAAAGTGTATTATCTGGCCGTTCTATAATTATACGAAGTAAGAGTATAATGGAAAATACAGCTGTACCCTTTATTTTTTGATGAATTTTTAAATGTTTGGTATCAAATGAAAGCTGAAATTATGAAATTTATGGATATGTAAAAGAAAAATTATAAGTAAAACCGTGATAAAAACTTAAGATTCAATATTTCGGGCATATTTAACTGCTTTAAGAAGGCAGTGGCGAGGTAGCGGTAAATTACATGGTACTACTTCGATCCTTATCTAATATCAGTAAACAGGAAAAGTAAATTATTACAAATAATGTATATTAATGAATGATTATTCAATACCGATTCTATGTAGCACCTAGTATGAAATATAATGCATGGCTACCTAGACCAAAGGACCAGGTAGCCGGTCACGGCTACCTAGCCACTGCCATGTAATATACAGACCTTGTATATATACAGGCGTGTGAATCAACGGCTGTAAATCAAGAATGTCATTGGAACGGAATCAGAATGCGTTCAACTATGCAAGTAAAATTCTACGCGCCGTAAACTGTGATAAATTAAACTATAAATTGCAACTCTATGTATGACCCGGATTAAACTAAAGCTGAGGCCCCATATATGGGTGCTATACACCTGGCATGTATAAGAACCAGGGGTGTCTCTGGAATTGGGATGCTTTCTGTATCTTGCACTATCCTCCGAAACCTAAAATAACTAACCTCTTCTGGGGGAGTTGGTCATATGGGAAACCGGTACCAACGATAAAACCCTAATATACCAGGGGCGGATCCAGGATTTGGTCTTAGGGGGGGCGTAACTGTTTTGCCATTTGGTGGTTCTGCCTAAGCCTTATAAGATGGCATTGATGACTGTGTTTATTCTTTGTTTTTAAGTAATCAAACACTAAATAGCGGTGGAGCGCGCGAGTGTATATAATTAACATGTGTAATTGAATGGCAATGAACAATGTCAGGGCCTTAGCCAGAGGTTAAAAAATAGTGAGGCACTTTCTAGGGGGGTTCGGGGGCATGCATTTTCGTGCCATTTCGTGCATTTTCCTGCATTTCAAACGTGTTTTTGATACTTTTAAGATACTGATTTTGGAAACAGAAAATATAAATTTATACACAGATATTTATGTAAGGTTGGGGAATTTTAGGGGGGGCGCGCGCCGGGTGCGCCCCCCCCCCTGGATCTGCTAGTGTATACGATACGACCCGGATTATAATAACGATTGTTGAAAGCAAGAGTTTATATGCCTGCGTTATTAATATTAATTTATGCAGCTCTCAAGTACAAAAACAGTTTAACATTAGCTAAAACTGATGCAGGGGTGAGAAAAATGTATCCACAAAGACTAATTGGTATCATTTTGTATGATGATGTATGATATTATCTTATATGCTTAGTTTATATATCTGTACATTTCACCTGTACATTTCAGAAAGCACAAGAGTAGCTACTGATCAAGGAGGCCTTATCAACTGTTCATGGTATTCACAGAAAGCCTGCTGCAAGAGGACCGAAGTGACATCAGTGTTTGCTTCTAACATGCTGCCATTGTACATGGCTAGCCAAGACTGTCATAACCGCATTAACTACATGATGTGTTACTTCTGTAGCCCAGACCAGTACCTGTGGTACAAAGAGTAAGTTTGTGTTAATGGACTGTCACTGACATATGTTAATTGTCTGAAAATCTGTTTTATGTATATTCTGTTGTCACTGCATGAACAAGAAAGTTTGGATACTACTTCATGATTCAGCTGTAGTATTGCGCTGAATATTGTAAGAAGATACATGTATTTTCGGTAGTGTAGACAACTATAAGCTTTCAAATCTATACTTGATACATATTCTACACTGTGCTCTTGTTACGATTTAGAATGACAATCTTCTGGAAACCATAGTGAGCAGTTGATACGGCTTTCCATTTGAAAAAATCGGTTCAGGGAAGATTTAAACTCATTGAGTTTTTTTAAACTTCACTCAGTCAGTATCCATATTTTATGGGCACGAACTTGAAAATTGAAATCACATAGAACACCCTGTCACCAAATGATGGCCAAGGGTTCAACCCATGCTACCAACTCAAGTTTTTATGTGAGAAAATTGGCAGTTTATGGAGGTCATGGGTCTATTGGAACACTGTTTATAGGTAAAGTGACTAGGAGGTCAGGTCAACTACAGAGCTAAAAACCCATGGCACACAAGCAGTTGGTGCTTTTGTGATAAACAATGGCGACAGGTCACTTTATTTTTCATTAAGATATGTAAGTTTTTTTTTCGTACATAGTACATAATATACACGTATTTTCATATTCAAATATTTCATTTCAGAGGAAAGGTGCATGTTTGTGAGAAATTCTGCCAGTCTCTCTTTTCTACCTGTAAAGATGCCTTTTACAATGGAACTACAATTGGTAAGATATCATATATTTCAACATCTTTGAACATAATACCTCTACTTGATTTATGATAAAATATCCTGTACTTGAGAATTCAAGGCACTGGCGATGTTACTACAGTTAACACCATATATAACGATTCGGGGATATAGCGAAAATCCTGATATAAGAAACACATTTTTTTGTCTTATAAAATACGAAAATGCCCTATGGATACAACATATTACAGCTATAAGGAACAAATTGAAATGGTTCCAATGAGTTTGTTATAAAGGGAGTCTACTGTATTCAGTAATTTAAAAGAAAGTACTAGAAATTCAGCTTGCTAAGATGAGCAGTCAAGTAAAGGCCAACTTGACCGTCTTGCATCATTTTGTATAATTTATTAAATAATGTCCATTCCAGCTGTGTTCATCGTTTAATAAACAATGATTTTGAGTACTGAAACGCAGAAATTAATCACCAAGGCCGGAGACCTGAGTGGTTTATAACTGCACATCAGAACGACAATGAGTTGTTTATTAGATGATAACAATGCTGAAGAGGATGTGATTTTGATTCTAACATAACCAGATATCACACTAGGTAAATAGATGTAAAGCGTTTTTTCTACATGGATATCTATTTAACTTCATGCAGCACAAAATGACGTCATGTTGACGGCATATCGTTTCCAACGTTGTTTATGGCATAATAAAACATAATTGTTCTACTCTCTGTATATAGAGACACAGTAGTGAGTCATGTTAGAATAAAAGATGAATTATGATATGTTAAATACAATTGTGGTTTAAATATTGCAGGTGAAAGGTACAGAAATGGGACATCATTTTGTGAGACACAGAATTTCAAAGTAGTCAACAGCAAAAACTGCTTCAAGTACGATTCCACGGTGTTTGACATGGCTTCATATTTGCAGCATTCTGATTGGTTAATCTGCTTGCTAGTAATCACAGGGTTTCTAAGTAGAATCATAACATATGTTTCATAGTTATTTGTAGAGATGGATTTGAGAAAGGAGCTATGTATGCAGTTTTAGAAATTATGTTTAAAAAAATTGTAAAAATATAGAAGAGAACATGTCGCAACTCATTTCTCAAAATTTTTCAATACACTGCTGGCAAGTAGAGATTCTGGCTTTGCAGCCAGAATAGATTATGATCGGTCTGAACATTGGTGTCGTCTGATCATGATCGGTCTGAACATTGGTGTTGTCTGATCATGATCTGTCTGAACATTGGTGTCGTCTGATCATGATCGGTCTGAACATTGGTGTCGTCCGATCATGATCGGTCTGAACATTGGTGTCGTCTGATCATGATCTACACTGTTTGCTATTTAGCTAGTAAATCAACGTTCTGAACAATAAATGATATACTTAAAATGCAGAACCATGCAGATACAATTTCATTTTGAAAATTAAGTAGGCCACAGGAAGGGTAAAAAAAGACATAACACACACACACACACACATTGAATAAAAATACTGGGCCAAAATATCTTGTCTTACGATTTGAATCTTAAATTTTTCATTAATTTTTTATGTTAAATATGAAGCTACAGTCCTGTATACTCAGATTTAGTCCTTTGAAATAATTTACAATGTAAGTGCGAAACTGTTCTGTCAAAAATTGTTTTCCAAATTTCATTCTTGGGGACGGCCAGATCTACGTCTTCTACTGTAAACAGTGTAGAGCATGTTTGGTTTGTATATCTGTAGTGGAGAGTCTGAACTGTTCTCTTTCCTTAGTAATGAACTATAGTTGCTATTGTAGAGAATAAGAAAAGGGCAGCTTGCAGGAATTGTGTATAACACGGGTTTAATATAGTGATAAATTATAATCTTTATTTAAAGTTGGTAAGATATTAACAGCAAAACATAAGCAAATGGGAGATTTTTAACCGAATGCACAGATGTTGGCGTATGGTGGCCTTTCTGTGTGGGGATACCGGAGAACCTGGAGAAAACCCACCTGTCCGATCTGGTGACCATCTAACATACTCCCGAGAAAGGTGATAGCACCTGGGTTGTATATGAATGTGAGAAGCAAGTGTGCTAACCACTGAGCTAATCATACAAAGTTATTTTTAATCGCTTTTCATATAGATGATAGTCACATGAGAATGATGCTTTTACATTTTATTACCACAAAAACATCACTCACTGGTCTTCAACAGGTGTTTCACTCTTTCGAAAAGTTTGATCACTTTCAAAATTGTACTTTCATGACTTAATTTGATATGATTTTAGAATAGTTTTAGGAGACTTTTATGCAGTATTACTTCTAGTCCCAGTTCACCTATCATTGCCCAGCACTGATCTCATCCATCTCTTTCCAACACATCAACATGTCATTTTATTTCATTTATTTTTTTCTCCATCGACTACATTCTGTTTGTTGTTTGTAGTTAATGCTTGCAAGCATTTTGTCTGAAATAGTCATCTAAAATGTTTGTAAATGTTATGTAGGTAAATAGTTAGCTATAGGGTTTTACAGTTGTCTTTTTACAGCGTAACACACCCTGGATGACAGTCATAGTCTTGATTTGCTTTGACTGGGTTTTTCACTATAGATATATCAGTTTACCTGTTAATGTTATTATATGTGTGCAATAGTAATTAATAGATCTAAAGGGTTTATGTTGTTGTAAGATAGATTTTTTACGAAAGTTTGTGTTTTAAAAGTGACCATAATCTTCAAATGGCAACAGCATATAAGCTGGAGTCTTCAGATATCAGACCTTATTATGTACTGTTAAAAAATCAAAATTATTAATAGTTAAAGATCTTTCTTTTAAAAGGCAAAACAATTAAAATGTTTCTATGTTATTGCCATAATTATATGTAGTGTTTGACTTTGCAAATTTAAACCAAGTGACCAACTGTAATGGTGTTATAATAATAATGAATATGTGTGAGAATATTTAATAGAGTTTGATGATAAATTTAGAGTTGTGTTAACTGTGATCAGTTTTGAAACTTACAATTTTATACAAAATGGATTTTATGTACTAAGTGGTCACTGAATATTGAAATTGTTAAACCAGCTTTCTAAAGTGTGTTTCTAAAGCTCTTTAAAGCAATTAACTTTGTCTCAATTCCATTTTGACCCATTGTGATATAAACAACATCACCTCATAAGTATTTGCTTTCAGGTTGTTTTCTTTACAAATTTATTTTATCCGTGTACAATTTTGTTCCTCAAAGAGCATAACTTTGTTGAAATTTATTATGTCTCCAACATACTGATTTTATTGAGGTCAGCCTGTCTTAGGGCTGTAACGATACATTCGAATATTCGATTTAGTCGAATACAGCTTTGTCCGAATTGTATTCACTATTCGCCATGTGCTGAACCGAATATTTACGAGTATAGATAAAAATTGCATGATTTAAACTAAAATCATTTGAATTTACCTAAAACAGATGAAATCTACTGAAAACGCTTCTGTTTCATAGCGCATTTTGCACTATTTCGTCGTATACTGTAATACCCCACCCACAACAGTTGACAGATATTTTCACAACATTTATTTAATAAGTCGTCGGGCCGATATTTGATGTTGGTTTACAATTGAATAAATGATTTTCATAACTTTCTGGGTTTTAAACTGATTGAATTCATTTAAATTTCACATTCAATTAAAATTTGATATCAACAAGTGGGAATTCCCATTTTACGACATCCAAAAACCGTCTACATCAACAACATGTCTAGCATCGAGAACCGTTGAAATCGTAGATCGTCTTTACTCTATAGTCGTGTCTAGTCATTTTTTAGTAATTTTTACTAAACAGTTCTAGTCACTTGAACCCAGAGCTTTTTAAGTTACATGTTTACTCAGTGTTTTTTTACGTTTGAACAGCATTATTTCACAGTAATTTGAGTACAAAGAAAGTACTATTATCTACCAGCAGACTGTAATATATTGTTGGCAAAAGCCATATAAGGTTCACTTGTTAAATGATTTTAGTATAGTATTCATATTTATGAATAAATATTCGTATTCGTCACCCTGTATTCGTGATACGTATCGTATTCGCCCCTTAGTGTATTCGTTACAGCCCTAGTCTGTCTCAATAAAAGTTTGTCTGGACAACTTCTACACACTTGGATGGATTTTACTGAATCTTGGTAGAAATGTTTAGTACTAAGTGTAGTTGTGTATATTGTCAGCATTTTCCGCTTTATTGATTTTTGTGCGAGTTATGGGACTTTGAAGACGTTGAGCGTACTTAGATGACCTCTTATGTTCAGTAAAATCTTGTAACCTCCTCTGTTTCAAAACACCTTGCTGGATTTTCATAAAACTTTGCAATAAAAGTCAATATGAAGCGAGTTGTGCGTATTATAATTTGGGGGTCAAGGTCATAGGGGTGAGAGACATACATTTTTTCGAGAAAAACAATCTCTAGTAACAAATTTCCTTTATTACCCTTGATCATTGAGTCAAGGTGCTTGGTAAAGGTATGGATCAATATCATTGATGTTACATTTACAATGTACTTGAATAAATCATTACAAAAAGTTAAAGGACTGTACAATGTAATAATAATACTATGTCATTTTGAAGCACTAAGTTTTACAGCACTAACTTTATGTAATTTATGTTAAATCAAATGTACCAGCATAATAAGCTGCATTTGTCTTTCATTTATCATGTAATTTGTTTATATACACTTCTAGTCTTGTTTTGTTATTGCATTTTTTTTATCTTACATTGTACATATATATTATGTGAATTTACATCTTCAGATATTTTTTGTAGTACAACTGGCTTAAGTTATTCTACATTTTTTTTTAGACAATAAAGAACATATCATGCCTAGCCTTTGTTTTTTTTTAATTGTTTATAGTCCCAGCCAACCCTAGGATTTCTCCTCGAGTGAAACTGCCAAGACCCCTAAGTGGCGCAGGTTGAAGAGACAGATGCAGATACAAGGGAATCCTGGTTCCAGAACCGAGCTCTTTACGAACTGACTCTGGTTCTTCTACATGGGTTTCTTACCAGTTAATCTCTAGATGGGTGAGACAAAGAAAAGCATTTCTTAGATTTTCAGTGCCCAAGCTGTGATTCGAACTTGGAATCTCCGGATTGGTAGTCCACAGCATTAACCACTCGACCACCCTGCCACCTATTCTTCAAGTGGTTAGTTTTGTTAGTTCCGTATAGTTCACAACAAAACATGCAACCCTGCCACTCAACCTTTTTTTTTTAGTATAATGAGACTGAAAAATTGAGCTGGTATGTTTGGAGCATACATTCTGCATCTCATCTTGATGAGGGAAACATCTGACCTAAGATTTTAGGAAAATCCTTGAAGGTGTAAAGTGAATATGTAGTGGGCACTTAACCAAGCGTTTCAGTATCTCCATATATGTCTTCAGACTGCAAGCTAGGAGACATAATGATGTCTTGAAATCCGCGCAGGTCTACACATTTTTCCAGGTATACACATACTATTGCCACTACCAGCCAATCAGGATTAAGTATTTATGATAGGTGTACAATATCTTTCTACGATATGTACCTGCCTCTGGGTTGTGCCAATTTTGAACCCTGGGGCCTCACACCAAATATCTAAGCTCTGGGCCTTGCGGTTTTTGGAGAACTTTTTTATTTAATTTTCCTGTTTGTTGCCATAGCAACTAGAGATCTGCATGGAATGGACGAACAACATAGGACAGACAGAGAGAGGTCCTAACTTCTCACCCTGACACTTTGTGTTGGGTGACCTAACAAACCAATCAATTGTAGGGATTTGAAAACAGGTCTAAAGGAAAGGGCTTAAACAAGTAAAATCTGAAATGATTATCCATTCTATAATTACATAAATGATGATAATTATAAACAATATGAGAACTGGTTTTCAACTTCTGTAATCAAGCTAAAACCATATTTAAATAAAGTTTAAACTAACTTCCTGTTAAGCTAATACTGAAAAAACCATACTTGCTGACTACAATAAACTCTACCATCACCAGGGTGTTGTAGTTAGCAACTGTCTTTGTCCAATGATATCTCAAAATATGCCAAAATAAATCTTTCACTTCTTGATTAACACATCATGCGACTGTGTGTATTATGCTTATGCACAGAAATGAAGATCGTTTCTATTCGTTATCATTAATATGTAGATCGTCTGTCCCTTTCATGTCCAGCCCCTCTTTTGACTGCATCTCTAGAATTAGGGGCTGTCTATTTCTATCTAAATGTTTCTCTGGAAATAACTGGATCAGGTCGGCCTTTGTCAAATCATGATACTTTTCCATGTGTACCCAGAACGGTGTTTTCTGAAGAAATCTCCGCAAGCATATGTGACATTCATGTGTTTTCACACCTAAATGAATTTTCTCATGCCTAACTTTGCTACGCAAACTTGTGAAAACACGACCGCAAAATCTGCACTTATTAATGCTATCATGTTTTTCTTTCTGATGTTTGTCACGTTCTTCCACAGAATCAAATGACTGTCTACAATTACTACATCTGAACCTCTTTTTACAGTGTGTATATTTAACATGATCTTTTAACAATTTTTCAGACTTGTACGCTTTATTGCATTCCTGACATATGAGTTTATATTCCGTTGCGTGGGTCTCTTCGTGTGCTCTAAGCCTGGCAGCAGTAGGAAAGCTTTTCGCTCTACAGATTTGACAACTTAGCCATTTACTCCTGTCAGAATGAGCATGCAGCTGATGC
This sequence comes from Saxidomus purpurata, assembly GCA_022818135.1. Lineage (NCBI taxonomy): Eukaryota > Metazoa > Mollusca > Bivalvia > Venerida > Veneridae > Saxidomus > Saxidomus purpurata. The sequence continues at coordinate 37,753,995 of JAFMSR010000004.1, read as the reverse complement.
GTCTGCATTGTCGTCATTTTGTGATACGACTTACCACAATATTGGCACATATAGGGTTTAAGTCCAACGTGTACATTCATATGATCTTTAAGATGACAATTGTGTTTGAATGGCTTACCACATATGTTACAAACCAGTGAAGGCTTTTGTTCATACTTTTGTTTTCTTTTAAATCTTTTAATACCTTCCTTTGTAAATGTGTTCTCATTTTTATCTAGTGCATAAGGCTCTTTGATTTTTGAAAATTCTGTTTCATCACTGTCACCTGGTCTACATGAAACTACAGTCTCATTTGTCCATTCACTTACAGGTACCCATGTATCTTCAACAAATACTTTATTTTGTTCATTTTTCTCACCTCTGTTGAACATCCCTTTTGGTCTATTTCTTTGAATCACAAAACCGCCAGCAGAAATACTACCATAGAAATATTCTTTTTCATGCAGTGTATCCAAGTTACCTTCTGCATCCTCAGTGTCAGACTCAATTTTGTCATTTAAGTTTTTATTCAGTTCTCTTCCATTTTCATTTGGAAGAAATTCAATCTCATTATGGTATAAACTTTCATTAGTGAGCATTTTCTTATTTTGTTTATCATTATGTGACAGTTTTTTCCTGTCAGTTCCAAGTTTAGACACTTGCACATTCCTGCTAGTGTTTCTGTACTCCAACATTGTCACTGGAATTTGAAAGCCATGATCTTTAGTTCTTTCATTCTTTTCTTCCTTCTGTGACAACCTGTCTTTCACATATTCCATTGGCTGACTGCAAAAGTTATCATCATCAACATTGTCATCATCACCATCATCCTTGTCATTAACATCATTAACTTCTCTAGCTTTTGACGTAGACTCGAACAATTTACCTTCAAGGCCGTCTACTCCGGAATCATCCTCTGATGTATGTTTTCTTTTTCTTAAAGATGTTGGTTCACAATTTACATTGAGATAATTTTTCTTATTGTCTCTAAAACTCGTATCATTGTCACTCAGTCTGTGCAACCTCACTGAGCAAGATCTGACATCATGTGTCCTTCCTTCAGAGTCGAAGTTTGATTCATTAACAGAAGCTGTGTCATTTCTGTATGCTATGTCTACTGAATTTTTGACAGCAGGTACCCTATCAACAGAGCCGTACTTTTCTTTTACAGAAGAACCTTTATTTCTTGTCTTAGTATTATGTTTCAATTCAACTGTATCTTGTCCTTCATCTTCTTCAAAATCTTTAAGGTTACTTAAATCTTTGTTAAAAGGTTTAGTACGTTTAGAATCAACAGTGCCTTTATCTAGCTCAGTCACAACTTCAGACTTGTCTCCAGATACAAGTCTAAATTTCCTCACAAATTCTAACTGCTGGAGAAAGTTAGTGAGTACCTGATCAGTCTGTGTCGATGAGCAAGTGTAATCAGATTTTGGAAAAGCAACTTTAATAACATCATCATAATGATAAGCACCTCCTTCCCTGTGTCCAGTTATGTGTTGATGCAGTGTGCATATAGTGTTGAACTTTCTATTACATGCACCACAGGTGTACAGGTCAGTATGTACTGTATTTAACTGTGAGCTCATATTACCACATATATGACTCATTTTTATCTTTAGGACATTTCAAACTACAAGTTTCAAAATCTGTACTCCAATAAAATCATGTTTCTGTAAAATCATTTAAAACCGTAAGCAAAACTTTGTGAATTTGTTAGATGTACTTATAATGCAGCGTATCAAATTGTTTATCATTCTTTGCATTTTGTGCTTAATGTCTTAAGATGCAGATTTCCTAATCTTCCCTAGATATCTGAGTAATTTTCAGTCTCCAGCAGTCAATGCTTTGCTGTTTGAAAGATGATAATTCTCTGTAATTCTACGGAGGTGTAAACTGTTTTTGATCCATCTGAAAGAAGACAAAAAGTCTGTGATTGATCATGCATGAATTACTGAACTTGGCTAAGATATTAGGCATATAAACATTCACACAAGTTTAAATAGTGAAGATTGGTTAGGATATGTTTAATGGGGCACTCCCTACATCTAGCAGATTATATTCTCCAAACATAAATAATGTGTTCAATGAACATAAAATGATAAATACATTTATCAGTCAGGGGTGTAACTTGCTTAAGTTATTTTAGTGTTATTTTAGATAACTTCTACAAGTTACATTTATCTTTTATTCATCACTCACTTAATCACTTCTTTAAGTTATTTTTCAGTCATAATCACTTATTCAAGTTATTTTTGTCCAAACAGTACAAAGGTTTAACATCATTTTTTCACAAGGATACAAATTTTCTGGGGAGTTACATATTTTTTTCTATTTCTTTGATCATTGAACTTCAAGATTATAAAATAAAATATGTTACGCCACGACAAAACCTTCTTACGCCATGACAAAACCTTCTTACGCAAGGGCTTTGAAGTAGGACATTTTTCAGGTCATCTGTTAGACAATTTTGGCAATAAATCCATTATGTCTAATTGAAAAGTCATTACCAGGCGCATAGCCAGGCATACTCCCATACTCACGGGAGTACTTCGAATTTCAAAAATGAAAAATTTAAATGGCCTAAAAATGATGTTAAACTTGTGCCTAAAGGGGTTACATGTCCACCCAAGTACACTAGCAGTATCGGTTGGTTTTTACTCACAAATGGTAAACTTGTGTTTCATAAATGCAATAAAATAAGTTTTAAACGTCCAAATTATTTACATTATATTTGGCTAAAAAAAATCGCGCGGGGCTTCGCCCCCCACACTCCCTTCCAAAGAATTAGGAGTAGTTCGGATATGTCCCTAGCTATGCCCCTGATTACTGTCAACTATAAAGAAAGAACCTGCATTTCTTTCTCACATCTAAAGGTATTTGCAGAGGAAATCTGCTAGTAATGAAGAAATTCAAGAAAAACTGAAATGTTGATTTGTAACCTGTATACGTTATTTTCAGATATTCCCATTATTTTGGTCACCTGAATTTTCAAGGGAGTTAATTCTTTCAGCAAAGGGAAGTAATTGTATTAACAAAATGTTTCAAATATCACTTACAGAAGTTATTTTAAAAATAACTGATACAAGCTACACCCCTGACTGTTTATTAAGAGCAACATATATCATGTACAGTGATGTATATCGAGAAATGCCTCATTTTAGCGCAAAAAATCAACAAAGATCCCTTCTGTAATAAATCACTATCTACTCACTAATTGAACAACAACAACTATACATTTATTATTGATGAAATAACATCCATTCCAGCAGTGTTCATTGTTTAATAAACAATGATTTGGAGTACTGATAGTGATACGCAGTAATAAGCCACGAAGGCCAGAGGCCTGAGTGCCTGAGTGGTTAATAATTGCGCATCAGTACGACAAATCATTGTTTATTAGACGATAACAACGCTGAAAAGGATGTTATTTCGATTCTAACATGACCAGATATTACAAAATGTGAATAAATGCAAAGCTTTATTTTCTACGCGAACGCTCATTAAACGCCATACGGCGCAATATGATGTCATGTTTACAGCATATTGGTTTCCACTTTGTTTATGGTTTAATATAACACAGTTTTTCTACTCTTTGTATAGACATTATAGAGACAAAATTGAGACATGTTAGAATGAATGTTTTACAGTACAGCATGTACAGTGATTTGGTGCAACAAATTTTGATGTCTGGAATGTAGCCTCAATATTTCGACTGCAAGACCGACCGATTTTACAAACTGATATTACATAGATGTCTGTCTTTACAGGGCGGCCGTCGTAAATATCAAAAAGCCCTGGCGCACAATTTGTTGGGCTAGTCTGGAATGTAGCTATAGTTTAAACTTTTAGGTTAAGTAATAATACTTGCAAAGATTCTATTACTCATTTTTTGGAAATTATTTGACAACTGTCCAGTTTTAGTCATACTGTAGGCAATCGGTGGTATGTGACTACCTTGATGTTCTCCGACTATGCGCCGTTGTACTGTGTATTTAATTCTTTCATTTAATACAAAGTACAACGGCGCATAGTCGGAGAACACGAAGGTAGTCGTACATACCACCAATCAATTGCTTACCCAACCCACCGATTGTAGATCTATATATAAGTACATACTTATTATACGCATGTACCGTTAACAAACGGGTAGACAATGTTACAGACCCCTTTGATTGTAACAAACAATGTGTAGGTTCTAACAACAAGACTTAAAATTTTACACGTTTCCTAGGTTTTCACCTAACTTCCACTCACAGGTAACATGGGGATTTTTAACTAAGGGACGTAACTTTGATTACGCCAGAGCTGTATCCGTTTCCTTTCGCGGAACGAAGAAAAGGAAACAACTTTAAACGCTAGCTTTTGATAAGACTTATTGTAAAAATCGATTTAAAAGTAATTTATATGGAAAAATATTAGTGTAAGTTAGGAAAACAAAATACACTACGTCAGCTACCATTGTCTATTTTGACTCTAAACTTGAAAGAAACTTTGTGCCCGGGAAACAGCTGTGACGACTGAAATAGGCTATTGGTAATGGGAATATTTGCACCAAAAGAAGATTTTAAAAAGTACTAGCGACGTACTGAATAGATAGATCTATATGGCAATTATTCTTGGAATTGCCAGACATTTCAAATTCAAAACCTCGATCAGAAGTTAAAATGGCTGAATATGTAGATCTTTTAAAAGCTCCAAAATATTTCTATTCAAAATGGCTAGTGCATTTTTTTAAATTATGCTCATGCACCCAATCACGGACCGTGGCTATATACACATATGTATAGGTCTGTGACGAACTGAATACTTTGAAAACATATTATAGTTTTTGTGTAAATGTTGGTCAAAATGTATCCAAATTTTCTTATAACCCTGCTTCAAGATAAAATTGTTTTATAAACTGAAAAGATATCACAATTCTTTTCAAAATATCAACGTTTATGGATCACTGAACAGTATGTGTTTGTCTTGAACGTCTTTCTTGTACATGGTAAAAATAGACAATGCTCTTATTAGTTATAAATACATTAGGTCGTTGCATTACTGGCAAAAATAACAACAAAACTTCCTCAAAATTGCAATTTTCCGTATTGGCATAGTGATGTTACAGTCCAAGGATCACTTTGAATTTACTGCTATAGAAAAATAATTTTATTGATAGCATAATGATAGAAGCATGTTCTAATCACTCTAAAACAATGTTGACTTATGTCTTTCTTTCGTATTCAAGTCATTTCTTCAAGTAAGAAAGTTGTCAGAAAGCTTTTCTTATTTTTTGCAATATCATTGAAAAAATACTGCGCTATGTTTTAATATGTACATGTACTTATCGATTTAAAAAGCAAAGTTAGGACTGTTTTTCGTACAAATAAAGATCATTTCTGTCAGTAAGACAATTGAGAGCTACTTGTAAATGTGATCCTGGGACTTTAAAATATAAGACAAGACGTTAAGTTTTATTTTAAGTCGGAAAGACAAGCAGCATTTAACATTAAGTTTTGCCATGTTTTGATCCGACCTTGCGTTCTGAACGCTAACTGCACCAGGGATCTTATCTAATAATATCTGACTGCACAACATATAACTTATTTTGACACTACCGGAACCAGATTTTATCCACACACAAAAAAACCCATTAAAATAGCATACACCGCACACACGAATGAATTATTATTCATGCACTGGAGGTTGAAAATCATTAAACGAACCAGGGTTAAACAGAAAGCGGAAATTAATTCAATATATATGGATTAAGTCGATAATCTAGTAGCACACAAACATAAACAATTGTTAAATACAAAGGTAGAGCATTGATTGTTGTAGTTATCACTGGGTTCAAGGTTAGAATGGCAAGTTTTGTAGGATTAATCGCACACTATGCACAACGTATTTGTATATTTATGTACATGTGAGGCGATGATAGGCCTACTGCTCAGTTGTACATGTATATGTCGGTTTTCTATGCAGGATTTACATATTTAATTAAAAGTATGTTTTATTTATTAACACGTGTACGTTTATGACAAACTGAATACACACTGAAATACTGTACTTATTTAACATACACGTTTAACAAACAATGTCCGCAATAGAAGTCACCGATTGTGAAGGTGATCGAATACACCTGGTTGAAGTGGATGGGTACCGGATATGTTCATTTGACAGGGAACCAGACCAGGAAGCCGAGATCGTCCGGAAGATCAAGAACTTTACGTGCAGAGACGATGACGTATTTATACTGGCTCCTGTGAAATCGGGTAAGCAGTTAAACTAGTACATTACACACTAAAGAAAAGTGCTATGCTCCGATAATGCATTGGAATTCCAATTATGTAGAAGTAATTTCTTTGCGAGTATGCTCTTAAAATTTAAATCTTCCGAGCTTCTTGCGCCCCTTTGAGATTTGAAAAACATGTTAAGTAATGTATTTCAAGAAAAGGCACTGTTTGTTTCCATAAGTAAGTTTAATCGATTGTTAAAACACTTTTATTCCATATAAAAGGGAGATAATTTAAAATTACGAGATTTAAAAAATCCGCTGATCTGTGTCATGAAGTATATTTTACCTGTTTTCTATAATCAATGGGTTCTTTCATTTATATTCTTTAGACAATTTGTGGTAATTTCCTGACAATTATATTTCTCTCACTTAGAAAGCTTGTTTTTCCCAACACTGAGTTATGCGCATTCAGCTATATCAAAACAACATCAAATATAGGTATTTGTATTCTTTATCAAAATGCACATAATCTCAAATAGATAGTGTCTTTAGTATATTTGCGGTTCACTTCCCACGGCACAATGAAAATGGAATACTAAGCTGTTTTGTAGCATGATATATACATTTCTCATAACATCTTTATCTCCTTAGGGACGCACTGGGTATGGGAAATAGCCAGTATGCTCGCCGTGGGTCTTGCAGAAACGATTCCACTGAGTAAAGCAAAACATATGCTCGAGCACCAGCCTGTGGATTATTTGGAGGGCATAGAATCTCCTAGAATCCTAAATTCCCATCTAAATATAGAACACTTACCGAAACAGATATTTGAAAAGCGGTTAAAGATTATTCACGTGCTACGCAACCCCAAGGACATGCTCGTGTCTTTCTACAATCACGTGAAAGGAATAAACTGCTACGGCTACAACGGAAAATGGGAAAACTTCTTCAATTTGTTCCTGAATAACGAACGTAAGGCGTTTGATTGTGTACTGTAATGTTTTATCCAAATTTTTGAAAGATTAAATTTACTAATCAATATGTTTTAATATCATTATGAACTATATATTATATAAATAAAAAATATTAGTTCCTGTAAGCATTGGTTTTGAATCGATGGCCACATGCTTTTCTTGTAGTGTAGTAGGCTTATAAAAATCATATTTTTTCGTAGAAATTTGAAGCTTTTCAAAACCATGCACCCGTTTTTGCTCTGGCATCTGATGTAATTGTCTATGCACTGTTTTGCAGTGGAGTATGGTTCCTGGTTCAGTTATGTCAAGGAAATGGAGAGTTATATGAAAGAGAATCCCCACCATCCGATCCATGTTATGTTCTATGAGGATCTACACAATGTATAACAGTACTATGATAATTCAGTCAATTTGAATCTTTATATTCTTTAAAAAAAAATAGAAGTTAAAATGACGTCATTGATGCGATTGTTAATCATTTGCGGCCACGGACCTATATCATGTGTATATAGGTCTGTGTTTTATGTGGGCGTAATAATAACGAATCTGTATACAACAGCCATGCAGTAGCCTAAAGAGTAAATATATAAAGATGTAAAATCCCAAATGACAAGTTTATACTGAGTATACTTGTATCAGGAAGCCATCTACTTAAATTGTTCACTTTCTATGCATCGATTGGCTGACTTCCTAAGACAGATTTTACTTTATGCCCTTTAATTTTCATTACAAAAATAAATACCAACGTCTCCTTTGTGTTCGTTTGTCTTTATTGGGACGGTTGTCGAAAGACAGTTGTTCCAGAAGGAACAGAACAGAACAAAACAGAACAGAACACTATATTTTTTTCTCCATCGGCCAATACATTGGTATTTAGAATGAAAGCGCACTTCCTAACAGATAAACACGTAGAACATTTCTAGATCTCTTTATCACCCAACAGATGTATCATAATACATGTCAGTTTAATGTTAATGTTTTGGTGCTATAATGTTTTAACTTTTTTTCTACAGGATAATATTTCCGAAATCAAACGTCTTGCAAATTTTTTGCGATTACAACCTAGCGAGGAACTAGTACAGGCGATATCACAAAAGTGCAGTTTTAGCAACATGTCCACAGCAAAAACGTACCCCGACAGTATTCGCCGGCAAGTGTTCAAGGACGAGTTTACAATGTATCGGAAAGGTATGTTCATTTTACATATTTTTATGCTCCCGAAGGGTGGCATATTAAAATCGCACCGTCCGTCTGTCTGTCTGTCTGTTTGGCCGTCCGTCTGGCCGTCCGTCCGTTTATCTGTGCGTCTGTCCGTCCGTCCGTCTGTGCGTCCCCACTTACAAATTCGTGTCATGCATTGATTGATTTAAAAATAATTTGGCACACATGTCTAGCACATCAAGCCGATGTGTGTTGCATGGATTTTTAAAATTACATACCACAATTATTGAGCACATGGAGAGGACAAAGACTGTGAGACACCTCTTTCGGGGGCATTAGTCACTTGTGAGAGACAGCTCTTGTTTTCTTGAATAATGAATATGCTGGTCATTTAATTGGCATGCACTTTTCTGGGTAAAGGCAAAGACAAGCATGCATGTATACGAAATGTGAAGACCGTCGGATTACATGTACATTCAAACTTGTGTTAAAGAACACCTCCGAATAAAGACGAACCGCCTAGAAAAGACCATTGATATTCGTATTCGATCATTATGCCTATAATATCTACGATGGTCTCCACGGCGTATTCCCATGCAGTACATGCTGGTTACAACATGGAGGATAGGGATCTAGTACTGGAATGATAATCATCGACCAGGTACTTGTAAACTGCCCGCCGGTAAACTGAATGACTAAAACGGGCTCCTACAACAATATAATCAATACCGAAAGAAGCCTGAAACAAAATTTACGAAAATTACTTCGTGTTTGACTGAATTATTTTTGTCCGATGGCAGCATACTATTTTTTTGCACTTTAAGTTTGGTAAATCAGTGGTTATATACTGAGTCGGTAAATAGGGGAATAAAGCGGGTTTACAAAAACATAATTTCAAACTTCTAAATAGGTTAATGTTCATTTTGATACAGTCTATTTTCTATAAAGTTTATCGATTTATCAGTTTACATTAGTGTCTTGTACTGAAGAAGTTTTTGAAGTAACTCGGTTTTTTTAGGAAAATTCGTGGGTGAGCCGCTTTAATGGTAATATCTCTTCAATCAAATTGGCAGACGAATTTGATGTATCAAATTGGTAGCCGAATTCGATGTATACAATTGGCAGCCGAATTCGATGTACCCAATTGGCAGCCGAATTCGATGTATCCAGTTGGCAGCCGAATTCGATGTACCCAATTGGCAGCCGAATTCGATGTATCCAGTTGGCAGCCGAATTCGATGTACCCATTTGGCAGCCGAATTCGATGTATCCAATTGGCAGCCGAATTCGAAGTATCCAATTATAAGCTGAATTCGATGTATCAATTTGGCAGTGTTTATCATTGAATAAACAATGAACTGAGCGGCCTGTGGCTGTCTGCTGAATACACGTTTGACTGTATATATAATCGAAAGTCTACGAGATAAAACTAGATTCCTTTTACTTCCAGGTATTGTTGGTGACTGGAGGAACTGGTTTACTGTAGCGCAAACGCAGAGATTTAATCAGTGCTACAAAGAGAGAATGATTGGGAGCAGCTTGCAGTTTGAGTACTGACAGTTGAACATGTGTTAGTGGCCATTTTTGTGAAGCAATCATCTGTTTAGTGGACTTGCAACACTAAGATGAGCTCTCCAAAATAACCAAAAAAAAAATTTAAAAAAATGAAATTTCAAGTTCAAAAAAATAAATGACAAAAAGGACCTTGCATACAGCTCCACTTCTATATACCCCACCAAAGGGAACAGGTATCTAGGTAGAATTTGCCGCTCCTCTACCCGAGGTATGGCACACACAATTAATGTTAGCAACTATATAGGAGGGCGGCATCTTCTACTAAAAATCTTTCTCCTTTCCGATAGTAAATTCCAGACTAACAGCATTATTGGAGAAATGCTGAGGTCAGTCATAGACGCCCTTCAGGACTAAAATTTAGACCTAATAAAACCAGTTCAGTTCAGTAAAATAATCTATCATAAGCGACCAAGACTGTATCTCAGTCAATTTTAGGTGGCCTCAAACATGATATTACCCAAAAAGTCCATCTATGACTTTTGAAAAACATAGAGATCTAATTCACTATCATCGATATTTTTTTATAAACTAAAACGAAGAAAACCGGACTCGTGTAGTTTGAAAAGGATTTATGTTTACTAAATTTCAATGAAGTCAAATGTATAAAACCAGAATTAAGTCCAAGTAAAAAGATTCAACGTAATTTTTAACAGATAAAATCGCCCCTGCTAAAGTTAATCGTCGTCGCTGTCTGGCAGGTCCAACCACAGCCTCTTGGAGAAGGGTTGCTTCGTTCTTGTTCTTTTTCTTTCCGGTTCTATCTCGATAATTACCTATAATAGACGCAAAAATATTGATTCAGCTAGTTAGAAATTGATCTGGAAATGGGTTCAAAGACGGAGAAGTTTTATTAAGTTTTATATTCGGCTTAAGTTCGGTTTTGCTGGTAATCCATTTCAATATACACTTTATTTTCAAGAAATAACAGCTTACAGGATCTTTACTCTCAAGCTAGTGATTTAAATGGGATCGGACAGCCTTTGGATTTGGCCTAAATACTACCCACAATTATTCATATGATCGGATTCAAATAAATCCTACGAACGAAGTTCAAGTTCTATAGATTTAGGTATAATACATGCATGTGCAAAATCTGTCTTTATAAAACAATAATGCACGCCAAATAATTTATGTCAATTTGATGCTTTGAGACTAATATTTACAGGGGGTCGGACGTAAACGATGTATCTCGGGGCTTTAAGCGATAATTTAATGGGTTTTTTTTGGGAGACGGATAAGAAAATTTGTAAGGAAATGTTTATTCTTAGTTTGATCGAACTGTTATCATGCCTTTTGTATAGCCACATGTAATATATGAAATCGTCACACCCGTTTTGGATCGTGGACCTAAAAATAAAAAAAGTTATTGAAGGGATGAATTGATCGGTAGTGTTTATGTTTGGATTTTCCGCCGTTTTCTCCCACGTTTGGACGGTTCAGACCGCTTTACTCGAGCTTATTTGAATGCATTTCGTATAAAGATGATGCGATCCATTTTTATGTAATGTGTGCACGTTTCCAATACGAACTATCGCCGATTTTTTAAACTTTAAACCGATTTCGATGTATCTCGGGCCGTTTTAAGACGATTTGATGTATCACCGGGTTCCAAAAGCAATTTCACACTAACCTAAAACTAATAAAACTCGATGATTTTGTTATTTATGAAACTTTTTTCGGTGTTCATGCGAAATGAACGACATAATAGTGTGGGCAGAAGCCGCACTGGTTCGCAATTTACACATGGTACATCATCCATGCTGTCCGTTAATTTACCGTTTACAGTTGCTTTTGGTGATACATCAAATCGTCTTAAAACGTCTTGTCGACGCCACACCATCTATCTAGGCTCTAGGTCATGGGTTTGGACAAGAAGAAGTATTTCCATATACATGTACACCGAGTCTATATAAACAAGTGAACCGCTTGGACAGGGCCGATTTTGACCACAGGGGCAAACTTTGAAAAACTTGGTAGATGACCACAACATGCTACATACCTATTTCTAAGCACTAGTCCATACATATTCTGACAAGAGTATGTTTTCCTTAAGTTTTCCTATTTCCTTATATAAATGTATAAAACAAGTGAATCCTTGGGTGGGGCAAATTTTGAGCCAAGGGGAATAAGTTCAACAGTCTAGGCAGATGATCATTGGGTGATGCTTCACTCCAAAAATCTAAACTCGGAGGCCTAAACTGGTATTGAACAAGATTTTAAAATACTTCCTTTTATAAGTCTCTATAAAAAATGACCTCTATGGTGAGGCAATGTATACCCCATTGGCTGCTTTTAACAAAACTACACACTGCCGCGAAACAAATATATAAGTTCTTGGCCTTGCGGTTTCTGACAATAATATTTTGATATTCTTAGGTAAAGCATGTGATCCCAGAAGCATGTGACACCTTTGGCAGGGCCAATTTTGACCCCTGGGACATGATTTATTGGTATAGGGCCACTACATAATATCACACGCCAAATAACTAAACGTAAGCCTTGCGGTTTTGGAAAGGAAGAGTCTTACAGTTTGCATAGTTCAATCATGATCGGCCAATCGGTTTTAGGAGGGGATGTTGTTTGTAAACAAAAGCTGACAACGCACTACAATGACGGACACAGCGGGAACATTTAACCCATCCTTGGCACTTCGTGCAAGATGAGCTAACAAAAACAAAATAACACGTATGGAAAAATCTCAGAAAAAAAAGAAAGAAATTGTGGAGCAGATAATCTTACCCACTCGTCCAGCTTCACCCTTGATGCGCGATACTTCTGTTCCACTGCTGAGATGAATTTATCTGAAATAATAACCAAAGTATTTCTCAGGAAAGATATTTTAATGTTTTGGTGATTAGCCGGGTCATATTTCACGACGTGGAGTTCAGATGCGTAGTAATCTTATCGAATGCCGAGCTAGTTTTGATATATCTACTACATTTAGAAGTCTGCGTGAGACGCAGCTCCATTCTAACATTAATAGGATGTTATGTCCAGTAACATACTACGTCATTATTCAAGTGATGTGCTATCATGTTAAACGTTTACAGTCACACCTGTGTTAAATACCACCTCCGAATAGGGACCATCCTGCGAATAAAGACCAACACGGAGATCACCGCGCACTATTTATCTATAGAAGACGCACATGTGAATAAAGACCACCTGCAAACAAAGACCACATTTGTGCCTTCCCAACAGTGGTCTTTATTTACAGGTTTGGCTGTATATCGTCTTTTTCTGGGAAGATGTTGATCTGTCAAACATCGTGTTTTTTTCAGAGGAGATGCTGTACTTTTACCCTATGTCGTTCTGTTCAAAGGAGATACCCGGTATTATTCTGTCAAAGCATAATTTTGTCGTATTCGCAGAAGATGGTATAACACATCATGTTGTCCTGTCCTATCGCATTGGTGTTGTTTATTTGGAAACAAGACATCGAACAGTCAGTACTGTCTTTTTGTCGGTTTGAGCTCGCACGTGTAGTCTTACTAATTGTGTGTGGTATTACCTCTCGTGTATGTTATTAACTTTTGTGTTTTGGTATTACTATTTGTATTTGGTTAAACCTTTTGTGTATCGCGTTACCATTTATATGTAATATTATATTTCGTGATTGGTGTAGTATTTTTATGTTAATGTTACTTTTTTGTATTTTGTGTAACAATTTGAGTGTGTAACCTTTTGTGTAGATATTGCCTGTTGTACGTTTTGGGTGTGGTTGTGTGTGGTGTAACTTTTTGTGTGTGATGTTTAGTACTGTTTGTGGTGTTACTGTCCGTTTTCTGTATGTGGTGTAACGTTCTCTGTGTATGGTGTTACGTAATGTGTGTGGTGTAACGTTCTCTGTGTGTGGTTTTACATTTTTGTATGTGGTCTTATGTTGTATGTATGTGGCGCACGTCTTGTGTGTCGATCGTGTTGCATTTTGTGTGATGTGTTTCGTTCCTAGTGTATGGTGTTACGTTTTGTGTGTGGTGCTACGTTTTGTATGTCTGGTTACGTTTTATGTACCGTGTTACGCTTTGTGGTGTTACGTTGTATGTATACGGTGTTATGTACTATGTGTGTTATGCTGTGCTATTTGTGTTTGATGGTAAGTTTTGTATTGTGTGTGATGATACGTTCTTTGTGCGTGTTTTGACGATTTGTGTGTTACGTAAATTTATTAAGCCGCCAGCTACTTGAACCGGACAACTTGATACTTTTGTGTGCTGCCAATTTTGATATGTTATGGTCAAGGTATTTGGTTCAGCTGTGTTTAGTAAACGGCATACTGAACGAAGTAAACGGAACAAAGAAACCTTCTTTGAAACTAAACCAGCTGACTCAGTAAGATAACGTAGAACTTTCGAAAACTTCATACCTAGACAAGACCGCAGCATCCCACTGAACGCCGAACCAAGCGTGGAGCAGCCAGGGGTGTACTTTTCGGTTACATCTTCAAGATTCCTGCAATAAAAGATAACATCAAATATAAAAGGGATAACATTTGGCCTTTAATTGATTCCATTATACGGTTCTTTTCTCATTATTCCGATCCATTTTTGAGGTCAAGAAAACATGATTCCAAACAATTTGTTCGATAGATTTTACATTATAGAAAAATAACCAAACCACACGGTTTCCGGAGCGTAGCGGTTCCGGGTTTTAGTGTGTTTTTGGCTCGATTGGATCTATTCAATCGTATCCAAAGTTAACAGAGTATTTCAGACCCTTACGGCCGAACTCTTAACACAATTTTTTGTCGAATACGACCGAAAAGTAGTTCTCTATATTCAATGAAATAAAAAGAATTGCAATGCATTACCTTGTATTCTGTTTTCATTATGATATATTGATGAATAAATGTAAAACATTAAAAATTACTAAAAATCAACGAGGTATCTGTTCTGTATATAGAACTAGTTTCCTACGCGGTTTTTATCTAAGTCAGACCGGAGACACTAAAAGACACCTAGTCAGGTCGAATAATGTGTCTTATATCCGATGTTATGTTTGTGATCATAAACTATCGGAACATCGTAATACGTTATCGAACCACTAGAGCCATTGTCATAACCTTCCTGACGTAGGTCGGCACTGTCGTCTTGATTCTGGTTAAGCTTTCTTAAAATTCACTTTCTCGGTAACAATTAAAGCCTTGAAACTTCAGACAATTGCTTAGCATCAAACAATGGCATCTGTTGCCGAGTGGTTGAGGTCATTGACTGATGTTTACTTGTCCCTCACCGCTGTAGGTTCGTGCCCTACTTGGGTCGAATTCTTTTATGTCTGGGAGCTATCTAGGTTCTACCAAGGTGCCCGCTCGTGACTGATATAATGCCAGAATTGGCACCCAGGGTCTTCCTCCTCCATGAAAGCTGGACGTTGCAATATGACCTTAGCTGTTGAGTGCGACCTTAAATCCGAATCAATGAATAGGCACAATACAATCAACCCTATGGGCTTATCCCATAACTTTTGAATGGCATTAAAAGTTGTTCAAACTATGAATTTTCAGTTCAGTTTTGTCAAAATCCATTTCTCAGTTACCATTCACAGCTTAATACTTCATAGGATAGTTGAACATAGTCACTGAATGCAAAATGTAAGCACATGGGTTCCTATCTCAAAAGTAAAGTTTACACAAATGGTTAAAGGTCAAAATTTGTGGACAGTTGTGTCTCCAGTTTATAACTTTACTCGTGCAAGGGTGTCCTGATATTTACACAATCTGTGTTGTCCTGATATGTGTGCAGACTGTGTTGTTCAGAGACAATCGATCCTCCAGCACTTTCATTTAATAAATTAAGAAGAAGAAAAATCGGGACCGCAAAAACGTCCTTTTTGGGGAGTATTCCAGTTTTAATAGGAGACAGTTTTCGGAGGTTCCACAGTAGTAGTTTTTGATGAATTTATCAACATTATGTATAAATAGAAACACCTAAATGAAAAAAAATATGATTAAAGGGCGATAACAATCTTGAAGTACTTTGATCTAATATAAATTTAGTGCAGTATTTTTTACAATGATATTGCAAAAATGAAGACAACGTCTGGCAACGCTTTTTCGCAAATTAAGAAGCGATTAAACTATATGTATAAAACATATATATATGTCAGGATTGTTTAAATACAACATAGGTCTTTCATTTTTCTACCCTAAATTAATTTTTTTTTTTATAAAAAAAAAAAAAATAATTAAAAAAAAAAAAAATATATAAAAATAAATTTTGTGTTTTTTATATTAATAAATAAAAAAAAATTTTTGGTGTTATTATATGGTGATTTTAAGAAATAACATTCATCAGTTTATGACCCCTTTGAACTTCTGTTAGCCGTACCATAATTGAAGGAAATAACAGTTCAATAATAGTGGAATGTGTAGCCGTGAGGAGTAACAGATTACTGCATGTTTTGCAACCCTGCGTTTCTTTTTTCTTTCAGTATATCATATAATGTAAATATTTCATTTGTAATGTATATTCAGCCCCTAATTTAAGGTATTAAAGGTACTTACACGTCTGCCTCTTCGATCTGCATTCTATTTTTATGTGTAGATTCTACTTGATAGTTTTATAAAATTGGAATAAGACTTCTCCTACAACTAAAACATGAGTATCAGCCGTTTGTCCCTGAGAAAAAAAGATCTATGGCAACAACGTTATAAAACATGACGTCAAAATAACGTAAGTGACGTCATATTTGGCGTTAGCTACTTTTTGATTTACTGATAAATAAAGAAGATACCAGTCGGTCAAAAGCTATGCATAGCTAATGTTTATTGTAACGATTTCCGACATGAAATAAAATTTGATTTGATTTGATTTATATCGAAAGCTTTTACGACGTACCAAATTATATCTTGTGAAATAACTGTAACAAAATAGATTGTGCACCGTGTTGTGATGAAATAATACCCATGTCCGACTGCTTCTGCAAAACAGCTTCTCCTTCTGTTACAGATTTAACTCATTGTCAAGGCAATCAACATGATTATTTGGATATTCCTACCATTAACTTAAGAGGCCTTTCTCTGAAACGTGTCCAAGATTGAACGTATAAGATAGTTGTTTAACAGTTGTGAGTAGAAAACATACACCTTGAATTATACAAACGGTTAAATCCTTACTTTTGCTACCAGTGTTCAAGCAAAGTTTCTATTTTATATTTTAGCATTTTTTAAAATTCAAGTAAGAATATTTCTTGCTGCATTTGCATAGAAACGGAAGCGATGAGAATTATGGGCATTTCACCTTGGTGAAAATGTACAATAGCTGCAGCGGGTGAAGGATATAGGGATAAGCCTAGGCGCAGTGGTAGCGCGTTTGCCTTATGATCGTAAGGTCCAGGGTTCGATTCCCACCACGTAGCGGTAGTGTCCTTAGGCAAGACACACATAACTCCAAATTGCCACCCCCCCTCTCTCTCTCTCTCTACCCCCCCCCCCCCCCCTCTCCCTCATAGAGTTTTATTCCATCTGTATTGAGTAGCGAGAGAGATTGATATAAGTTGTAAGAACTTGTTCCTCAATCGACAGTGTTTTTTTTCAGTCTGAGGGGAAATGTGGCGGGGCCCGTCAGGAGGGGAATTTTTACGTCATTTTGCCAGAATAGGGGAATTGTTTAGAAAATGTATAAAATATACTGTTTAAAAATGTTATATTATAAAGAACCATAGCTATCAAGTATGTAAATGACATTATTCTTTTGCCAAATATAAAGAGAGGACATAAGAATTTAACATATTAACAAAATTTTATATAAAAATTCTGGTGTCAGGAACATGACTGAGCAGCATAGGTGTTAAAACACACGTGAATAATAAGTAATACTTCTATTTTCAATTGAAAACATTGTATTAGTATCTTTATTCATCTTTGGAACACTGTTTTCGTTGAAAAAAAAATATAAAAAATCGGGGTCGCGAACATAGGTGACAAACGAAAAATCGGCGATTTTTGCCTGACTATTTCTCATGTAACGTGTCAAGATAGTTGCAAGAAATTATTCTGGTGCTTTAATTTATGAAATCTTATGTTTTTATAACAAGTTTGGCCAACTCTTGATTCTTAATCAAAGATTTTTTCAACATTTTGAGGGGAATTTTTTGTCAAAAATGGGGAAAAATATATATTAATTTTGGAGGGGAATGGGGCCGAATTTCGGCCCCAAAAACGTCCCAAAAAAAACCACTGATCGAGATTAAATAAATTAGTATAAATAAAGGATTCAGGAATTTGTTTGTCGGTGAGTGCTATTTTTGATGGTGTCTCGGTATTATTGTACATGATATCTAAACCACTTATACTGTGCCCTAAGCGAATCCAAATTAATAACCAGCAATCTAAATATTGACTGAAAACAATTTTCCTTAATGATAGCGACACTATGTCCAAAATATGTAAGTACGGTAACAAAGAATAAACTTGTTCTCTTTTCCTTTCGGCTATCTGATACTTTGAAAAATTTCAAAACACATCCGAAGATTAATGATAGGAGTAATCTCTGTAGATCCTAGCCGATGGTTTTTAAAACAGTTTCAGCCATATTTTAACATTCCGGTTTAAGGAGATCCTATTACATATTACAAATGTTTGTAATCGTTCAAGTTCATCATTGATGGTTTAATAGTCCAGAATGTAATTTAAATCGCAACATTATTCTTTCGGCCTATTTTCAAATACTTCGTGAAATTTTTCAGATTAACCAAAGGCGACTAGTTGTTTTTAGTAAGAAAAGTGCATATAAGTACAAGGTGAAATGGATAGACGGACATATGTGTTGTGTTTATTGATTTTGGGCTTAATTACTCGCCATAGTTCTTTTTAATTTTTACAATGCAAGTTGCGTGAACAATACGTAAGTACCTTTTTTCTCGTACTGTTTCGCAAGGCTTACATAAACATATGAAACACTTTAACGCTCGTTACAACATTTTTTACGAGCGGGCAATTTACGTTACCATCCGGGTCCTTCGAAGAACCTAGTACTAGACCCCTAACGTTAGAAAACTGTCAACTTCCATATACAACGAGACATAATCGGTAGCAGAACTACACACACATGACTGTAAAATCGATGAGATTTACAGCAACTCAAATCACTCGTGCTTCGAGGCGGTCGAAACACTTTTTAGCTCGACTTTCCGAAGAATAAGGAGGCTATTGCACTCGCCCCGGCGTCGGCGTCGTCGTCGGCGTCTGCGTTTGTTAAAGTTTTTTTATATAGTCAAATATCTTGAATATTATCAAAGGTATTGACTTGAAACTCAAAATATATCTTTACCATCAACAATCCCCAAAGCTCTGTTTTGATTTTTGACAGATTTATGCCCCTTTTTAACTTAGAAGTTTAGTTAAAGATTTTTATAAAGTGTAATATCTTGAATACTATCGAATATATGGCTTTAAACTTAGAATGTATGTTTACTATCAACATCTTCACCACTGTTTTTGATTTTTGACATATTTATGCCCCTTTTTAACTAGAATGTTTTCACAGTTTTTACCAGACCGAAATACTCGAAATGGCTTATTTTTGAAATGTCATAAAATAATTATGCAGCATGCAGCAGTCATGCTTTTTTAATTTTATGCATATCAATTTTGAACTGTAACTTTAAAACTGTAAAATTATTCATGATCAAATATACACAGTCATGTGGTCATGTATTTCTTTGAAATTACCCCGGGGGGGTGGGGGGGGGGGGGGGTTTGGGGTATGTACAATTACAGTTTGCCTTAATTCTTAAAGACAATTACACATCACCAGTTGTTCTTAGAGAATAAAAACCATGTTAGACAAGCTTTCGAATAGTCAAGCGTGATGTCATGAGACAGCCCTGTTAATAAGCAGTTTTAATTTTAATGTTGTCGAAAAGTCGAACACACTACACAATAGCTACTTGTCGAGTGTTACAGACCACCTCCGAATTGCAACTTCGTATTCCGATAACAGGGAAAAACTGTGTACTATCAAGTTGCACTATAAAAAGAACGCCGGACAAAATACGCCAACGTCTCACAAGTTTGACTGGATGTGCAAAGCTTCTTGTCTTAGTGATATTGGATCAGGAATGAAGATATCACACGCACAAAGAAATATGTGATCGAAGGTTCCATCCAACAAGCTATGTAAGCTCGTTCGGCATTTTCCGCAAGGACGTTTGTCATGAGGTTTTCCCCCATTTTGCATATTCATTCTAGTCCCGGTCACCATGCTGTTTTTGAAGCCACGACAACCACACAAGAGAACAACCTTCAGAAAACCACTGGTCAAACTTCTAACATCGTCGGACATGTTGACTCCGCTACGCTCCATGTCACCCACGGTTGTTGACTCCGCTACGCTCCATATATGGAGCACCGTGGATGTCCGAGTATCGTATAAACTGTCTTGCAATTCTTAATGTTGCCTTCAGAACATTTGTTTTGTTTAAAGGACACAATAATCATAGTCGTAAATATCACAAAGTCGTGACTTCTTTGTTCTATTTTTAGGCTAGTTTTAAAATTCATGAATACTGGATTGCATGTTCATTGCTTTGATGCAGAAAGCCTCTTAAAGCTGATCGCTCTCGGTTACCGTTAAGAATCTTTTATGGCATAATTATACATAAATATAAACCTAAAGGAGAATAAAAAGAAAAATGGTAGGAATTTGCAGAAATCAATTGAATATGTCGGTTACACGGCACCGCTACATTATATGTTTATACTGAAATTTCAAAAGCTTTTACAACGCTTTTGAATTTGGTAGCGTATTTTTTTAAATTTAGAGATATACGTGGCAGGAATTTATAGTGGAGCCTTTTTATATGACTATATGTCCGAAAATACCTTATTTACATACAGTTTGAAGAACTTTATTTTTTTACCAAATTCCGAGAGCGAGCAGCTTTAAATAGTTAAAAAATCTGAATCTGATCAACGAATAGCAAACAATCAAAAACGCGTGGCGTCATTAATCTATCCGGAAGTCACACACTGCTTTCCGGCTTAGCAAGCAACGTAAAACCACTATAAACAAGATACAATGTAAGACTAGTTGTTTCCCCAAACTTGCAATATCCGCGGTAACGTGTTCAAAGTGAGCTGAATTCCAACGTAGAACGAAAATACAAATATCAAAAACGTAGACTGAAACCGTAACACAAGATATTGATTCGGGTACAATGAGAGTGAGATTAAAAAATAAAGGTCGCAAGGCTAGAAACGCTGAACCAACTGACACAGAGATACGCAAATGTCGGATATCCAGGGACAGACCAGAAAACACGGCCTTCAAGAACAATCGGTCGAGTCCCGTGTTGAAATCTAAATTTAGGCGCTCTTAACTAACACTAAATGTTTTTCATTTTTTTCAAACATGTAAAAGGACAAAACACAAGTCTTAGATTATATATTCAGAGCAGATGAGTTTGCTGCACGCAACATCCTTAACTTCTTTACCCCTTAAATCTTTATTGCATTTTTGACGTTTTCATTTTTTTTATTTTCTAAACAATTTGTAGGCCCGGGCCTGCTACTAGTATGCCTCATATAAGCTACGCCCCTGCATGCAACATGTAATATTTGAGTCTCTGTTAATCTTAAATTCTGCTTAAAATCAACAAGTAGACGGTATTTGTTTATTAACATTTCAATTATTTGACAGCATAAAGATGGTTTCTAATTAAACAACTAGTAAGTGTAGGTCTCCTAACAGCTTGGAATTTGTATTTTCGCTTATGCTTACTTAAATTGGCGCCCTCATTCATTTCTCATGTCTTGTTATTGTTAGAATCTCACATTTACATATATCAGTGTTGAATTCCATGGACCAATCATTTTCCAACGTTTCTAGAAAATGTAGGTATTTCTGTGGAGTTTGGGCATCGTCTGTGGTTTTAATCGTTAAATAGACAATTACATCGTCTGCGAACAGTCTCACTGTATTTTTATTGTCTAAGTGATCCTCTCCCTCTATGTTGTTGACATCCTCTATTACCTCTTCCTCTTCAATAGTTTGGTCCTCTATTGGGGTTAAATAATCACTATATTTTAAAGGGATTAATTAAAATTACCAAAATCTGACCTAACTACAATAAGACAGATGACATTTGGTTTATGTAAAAAAGAGCTCTGTTCATGACCCTGTTTGTTTGATCTCTGTCCACCCCAGTTCATCACCCTGTTTTATTCTCTGTCCATCCCGCTCCCCCACCTCTCGTTATGGGTACAATTACTGTGTTTTGAAACATCACCGAATAGTTTTTCTCTTTCAACTATAAAAGCACATAATAATTTGCTGACGTTTGTCTCAAGTTTCAGTGTCTGTTTTCATTTTTTTTGTGAAGATCAGCTTTCAGTATTGCTTGATCTAGTATAATGTAAAGTATAATGGCAACATATGTTAATATCCAAAACATTTATATACAATAAAAGGACAGAACTTTCAATTTTAGGTTTACGGGACGACCGTATCCAACTCGTCTGAAATATATGACTTTTTTTCAATCATCACTTTTAATCTTTGTGTCACACGCTGCTCCAATTCGCAATGCATATTACAACCAACTATTGTTATTGTTCACAACACAAAGGAACATGTAATCCGTAACTGCCAACTCCTGGAACACAAGTATCTCAATATACCAACTCCTTGAAAATAAGTATTAAAAGATCATACGCTAAGTTTCTACAATGAATAGTGACAAACTGAGCGCAGGGATTTTTACCAAGAACAAAGTAGGTATTCTTTAGTAAGGAAAGTAGTTCATTATACTGCACGGCAAAGCTTTGCAGTTTTGAGGCACGTACTAGAGAGTCGTAATTTGTTTGACTGTATCTTTTTCCATGGAAAATGATATAATCACTACATATTAGTTTAGATTATACTTATTCATTTTAGCTCGATTGTGAAGAAAGCTTGTAGCTTATACAGTCACTCGCTTCCTGGAAAATGCAGCACTTGTGTTATATGAGGAGGTACGGTCGTGACCCGAGTGGGGCTCGAACTAGAAATCCTTGGGATGAGCGGCAGACACCTTAACCTCTACACCAACGCTCCCCTATTCAGTGCATGCTCTGATATGTACCATGTAGGAACTACAGTAGGCATATGCCGTGGCATGCAGGAAGTGTTTTCTTGTGCACATGGTCGTAAAGTTGGATGCTGGTCTGCATCATGTAAATTGAATCCTAACATTAATTTATTTCGGCCTTATTTCTAGTTTTAAATTGCAAATATTTTATGATATTTTTTCAGATTAGCTAAGTAAAGGTGATTGTTTTCAGTAACGAAAGAAGTAGAAGTACAAGGAGATGAATAGACGGACATACATGTTGTGTTTATTCGGATTGTGCTTATTCTCCATAGTTCTTTCTAATTTACAATGTAAGTTGCGGAATCTGTCTAAATTTCCACTTTTGCTAAGGCTTACTTTTACATAAACATATGAATCACATGTTTTCATGGAGTTTAACGAAATATACGTCGTCTTTTAGTCCTTTGTCGTGTTTTCGCCTTTACTGTTTCGTGTTTTAGATCCGTTTCTCCCCATCAATCACGACGAAATAGCTACTTGTCGAGTTTTCGTGATATCGACTTTTAGCCCAGTCTTCATAAAGAAAAATGTCATTCATAAATTAAATACTATTAATTTATACACAAATACATTTGTATATAATAATACACCATTTTCATTCTGAATAGTGCTGACTGACATAATACATAAAACACCAAGAATACCGACAGTTTATGTGGTTACTCCAACGTATGCAAGACGTGAACAAAAAGCTGAACTTACCAGGTTTGTGAACACACTCCAGCTGGTACCGGAGCTACACTGGATTATTGTTGAAGACTCGGCAAATAAAACTGCACTCATTAGTAACTTCTTAGCCAAGTGTAAAATTCCTTATACACATTTAAATACTGAAACACCGAAGACAGCTTTGCAAAAGAAGAAGCGTCATCGTGGAGTGGCTCAAAGGAATGCAGGGCTTGATTGGATACGAGGGCAACATTGTGAGACCGGAGTTGTATACTTTGCTGACGATGACAACACCTATGATACACAGGTATTTGAAGAGGTAAGTAAGCTTAAACTTTGAAATGATTCGTCCTTCTTTCATTTCGGGTAGTTCTATTGATTGATCATTCATGTAGGTAAGTTAAGTAAAATGTAATTATAGTGACTTCAGACTCAAATGATGTGATGCTGCTCAAGATGTTATTTTGTCAGTTTCCCTCAGCAGGGCTACAAAGGGTTTCACAACAGTTTTGGCGATACAATGTATGTATGCAAAGAAATAACATAAATGATTGAACTAAATCTTTTGTTTTCACAGATGAGGTACACCAAAAAGGTTAGTGTGTGGCCTGTGGGTCTTGTAGGAGGTCTTATGTATGAATCTCCTATGTTAGAGGAGGGAAAGGTTGGTGTACTAAATTCTAAATTTTGTCAAGAGGTGATAAATAAATACAGTTTTTAAGAACACCAGTTATCGAAAAAATGCCTCAATCAACATGCAGACCTGTGATAAATCGCTTTCTAACTATTAAATGTACAACAACAACATAACATAGAGTATTGAATGTTTTACAGTATTGCTACATATTTTAAAACGCTGATTTTATCGATGACGACTGGAATGGATAGCTCAAACTTTTAGATAAAGTAAAAAACATTTGCCAATATTCCATTATTTCTACTTTTTAATTTACTTAATTTGACACCAGTTTTATGGAAATGCACATACTAAAACTGGATGTATTTAAATAACTAAAAGTAATACGGACGGTAAAGTGGAAAGAATCTGCCCAAATCATTATTATTATAATAATTTGTTCGTATCCTAGGTGATTGGTTGGCGGTCGGTCTCTTCACACTTCAAGACGTTCGCTCTTGATATGGCCGGTTTCGCTATCAGTGTAAAACTGCTGAAAGAAAAATCTCGCGCAAAATTTCGCATGAGTGCAAATCGAGGAAAACTAGAAGATATCCTGTTGCGGCAGCTAAATATCACACATCAGGACTTAGAACCTAAGGCTGACGGATGCACTAAGGTTAGTCGTTATCATGCAATATTCTAACACGAAATGTGCTATTTTCGTATATACCTAAAGAAGGAACTAGGTCATCGCACTTACAGTATAGTGACGTTTTCCATGGGAAACTCGTGTGGTAAATGACGCACGCTTCGAATCGCATTCCGTGCTTGTATGATACAATGAAATGTTTCCATAGTTCGGGGTATTTTTCAAAGACAGGGGCGTGGTACTGGGCTCTTGGCAGTTTAAACTAAGGAGAAATCCTAAGAACGGTCAGGACTGTAAACAATCAAAATTTTCCCCATTGATGCTAGTCTTGCTACAGGCAATGTCTCTTTACGTGAAAAAGTTGCAGTTTATTTACGGAGGATTAAATTATAGTACTGGTGCTTTCGAGGAAAAACTGTTATGTAAAATGCTCAGCTGTATCTAATTGTTTTACTGATGAAACTAAAGTGTAGTATTATTATGCGTTCTATGTTACAGTTTCAAAAACACTGAGAACATAGTTTCGACATTTGTTTCCATAATTTGAACTGAAGAAAAGATTAGGTAACTCAAAACCTTACCTTACTCGCAAATGTTTGAAAAAAATATTTTTTTTTCAGTTAAATTTATAACCATTATTATGTAAAAAGAATGAAATAAATTGTGTCCACCCACTTGCCGTCCACTATTTCTTCAAACAACATTTCCTCTGAAACCACTAAATGAAAATTGATGGGTCTCTACCAAAGTTGTTGAGACATTCCACTTCATGTAGACAATTCTTTGATATCTTCTTGTCCATTATCATAATCTAGATTAGACGATATTAAGTTTTAAAAAAAATCAGTAGGCACCCCTGTGAATTAATGGTACAGTTCGGATCGGTATACGGACAGGTTCATTTCAGACATTTAGCAGATAGAGGATAGAATATGCATTTGCTTTTTGTATTTTAAATGCAAACAATACAAATTTCAACTGATTGTTCGCATATTTACAGGTCCTGGTATGGCATACACAAACAAAGCAATTTATGGCTGCCCACGAAAAGGGTATGAAAAAGCGGCATCGAAATACATCATATACATCTTTAGAGGTGTAATGGGAGGACCGTTAAAATGGACTGCTCATATCAACAGAGTCAAGTGATGTCAGATGATATGGTTCCCATTTTGACTTGAAAGATATTGTTATATGTTGTAATAATACAAAAGTCATATAGTTCATTTTAAATATCGTTTGTGATAATTCTTCATATCGTAGAACTTACCGTTTATAAGAAACAGTCTTATGCAGCAATGAGAAGATGACGTTTACATGATTCCATGATCGCGGAAATGTATGACAATATAATTCACTCAGTAGATAACACGTGTAAGGAAAGCCAAAAGGGGCTAAAAATAACTATAACAGTTTCTAAAACTTGTATACATCGTGTACCAGACACAAAGTGTATCACAGTCACAAAGATCTAACGAACAATCGAACAATTAATGTTTACAAACTAACGGAACTGCTTTCTTACAGCGTTATGACTCATTATTTTACAAGAAAGATATTTAAGTACCGGCAAGTTGTTGCAGCTCTTTTTATCTGATATACCGCGAACTGTTTTTCTTTAAAACCAGTATTGTCTAGTCGTAACAGGATAACTATCTTCGATTCCTTAACGGATCTATATTTTACGACAGCTAGTGAACACTTACTGTGTTGTGTCTCAACGGATTGATTTCATTGGTTAACGGATCCGTTACTAATTCTGATTGGACAATGAGGAGTTTGAATGTAGGTGAACAGTACTAATCACTCATGGATATCATTACGCCGAAGGGTATATATTTGCTGTTTCCAGTGAAATGGCGGCTTCCTATTTCCGTTAACTCGGATCTATTTAAAATGTAACTCATCCTGAAATCCGTTAACCACCAACAAGAAACATCACTGGTAAAACAATATACATTTGTATCTATTAATCCCAGTGTCCTAGCGTACAGTAAGCCGAAACGGAAGTTGCTGATCTGTACGCTGATGATCAGTTAGTTGTTGGCACAAATTGAGGCCACCACGGTCTAGATTTTGTATTGAAAGTTTATTTAAATCGTCTTTTTTGAAGGAGATATTTTTGGGGTAAGTGTATCAGTTATTTATACTTCTATTGTGTTCATCTTTGCTTCAAGTAAGGTGTAGTATAGTTGCAATCGGCCTTCGTTCTCAATTTGATCACTGTCAAATTGACTAAACGGCCAGAAAAAATTGACTTTGTGTTCGCATATTTCATTGTGTATATAGTTTCTGGTCTATAATTGTGCCTGTGTGGAAGAAAAAACTATTTTTCTGACTCGTAGACTTCCTTGAATCGAGATTGAATGACTTGATGCAGAAAAAATAACTGTTTTGTTCCGTCACCAAAAGTGACCCGACTGTACGCCTAATTGCAACTGTACACAATCGTTAGTTGTACAGAAAAATAAAAAAATCTGTACGCTTAGTTGTCGAAATAATATAATATTTCTGATAAATTTAGTGTTTGATAATATCATTAATGAACGATAACAAGTAGAAATTAATGTTATTTTATATGGTTTCCACGTTTCAAAAAGCGTCTGATAGTTGCATTTTTTTCCACGTCAAGTAATTTTTCATGTAGATCGGGCCTGTTCAAGACGATTTAATGTATGCCCGGGTCCGTATTTGCATCCTTACTACAGATGAAACATGAAATACTAGTTTTGAACTGGGTTCTAATATAATTTTACATTAGGACCCAGCTTTGAACAATAAAAGCCGTTTTGAAAATCAATCAATGTTAGTGTTAGACATGCTGATATTTTGTGTCGACAAAAGAGCTCAAACATCCTAGTGGCACAGGAATAATTGAACTATACTTTGTCGAATCATTAGATACGTCTTTACTTTGTACCTATTGTGAATCAATAATTGACAGGCACCATATTGGCAGGAATGGCTGGACCCAGAACTGATCAGCCAATATTTTCTCTGAGTTTTATTCTTTTTTAACAGCAAAAAATAGATAGATTTTATGTGATTGCATACAATTTCATTTGTGTCTTTTTAGGTTTGCCCCCAGGAGATGTTATATTGGTAAAGAATGACAATCGGTCGAAATTGACATACGAGGACCATATGGACTACCCATCAATTGGTCGAAATTAACATATCCTGGCATTCAGATGGTTACAATTATGTTGAAACGGATGAATGGGTGACCTTTTTCCTTCGTTGTATGATTGGCATACATTATGCAAGCCAACCAGGTGTCCACTGACTACTTAGCTTGGATTGGCATTTAAGCAATTGTTAGTAAAACAGGACATTGTACATGTCCATCATGAAACGGGCGAAGCTGCAATCATATATCCGTCTTCATATAACCTGCAAGCACACATGGTGTTGGACGAGCAATATGTACCTACAAAGAAGTGACATGCGGGAAGGAGCTGCGAAGTTGCTGAATCATAATATGGTTATAGATATAAAATTCCAGAGACAAAATTCATAATAATGATGCATCAATATTGAGTGACAAGCTAATACAAAACTGTGACAAAATCAAATGCACATCCTAAACAGTATCCTGAAAAATATTGTAACTAATTCATGCAAGACATATCAAATTCGATGTGCTATAAAAGCTTAAGGGTAGCTAGGGCAACTTATAATGTATTATAAATATATGTTGTCAGCAAATGTATTCCCCACTACAGTATTCAGGTCTTAAATATAGAGGTTGGATCTTGAAACTACCCAACACATTCTAGAAAGGTTACAGTCATATTGTTACCAAACAAGGAACACAATGAGAATATAAGAATTTATTGTTTTAACTCTTCAAAGTTGCATGCATCCTGTTTAATACATATGCTATATGCTATACGTATGCTATAATCATTGAAAGTGTTCAGCATTGAATCAGAAATCAATAGAAAATCTCAAATTGTAGAAAAAGTTAAAAGTTGCCGTGTCACTGCATATTTGCTTCATCTTACTTTATTGAATTTTTAATGGATTTTAATCGCTCTTTAAATGAGGAGACATTCATTTAGTTTTTACATGTACAAACAGAGTAATTTTGAATCAGTGAAGAATGAGTGGTGGTTAATAAAAAGCATAATAAAATAATATCAAGTTTTATATCGTCTGGTGGTTGTGTTCTTACTATCCTATCCTATCGTATGAATACTGTACACTGCCTTAACAATTTAACATGGCCATAATCATAATTGCAACACATTGACAGTATGTACATGTACACAAAAATCCAAAGGTTTTAAATGAAAAACCGCCGTCCCATATCCATAAATGACGTCTGGTATACCAACAGAATCTGGTCTTTCGCATTCAGTTTATATGGCAAAACTTAGAAAGAGAGTAGAAATCGGTGTCATGAAGACAGAAAACCTAAGTCCTGTGTACTACCGTCAAGTATAAAGTCAGTATCGTTTGTAATACTGTCTGCGCTGAATTCTTTGACAGAAAGCTGAGTTCCGGTGTATCTACTGTAGAAATAACAGTGATCAAGTGCAACTTAGTCAATTGTATGTGTACACTTATCGACCATTACTGCCTCAATCTGATTATTTCACAACAGTTCGCATCAACCTGCAATACACTGGTCATTTTTGCAGTGGTGTAGCAATAAATGTTTTATCATTATCGCATTGCAATTTGGAAAAGTCACAATTTTCAGTCTGCATTGGCGTTAGTTTGGATCCTTTGTAGAGTAAACCATATGTAAAGATGTCATTCGGGTGTCCTTAGTTGTTTGCCAATCCACAGAATGTATGGAACACACCTGTAAAATTTAAGAAAACACATTTAAGGAAACCATTATTTATATACCAGGAAAACAGTGCAAATTTAATTAAAATAAAAACATGCGTTTAATCTACATACAGCTCATTTTTCACTTGTAATTCTTACTGACCGACGGTATGAGATTGCATTGTCTTGTCTAACACTCATCTATAGTAAGTAGGCATTACAAACCCGGACACATATCAAATTGTCTTGAACAGGCTAGATATACATGAAAAATTAGTTGAAGCGGAAAACAACTGCAATAGCGGTTTTTTGAAACGTGAAAATAATGACAGAACATTAATGAAATCTATAAATATTTTGACAAAACACAGATCTTTAAAGATATTTATAACACTAACAATGGCATATGTGGCCAAATAATGTGACCAATGAATGCGTAATTTGGCATGTAAACTCGATGCTAGTAAAACGAACATATGATTTGGTTTTATTCATTAGAATTTTGAATGTTAACGTTTTGAAACTAGTCGTAAAGTCTTATATTGAAATGTTGCAACTAAACGTACAGTGGGGTCACTTTCAGTGATGGAACAAAACGATTATTTTTTCTGCATCAAGTCATTCAATCTCGATTCAAGGAAGTCTACGAGTCAGAAAAATAGTTTTTTCTTCCACACAGGCACAATTATAGACCAGAAACTATATACACAATGAAATATGCGAACACAAAGTCAATTTTTTCTGACCGATTCGTCAATTTGACAGTGATCAAACTGAGAACGAAGGCCGATTGCAACTATACTACACCTTACTTGAAGCAAAGATGAACACGATAGAAGTATAAATAACTGATACTTACCCCAAAAATATCTCCTTCAAAAAAGACGATTTAAATAAACTTACAATACAAAATCTAGACCGTGGTGGTCTCAATCTGTGCCAACAACTAACTGACCATCAGCGTACAGATCATCAACTTCCGTTTCGGCTTACTGTACGCTAGGACACTGTGAATCCGTTACCATTACCACACTGTATCGGCAAAACGCACTGGCTCCAATTTAACGATAATGCTCCAACTAACGTAACGAACCGGCTCCGATTTAGTAAACAAAACCCAAGTCATTATAACAGATTCGTGTATTTTATATGGTAAATCGCAAAGTTGTGAAAGTAATGCAAGTTGAATGCAGAGGATTCAACGGTAAAAAGTGCAAAACACACCCAAAATGCATGGATTTTGCTCAAAATTATCGAAGTCAAGGTGTTTAGCATAAAAGATTTGCATTGGCATGTAACTTTGGGTCAAATGCCGTAAGCATGTACCAACACTTTAATTGGGTGTGTTTTGCACTTTTTACCGTTGAATCCTCTGCATTCAACTTGCATTACTTTCACACGCATCGATGTCTGAAACAGCCGACTAGCTACGGCCATGCAGGAAAGGAGTGAGCATTCCGTAAGAGTATTCGTTTCTTCAGAAGTTGCGATTTACCATATAAAATACACGAATCTGTTATACTGACTTGGGTTTTGTTTACTAAATCAGCCATTTTTATTGGAGCCGGTTCGTTACGTTAGTTGGAGCATTATCGTTAAATTGGAGCCAGTGCGTTTTGCCGATACAGTGTGATTACTATTTAAATAAACAGTTATAGAAAACCTACACGGAATCCGTCAATAAGTTTATTATATATATTCCGTTTTTCTGTTAACACTTAGTCTTGAACATTCTAGTTAACGGATCGCGTATTTTGCGATATCTTCAAGTACATAGTTGACAGTGTGACACTTATGTAATTTAAGGTTTCATCATTCATTTATAAGACATTGTTTGGTGTTATAACACCCAAATTAAATATCATCAATCGTTGCAGGTGTTTCAATCCTTTCCGCCCAAATATTCTTTCTGGGTTTTAACAAAATATAGTGGAACACTGTGCTGATCCAAACATTTTCTTGAATTTGTATATTCCTAGCCCAACAAATTGTGCGCCAGGGCTTTTTGATATTTACGACGGCCGCCCTTCAGACATCTATGTAATATCAGTTTGTAAAATCGGTCGGTCTTGCAGTCGAAATATTGAGGCTAGTATATTCCATGCGTTTTAACTCACTGAATTCGACGCGTGGACCAAGGGTGTGCACTACGTTGATATCTGGACGGTTCAGAGTCCGAAGCCAGTCTTCGATGGAATCTACTATTGCTTAAAATGATTGCTGTTTATCAACAGTTTACTTCTGAAATACAAATGGGGTTTGTTCAACATTTTTATTCAATTAAATTGACCTAAAAATTAATGGTTTTTGCCTTTTCTATTTGCCATTATTTCTTCTATATACTTCTATATAGTAACACCATCATACAAGCAAAATAATATCATGTCGTTTAGCGACAGGTATATGTAAATATGGCATAAATAAGGGTCAAGTATAAAGTTAGCTAAATAGACATATTTAAACGACATAGAAAAGCTAATCGGTCGCGAGCACTTCCTTTCTACATCGTTCAGATTTCGCCTTTAGCCTTTTTAGCCTTTATCTACAAGAAGAAGAGGGCCATATAGGCCTTTTATCGCTTGCTTGATACCATTGCTCTTCATGTCAAGGTCACAGAGGCCTATACACTACACAAATATTTAAATATAAACTCAGACATTGCTATGTACCAAAGTTTGTTCAAAATATGCCCATTAGCGTTTCTGACTTTATGTTTGTAAAAGTGATTCTATTTTATGAACAGTGACCTTGGTAGTTTTTCTCATACTGTTTAAGTTAAACATGTGGTGCCCAAGGCGTGATCAATTTTGATAGCAGGGGCGTGATTTGAACAAACTTAGTATAGGACCACTAGGCAATGCTACATACACAATATTTAATATTTTGGCGTTGCCATCTTTGACAAGGTTGCTAAGGAAGTCACTGGCGGCTACGAAAGTAAGAGGTTTCTAATACAGTCGCTGGTCACTAGTCCAACTTACTTGTTCGTAGGTAAAGTCGCTGGTTGCTACGGGAACTCACTAGTTGCTAGAAAACTTAGTTGTTGCTAAGAAAGTTACTGGTTGCTAATGAAGACACTTGCCAAGCGGAAGTCACAGGATGCTAAGGAAGTCACTGGTTGTTAAGGACGTCAACGGTCGCTAGGGGATGTCACTGGTTGCATAGCATTGTCTAGTGGACCTCTACCAAGATTGTTTAAATTATGACCCCCGGATCAAAATTGACCCAGCCCGGGAGTCACTTAGTTTTTACATAGACAACAGTATATAGGAAAAACTTTAAAAATCTTCTTCTCTGAAACCACAAGGCATATAGCTTAATTATTTGGCATGTAGCATTATCTAGTGAATCTCTACTAAGAAAATGTAGAAATAATGACCCCGGATTAAAACTGACCCCGCCCGAGGGGTCACTTGGTTAAATAGGCTTATATAGGGAAACCTTAAAAAACCACAAGACCCGCAGGCAGAGCACAATTGGAATCTTACTAAGCAATGTATAGTGGACCTCTACGAATTATGTTAAAATCATGACCCCTTGTATTATTGGTAATTGATATACAGGAGAGCAATATAGGGCCATCTTGGCCCTTGTGTTCCTATAACTATATACAGACATGAAAAACAACTCGATCATTTAAGAAATGTTTCAAACTTTTAATTTTTCAAAACTAAATTCAAGCAGTACCTATTGATAAATGACACAGTTGTATAGAATACATGTTATCACATTAATACCATATACTAGTTTTTTTCATATAAATAAGCAGTGCTTGTTCATATATGATATTTCCTCTATATCATTATAGGGCGTGGTCAATTTTGACTCCAGAGGCATGCTTTGAACAATCTTTAACTAGGCAATGCTACATACAAAACATCTAATCTCTAGGCCTTGTAGTTTTTGGAAAAAAGGGTTTTTAAAAGACTTCCTTTTTTAGTCTATGTAAATCAAGTGACCCCCGGATGGGACCAATATTGACAACATTTGAACACATGTGGTAGAAGTCCACTAGACAATGCTACATACTAAAAATCTAAGCTCTATACCTTGTGGTTTTGGAGAAGATTTTCAACGTTTTTCCTATAAAAGTCTACAAAGCAGTGAGCCCCTGGGTAGACTTGTTACTAGTCTGATAAAATTGACGTTTTTTTCTATATACTATATTTCATGCACTATTTCCGGTCTAGTTTATATGATTTTGCTTTGTACAATGGGGCAGTTTTATCAAAAGTTCTTCCTATTTGTTGCCAAAGCAATCGTAGATCTTATTAGAACTACTTCATTTGGACACTCCTTGTTGGGGATCACCTAAGAATCATTCATGTGAAATTTGTCCTATAGTTTTTCACAAGACGATTTGAACGAAGAGTGGTGAAGATAGCTGACCATGAGTACAAGTGCTCAGGTGACCTAAAAAGGTCGAAATAATATTTTTTCTCGAACAGTAACTTTTTTATCATCTTTTTTGTTACATTAACTGAAAGGTGTGCATCGTATGATATAAAACGTACATGTATTGCAAAGTTAGTGGCGCGAGTCCCTGAGATTCCCAAGAACCCCTTGTAAGACAAGGTAGTCTAAAATGGATTAAAAGACAGGTTGTTTTTACTGGACAGTTTGTTGGCTATGCGTGCCATGTTCACAGATTACTCAGAGTTGCTTAGTTACAAGCTACCGCAAGTCTACCGATAGATTAAAGGCAAAACGAGACAAACTTCCGAAATGCCCAATTATCGGTATTATAACGTATAAGAGTTTACTTTCAAAAGAAATGTTTTTCTTTATTATTCAGACCTTCATCTACCATTATTTCCTCAAAATGTATTCGATTTGAAGTCAGGTTCTTAAGTGTTAATCATAACTTACAATAGAATTCTCGATACTTAAAATATTTCGTTTCAGGGAGCTAACGTGTGTTACTCTGCAGTAGAAGTGTCCACAAATATTGCCTCCCATGTCAGTTTAAATCCCCTATTGCATACATAAGTTTCATTGAAAGTTTTCTTTTCGGGTTCGATTCCTACCATCGCCATGTCGGTAGTGTCCTTTAGCAAGACACAAATAATTCCACATTGCCTCTCTCTCTTCGAGGTTGATTCCATCTGGAATGAGTCTCGAGAGCGATTAATATAAGTTGTAAGAACTTGTTTCGCAATCGAGAATAAATAAATTAGTATAAACTAAAAGTTTTCTTTTCATTTCACGTTATGACAACATGGGCTGCGAAAATAAAATAAAAGAAAACAAACCGTAGGACGAAACGATAAGGATAACATTTTTAGCAGTATATATATTTGGCATATTTGACGTAAGTTATGCTCCTTGGTGAAAGAAAAATCTCGATGTTGTTGTAGGGTTAACGCACGTTTTTTCGTGTTATAACATCTGCAGAATCCCGAGGGATGGTTGGTGCCCGAGCCCGTTAGGGCGAGGGCACCAACATATCCCGAGGGTTTCTGCAGGTGTTATTACACGAAAAAACGTGCGTTAACGCTATTCTAGCATAAATAACATAATAAAATCATTAAAATAAAAATGAAACGCTCTTATTGGTACGACGTTCAATAATGTGCGGGACAACGTCCGTGTTGTTTACGTCAGATTTATGACGTCACCAGTGGTTTTTAAGCCCGGCACTGTTGACGCCGTACATGATGTAAGACTTGGGAGACAGGTCCATTGTTTACAACGGCCCTGTACTGCGCATAAATGAAAACGGGTTATAACAGCGCGTGAATCTCCCCGTTAACACACGTTTTTTCTCCTGTTAAAACACCGGCAAAATGGGCAAAAACAGCACATTTTATGCTAGAATGTAGGGTTAACGCACGTTTTTTCGTGTTATAACATCTGCAGAATCCCGAGGGATGGTTGGTGCCCGAGCCCGTCAGGGCGAGGGCACCAACATATCCCGAGGGTTTCTGCAGGTGTTATAACACGAAAAAACGTTCGTTAGCGCTATTCTAGCATAAATAACATAAAAAATCATAGAAATAAAAATGAAACGCTCTTACTGGTACGACGTTCAATAATGCGCGGGACAACGTCCGTGTTATTTACGTCGTATTTATGACGTCACCAGCGGTTTTTAAGCCCGGCACTGTTGACGCCGTACATGATGTAAGACTTGGGAGACAGGTCCATTGTTTACAATAGCCCTGTACTGCGCATAAATGAAAACGGGTTATAACAGCGCGTGAATCTCCCCGTTAACACACGTTTTTTCTCCTGTTAAAACACCGGCAAAATGGGCAAAAACAGCACATTTTATGCTAGAATAAAATATCATGAGGCTCCGCAGGAATAGAACAGTAACTGCTGTCAGAAGAAGCAAAATAGATTAACCAATGCCTAAATATTCAAAATAGATATGTACCGGTATCACAATTGAGGAAAAATACATGTATATGTGCTTAATTTGTCATTCCACGTAAACTTGGCACAGAAAGTGTCTGAACAGAGACAAACACTTTCAAAGCAGCACAGAGAGCTAGATATTCCTACTTATTATTTTATGTTTTATTTTCACTGGAAATAAAACAATCCTCAAAAGCAGTATCAGAGGACATAGCGAAGTGTTTAATGCAGCGTTTAAAGTGATGAAGCACTGCAGTGGTGAGTTGTGTATTTGTAAATTTTGTCAACTTGTTACTGGCCATTTTTGAACAAAGGGTACTGGAATTATAGGTAACACAAGTATATCATATAAATTACAATACAACTTTCTCAAATACCATCATTTTATGAAAATGTAGACATATCAAAAGTACCAAACTCAATCTACACGTTCTTTTTCACAAATAGTACACGTCTTCAATATCTATTACGGTAGCTTAAAGTCCCAGGATCACATTTACAAATAGCTCTCATTGTACCAAGAAAGATGTCTTACGGACAGAAATGTCTTTTATTTGAACCAAATACATTCATAACTTTGCTTTTTAACTCGATAAGTACATATTAAAAACATAACGCACTATTTTTTTTAATGTTTTGCAAAAAATAAGAAAGGCCGTCTATACAGCGTTGCATTTCAAAAGTCTTGAAACTGGTTATATAAAAGTTGACATTAAGGTCATCTGCTTGCCATAACCAACCTCCTACGCCTTTAAAAATCATTGATAGGAAATTGTCTTACTGTTGAAAGTCAATCTGACATTGCCCTTTGATTCCCTCAAAAGCAGTAGCCGCTCTCGACCTGTCACGACCGACACCCCTGTTACGAGTAAGCTATAAGATCATATCCCTAAGTGTTTGAGATATGGATAAAAAACTGAATAAAAATTGATTTGCGATATGGTCAGTGGCCTTCAACTGTTTGGTATTGAACAAAAGTTGATGCTATCACGCATTTGTAAGTGCATCAGTACGTGTGGCTTCTCAGCATTTTGAGTCATCACAAATCCGGAACCAGTAGACTGTAAACCCTAGTTAATTTAGCACTAAAATAGCTCTATTAGCACTAAAATAGCACTCGGTACCTGAGATTGCAGTGACCGATCTTCAAATGGTTGGTACCACTATCGCCAATGTATTGAGATATTTTTCCGCGTTCCTTGAATAACGTTACATACGTGCCTAGTCTAAAGCAGAGAAAGCATAATTACATCCAATCAAATAAATTCTCATTTCAAATGAGATATGTTTTTGTTTCTTTTTTATCCACGATTGTTTAATCCTCTATTAATAAGATAAAGATACCGGTATAACATTTAACTTTGGAGTTTACCGTCTAAACGACATTTTACAATTTGTGAACAAATAATGTTGAGACATTATACAAAATAATTTAATCGTTGTAAAAGGTTAGACTTGTGCGTTCATCATGACTCTGCTCAATATAACTGTCTTTCTAAACCAATTAAAATAACACAATTGATTAGGGAATACAAGGTATTATTTTGTCATGAAAGCTTTTCGTGTTTGTACGTTTGATTCAGACATCGTTATACGATTGTTTTGAAATATATTACTTTTAAAACAGACAGGCAAATGAGGATGTGTTTCGTTTTGGAATACTTGTATCCTTGAATACAATAAAAAAGTGATGTCTGCCAGGTAGTTAACGTCTGGTTCGCTTGTAGAAGACATCAATGTTATTATTCTAAAAACCGTATTCAATCTGAAACAACCGCATCGAGAGAAATGGTTTAGAATTAGTAAAACCGAGATGCCAGTACGTTATAACTTACAGACAAATTTTCAAAAGCTATGAAAATATATTTTATAGGAATGAAATAGGAGAAGTGTTTCTTTATATTACCAATTGACGGGTTTTTTTCTCACAAAAGACGACACTTTTATTGCAAAACGCTTAATGTTACTGCAGACTGTACTCATGACATGTGCTACATTTCTTGTCCTTAAGTTCAAATTAATAATGATACAATGCTGGGCAATGAAAACCACCTAACACAATTATTGTTAGATTACAGAATGAATAGGTATAGATAGCCAGGACGGAGGTTGGGGCGGATAGGGAAATAAAATGTAAACGATACAAATTCCAAATCCAAATCCAATGTTTCGGGTACGTCTTTTCTCTGAGTGGGCGCTTTCTTGAATAAACTAAAACCCACGCGAACCTTTGTGGTCACGCTAACTACAAATTAATTAAGCCTTACGATTGGCCGAGATCTGAGATGCTGCGAGCTTGCATGCAAAGATTACATGATATGATACAGAACTGACCACGGTCACGTGTAAATATAAACTTGGCAGGGATAAAATTTATCATAATCTGCATCTGACCTGTATATGACAAAGCACCAGGGAGTAAGTGGGTGGTTATCTATTCGTATACATGTAATGGCATACATATAATTATTAAACGAATTTATATACAATATAAATTATGATTTGAATAATATAATGGATATTGCATAGATACATAAC
Organism: Saxidomus purpurata; assembly: GCA_022818135.1. Taxonomy (NCBI): domain Eukaryota; kingdom Metazoa; phylum Mollusca; class Bivalvia; order Venerida; family Veneridae; genus Saxidomus; species Saxidomus purpurata. The sequence continues at coordinate 37,715,395 of JAFMSR010000004.1, read as the reverse complement.
ATACTATTTTATTAAAAGTCTTAACAATTATTTTCAGAATCTAGTAGTACTGATCTAATTTAACACACAGCAATTGATTTCTCTATGACTGCAGCTTGCAGAAACAAAGATCCCCTCAGACGAAAGATCCTAAAATGGTGGTGCAATTTTAAAATGCTTCTTTTTTCTGAAAGGCTTATCAGAATTCGATTTAAGTTTAGAACAAATAATGAACTTAATAGTTTTAAACAAAGAACATTTAGAAAATGGATTTTCAAGAGATGAGGCTCTTAAGGGGTTGTAGCTCTTTTCCTACATATTCTTTATAGTGACTTAAGAATTCTTGACATTGATTTCAGCAGATATTATGGCAGCAATGATGTGGTGCTGTTTTTATATGCACAATATATCTAATATTTGTTCTCTGAAACTGGTTGTCATAGAAATTCCCGCCGGAGGCCGAGATAGGTCTTCTGGCATTGTCTGTCCGGAGCTGTAATTAGGAAAATGTTTCATGAAAATCGTGAAACTTAATATATGTGTATATCAGCATAGTGTTTATTTATCATTGGCTTCATATTTCAACAACATATTAAGTGCCTCAGGATAGTTAAATGTATCAAAGAATGTTTTAATAGGTCTTTTCAGCGATTTACTATTTTTGGAGAGGGATATAAATCCTCTGAATTTGCTTATTTTCATTGAGAAATGTTTACAATATAAGAGATTTAGGAAGCGACTGGGCATTTACATTTACTGCTGACCGCCGGGCCGAGTGTTGTCTTGCACGTACATGTAACTCTATTAGAATATGACTTGAAATCAGGAAAACAGTACAGAATTATCAATAAACAAGATACACACAGACAGATGTAAAACAGAAATTGCAATGAATAAGCGAAGACTTCTTCTGGTGTCAGACTTTCAAAAGTGGACAAACCCTGTAATATTGATAATAAACCGGTTCTGAAAATAAGCCGGTCTGAAAAATAAGCCACACATTTTTTGCAGTGGAAATTGACCTGAAAATAAGTCGGATTGGAAAATAAGCCGTCAGTATTTTCTTAAGGCAGAACAGGAATAACACTGCGACAAAGTAGAATATTGTTTATAATATAATGAACAACTTTTTATATTTACTTACATTATGTAGCATAAAACAGTGCTAAAACATGACTGTAATGGTCACATTAAACTTAATTAAAATCAGATAAAAAAATTAAAACGTAAAATTCCAAATGAAATGAAGATCCACGACATTCCGTCACAAATTAAAATCCAATTAGTTTACGCAGCCCTGAATCAATTTGCACAGCCGTTTTTTGAGTTGCCCTTTCGGAGAAAAGGCGATCAATAGGGATCGCTTTGTCCGTTTGTCTGTCTGTCAATCCATCACGTAAACTTAACGTTGGCTTTAACTATGTCATTTCTTAAGACATCTTCATCAAACTTTCAAATTGCATTGCTTATGACAAAAGGGCCATGATGCCGCCAACTTTGGTTGCTCAAGGTCATATTTGACAGAGTTATGCCCCTTTTTGTACTTAGATTTTGTCACAAGATTAGGGACTCAAGTGTTCTACTGAAGACCCAGCTAGTATTTTCTTGCACTAAAAAGTATTTGAAAGTAAGCCGGACTGGAACATTAGCCGGTCTGAAAATTAGCCACCAAATACTTACAAAAAATATAACAAGCCACGGATATTTATCAAGATTTAAGGGTTTTTACCTAGTTCAGCGCCTAGCTCAAAAACATTATATGAAAAAGTTATGCTACAGTGGTTTTGCATGTGATTGCATTTGGTTACAGCAAAATCATGTCCATTGACATAACTGAAAAATTATCATTTTTCAACTCAAGGCATTCACTCACAGTATTAAACCAACAGCCCACAAATTAAGGCATGGGAAGAAGTTCAAGTTCTATCCTGTAGGACAACACTAATTATATTGTGTGATTGGACAGTGGATAACACCATGACACACGCTGATTTGGCGTGATTTCAGGACGACATGGGCGCCGACACTACATTTGGCCAAAATAATATTGACGTATATTTTCGCCTATGAAGTCTTCGAGTGTTTGTTTCGCCTTAAGTATATTTATATTTCCAAAAAGGCGATGAAACGAAGACACTTCAAAAGCAGTTGATATACTTTAAGTGTATTCGTGTCGTCGGGCCGAACATACAAAACAAGAACAGGCAGATAGCTGAAACTTTTTTGTCTGGGTGTGATATTTGTAATAAATCATTTCCATTACTTGTAATGATATAAAGTTAATTTCCCAAAGAAATAGTGGGTATTTTGTCTTTGTACTGCAATAACGTATGATTATCATACTACGATGACGTGTACACAATGTTTTTGTGTCACTCAGCTTCATTAGGGTCAATGCAATTCTTAGTGGGCAATAGTTTGTTGTGGATATTTTTCGTTCAAAAATGGAATATTTCGTACTTGATTTGAATGTCTTTTAGTTGAGTGCCCTTTTCTATTCAAAACTATATAGTTTTTTTGTAAATATTGGAGAGATATGATCGGTCGTTTTAGTATTAAAGAAACCTTACTATACGGTGTGCTAACATTACGTATATAACAGGTTTTTAACGTCGATCGGTGTTACTTACGATACGTCGTCTGCTAGCGCATTGCAGTATTCCACCCCGTTCCGTAATCATTCAGTGTTAGAGAGCTTAGCGTCTCCGACCAACCAACCATATGGAACATGGTATTGTGATAAATGTTCATACAGACCAATCATGACCGTGCCTTACAAATTAAATAAGGCACTCCCTAAAACCGGTGTCAAGTTCAATTGACTTCGAAAGCATATTATCAAAAATAGTTATCATATTATTACTTAACCTAAAGGTTTAATCAATACTATTGGTAAAAACAGCGTTTAAACATATGTTGCAGTACCGTAAAACTTTCAATAATTTATGTAAAATTCTTGTTGTACAATTAATGGGTTGATTGCGATTTATTACAGAAGGTGTCTATGTTGTTAACTTGTGCTAAACTGAGGCATATTGTTACGCCTGCCTGTTGGGGGAAAGTTCTGTTGTCGTCACAAGCAGGGCTACTCTGGGTTCGGTCAACTCGAGTCCGAGCCTAGAGTCGCAACATAATTTAACAAGGGGAGTGTGGGTACTTTAGGGCACCAGGAAACAAGATAAGGGTCATGTGTGACCAGGAATTTGTTGCAACGCCTTATCAAGAGACTTAACCCAGGTCTGGTAAACAATCGCCAAACCTAGGCTAGCAACATAAACTGTGGGAAGGGGTTCAACTTTGATGAAAAGACGACATAATCATTCTACCAGTTCATATATTTAATTATATTCATCCAATATACCAATGAGATCTACATGTAAGAAGCAACTATAACATGACCAGATTGGGTAAGACCCAGATTGGGTAAAAACCCAGACTCAAATAGTCTGCACTTCACTAATAAAAACTATAATCTAGATATAAATCTAATCAAATACTATGTCAGGATGATTTGCAAAGAACCGAGCTCCACGTATAATTAAACAAGCGAGTTTAAACCTTAGAGCTAATATGAAGTCTTAAACGGAACCCGACCAGATCGGGTCAAATTCTATAACGACCAAAAACGGGTCAGAACTAATATATGGTTCTTCCAGGAACTGAATCATTGACCGGATAAATATAGTAAACTTAATTAATTGTGTAATTTGGGTAAACCTCCAATTGGGAGTACATATTCTGACGATCCGGTCAACTGATCGGTATGACTTTTAAAACAAAAGTGAAACGGAAAGCGAAAATAGACGCTAGGTGGACAGCGCGTGAACAGTCTATGACGTCACGTCCGTGTAAACACATCCTCGGTAACCCAGGCTATTCAGTATCCAATTGAATACCCTGGGCAAATTGACTGAAGAAATCTCGTACTCATGAATAATTAATGAGGTAAATTCAAGCCTTTCGATTGGTTTCTTGATATTTTTCTCAAGATAAACTATCCAATGAAATCGCGGCTCTCAAACCGCGCTAGGGGAAACATTTAAAATGGCAGCCTCCATGCTTGTCAGCGATGTAGTTTTAAACAGATTTTGTGCATCACTCGTCTCGTATTGCAGATTTCTATATGATCGTCCCTTAATCGGGACAAAACAAATCAATCATTTTTTTCAACGTTCTGCATGGCGGTCATTATTTGAGGATACTCTTCATTGTGGAGGTGCTCTTATTTTTGTAAGCATCGATTTCATTGGATGAAAAATAGTCATGAATATTCATGCATTACGAAGTTTTGCCAGTCTATTTTCCCACGGTATATGACGGAGAGAAGCGTGGGTTCCGACGATGGTGTAAACAATGCGGAGAGCAAAGTGAATGGCGCGCTTTACCTGGAGCTCGATTTACACACTGTGTCGGCAAAACGCACTGGCTCCAATTTAACGACAAGAATACCATTGATGCAAAGCATCAAAGGGCGCCGAAAATAGTTTTGTACATGTGTGGCGTTAAATATCTAAAATTAGCTTTTTGATAAGCAATCATTAGTTTGATTTGAATGAAAAATATTATGAATATTTGCAGAAAACATTTAAAATCATGGTGGTTTTAAAGCTGAAAAAAAAAACGGAAGAAAAATTATTTTAAAAAATTGGGTTTGACCGGGATTTGAACTCCACTCGTAAAATTAGGCGGTCATCAGCTTACCCACTACACCACGGAGACTGACTTTAAAGCACGTGGTAAAAAATAAGCTGATATTATAATTTTGCAAATTTGCGATAAGGGAGAAGTTGTTTTACGTTTTCGTATTTTTTCTAAAAGATATGAAAAGGAACGTTACAATTAAACAATTACGTTTTAAAGAAGGAAATGTGTATAATCAATATTTTAATGTCTATTTCGTATTATTTTAGCATACAGTTAAAACTATTTTTCTTCGCATTCTAATAACCGCTCCTAGCATTTACTTCCGGAAAAACTATTCCACAATGACGGCGGCGCCAATAATGCTCCAACTAACGTAACGAACCGGCTCCAATAAAAAATGGCTGATTTAGTAAACAAAACCCAAGTCAGTATAACAGATTCGTGTATTTTATATGGTAAATCGCAACTTTTGAAGAAACGAATACTCTTACGGAATGCTCACTTCCTCTCCTGGCCGTAGCTAGTCGGCTGTTTCAGACATCGATGCGTGTGAAAGTAATGCAAGTTGAATGCAGAGGACACACCCAAAATGCATGGATTTTGCTCAAAATTATCGAAGTTAAGGTGTTTAGCATAAAAGATTTGCACTGGCATGTAACTTTGGGTCAAATGTCGTAAGCATTACCAACACTTTACCGATCTGCTATTTTTATAGGTAAAACTTACCCATTTAAAAATACAACGATTCAGGCTCCAGTTGACTATACAACGTGTTCCAATTCGTGTTTCACGGATCATTTTCACAGACGTTTATGAACAATTACAAACATAAGAGAATCTCTTATCGAACAAAATGCTGAGTTTTATGTAACTTGTACCCACTCTCTTTAAAAAAATAATTTAAAGGAGAACATCGCTCATCCAGGGGTTGCGAGTTCGAGCCCCACTGGGATCACGACCGTACTCCTCATATGACACCAGTACTTTTTTTCCATGAAGTAGACTCGAGTGTGACTCCAAGCTTCACGCTTTCTATACAATCGAGCCAAAATAAATAAGTATAAACTAACATTTAAGTATTCAAAATACTTCCTAAAATAACAGGATTCATGGATACCGTATACCGCTCTGCTCGGTTTGTTTGTGATAAACTGAAAAACATTTACGTATTGTCTACCTTGACTATGTCGCTGTAGAGCTACAGAATTTAGGCATATACATTTTGTAAATAAATCACCGTAATCGTTTTCTTCCACTTCTACCTCGACTAATTGGGCAAATATTCTACTTTTGAATGGTTTTATGCGTGTTTTAATAATAGCTTAAAGTCTACAGTACTATTTCAGTAGATATCAAGTGCCAGTACCTTTACTATTTTGTATTGACCAGAATAAACTCAACACGAACTGGCTGGGTGAGAATTCCAGAAAGTTTATCGCAATAAGCACACTTAGGCAAAAAAGCTCAGATAGATTATATTGAGGTCGTGTACAAGTTCACAGAAAGATGATAAAGCATAAATAGCGAATGCAAAATTATATACTTCTTCAACCGTCGCTTTCCAAATTTTCATTAGATGACAATTTCGATTTTAGTCTAAGCTGCATGTGATTATTGATAGCGGTCAAAACGCTAGATCAAACAGCCGACTAAGCTACGGCCATGCAGGAAAGGAGTGAGCATTCCGTAAGAGTATTCGTTTCTTCAGAAGTTGCGATTTACCATATAAAATACACGAATCTGTTATACTGACTTGGGTTTTGTTTACTAAATCAGCCATTTTTATTGGAGCCGGTTCGTTACGTTAGTTGGAGCATTATCGTTAAATTGGAGCCAGTGCGTTTTGCCGATACAGTGTGATTTATACATAAAACAGCGGTTATGAAAGGTGTCATAGCATGTTATATGACAATAATAATTTATATAAACTGTTACTAGTAAAAATATAACGTGCTATTACGAAGTATTTATAATAAATGGCGATGAATTGACAGACAATCTGGATCGTCAGGCGCTTATACAAGGTAGAACATAAAGCGCCTATATTTCTGGTTTGACACTGGCTCCGTTCATAGCATTGCCCCCCTGTTTCTAGAATTGGTCCCCAATTTGGAATGACATGTAAGACTATAAGAACAGGTGACACATCAGAATCGAAACTTTTATGATAGAGCTAGTGTCTTACCCTAAATTTGGTAATTTATGTAGATCTATTTATAACTTACTTAAAAATTTATGAAACGGGTATGAAATTCACTTGAGTGATAACAATTATATAAATTAATAAATAAAAACGACAACATACATTCTTTGCAATTACACATAATTCGATACTGTACCTCATAATTATTTCTTACTAGTCTAATCATTTCTGAGAATCTGTATTCAATGTAATTTTCTTTTACCTGTACATACTTAATTTATATACAATACTAAAATATGCAATTAACATGCTATTTTTCTGAAGCAATAATAATATAATATTATGCGTTCAATGAACACAGACAATTAGAACTTAGCACCAAGAGAAACACCTGGATTCTTACCAGTTCCTATAATAATGGTATTAACCGTGTAAGATCATTTCAAATATACAGTTCCTTTACATGAAGACAGTAGAAATACTGTAATGTGGCTTACATGTTACTTTAATGATTTTAAAAAAAAATACATAATTATACCTAAATCTTAAAGTGGATACAAAGTTGGATCAATTAGTATGTCTTAAAGGTGTTACTACCTAATTTTACAGGAAATTTAAAAGACTTACAAGTTACAGTGTGAAAAGTGGAAATGTGTATCGATTGAAAAATAGCTAAAGATTTAGTAAGTAAATGCATGAAGAAAATTTGATACAATTATTTTAAACTACAGATAATAAATACAATCTTCTTAGGTTTCACAGTCTTCTTCTGTCTTGAATAATCTTCATCGTTTTCAATTTACTTTCAGTTCTCAATTCAATTTCCAGTTCATTTTCAATTCATTTTCAATTCATAGTCATTTTCTGGTTAGTGTTTATAAATTCAAGTCGTATAACTGATCTTTTCTGGAGGTGATAATTTTTTCTAGACCTTTCAATTTGTAGTACTTCACCTCCATCAGTAAAGCTCTTAATGAATTCCTGGTGGCAGGCAGCATATTTTTGGGAAATTCTTCACCTTGTAATTTATATCTTAAATAATTTAAAATTAAATTGAAGTAGGTTGGGTCCCGATCTATAAAAACCTGTTGTGTTAAATCTTTTCCTATGGCCTGTAGTAACCCTTCTGAACAGTCCCAATGTTTTTCTTGTTGTATAAAATAATTGGCCTCCAACATCTAGACACAACTTTGACTTTTGATATTTCTTGATGAGGTCCAATCTAACTTCTGTTGATTGATTATTCAGATCTTTCTTCCGTTCCTCTTCTTTCTTCTTCATTATCATTTGTTCTTCCCTCTTTCTTTCCTCTTCTCTTCTCTTCTCTGTTCTTCTTTCTTTCTTTCTTCTTCCCTAATTAGTTCTTTCTTTCTTTCTTCTTCTCTTATCAGTTCTTTCTTTCTTTCTTCTTCCCTAATCAGTTCTTTCTTTCTTCTTCTTTCTTTCTTTCTTCTTCTCTTATCAGTTCTTTCTTCCGTTCTTCTTCTTTCATCAGTTCTTTCTTCCGTTCTTCTTCTTTCTTACTTTCTTCTTCCCTTATCAGTTCTTTCTTCTTTCTTTCTTTCTTCTTCTCTTATCAGTTCTTTCTTCCGTTCTTCTTCTTTCTTTCTTTCTTCCCTTATCAGTTCTTTCTTTCTTTCTTCTTCTCTTATCAGTTCTTTCTTCCGTTCTTCTTCTTTCTTTCTTTCCTCTTCCCTTATCAGTTCTTTCTTTCTTTCTTCTTCTCTTATCAGTTCTTTCTTCCGTTCTTCTTCTTTCTTTCTTTCCTCTTCCCTTATCAGTTCTTTCTTTCTTCTTCTTTCTTCTTCATTGTCATTTGTTCTTCTCTCTTTCTTTCCTCTTCTCTTTTCTGTTCTTGTTTCTTTCTTTCTTCTTCTCTCTGTCTTTCTTCTTCTCTTATCAGTTCTCCTTCATCCTATCTTATTTCTGCCTCAATTCTTCTTCTTTCCTTATCTTCCACTTCCTTCCTTCTGTCTTCCTCTGCTCTCTTCCTTCTCTCCTCTTCTCTCCTTTTCTGTGACCTCTCCCTCTCTGTTTGTTTTAATTCCACAGTCTCCTCGTTATTTATCGGTAAGTCTATTACAGTATCTTCTAGTGCCAACATCTCCACTGTAGTTGATGAGGATGATGTTGAATTTGTTGAAGACGTAGAAGAAGTTGAAATTGTTGACGAAGTTGAATTTGATCTGGAAGAAAGTGACAAGGATCTGTCTCTGATACATGGTCTCTTTTTTTCTTCAATGTAGTTTGATCCTTTCCTCTTACCTACGTAGACAGGCTTTGGCCTGGTGGCCGTCCTCTTGGTCGGTGAGTGATTCTCTTTGTTATGTTTATCTATTATCATCGCGTCTATATCTTTTATAAACAAATCAAGAAGTGCCTCAGCTGCAGCCCCTCTCTCACCGGTTACAGTATGAAAGCGGACAAAGTCCTGCCTGGATGTGTGACAATACTGTCCTCGAGTGTTCCTTAAAAAAACTTTAGCACATTTTGTGCACTTATAGTTCACCTTCGAATGCTGTTCAATAAGATGTGCCCGGCATTTACCCCTAGTGGTAAAGTGCATATCAGTGCATACCCTGCACGTGAATCTTTTCTGTAATAAAAAGAAATGTTTAAGGACTTGTTTGCATTACTTAAGACCTGTTCAATGACAGATTAATTTATACTAAAAATATCAATGACATTCATGAGTCCGCTGGTGCCACTTGGAGCATGAAATCAGACTGGTTTAAGAGACCAAGGAAAGTAGTGTTAATTGTAGACAAATACCAGATTGGAAAAATCTTCTACTGCAAATACGGTTTTAATTTGTCGTGATGAACTACACGAGCCTTCTCTCGGGTATTACTCTTAATTCTGTACAGGATGTCACTAATTTTATGTATGACCTTGTATGGTCCTTTCCAAGGTCGCATTAATTTGCTACTACGACCTACTTTCCTTTGTGGATTATAATACCAGACTTGGTCATCCACTTCATATTGAGTGCTTTTTACATTAACATCATAATTTTTCTTCATAACCTCACTGGATAACCGGAGTTTGTTTCTAGCAAACTCATTTTTCAGACATAACCTCTCTTCTAACTGGTTAACAAAGTCAGACCCATATTTTTGCATATTTTCAGAGCTAGAAGGTTGACCAAATACAAGGTAAAGTGGTAATCGAATTTCACTACCAAACATCATCGAAGCTGGCGTGAGTATCTTATTTATCATTTAACGTTCTTAGATAATATTTATGTTTTGAGAATATAATCTGCTAGATGTAGGGAGTGTCTCTTTTAAGAGAACCTATGGTGAAAAATGCCTCATTTTACCACAATTAATCAATATAGAGGCTTTCTGTAATAAATCGCATCCACCCATTAATTGTACAACAACAACTCTACATAGATTATTGAATGGTATACTGCAGTATATTTTAAACCGCTTTTTTATCGATAATGACTTGAAATGCATAGGTGAAACTTTTAGGTGAAGTTATAATACTTTCAAAGATTCTATTCATTATGTTTTGGAGGTTATTTGTTTGGCATCAGTTATAGGGTATGTCCCTTTAACATATGTTGCAATACCGTAAAACTTCCAATAATAAATGTAAAATTGTTGTTGTACAATTAATTGGTTGATTGCGATTTATTGCAGAAGGTGTCTATGTTGTTTATTTATGCTAAAATGAGGCATTTTCGTTATTTATCATTTAATGTCCTTAGATAACTTTATTATGTTTTGAGAATATAATCTGCTAAATTTAGGGAATGCCCCTTTAAGATAACTTTCCAGCTAGTACTTACAGTCCATTGATTATAATCTTATTTGTTTCGAGATCACAGAAGCTTCGCAAAAAGTATAGGTTTGCTAAGATCTTGGAAAACCTTGGACTGCAAAGACTTGTGTTGGCTACTGCCAAATAGACTTGAAAAACTCACTACGCGGGTCCTGCAAAAAGTTTTGTTTTTGATGTTTGATTTCTGAAGGGCCAGGTTTTATTAAAAATATTTTATTGCATGCCTTCAAAGTATCCCCAACCTATTTACCGAAACACATTTTGTAACCTTTTTACCGAGTCGTGAAATGCGGCTAGAAAATCTTTTAGTATCTGTTGGAGACACTGGTATAAAGCACTACCGAGTCTACTACTGGACTTACGTTTTTCCCTGAAAGCGATTTTTAAGCCTTGGAAATATACAGAAGTTGCGTGGACTCCGGTCCGGTGAATAACGCGGATGGTTTACAACATGCACGTTTCCAGACGTCAAAAAAGCCTTAACGCCCTCTAACGTTGTTTCTTTTGCTCCTCAGTGAGCAAATTAAGTACCCACCTAGGACAAGTGCAAATGCGTCTTCGGCATCGTATACACACTGCCTTCTGATTATGCCAGTGTACCTGCAGTAATTTTCACCGACAAGCGCGCATCGTGTTCCACCACAGCCTTTACAGCAGCAACGTTTGCCTAAGAAATAGAGCTTTTATGTCTACCTAGCCGGGCCTCATCTTTGTCACACAATATCATAGCTTTAACATTTTATTTAACCTAAATACTGTACGCGTAGATATGGACTTAGGCTCATATATATCACACAGTTCATCAAATATCTGCTAAATGCATTTACAATGTATACCAAGTCAAGTGAGGCAAAACCACGACATACAGTCTTTCCGATTATGTTACAAGGTGAATTGTTTATGGTCAGTGTATATGACTGCATATATTTCAGCCTTAATTATCTCGGTCATTTGAAAAGTAATTTGCAAGAAATAAACGGGTATCGCTAACTACTGAAAACAGAATTGAGTTGCAGTGATACCTGGGGGCGAAATCTACGGAATCCCATTAGTGACAAAACTTTTTGTAGTCAATTCATGATGTTCAAATATGCTTTGACATGATAATAGATTTAGATAACGCGTACTTTGTATCTTAGCATTAAAAGTTTTACGGAGTCTGAGACTGAAATCTTTTGCTAAACATGTCAGTATTTTAGTAAAACCTGTTATTCTAATGCTATATTTCGTGTCATTTTTGTCTTAACCATCGTGATTATATGTTCGAGATTCTTAGTAAAGATTTCGAAATTGTTAAAAGCGTTTTGTTATTCAATATTGAAAATATAATTGAAGAACTTGTCATTTATATTCCATATCTCGCAGTTGTTTCTGCATAAATCGTAATTCTAACTGCATGTTGTGCTATTTGAATTATGTCTTACGAAATGATGTTATTCGGTTTAATATTTTCAGGCCTTTCAGCAAAGACCAGCGATCATGCGTCCCATTGCAAAGGTACATATTGACTACTACTTGATATCTACTAGCATTCCACAGAGAAATGTGTCCTTAGAATTGAAGACAACAGTCAAACAATCATATTTCAATACTTTCTGTGGAAATCAACCTTAATGTATGAAAGAATGCTTAGATAGGAAAGCTAATGTCCACGTATATAATTATCCTAATATAGACCCAGCCACAACTATGTATTAGAACAATATTTTAACGTGAACTTCTCTGTCATTTTTAAATGCATATCATTAAAGATAGTGACGAAGGGCTTTGGTATACCTAGGGCTAACTTAGGCCCTCTAGCCAAATATTCATGTTGAGGTTGGGTTCTGTTTAGGTTGCTGAGGTATATGTATCTCACAACTGAAACAAGTTGATAATTATCAAAGATAAGTTATTAACTATAAATGTATACTAAAGTATGTCTATCTATATTATTATACCTCACGTGCTTTTCCCTATATAAAATTCCCATACCGCATCGTTGAACAAAAATGATGTCCCATGTAACATCATGATGTTACACCCTTGTAAGTCTAAAAATAGATTATTGGCATCGTGTCGCTGTATGTGCAACTGTCCCTCGTTAACGCAAACCAGTAAATAAGAGTGCCGCAGTATGATTCACTGCCCGTCCTTGACGCAAAACAGTAGACACATAGGCGCAATATGTTTGACTGTCCGTCCTTTACACAATACAGTAGACAGAGAGTACGCAGGTCGGACTGTCCATCCTTAACGCAAATAGTAACGAGAGTGTGCGCAATATGTTTGTCTGCCTTTCATTGCAAAACAGTAGACACAATGTGGCAGTATATTTAAGTGTCCGTCCTGGACGCAAAACAATAGACCGATTCTATGCAGGCTGTTGCACTGATCGTCAATAGGTATAGCGTACACAGTAGATTTGACTGTCCATCCTTCACAAAAACAGTAGGTAGAGGGTAAGCAATATGTTTACATGTAACAACATCATGTTTATTTACAACAAAAAATGGGTGGATGGCAATCACAAAGACGAAACAAAGAAAAGCAGAGCTTTCATTTATACTTAGTAGTTTTAAAGGACGGAATCCATGTCGTGTTTTGCACATACAATCGACAATTGCAATCCATTACGTTATAGGACATTGCGGATTATCTTCTACAATAGAGACTTTCTATTCAGTGAACGTTCGATTACTTCTTTATCCTATACCCAGCAGAAATAGCTGTACGTCTTTTCAGTTCAGTTTAAATTCGCAACATCCAAAATTGAAACTCTATTAATATGAAGATTTATGTTCTTTTCGGAAATAAATCTCCATTATTTGTGTGGGCTTTTAAACACAGACATGACTTCGTAATCTTAGTAAGGGAAGTCCGTCGGGTACACCTTATATTGTCTTTATTCGGCACAGTCCATTTCATTATAATTGTTAAACTGCACGCTTTTTCCGTGTGAACTCAACCTTCAATAAATCACCACAGCTTTGTAGAAGACCGTAGCGAACACACCAAGGACAAAATACAGAACACGTGGATTGGATAAGATCTTTTATGTTTGCTAATAAGGATAAAGAGAAGTAGTTTTATTTATTTTCTATTTTGAATTTTGTTAGTTTGTGATTTTGCTAGCTCTATTAACTATTGTATCAGCTTTGAAACTTAGGCTCAAAAACAAAGGGGAAGCTTCGTGGGCAATATGGCGTCTATGATCCACATCAATTAGTCTGCCGAAGCACTTTTAAAGGAAAGAAAGCCCACTTTTTGGGATTGGTTGCGTAGAAACTGCAGTCTCGCGTTCCCCTGCATTTCCTTATTATATTGGAGTTAATTTGGCATTGCGTCCCTTTAACCGTTAGAGGGGACCTTGACCATACAGGTCGGTCGTTTTGTCCATGAGCTGACTGTGTCTTATATGTTCAGGGTTATTATACAACTCACCGGCCATTTACAAAAGCTATGCTAGCCGTACGGGAGTTGGTTATGCCAAATGTATGTGTAAGGCCGTACATGTTTATTGCAATATGTGGATCACTTTGCTACATACCTCTAACAGCGTCTTTTTTTCGACCCCCTGTTCGATATGCCACTGGGTATTTGGTTGTTTCGCTTTCACGCTATGTTGTGCGAGTATCACTGGTCTGCGGCTTTTGTCTCGCACTTCATGCTGTATTCGAACTTAGCACAGTCAGTTGTTCTTGGATGACAAAAATAATAAATGTAACATATATTGTTATATACCTTTCCCTGCGCTTGTGTCTCTGTTCGCACAACTGTTCTTGGCGAACTGTAACACATGTACAAGCATATGTATTTATAGTTTTGGCAGAGCTTTCAGAAGCTAGTCAGGTGGCATGCATGTGAATAGTCGGGGCTATTCCGCGTTCCATAAAGGCTGAAAATACGATGGTCACGCCGTCCGTTCGTTTGTCCGTCGGCTTGTACGTAATGCAATGTCGGAGTATAAATCAATAATCAATTTAAGAGTATACATACTAAGATTAAACTCCATTCCGTGTTAAAAGAGGGCTGAAAATAGGATTGTCTAGCTGTCCTTTTATTTGTCCGTCTGCTGGTCTGTCCACAATGAAAATGTCAGAGCTTACAATAGTATACTCAAACGCAAAAGAAAGTGTGCACGTTTCTTTTTAAGATAACTAAAGTTATATAGATTATAAACCTTTCATATGTGTATCATGTGAAGCACGCCTGTCACTGTGTTTAACAATGGCTACATCGGTCAGTATTTAGGTTAAATGTTACGTAACGTCCCTATACAAGTTTTTTGCATGATCTGCCCGTGCAGTGTCAGGACAAATGTGAAATCGGTCAAATAATCTCGCATTACTACGAGTAAGAAAAACACACAGCGATTTGAATATTTTCAAAACTCACAATGCCCAGACTCTCTCAGCGTCAACGTATTGAAGATTTGATGATGCTTAGCAGAGGTGACTCCGTCGATAATGTTTCACGGGCATTTAATTGCCACAGAAAAACTGTAAGTAAACTTAGTGCCAGGTTTCAGCAATAGGAACAGTTGCCGATCGTCCTCGAACCGGCAGACCTCGTGTAACTAACGTCATATTAGACCGTCATTTTGAACTGACGTACACCAGGCGTCGTTTCCAAAGCGCTACCGCTACAGCGAGGCAGTACGGTATTAGCTGGGACACCTTTCTGAGGCGTCTGCGTCATTGTGTTCGGCCTATCAGACCAAGACGAGCTTACGTTGGTAATGTGCTCCAACAACGTCATCGCGTTGCTCGTTTGAACCGTTTCTCCTGACCTCAACCCAATCGAGCATATTTGGGATCTTCTTGGTCGTAGAGTTAGGTCAAGACATGTCGTTAAAAATTTGCAGGAGCTACAAAATGCTCTGCAGATAGAATGGAACAACTTTCCTGCACACGTTGTACAGCGTTACGTCAATTCCATGAGACGTCGTAGTGTACAGGTTATCCTACAAACTGGTGGCCATACACGGTATTAATCAAATAATCACAACAAAACCATTAGGAGGGCTGTAAAACCTGATTATACTCACAATAACATCAATATCACAGTTTGCGTATTTTTCATTTTGACCGTTGATACATGTAACCGAATTCTGTGCATCTATAGACTGAAATCGCTATTTTAAAAAAAGGTTACGTGGGTTTGTAGGCAACTGAATAAGCTTAACAGTGATACCAAACATCATATAATTTCTATTATGAATATCAGGCAAATAAAGAAAACCCTCTATGCACACTTTCTTTTGCGTTTGATTATATACATTTCTAAAGCATACACGCTAAGATCAAACGCCAGTAGGTCACTGATATTCGGCTCTAAAGTGGACTGAACATACGTTGATCACGTCGTCCGTTCTTGCGTATGTCGCCTCGTCCGTAATGCAACATTGGTGCTTAAATTTATACTCGTTTCTTATATATCCATCTAAGATTAAACGCCAGTGGTTTACCGCTATTTTGCGTTTCAAGAGGGATGAGCATTCGGTCACACATTCACTCGAATGTCTGCCGGCCCGACTGCATAGTTTTAAAAGGGTGTCTTTGACAGTCATTAATCTGTTAACTCTCACAGTGTTACTATACGTATTTAAATGGTAAAGTCTAGATATCATTCTTTATGTACTGATTCAGTCAAATACATTCATTGATGGGATGAAAGTTGAACTCTAAGTGAGAGCTGCTTGTAAATGTGATACTTAGCATTTAATTCAAGTTCATTTTTCTTTATATTTCTAAAGTCTCCAAATCAGCCCAACATCGGCTTAACGCATACATTGAATGGCGCAAAATTTAATTCGTTTACAGTATTTCATTTTCAGGTCTCAGTGTGAACGGCATAGCGGATTATCTATGGTATATGAATTATTTGTAAATACAAATAATCCTATAGGCGTAAGTAGAGGTGAAACTGGTACAGGTAAACACTCTTTTTATCTTCTTCGTCTAAGTTTGTGTTTCACCGGCATACATGTAATGTATGCATGATATCCGGTCACAATTTTTCAAAAATGTAAGCTGGCAAAGGCTTCAGAAGCGCTCAAATAATTGATTGGCAATCTTTGCTCATGCTGAGCGATATCGAACCCTCCCTCCGAGTGTGTTTTGCGAATCAAACCCGAGTCCGATATGATTTTATTTGGTGAATTTTATATCCGTAAAATTTCAGTGGCCCTCAACACACTAAAGTGCATTTCGGTGTAGCATATGTGCGCACTTTTATAGCCTTCACAAATAATCTATTTATTAAAAAAAATGTATTTCAAATCACGCATTTTACTGCTGTCCCGAAAATGTCTGTGTACAGTGCGGAATATTCCCCCTGTCTACAAAAGACGGTCGTACTTCGTATATTCCAGGATCAGCGAGTACTTCTGTCTATCAAATAAGTCTTCTGCATACTCGCAGTTTCTAATCCTTGCTGGAACGCTTCTCTTTTTTAAATTTTCTCATAAAGCGCATTATATGTACAATTTAATTGTAATTAACAAACGAAAATAAACAAAGTCACGGCCTTTTCCCAAGCAAACTGTTTTGTTGTATATGCCAAGGTAGTAAATTTATGAAGCAGCGTTCCCTTCTTACACAAAATATATACGTGTGATTATTTGCAACGGCTGCAGTTATCAGCAAAAGAAGGGTTGTCCCTTAAGTAAGGTAGTGGGCGCTGCTTCTTATATAATTATAAGTTATATGGCCCACTAATAAAATAATTGAACAATTATTCGAAAGATAGACTGAGACTGGTGAGGATATTTGAAGACGCTCATAGTCATTGAGGGTTGAATAAGAATACCAACCCGTTTGTCTTTGACTTCTCCCTATTGCTAAAAATGCTCCCACACAAATTAATTCATATTTTAAAAGATATTCTCAAATCAACAATAAATGCCAATTAATTTTGAAAGTAATCGTATGATGTTGAATAGGACAAGATTTAGTTGCCACTTAACAAGATAGTTCGCAAATCCTGTCTTTTTAACTTAAATTTTATCGAGCACCGTTTAAATAATATGTTGTTATGAGAATTTATGTTTTTATGTTTAGTAGTTATGTTGTTATTTCTCGAGCCATGGTGTCATTAGAAAAATATTTTGTGACACATTTTATAAAGAACGAATCCTCTGGGTGAAATTTTCCAAACTGTGTGGTCATAATTACATTGACAACACTTTCTTGGGTAAATTATGGACATTTAAAGTAATGTTAGTGAGTTCGTTTGAGAAATTGAAGTTTATCAAAGAGAACTGGTAGACAAAGTCGTTAATTTCAACGTCACTTATAAAATGTAAATTGAATGAACCATAACTTTGAAAGTATTCAACAATAAATACATTGTATCGCCAACATTTCTCAAACGGTACGTACTTTTAATAAACAGGCCACAAATGAAGCATAATATAAATATATTATGCTATAACACTGATCTGCTCAGTACTAAAGGAGTCTACATTCTCAAAGGTTGGATTCTGATGAGCATTGTCTCATCACATCTTTGAGTAGTCATGGATTAGATAAATACATACAACAAAGTATTTCTTATAATAGAGAGTTAAAAACTGTAATAATTCATAAGATTTTATTCCATTTTAATCCAAAATATATCATACACAAGCGATGTTTGCCGAAATTATTGAAGCATGTTGTTGCTTGCTAAGACCTTGACGTGTAATGTGTACTTTCTAATGACAATGTTCCATTTTCATATAATGGCCGTATTCATATAGTTTTGAATTTGTATTCCTTCTTCAGCTCAAATAATTATCGTTCATCACCAAAATAAAACTTTTATTTCAATTTAGAATGTCTGATTTCCAAGAGTTTATATTGACTTGTATGTCGATATTGACTGTCCACACGCAACCATCATTAAAGATTACGAGAAGTGCAATTGTGGTTTGAAAGAAGAATTTAATATCGATTTGAGATCAGTTGAAAAAAGGAATCTCAGATATTTACAGCTAACGTTTACGTTTACTTTCTATTAAACTGGTTTTTGCATTATAGGAATGAACTGTCCGTGTTGTTCGAATTTTTGATGATTCATCTTTTCGTATTCTGTTCTGGTTTATGTATTTGTCCGCTAGAGTGTTCTTAAAAAATAATTTATTAAATATTTGTTGTAGTAAAGACAAAGGGATATAAGTATTGTGATGAAATCTAGAGATCTCAGTGATAGAAAAATAAGACCCATGATAAATATACTATCACAATATGGAATCATCAGTAGATGATTGCTATGCACATGCGCAACTGAGGTAATCTATTTCCGTTTCCGGTAACAAGAAACAAGATTCAAGAAGCATTGTGTATGTCCTCGTTTCATTGTTCTGATATTATTTCTTTCATCTGTAAGTTCTCGTATTTTCGCCACAATTCGTTCTTCTGCGTTAGCTAGGTCTGCTATTTCTCGCCGTAGCTCTTCTCGAAAACCTATTTGCCAGGGTGTGTCTGTGTCAACCTGAAAAGAGAAACACTGCTTTTTACAATCAATTAACGATTTTCATAAACAAATTATAAATTTTTAGTAATGTGCAGATACATGTATTGTCCTTTTTATTTATATCAACGTGCACACGAATTTTGAAGGACTGGTTTTGACGTCATCCATACCTTGTATGTAAAAGTAGAAGCAAAATTTTGTTCAGAAATTCTAATTTGAAATTTGAAATTTATGTCCATTGAAACATACGGCAGAAAAAGTGTCAAGCGTATATCAGCAGGCAATCGATAAGTTTTGGGGATTAGGAGTTTACGGAAACAACTACGGTTCGGTAATATCCGTAAATAACGGTCAGAGTCATAAATCATTGATTATCGATACTGAAATATTGCCTAAGGGAGATATTGAACTTGACGCGTAACTTTTGTGAAAATCTTATGTTTTAATTGTTATCATTTCTACCAGTCAGCATTATCATTCACATTAGTTGCAAATAATAGCATTATCATTCACATTAGTTGCAAATAATAATAATAATAATAATAATAATAATAATAATAATAAAAATAGTAATGTTTTAACTAGTGAGCACTATTTCATTACAGTCACAGCATCAGTCATAAAAATAGTCACAGAATAATCCCAAAGCTACAAAATTCGTGAATTTTGACATAATAATGAGAATGAATCTAGTGTGCACTTGATTTTTCTAATCGGCTAATCCCTTTACACGTGCGTAACGCTTGCTCGTGAGAATTGTTTAAAATTGTAGACCTGTTATTTTCAAGTACAGACGCACACGGCAAGTCTGTTTCGAAAGTATGGTGTGCTTTAGAAACGTAAATAGATGGACCTACATATCCCCGGTAAATAGAACGTCAACTTGTTTTATTTTGCGATCTTAAATTCCTAATCAGTGTTATTCCTGATCTGATAAAGACTGACATTTGATTTCCGTAGGCTTTTTTAATTTAAGAAATAGAACAGTTTCCTTTCAGAATATCAAATAGATTTTACATACTCTAGTAAACGCTTGATGTTGAATGCCTTAAAAAGTATGATTTTTCATCACATGGCTTGAAAAATATAATTAACATTTTAGAAGAAAAAAGGATTTATTGTAGGAAAAAAACATCTCCATTTCTGCAGTAGAATAATACCTGTTACATTTTACAGATTTTGTCATTTAATACTCTGCACATAGATCAAACCTTGCGTGTTTCTTTTTTCTTCTCTTTTTGTTAATGTAATAATCAGCTTATTTCTTCGGGAAGAAATGAAAGACAAAAAGATACGAGTAATAAGACTACCTGGTTTTGACCTGTGTATTATGAAAACTAGCTTTGGTCTTGAAGAAACTCTATGTTGACACCTATAAAATGAAACCAATTTCAGCGGAGCAAATTTTTGCCTTTCACTCGAGACAAAGAGAAATGTAAAACAAAATATAAAGTACCAGTGCAAGTGTTTCGAAATAAAGTTTGCATTTTAATGTAAAACAAATTTTTATAATTGTGCTTATTAGGTCCACCAACCTCGTTCGAGGTATAATCGGTACGACCCGTATGTAAAACAAAACCCAATATACAACGTTTTAAAGATCATGGTAAATGTTACGTAATGTCCGGCCATAAAACTTATCGATGGCCTGAAGCAGTTAGATCAATCATTCGGAAGTATTCGGCCAGCATTACGGAAGCAACCGAGCTCCGATCGTAAAAATGAAATTATATACCTGTTAAACAAAACCTTAAAAAAAGACCATTCCTTCTTTCTTTATTTTTATATAAAATATATCACTTAAATGGAGAATGATTGTTTTATTCAATCCCGTTTGTGATTCTAAAATAAGTGTTATAGTTTTTGAACAAACTGAAGATAAGCTGCAAAATTTTCACTTAAAATTGTGACATTTTGGGCGTTTTACTATATATTATATAGTAAAACGACGGGTAGAGTTTTTAAGTTAAAAAAAGACCAAACAAATAAAGTCTCAGAAAAATAAAAAAATATTCATTAAAAAGGGGAAATGTTATATTTTATCATCCCGTTTGTGATTTTAAAATAACTTTATTAGTTAAAATGTTATCGCGAGTTAATGACAGCGCTCCTATACAAACCTATAGTAAATTTGTGGCGTGTATTGGCCCTGGCTGTGACACTTTTTCTGCCACATGTTTGTAAGTAAGTAGGAAAGAGAAATCGGGATAAACATGACCCACTCTGCATTCAATTTTACAGTAATAAAGTTAATTTGGTGTCATTTTTTGAATATCTAAGCATATTACCTGCCATGTTCGTTTCTTATATGCATAAGGTTTTGTCACAAAATGGCGACTTTTTCGGAGAAATAGCATATTTATTTACGGAAAAGTTACAGTTACCGTTAAGAAATAAAATCTCAAAGTTCTATTTTACTATTATACATTATATTTGTTAAATACTCTGGTAGTCCAAAGTCACGTGACTAAGTTTGGCGAGATGATTGGTCAACATGATTGTGTAAGTGTAATTGAGTCCTTTTCCAAAAATTCTTATTCGTATCTATATCATGGACTTGTTTATTGTTCCATTTCTACAAACTTTGAGGTTACGAAGTAAGAAGAAATATTTCTTGCAGTTATTTCGTTTTGTTATATGTATCAGGATCAACCGTTTTTTTCTGCTAAAAGCCACATAAACTTGCGAGAAATTATGTGTGCTCAAACGTTTTGATAGAAGGACGGTTTCTTTACGATATAATAATCATAATCGATAATTTAACCGGAAGACGATTGCTTGACAATAAAATTTTGAAAAATAAATCGTAATACGTAATCCAAGTACTGAAGTTCTAAAATGCGGTCGTGTTTGCAAACAAATTGCCTTTGCTTTAAAGTGAAAAAACTTTGTATAGCGGAATCCTACCTATGTTTACAAACAAATTACTGACAACGACCGCAACTAAATAATAATTTACATATGACAATTTATTTATCAAATAAACAGTTTTTAGATATTACCAACAGCTAAACTCTTGTTCGCAACTGGAATTTAACATATTCTTTTTACTTAAATATATCAAAGAGTTTATATACTTTAACCATCAACATGATATAGATCATTTCACGCCTACGCTCAACAGCTACAAAATAGAATTTTGTGTAAAGATTTGCCGCAAGGTGTCTCTTGTGACGGGATTCCCGCTAAATGCTTTCGCTTTGATTAAGGTAACCGCCTTAAAAAGTTCTATTTCTTGATGAAAACGTGAAATTTTGTAATGTTTCCGTGATTTAATCATTCGGCGATTATGCATTTTATAAATCCTTTCGGATTTGAAAAATGAAAAAAGTGTTCCACGCAAACTTGATTGGATAAAAACGTAACAACTGCGAAGTTTTCTAAATAAAAATGTTCGTCGTTTCATTTCTAAGCGGATGCAATGATATTACTCTCTTTGGAAACATATTATGACAATTATTCATTCCAGCATTTCAGCATGAATGATGACATGATTACTATTTAACAGCAGTAATGCAACTTGCTAGGAGACTAATGTAAAACCATTATTAGATCTGTGGTTTTAAAAAAAGTATTTAAAGCTGCTCGCTCTCAGATTTTGGTAAAAAGACAAAAATTTTCAAACTGTATGAAAATAACTTATCTTAGAACATATAGTCATATAAAAATGTTCCAGTATAAATTCCTGTAAAGTATATCTGTAGATTTGAAATAATACGCTACCAAATAATAAAGCGTTGCAAACGCTTTTGAAATTTCAATATAAACATATAGTGTAGCGGTTAGCATTTTCAATCGATTTTTGCAAATTCCTGCTTCAGATTTTTACTTCTATTGTTGAATATAGCCTTTTATATATAATTGTAAAAATGTGTTTCATTGAGACATAAATAAACTATGATATATGTGTTACAAACAAAAAGTACATAATATGCATTATTTTAATGCTTTACATGCTTGTTTGTTTTGCATATAGTTGATTTGCCGTAAAAGGTAGACTTTCATTTAATTGGCACGATCTCGTTTTTTTTTTCACGTTTACACCAAATAGGAGTCAACAGAACTAGAATAGTACTGGTCACTTTTTTTAATGCATGACCAGTTCTTTCTTAACAGTGTTGTCTATTCGAATAACAACTGATACAAATGTACATAGTAGTTATCACATTTTCAGTTCACATATACCAATCAAAATGACACAATACAGTTTCTTTTGTAACACACTTTTGAAAGGCTTGTAGCTGTTTATTTTGTTGCTTGTTCCTGTATGGCTGTGAAATTGAATGTTAGTATAACTAAAACATATTAAAACAGACAGTTGTTTAAAACAAGTACCAGTCTATCATAAAATTAACACTAGACTGAAATCCATCCCTTTAAGACTTTTATTATTTTTGTGTTTAAGCGGAGTAGGTGATGCATTAGCATAAAACCTGACGTTTGCACACACCAAAACGACATTGATGTACTATTTGTGTTATTCTATACGTGGGTTATGCACGAACATTTTAGCTAAACATTTTTTTAAACATAGCTTGAAAACTTTGATAATTATATGACGATGTTGCCATTTCAAATATTCTTTTTTCAACACTGTGAAACTGAAACTTTATAGAGTACTACATATGTATTCTCTTAAGTGTTTGAGATTTGAAATGTAGAATAGTTGCTTAGCGCAAATTGCGCATTAAATTACGGGGAAAATATGAACAATTGATCTCTCATTTTTAGATAATTAAAGCTGCTTGCTCTCAGATTTTGGTAAAAAATAAAGTTCTTCAAACTGTATGTAAATAACATATTTTAGAACATATAGCCATATAAAAAGGTTCCAGTATAAATTCCTGTCAGGTTTATCTGTAGATTTGAAATAATAGGCAACCAAATGATAAAGCGTTGCAAACGCTTTTGAAATTCCTTTATAAACATATAGTGTAGCGGTGCCGTTTAACCAGTATTTTCAATCGATTTATGCAAATTCCTAACCTAAATGTTTGCTTTTGTTGTTGATTTCAGCCTTAAGGTATATATTTATGTATAAGTATGTCATTTTTTTAAATTTTGTTTTTTTCAACGGCAATTGAGAGCGAGCAGCTTTAAGACCCAATTGCATTTGATTGCATCTACATATATCGTACGTACACAAGCGAATCTCTGCGTTGCTGTTGCTGTTATTTTCATGCCGTATACAGTTTGCCTTATAACATCATTACAAATAACGTGAGTGATAAATCTCTATTTTAATTGATTTAGATCTACATTTGTTTTTGTATGTTATCTTTAAATAAATACGCTAAAGATCCTTTGAATACCATAGTCGCTGCCGTTAGCACCGACTGTCTACTTTAATCTTGTGATTAATGCTATATTACCCGCGTAGTCGGGGGCTGGTTATCTCGTTGTTCATTATTTATGTTTTATTCCGAAATATTATATTTCAAAGTTTATCTAGAATTAACGTTCATCCTTATTTACTACTTCAACAGGGCTGGTTGGTTAATATGTGTCGTTGATAGTTCTAAAGCACGGAGTCAACATATTACTTTTGTCTTGGTACAATGCCTTTTGCCGTAATTTGTCTGCGTTCTGTACAGCTTAACGTAGTTGCGGTTTTGTGTCTGCGATAGTCTTTAATTTTCTTACTTTTGGTGACAGTGTAATTTGAGCTTCAGTATGTACATCTTACAATTTAAGGATTCCTTCCTCCTTGTGTAGGTATGATTGTTGTTAGGTGCTGCGCTTATTTGGGTTTAAGACAAATATTTTTCTTATTTTACATTTGAAGTAATTTTACTTTTTAAAAACTACTATAATATTTAAATGATTTTGTCTGAAAGCCCAACACCCCCTCTTCGAGCACGGTATCGAACTATTACATCTAACGACTAGCTACTAAACATAGATTTCATATCGTAAACATGATTTTTATCTCTCAGGATGTACATTGTTCAATGTCTTAGCCTGTAACGTTACATGAAATGGGCTTTTTCCGGGTTTGCTACCGGGCAATTGTATTTATTGCATTTTCGACATGTTCAGACTTCCTTTACAAGTAACCATGATTAACACTCAAATGTCACAAAGAAAATGAACATTTATTTCTTGAAAACTACAATTCCTTGAAACATCAACAATCTGCTTTAACACAATAAAGTCATAATCAACTTTGCAGTCTCATTTTCTAAGATCATTTTCACACCGATCATTTATTACACTATTTTTGATAGTTACATGAATCACAACGGCCTAACATTCGTCAAATTAACTGTGGTTAATGTCATCTTATTCCCAAGACTAGATATCTAGGCCCGTCTAGTTATGCAGTATGACCGAATTAGATAATCATTTGCGGAAACGAAAAATGTGTTCAAATGATAAAGCTATGCAAACAAAAAGAAATAATACATGTACATAGAGGACTTAATAGAATACATTTTTTCGTATCAAAAAGCAGTAAAAGTTAACCTATCTGGATTAAGAAAGTTTTCCCTGGCTCGTTTTTAGTTTCCACTGATTTTGATGGATCAATAATGCAAGATCATATGTATGACTGACCAGATGTGGTCTTTCGTACAAGATTATAACATGTTCCTACTTTATTTCCTTTCAAATTGCCATTGGTATGGCTTCTTTTGTCAATAACTAGCTAACTATTCCCATTAACTGGTGTACATAATGTTTTTCTTCTCCGAGAGACTAAATGGAGACCCTCTGTTACATGAGAGTTTATTTAAACTTAGTAGTGATTCTGTTCTATTTTCTTCTTTTGCTTCAATCAAAGTTTCATTTGTTTGTTGTACATGTTGTCAATTTGCGATTTCCCCGATTTTACTTCAAGAAGTTATAGTTTTGAATTCATGCAGTTGAAACAGTTGGAACAGTTGAATTTTTGAAGTTGATACATTGAAGTCATAATCAAGAATTCGTAATGTTCAAATCGGTAATTAAGGAAATTGAAATATTTAATACAAGAAGATCAAATCGCAAATTCTTGCAGCTGAAATCGTAGTTTTGTGAAGTTGAAATCGTGAATTCCGTGAATTTATGAAACTGAAATATTGCAATAAAAGATGATGCTGTCGTGAAATCAGAATATCACTGTGATGTCCTCTCCGATCTTGCATAATTAAGTGATGAACTGCTGTATGAATGTTTCAATGACAGTAAAAATGATGGGACAGATTAACGAAGTTAAAACATGAAAGAGCAATGACAGATCCCACACACTTGACAAGATATTGTCAATATAACATTATTTTAACATAATATTATATAATGTGTTCAACGAAGGCAAATTGATAAATGAATAGAATTTTAAATAACATATTATATTGAAAAATGCCTCATTTTAGCGCAGACAGTATACATAGAAGCCTTCTGTAATTAATCACTACCCATTCATTAATTGTACAACAACAACGTCAATTGGTTAATTTTTCAAGGTACTTAAACATGTTTTAAAATAAGGATTTTACCGACTGGACCGTATAGCTTAAACTTTTAGATTAAATCTTATAATACTTGTAAATATTCAATTATTTACGGTTTTGAAGCTATTAACTGTGACAACAGTTTTAGGGAGTGTGTCTTTAAACGAAAATAGGTTGTGCAGAATAAACAATATCATGAGCTGTAAATATTCAAATATTAAAATTCGACACTTGTGTGTCCGACAATTTATTCAATCTTTTTTTTATCATAGATTTATATTGAACCGATTCCTATTACGATATCTTTGTTAATATCATTTGACATAAAATTATAATCAAACCATTATGGCAATTGATGTAAAGTTTGCAAAATAATTTTGGAAACTGGTCGTGTAATATAACTTGTTTTGCGCAATTAAAACGCTGTACAGGAATCTGTTATATCCACAAATTATCTCATAAATACTGTCCATGTTTTCTTCTATTAAATTTGCCTAGTCTTATCTAATTTGCTCCTTTGAATCAAAATAGATAAACAAGACAAATTCATTTATCTAGAAGCGACTCACCATTTTAAGCAATCTAAACAAGTTCCCTTTTAATGATACGTTAGCGGAAATTTATTGTCCTCTAAATCTTTGCCTTTTTAATGGATATTTGAGCTCTGTCATACATCGACCGCTTGGTGCAGAAACACTTCGGGCATTTTTGCCAAGCAACCCTCGGTTTTGAATTCATTTCATCTTATAAAGAGGTTCGTCCTCTAATCAATATTAATCTATACCAAGTTAATAGTTATTAGACACAACACAATTGATCAGCACTTAACGCGTTTGATATGTTGTTCTCATTATCAAACAACTTTTTTTTATTTTTCTGAGAAGGGGGAGCACTCATGACCCTAAACCGGTGTTACTCGTTTTCGAGCTCACCTGGCATAAAGTGCTAGAGTCAGCTATTAGGATCGCAATGCGTCTGTCGTCCGTCCGTACGTCCGTCCGTCCGTCCACCATTTCCTTCAAACGACATCAACTCTTAAACCACTGGGCCAATGTTGATGAAACTTTGCAGGGATGTACCATGCATGAAGCTCCATCAAAGTTGTTCAAATAATTCCATCCCATGCAGAACTCTTGTTGCTATGGCAACAAATAGGAAAAACTTTAAAATAAAATTCTTCTCTGAAACCACAAGGCCTAAAGCTTAGATATTTTGCATTCTGTGGACCCACCAAGATTGTTCAAATTATGACCACCCCCGGATCAAAATTGACCCCGCGCGGGTGGTCACTTAGATATTTGGTATGTAGCATTGTCTAGTAGATCTCTACCAAGATTGTTCAAATTATGACCCCTGGGTCAAAATTGGCCCCGCTCGGGTGGTCACTTAGTTTTGCATAGGCTTAAATAGGAAAAACTTTAAAAATCTTCTTCTCTGAAACCACAATGCCTAGAGCTTAGATATTTGGCATGTATCATTGCCTAGTTGACCTCTTCAAAATTCTTCAAATATGCCCCTGGGGTCAAAATTGACCTTTCCCTGGGGGGAGGGGTCATTTGTTTTACAAAGATGTATATAGGAAACCGATTTGGTATCTATAACATTATCTAGTGATCTTCCACCAGGCAAGGTGACTTGTATCAAGGTGAGCGATATAGGGCCATCTTGGCGCTCTTGTTTTCGTAACATTGCGGATAACTATATAGTTCAATTAATGCGAACACAATTTAAAGCACCAATTACCTCAGCTTGTTAACTCTTTGCATCCGTAAAACATCTGTAAAAGGGCTTGGTCAAGATAGTTTGAGGGATACTGCAAAATTCCAAATATTCGTGGACCGCTTATTTACGCGGATTTAATTGGTGAAGTTATTCATATATTTTAGAACAGCGTTCTTGTCGTTATTTTTAAAGTTACAAATGTGAATTCCACTCTGCATTTATATTCCAACGGATTTGTATTTCTATTGAAAAAATGCCTTCGACGGCATACACAGTATTAATTAACAGCAACATAGACAATTTGTTTACGTTCAGGTTTTAAGATTTAAATAATGATTTTCTGCTATGATAAATACATTTATGACGTCATTTGAAGAACATTCCCACTTATACAAAATTATCAGCTCAGTGTTTTACAAGTGACTACTCGATGGTTAAAAAGAAAAAGAGGAAACTGAAATGAAAAGGAAATAAGAAATTCATGGTTATGTAGTTCCCATTGACTTGCTGCTGTTGATGCTAAAAGTGAAAGTGTTTCAGTTTAGCCAGCAGAGATAAAAGATTCGTCTGTAATTTGTGTTCGATGTAGTTCAAAAAGTCAAGCATTGAACTAAAATACATTTGTATGAACTAAGCATTTTAAGAAGCGATAAAATACTTGAATATTGCTATTATTAAGTTATACAGCTTATCGCGCACTCGTAATTAATTTCTTAAATAAACATAAAATAATCATACCATAGAGCAATCACTAGCAATCGTACTGAAATACATAAAAGGTCTGCTCTTCTATGACAGTCACCTAAATGCAACAAAGCATGCCGAGCAAAGAAGTACATATTTATTGGGTATTGTTCTCTTACTACCTAATGATTTATTCCGCACTCCGCAATTATATCAGACAGCTGTTTCTGGTGTAAAGCTAAAACATCACATAGAGTCAAACTGTGACGAAAATTGCATAGCAGCAACATGATTTATCATACGATAAGACATAACTCTTATGGCACTTCTTTGATGGATGTCGGTCTTTGGTAGGAACAATATTTGAAAACCCTAGTTACAAATGGCCGCTGATTCTTTAAAAATGTCACTCCCTTACATCTAGCAAATACTAGTTCCCAAACATAAATATGCGACCAATGAACGTAAAATGAGGCCTTCTGTAATGAATCGCTATCCACCCATCAATTGTACAACAACAACTTCACATAGATTATCGAATATTTTAGGATGCAGCAACATATTTCAAACACGCTGATTTTACATTTAAGTGACTGGGATGTACATGTATACCCTCAACTTTAAAGTTAAGCAATACTACTGATTTCTGCTTTTGAAGTTTAGTTTGACACCAGTTTTAGGGAGTGTCTCTTTAAAAAATATACAAGATATATGTTGAGGTAAGTATATAAATGATGTATGTTTTGTTATCAAATGTATTCGTTTTTATTTAAAGAGACATACCCTTAACCTAGGATCATTTTAAATAACCCCTTTTGATGATTTTTGATTCGGAAAAACATGTCGATAAACCAGTGTTTGAACAACATAATGATAAGTGGTTTTACGACCTTCTGATGATTATAAATTTAAAGAAATGTCTTCTACACAGAGAATATTGCAACCGATGGTCTAAGACAATCAACCCTCCTACTTTTAGTTATAAATGTCACAAAAACATATGTCTCCCCTATGGCAGTTTGTCAATAATCATACGAAACAGGATATTAAAATAACACAAAAATCATTTTTAGTAACAGGACCTGACCTAAAATTTCTTATTTTTGCTAAACACTAAATCAAAGGACTGAAGTGCTGGAGGGTCGTTGTCTCTGAACAACACAGACGTACACTACAGTAAATATCAGGACAACCCAGCATGATAAAGTATCAACAAACTGGAGACACAAAGTCCACAGGTTGACCTTTAACCATATTAAACTTTCTTTTGATAGGAACCCAGTGCTTACCTTTTGCATTCAGGACTACATGTATGTTCAACTACCCTATAAAGATCATAGCTGTGAATGGTAACTGAGAAGTGGATTTTTACAAACCTGAACTGAAAAATTCAAAGTTTGCACAACTTTAAGTCATTCAAAAGTTATGGGATTTGCCCATAGGGTTGATTGTATGTGTCAATAAACAAAAAAATTCCTATCCTAAATTGTAGGCAAAAACTGAACAATAAGCAAGATCAAAGAAGACACAGAGTAAACGAGAAATGACCAACGGTCACTGTGACCTTGACCTTTGAACTACTGACCCCAAAAACAATAGGGATCATCTGCCAATAAGACCATTCATCCTATGAAGTTTGAGAGCTGTAGGTCAAAAGGAACTCTAGTTATCGTCCGGAAACGAAGAATGGACGGACGGACTGACGGACTGACGGACGGACGGACTGACGGACAGGGCAAAAACAATATGTCTCCCCCCGAGGTGGGGGAGACATAATAATTAATAAGTATAACTTTTGCGTGGATCACTTCCGTATATATAACGACTCCGGATATAGTGACATTCTGGATATAAGGAACCAATTATACAGACCCGATTTTATTTCTTCTTTAATATAGAAATGCTATAACATACTTCTGATATAAGGAACTATAACATACTCGGGAACAAATTTAGATGGTCCCAATGAGTTCCTTATATACGGAGTTTTCTGTATACTCTTAGCATATAAATTTTGTTCACACTCGAATGACCGTTCTTTTGTTCATATCTCTATGATCTCATATATTAAGAGGAAATTACTTATAAAATAAGCAATGCGTAAAGAATTGCCTGCTGCGTGCTGCACTCTCTTTGACATTGGTTTTTAGAAGACGGAAGTCGTTTGGCAGACGAAAGAATTTATTATGGCCTTTATATATAATTAATTGAGATAAAGTTATTTCAAGATATATACTTATGCGACATTTCACACGGAAATATTGGAGGTATTGAAAAGCAAAAATAGTTTATAATACGGAATAAATATGTTCAGAAAATGTAACACTAAGTTACCGAGTAAAATGTAAAAAAGCCTAAAGGAAGTTGCGTATGTTATGATCGAAATTGCGGAAGATCAACTTGAAGGTTGCAATGTTATGTCTTATATAATTCCAGAACATGATTTATTTAAACTAGTGAATATCATATCAGTGCGTTGATTGTCACATTTTCCAAACCAGAAGTGTATCAGTTTTTAAAATTAGCAATTTGTGATTCAGTGGTAGTACCAGATTATTCTGAAACATGACCTACTCAACTCCTGTATAGTTTTGCAGGAACACATTTTAAGTTTCAAAGACCATACTTACTGATATAATGTCCTTTTTATGTAAAAATATTTTTAAAAAGGAAATCTTAACTTTGGCCTTTTTTATACTCACCTACATTCTACTGATAAAGAACCGTCCCGAATATTTAAGCCAACTTATTCAATGATAGATTTCTGATTCATAAAAAATATTAATTTTCACTTTTTTGTTCTTCTCTTAGTTTGAAAACGTCATTTTGCAACCGTGTGTTTCGTAAAAAAAATTGCAAATTAAATTTTCCACTGGTTGTTGAGACATTAGTTTAAAAAATGTCTTGTCGCAGTTTTCAACCCTACCATCATAATTAGTGCTTAAGAGCTACTAAACTTTTAATTCGTATTTTAACGATAGAACGACCATTTAAGTGCTCTCTTTACGCTCTTAACTGGTCGTTAAGCATTCCTAACTGGTCGTTAAGCATTGAAACAAAGTTCAAGACGACACAGGAGGAACATATAATGGTGAAATGTATAAATAATGAATGTAATGACAAGATGTTTGTGACCAACATCGCACACCTGTATCTACGGACTCATACGCTGCGGTGCGATCATTTTCTGTTATTCTCCGATAGTCTCCTATTCTGGTTAGCCTTAAGTTTTACACTTGCATATATCTTAGTTCAAATGCCAACGAAAATGAAAATATAACAGGTATTCTTGTATATAGCTATGGTTCTTTTAATTCCGTATTTTCTTTTATGTCAATGCGCAGATATAATTCTTAGTAGAGTCTATATACTAAGTTAGAACAGTAAAGTTTCATTTTAGTACTTTAACAATATAAAATCAAATATTATAGACTTAGCTGGCGTAACACAGTTTGCAGCTGAAGGAAAATGCTTGGCAAGAATGATCTTTTGCTCAGATTGCGTATGGATATGCCCTCTTAACAAATTTAAGTCAGACATATTTTTCTGAAGAATGAATATACAATTAAAGAATTAATTTAACAAATTGGCATTCATAATACAGTTCAAGATTCAATAACACAGACATGCTTAAAAACGATTAAATCAAATATTCCAAGCAATAATATATCTGTTTTGCACAAATGGTGGTATAATTATTGTCCGTGCCCGTCTTCGATTAGATTTGTCTTGTCTTATCAAATTTGGAAAGGAAATAAATTACCTAGACAAATGTATTTATCTTCTATAAACGTATCATGTCAAGTTCATCAACATTGCCATAACAGAAATTTGAGTGTCATTCAACACTTTACTTTTTTGATGAAACTAAATATGATGACATCATATGATATCTGTTGTATTGAATATACCGTGCATCGCTTGCAGAAACCCGGATCAAGGTTTGGAACTATTATTTATACAAACAACCGACTAATGTGCAACTTATAAATATAACATGCTCATGTAGGAGCTCTGATACAAGAAGTACAGAAAGCAAACCACTGGATTTGACAAAATCTCTTTAACGATATATCTCCAATGCTAAATGTCTGTAAAACATTTTCTATGATTTGACCGGGTGACCTAGTTTTTGACCCTAGATGACCCATGTTTAAATTCGACCTAGATTTCATCAAGGCAATCATACTGACAAAGATTCATAAAAATACAATGGAAAATGCAACCTCTGTTGCATTCCCAAGGTTTTTCTATGATTTGACCGGTTGGCATTGTTTTTGACCCCAGATGACCCTTATTCGAACTTAACCTAGATTTTAACAAGGCAATTGTACTGAGTAAGTTTCATGAAGACCTGTACTGCATACATAAGGTTTTTTCTATGATTTGACCCCAGATAACGCATGTTCGAACTCGACCTAGATTTCACCAAGGCAGTCATACTAACCAAGTTTCATGAAGATCCAGTGAAAAATGCAGCCTCTATTGTATACACAATGTTAGTGTGGACAGACGACAGACAGACGACGGACACCAGGCGATCACAATAGCTAACTTTTGAGCACTTCGTGCTCAGGTGAGCGAAAAACTGAAGTGAACCATAATGCGATTCATTTGTGAAACAAACCTTCTCGGAACTGTTTACGGATGTACTCAATATTTTCTTTGAAGTCAGAGCACTAAGCACTTTCAAGGGCGCACTAAATAAGCCTGGTTAAAACATAACCGTAGTACGAGCAGGATCTAGTTTCAAGGACGCACTAAATAAGTCTGGTTAAAAAATAACAGTAATACGAGCAGGATTTAGTTTCAAGGGCGCACTAAATATGCCTGGTTCAAAGGGGGTTTGCAAATAATATATCCATCGTAATCAGGAAGGGTTGTACATAGCATGACATATTTTAGGTTAGTATTGTATTAAATCAGTTTATCCGAGGGTCTGTTATAAAATTTGGTTAATTTTGGTCCAATTCAAGATTACGATAATGTAGTTGTATTACCAAGGCGCCCTTTAATGAATTGTTTTGGACTGGAACATGCCCTTTGCAAAACAGCAAGCTGCAGTTCGTATGAAGCGGCTCGGAGCAAGCTGTAGCATGACTGACACATCCTATTAATTTATCTTACTAATATTCTACCTATATTTAGAATGACTAAACCTTGTGCATTTAGATCTCATCCTTTACTATCACTCTTGAAATAAAGCTCACAGTTTTATATGAGATGGTAAACATGATAGCAAAATACTTTGTGCAACAGTTTTGTGCATTTCAACCTTCGCGTTCAACAAACGTGATTAATGCACGCTTCATGCCTTGTTTAAATTGACTTATTCTAAAATTGATGAATAGATAACACGGAGGAATTTTGAAAAGGAGACAATTTACTGTTGAGTTTAGTAGTTTTACTGACGTTATCCTTTGTCTACATACCTATAAACAATTTTAATTGAGGAAGTGTTTGCTTTTAACACGATCTTATTTCGAAACAATGATATTGTAAGCCGCTGCTGTTAAGCAATAAATAAGAAATTTACAGTAATAAACAGTAAATGTTCAACCTCATTTAAATAAGTTTTAAAATTTAGTTCCTAAAAATCTATTTTTCGTCATTATATATTTAAGGATATATTTTACGCTCACACGCACATCTTAAAGGGACGTTCCCTTCATCTAACAGATTATAATTAGTTTTTTAACATAATTAAGTTGCTCAGTAAACGAAAAATGAAAAAAAAAATACAATTTTAAAGAAAATCATATGTCGAAAAATACCTAATGCCGAATTTAAAACAAATTATTGAAATAAAGATCTTCTGTAAATCATCTTTATCCACCGATTTATTGTACAACAACAACTTTACACAATTTATTGAATGTTTTACGACACTCTAACACGTTTTGAACGCTCATTTTGCTGATAATGACCGGAATGTATAGCTTAAACGTTTAGGATAAGTAAACATACTTGCATATATTCTATTCATTTTGCAGTTCGAGTAGTTTAATTTGACACTATATTTTCTAACTAGTATTTGTGATTGGATAGTAATGTCACATCGGACAAACCGACTTTCAAGTCATGCATTGCAATAGGAAGTTTTAAAGTTATACACAAGGTGCTAGCTGTTAAGTTGTGCTGAGATCTGTCTTCTTGTTGTATTGTAATCTGGCAATGACATTCGGAGAAACGCAATTTTCAAAAATTACTTTGGCAAAGCTGATAATTTAACTAGAACAGCCCATTTACAAATACTTCAAGATTTAATAGAAATTATGATGGAATTAATTAATTGTTGACTTCAATATTTGTAAACTTAACAACATTTATAAGCACTTTGTTTAAATGCCCTAGTCTGTGCCTCAGTAATACAAGAGTTATTGTTCTTTCATATTGTAGGTCTTCTTATTTAAGGTATGCTAAATAAATTTATAAAAAATGAAAATAACGTTTTATGCATTTTTTGGGGACTACTAACACGCCAAGTCAAATGCTTGTTACAGCATGTGTTATACATGAATAAATGACCCGAATTATACAATACAGTATTGGCAACATATCAGTGTACTGTTGTATACAATCAGTCACATATTGATTGGCCTGTTACATTGTAACACAGGTAAATTAGCAGGAATGATCAGGTTTTCATTTAATTGCTGATTAAGCCATGTTTTGCATCCCCTTGGGAACAATTAGAACAATGTGATCGAAAGGATCATGCCATTAAGTTAAGGTTATAGTGAGAAGAAATATTATCTCGTTACAGAATCAATAATGATCCGCACAAAAACAAACAAATGCAAACAAATACTCCCAGTGAGTTGAAGTTTAAACATCAAAAGTGTAGTATCTGTTTCCAACAAATGAATGAGAAGAAGAAACTGAAAGTGTATTTCTGACATTAACTTAATGATTTCAAGTCATAATGTTATAATATGTACGTGATACTGATGCTTCCTGGCTTGTTTTATCAAAATGAAGTAAAACAAAATGAGGAGAATGAAGCGAGAAAAAAATGACATATTTTTTATCATTTACTAACGGGTTCCCGTGACATTGGCATTCGACGTAGTGACCTCAAATTATCGTATAGACGACTACATATCGTAGTGTTGCTTCCTGTAAAGTGTTATCAAACTCCAGCGAGGGGTTAAATCTGCTCGCTCTCAGTTGCCGTTGAAAAAAAAAAAATTTAAAAATGACATACTAATACATAATATAAAGCTAAAGGCTAAACCAACAATAGAAGTAAACATCTAGGTAGGAATTTGCAAAAATCGTTTGAAAATGCTGGTTTTACGGCACCGCTACACTGTTTGTTTTTTTGGAATCTTAAAAGCGTTTGCAACGCTTTATTATTTGGTAGCGTATTATTTCAAATCTACAGACTGATATACTTTACAGCTATTTATACTGGAACCTTTTTATATGACTATATGCTCTGAAATATGTTATTTTCATACAGTTTGAAGAACTTTATTTTGTCACCAAAATCTGAGAGCGAGCAGCTTCAGAGCAGGGTAGATAGATAGATAGACAGACGAACGGGGAATGAAGCCAATATGTCCCCTCACGGGAACAAGCATAAATAATAATGTTTTAAAAGGAATACGAATGTAACTTATGATACTTAAAACGGTAACCTGACACATTTGCATATCACTGTAACCTTATACACGTTAAAGTGCACTTGTTTTTTCTCTCTTGTTACTGAAAAGAAATGCAGAATGTTCTATAAATACAAGTATATACAAAATCAATAGAATTTAAAATTTTTCAACTTCTTCTAGGCTTCGAGTTATTTACAATGTTGTTGACACAAATCATCCCCTAATTATTCCTATAAAATCATTAACACTTACTAAAGAGCAGCGAGGCGGGTTACGTATTATTCCATTTGCTTTTATATTTTTTAATTTTATCTAATGAGTTCAATATTTCAAATCACCATGAAACAAATATTTAACCAAGAAATCGAACCCCAGAAAGTTTCGTCCTAGTAATTGTATGCATAATTAATCAGTATAACAATACAATACTCGGTTATTTATTTATTTCTAGCGAAAATAGCATTTCAATGTCGTCATTCTAATTTTTCATGTAATGAATTAATCATTTAACAAATTGATTTTTAC
Organism: Saxidomus purpurata; assembly: GCA_022818135.1. NCBI lineage: Eukaryota > Metazoa > Mollusca > Bivalvia > Venerida > Veneridae > Saxidomus > Saxidomus purpurata. The sequence goes on along the minus strand of JAFMSR010000004.1, from coordinate 37,678,427 downwards.
AATTTAAATTTCTAAAATTACTCTATAAATACTGTTTCTTAAACGAAACAAAACTAAAAATGGCAGTTCTTTCAAGTCAAAATACCATTTTAGATTATTTCATTTTATTGCAGCTCCTGTTCACTGTTAAAATTTACCAATCGCAATCTTTACCTTGTATTTAAACTACGCAATTCTTTTCAACCATTATCATTGTTCACTACCACACGTATATGACGCAACGTTAAATACATCTGACGGTGAAATATATGAAAATGATGATAGGTTTGGGCCGTCGACATTGGATGTTTTCAGTACGCATTAGTCGCAGAATACTTCCGTTATTTTCAGCTGTTGTTTTACATGTTGACGTCCGAGATGTGATGATTGCAAAACATGATTTTATGACCGGTCCAATAAATTCTGTATACTATGATGTTCTGTGAATAATTATGTGATCTTACTGATCAGAAATAGGGGTACTGTTTCGTGGTATTTTTAAAGTTTAAAAATAGTCTTTTTTAAAACTAAAGCAGGAAAGCTTCATTACTTTTCATAAAATCACTTACTAGAATTTCTGAAGGATTCGTCGGAATTTATTTTCACATTAACTAAAGTTCGCCAGCTGTTCCAATTTAAAGTCATTCGCGTGATTTATATTTAATTTAGAGCATAGCGGATATATAGAGATTGAGTTAAAAACCAATACTAAAATCTTAAATTCTTGTATAGGAAAATGAAGGTCTAAATATGAAAATGGCTTTCATTTATAAAGTACAAGGAGCTGATATTCTTTGCAAGCATAACCATCACTCTACGAAAACACTGAAGAACATGTTTTTATACAATCTGTGCACACGGTAAAATAAAAAACAACTTCAAAACAAAACAAAAAAGTGTCTAACATATAGATGCGAAGGCAACTGAGAAATGTTTTCATATGCCCAGGCCAATGAAATATCACTGAGCTATTATTGGGCTGGTTAAAAAATGCCTATTGCAGTGTTGTATATCTGTTAGATCCATTTTTCTTTGCATAATTGATCAAAAGTCTGCTAAATCATTTAGACATGGTGTAAGATTATCAAATTATATGTCAAGCCTGTTTCTACTTTCGACGAATTGATGACTCTTAGTGGGCATTTACTAGCAACCTATACTCAGATGAAACCAAATAAAGATCCCCAAGAGATGGTTAAACATTACATTTAATATGTAACATGCAACCTACGCCTACAATTCACCAGAGGCCTTGGTGATAAAAATAAAGCATGTACGTAAACTTGTCGCGTTAACGAGACATAAAGACAAAGAAAGGGTGCCCACACCATATCTGCATGGCCACCGACTCCAATGTTTGCCGAAATAATTCTTTTTTCATGTTCGCCTAAAAACAAAAAAACAAACAGGGCAGCCACGTACCAGCAGCCTCCCAAACGAACCCCACAGCACCCAAAGTATTTCGAACTAGGACAGACACAGATACGCACACAACACAATCATGTCGACAACGCAGAGAAATATTTCGTAGGAAGACTGTGATAAGTACCCCTTACAACTTTAGATTTATTATTATTATCATGTTACCATTTATGTTCACTGTTGCAATATTACTACGAATTGACCTTTCTACTGCTGAGAAATGTGATAGAATAAACGTACAAAATAAAATTGCAACTGTTTTGTTTTCTCAGCTAGAAATACGGGTAACAGTTTTGAATGCTATATTGTAATGCAATGTTACACAGTAGTAGAAAGTTATGTATTACTAAAATGATATATTCCTGCTCCTGTTCGAAGAATGTGTTGCTTTTTTCTTAGTCTGAGAAACGGGTAACTGTTTTAAATGGTATTGTAATACTAATCAATGTAGTTCAATGTAATGTTGTTAAAATGTATTGTCAATATCATATTATCCTGCTCCTGTTTGAAACAATTGTTGCTTTTATCTGAGTTTGAGATAAGTGCTTGAAAATATTATATTGATATTATGTGCTCGTGGTTGAAGAAGATTTATATATCTTGATAAGAAATAACTGTTTAATAATATGATATAATCATGATATAGTCTTGTTCGTAATTTAAGAATCTGTATTGTGTTATAGCAATTGCTGTTTTCGACGAGATACCTACCAAAACAATTACCATGAGCAACCGTTAGGACTTTTTATCCAGCCCACGTTTATTAAAGACATTAAAACTGTCTATTTTAAGACTTATCTCGATTTAGAAGCTGTTGTGCAGTAACAATGTATATTCAACAACTGTCAATTTCGAGAAATAAAAACAGGCCTGCCACTAAAGATTTGTCAATGCCCTAGTGATGTTTGAATGTAGGTTATTTAATTAAAATAATTTCAGTAGATTTAGTAACACCTAAAATAGCTTAACATTAGAACATTGTACTGAAAGCAACATTTTGTTAAGCAAGAAATGTTCAATTTTTCTTAGGAAAAGCGCCTATATCAGATATGACTGTTTTTTCATGGTTGTTCCTGTAAGATTACGTAGTATTCAACGTCACGTTTTTAATATCACCTACTTTATAATTTTTTATAAATTTCTATTACATCTAGTCTCATTGTGAAAGCCCTTGGCAAATAAATAAATAAATTAGGTATTGTTAAGAGTTCATACAATCATAGTGATAATACAATCTGTGTTTTACTACTTTCACTGTTGCAGTAAATTGTGTTACACAATTCCACAATCAACTCTCACCAGTATGTATACGTTGGGTGAAACACTCGTCAGCAATATCATCTGATGCCGTCAATCCATTGTCATTGTAGATGCAATAAGTTAATGAAAACAGATTTTGTGTTAATTAGTATATAGGACTTGGGGAATACGTAGTAAATCAGCCCTTTATTGCATAAGCAATGTGTCTCTTCATTGTTTTAAAAGTGCGCTCTCTTTAGTTCAAAGAAAGGTTTTGCTTAGGAATTCATTGAATAAAGAATTGAATAAAACAACAACTGTGTTAGCGGGCGTTTCTGAGTAATGAGGCGAAAAACATTTATACAAATGATAGATTCACTAACAATTTTGTTAATGACGACACGCCAGTTTACTGCGTGCATTGATATAATAATATACAAATTAGTTGCGTCCTCTCCGATGTGATAAGTGCAATTGAGCTATTTGTTTAACTATAATTTGAAAGCGAATTCTATGTTAACGCTAACACTAAAGTAATGTGATGATAGATTAAATGGGTATAGTTCTAGTACACTACATGATAGCGGATATATTTATTTTATCATTCCCGTCTAATGTTTGTTTTAGCTATATCAAGAAACAAATTCTCTAAAGTTACATTCATCGCCCTCGGACACCAATGCTTTATTGAAATTATCAGGCACTTCCCATAGAGACTTACAGACATTTTCATTTATTGGTACCTATTTTCAACCCGTAAAAAACCGAGTCTCGTGTGGCACTCTAGATTTCTCGCCCAAATGACACACCTACAGTGGCATGGTCGGAGACTGAATAAGTGACCTCCTGATTACTAAGGAAACGTCGTAAGCACCACTGAGACAATGTCGATGATTATTTGGCAAGAGGTGGTTCGATCCCCAGCGACACGTCCTCATCGCGTTGTGACACATGTAACAGATACAACCAGATATATTTATAAATAAAGTAATCATCACAGAAATAAAAAAACATTATACATATAATATATGGTGTTTGGTCAGTCACTGGCCATTTTTCCATAACAAATCGATTAAGAAAGATTAGGTACTACCATTTCTTTAGCAAAGAAAACAAACAGCGGACATTAATAACTAAAAGAAAAACACGATAACCTGCATCGAAAGTGAATGAATGCTTATAACATTTAAAAACATGGCGTTCACCGAGGACATGAAATTTCATAAAAGCGTTGGTATTATAATCGGGCAACATCTTAGACCAAGACGTAAAATAGGATTTCATCCAAGAGTGTAGCTTCAAAGATGTTCTATCGAATAAAGCACGAGAATAAATTGACTTTAAACAAGATACGATTGTGTTAAGGAGTCGATAAATCAACGTTTTGTCAAAACTCATGTGAAATTCGTGTAAAAAGTGCAAAAGGAACTTCAGTAATTTTGACTGTGGTTTTTATATTGACAGGCTGTTCTTAAATCTTATTTACAAATTACTCTTTAGCGCCTGCACACTTTTAAAAGCTTTACAAAAATGAAGAAATTCCTAACCAATATAATGAAAAAAATAAAGTAGATTCATCCAAGAAATTTAGAATGACGAAACGCATTTTCTCATCGAGTAATGATTGCATATTATTAAAGGTACTACCATCATCAAATACTACCATCATCAAAACATTTCAAAATTTATTTTAACTTTCACATTTATTTTACGCATTGCTTCACGGAGTTGTTGTTAAACGTGAATACTACAAAAAAACATCTATTCATGTAACACACAAAATAAGTCTTCTTCAAAATTACTTAGGTCAAATGCTAATAACAATGGTAATTTCAGATGTTTCGAACAAGCTTAACATTTAAAATTCGCCTGCAATTTCAGCACCACCCGACGAATGAAAAAATAAATTCAGTAAGTTAATAATATGTTACAACATTTCACAAACTTTTACGAGCACGCAAACGTTTTGTGAAACACTCCTTAACAATATCACCTGATGTCGTCAATCCAGTGTCATTGTAAATGCGATAAGTTAATAAAAGCAGAGTTTGTGTTAATTGATTTATAGGACTTGGGGAATAAGTAGTAAACAAATATCTACTTTATTGCACAAATCTATTTAAGCAATGTGTTAAAAGAAAAACTGACGTCTTGGCACTAATCTACATTTCTGCGATTATACTGTTCTTAAGAAAATTGTTAAAGCTGCTCGCTCTACAATTTTGATGAAAAATAAAGTTCGTCAAACACTCTGAAAATTACATAGTTAAGAATGAATAGTCAAAACTAAAGGTTCCAGTATAAATTCTTGTAATGTATACATGTATCTGTATATTCGAAATTATACGCTATCAAATTGTACATTGTAAAACGTTACAAACGCTTTGATAATCCAAATATGAACATGTAGCGTAGCGGCGCCCTTAAAACAAACCAACCAACATCTTCAATAAACTTTGCGCATTGCTACCTAGATTTGTTCTCATGTTGTTGATTATAGCCATTACTTTTACATTTTATGTCTTAGTACTTCATTTTTGAATAATTATTTTTTTACCGGAAACTGTGAACGAGCAGCTTCAATGATACCAACAGTAGTAGTTATACTAGTAACAATTTCAATAATAATGATTACATGATAATAATGATATAATAATCATCTTCATCATCATCGCAACAATATAATAACTGTAAAAATGATAATGATGATTGTAATAATTATTATTGAGAATAATAATTGTGAGTTAGAATACCAGTCAAAGCGATGATTGATGGTTGTTTAACAACGTGAATATTCACATCGTGAATTAGTCAGATTTTGTTCTTTGCTATAGTATGTCTTTGTGTTAAATGAATTATCATGGTTTTATTTTGTTATGAAAGAATATCATATCAAAGACTTGTCTAAGCCCAAATGTGTCTCTAGAACCCAAAACGTATTTAGTGTTACATCAATAGGTACAGGAATACTTTAACAATACATTGCTTATAATAAGGGCGCCCTGTATAATATATTGTGTACAAATAAATTATTTGAATTCATTGGATAAAGATTTAACTAAAAAACTGTTTTGAGTTTTTGAGTGTTTAACCGCAGAACGTTTATACGTTTGTACTAATGATAAACACATATTTGAGAATTCTCTTAAACTAACCAGAATAATGTTAATGACGACACGCCAGTGTACTGCGTGCGTTGATGTCATAATATACAAATCAATTGCGTCCTCTCCAAATTTATCTATTTATTATTTGAAATCGAAATCTACGTGAAAGCTAACACTAAAGTAATGTGATGATAGATTAAATGGGTAAAGATCTAGTAAACTACATGATAGCGGATATATTTGTTTTATCATTCCCGTCTAATACATATTTGTTTTAGCTATATCAGGAAACAAATTCTATAAAGTTACATTCATCGCCCTCGGACACCAATGCTTTATTGAAATTATCAGGCACCTCCCACAGAGACTTAAAGACATTTTCATTTACTGGTACCTATTTTAAACCTGAAAAAAACCGAGCCTCCTGTGGCAGTTTAGATTTCTCGCCCAAATGACACACATACTGAGGCCCGGTCGGAGACTGAATTAGTGTCCTCCTGATTACTAAGTAAACGTCGTAAGCACCGCTGAAACCATGCCGTTGATTATTAGGCAAGAGTTGGCTTGAATCCCCAGCGACACGTCGGCATCGGTTGTGACACAAGTAACAGATACGAATAGTTCGAGATATATTTAGAAATAAAGTCATCATCGAAAGAAAAGAGGACCTAAACACTTATATATACACATGTACACAAAAATTAACAAGTAACTGCTAGAAACATTGATATAACAGATGTGTTAGGTATGTGTACTAGCTATAGTAAGCTACATCATAAACAAAATACACTTGTAATCACTTTCTTTACTGGAAATAAAGTGCAACAAAGACAACAAGCCTGACATCTGATGTGAATTATTTATCAGTTTTCCGTAATTGTCTGTCAGTCATTCCGTCTGCTTTTACATTCTTCCAACACTTAGTAAAATTACCGTCGTGTAGGTTACTGTTAAATATGCATGACACAATTTACAAGTCACTATTATCACAGTGAGCTCAGGCGCCGTGCTTATAAAACTTTTTTAATGCTAACTGAGTTTAAGCGCAACATGATTTTAACTTCTAGCCTCATACAATACAAGAGATAAAAGGAGCTAATATCTGTAGAAAACGTGTTAAAAGCATACTTTTTAAAATATAAAGAAATTACAAAATGTTACAATATAGGGGTGCAAAGGGTGGATTCGTTTTGGAAATGGGTGTAAATAAAAGAGCCTGGATTTTTACAAAATGAAGCGGCATGAAGTACGAAAAAAACCATGTGGCAATTTTATAAAAAACATACTTTTAAAAAACTAAAGAATAAATGGTGTTCAAAGTTATGAAACATCAAACATAACTGCGATCCTTTCTTCAATTCGATATCATTATCTAAAACTACAGCTTGTTTAATATTTACCTTTGACTGACAGGTTGTGATTCTAAGGTGTCAAAATAAAGATAACCAATGGCATCCTTTGCGCGGAGGCAATTTTCATGATCGGGGTTTGTGTGTCCGGTTTTTGGAAGACAATTGTACTGAGATAAGTAAAATTGACGAAAATATCGTCGTATTAATTGGAGTTCCGGTATTCGAAGTCGTTTATAGAAAATAGAGGAGAAACCGGACTTTGAAAACGCCGTTTTTCGGAGTTCCGGTTTTGAAGGTCCGGTTTTCGGAAGTTCCTCTGTAATATTGATCCAAAGTCTGAAAATTGAACTCATTTGAGAATAAAACGAGGTTTATTCGCACGAGCCCATGTCATGAGAGTGACGCTGCGCGGATGACATGTTTTCGCGACCTTTCTATGCTCATTATTATATTTGGTTATTGATTGGTCACTGATCGTTTTTCCATAACAAATTGTTTTAGAAAAGTTTCATAATTACCAATTATTTACAAAAGAAAACAAAACAGCCAAAACATAATCAGGAAAAACACAATAATTCACATCGAAAGTGAATGAAAGCATTTTACCTTTGAAACACTAAAGTGACGTGCTCCGAGAACATTCTTAAAAGTTTCATAAAAGCATTGGAATTATAATCGGACAGCAACTTAAACCAAGAGGGATAAAAGGATTAAATCTAAGAGTGTAGCTTCAAAGATAAAACAGGAGGCTAAATTTGGTTTAAACAAGACAAGATTGTGTTAGGGGATCGATATTTTTTTTTCGTCAAAACTCACGTGACATTCCTGTTCAAAAAATGCAAAAATAATTCAATAATTTCGCCTTCCGTTTTAAATACTGACAGACTGTTCTAAAATCTTAGATACAACTGATTCCCGAGCATTCGGTCACTTTTAAAAGCTTTACAAAAAATGACGAAATTCCTAACTAATGAAATGAAAATAAAGTAGTTTCCTCTGAGAAATTTGGAATAAAGAAAACGCATTTTCTCATCAGCTATGAATTCAATCGAATGATTAATGCATCTGGCAGTTTAAAGTTTATTTAACGAGCTCGCAAATGCTACTACCGATCAAAACATTTAAAAAAAATTCAACTTTCACATTTTTTTTTTTTCATTATTGCACGGAGGTGTAAAATGTGAATACTACCAAAACCAACTGTTCATGTTACACACAAAATTCGTCTTCTTCAAAACTTCTAAGGTCAAATGCTTAATAACAATGGTAATTTCTGATATTCAAAACATGCTAGTAAACATTTAAAATTCGCCTGCGATTCCAGGACTAACGGTCGAAAGAAACAATAAATTAAGTAAAAAATGAACACCCACTGCACTCAGACGCATACTATGTGAATTAACAGGATTAACTTTTGATCCCATAATTAGTCACATGTCCTTACACTACTGGTGGGATTGTCTAATGACAATTCAGCATCATTATTAACTGATACGAATTTATGTCTAATATTAAACATGGCAGAAATAATTTCCAGTCATGTATCTCTATAACAAACTTCACAGGGGATCTGCCTTCAGTTTTTTTCCATTTCGCACCAATAACGTGTTTTTTCCCACGAATGCGGCGATTTATGACCTGTTCTCACCGGAAGCAATGCTTTTGTGTACAAATGACTTGTCAATGTAGTCTGTTACGTGAAGTTGTAACATCCCTTGCTTAAAGTCCCAGGATCACTTAGAAATTTGTAATGGAGCAAAATAAATTTACAGATTTGATGAAGATAGAACCATTTACTTATTATTTTTGTTCTATTTACTTGAAAACGATGTTTACATATTAATTTCTTTCGTATTCAAATCGTTTTCTTATAAAAAAGAGTGCCAGAAAGCGTTTCTTATTATGCAATATCATTGCAAAAATACTGCACTACATTTCTAGCATGCATTTCGATTTAAAAGGCAAGGTTATGGGTGTTTTTAATACAGGTCATTTCTGTCGATAAGACATCTTTTTGGTTAAATAAGAGCTACTTGTAAATGGGATCATGGGACTTTAAAGGAAGGTGGTGTCGAGAGTTCTCCGCTTAGTACAAAATTAAGACACGTTCATAAAGCAACGCTTTAAAATCATTCAAACGTTTGTTACTGACCTTGCTTTAAAGTTAATACGCATATCCTGATCATTTCGAGTTCAATCCCACTGCTAAATAATTCATTTAACAAAATATATATAACATATTTTGTGAAAATCGTATTTCAGCGTAATGAGCAACGAGTAGACAGAAACAACAATATCTGTCGTTTTATAAAATCAACAGACATTGTTTTGGAGAAAATTTTTCATTAATATGTTCTGTTTTCCTTATCAGTCCCTAAAGACACAAGTTAATAACAAAAATTACACGGTGATTACTTCTCATATTTCTTTCATGTGCAGACGTATTCATTTATTACCATTACCGCTTTGCGCAGATTGCAAAATTGAGAATGCAAGAGGAGTTGATTATAACGTAGCATACTCCTCAGATTATCTGGTGCCAAGATGAATACAAAAGATCACGGAAAATGCCTACATTCATTTACTGATAATACGATCAAACTTTTATGTATCAAAGCAGCACAACGCATGATATGGTCCATTAATAATGGCTTAACAGGAAAGAGAACACTCGAGTCAAATACGAGGGCTGTTACAAAAGCTACATATGTCCTTTATTAACTATTTTTTCCATAAATTAATTCCGGGAAAATATATGGCTGGCATGCCACAAACCGATTTCAATACCTACTTATCAATATTTCGGGTAACTGACCGTTCAAATACGTTAACTTCGGATTTTACCTGTAACTTTTAGTTTTTCTATTTTGTGTGTTTGTTAAGTTTTTGTGTTGTGTTTACTTTATTTATGTGTTGTTCTTTGCTTTCATTCTTGGCAGAAGTGTCGCCTTTGTATAGTTGATATATAAACCAAAGTGTGCAGCTGTCATTTTTCATGGTTTGGTGATTAGTTCTACTAATACGTGTAATTGTGGTTGCTGGTTGTTGTTGAGTTTCGTGTTTGATGGTTTTTAATAGAAATAACTTTATACATTTATTTGTTTAGATTGTGGGAATACCGAAGTATTTTTAATTTACTATTCTTGGCATTTAAACATACTTTTTCAAAAATACTTTTTTTCTGTTTATATCGTGTTTAAAATTCTACCTCTTTTGAGTTGGTTTAAAAAAATGTTGAAAATCGCGGGAAAAGTCATCAAGAAGTATAGCACACATGACATCATTTTAACGACGTCATCGTCGTATGGTTCCCGTCATTATTTACGCTCAGAATTCATTTTGATATTTCACCGAGTGAATAGTAAGTTTATTCGGATATAATCGGTTATATTTTGATAAATAACCGAATTATTTCAATATTGCGGCGGATATTAGAACGTTTTTGAAAACACGTTTTCGTATAGATACGACGATGAAGAAAGAACAATTTTATACCACAAAATGAGTACATCTGCGCATATTCAAGTATGCAGGGCACTAATTATTCAATAAAGTTCCATTAAAATCCTACCAATGGCTAAAGAGAAAAAGCAAAGAGAACTTTATGACATACACCAGTCCATTGATAAGGCAGACAGACAAACAACATCAACACATATCCCTACCGCCATTCCGTGGCAAGGGAAACAATCATCGCTGACCAAAAACAATACAAATAAAATCACCTTTTCTACCCGCAGGCTTCAAGCTCAACATAGAGTGAAATTAAATTTTCGGACGTCTAGTGTTTTGTGCGTGAAGAGTTGGGCGAAAATGGATTACAAACACCGTTTATCAAATCCACACAAATCATTATGACATCTATTGCTGACAGCTTCATTATTAATATTGCAATATCCTTGTCAGTTCACAAATACTATTTCAAGATGAAAACCTTCCGTGAAATGATGAAGTCTCATACGAAACAAATGACAGCATTATGGTCAAGTGGACAAATTTGATAGAGAATTAGGGATTTACAATCAGCCTATAATTGCTTTCAGAATGTTTTCCGACGAGTTCATTGTCTAGTTTATTGTAAGATGCTGTTTCATTCAGTGCGTTTAAGGAGTCGACTGCACGAAAATGACTTAATAAAAGGACATTCAGGAAACCAACCTTTTACTGCATTTCACTTTACCTTTTCTTTGCGAGCCTTTAGTTTAGTTTATGTTTAGTGTTTATTGTGTAGTGACTGTACAGTGATACTTCCATTTAAAACATTCTGTAGTATGATTGTGTATGGGTTACTGCATTCCGCTTCACCTTGTCTTTGCGAGCCTTTAGTTTAGTTTATGTTTAGTGTTTGTTGTGAAGTGACTGTACAGTGATACATGTACTTCCATTCAAAAACCTTATATAGTATGATTGTGTGTTTCAACACATAATGCGTTGACCTTACCAATAGCATGTTTACCGATACCGGTGTATTATACTGGTCGAAAAAAAAGCTGTTCACTACTTTTTAAATGTTTTTACAGAGATGTTTTAAACAATTTGACGTTTACAAGAATAAAAATATAAAAGCTTCAACCTTTTGACATTTTTAAAGCTTTGCATTGAACAGTGATGTTAACCCATTCTTAATCTTATGTTCTTATGTGATTTTCATTTGTGCAAAGAACTATTCAGTATTTCAAGTACATGTTATTGAAATAACATTGGAAAAATACGATCAGTTTTAAGATGCGCAATTACAATCACTCGTGATAGGCATTAGTGAATAGGTTATTCTTCGAATCCGAACGCCTGACTTTATTTCATTTACCTGAAAACAGAGACACGTTTATCATTTTAAGCGTGAAGTAAGCGTTGTTAAAGATCCACTACTAAGCGAAAATTAAGTGACAGTTATTTCAATGGCAAGTACATTACCTTATGCAAGACACATAGAAAAATAATTGTACATGTACTGTGGTTTAATTAGAATTTCTACATACCAACTTTCATTTTATATTAAAAATAACTTATTTTTGTGTTTTTTAAAGTATATTTAAATTTTTGCTTTCGTTAGTATTGGACCTTTAACATGCAAGTATTTTTAATTCCCCACGCCATTCAGATTATTTCTGACCTCTTCCTTAGAAAATGCCAATACATTTTTTTGACATTTACATGGGGTTACTCGTTTGCTGAGTTTCAAGTTAACTTGCTAAATTACTACATATGTCATGATTTATATGTCATAACTATCATGTTATCTTTTATAAGGAGTGCTAACTTCTTGTCCTTTTAAGTTTTTGTAACAGTTTATGCCATACTCTTTATTATTTCTGTCATATATATTATACAATATTTACCGTATAACATCTGAAGAAGGGAAATAATGAGCGCGTATTAATAACAAAGATGTTTAAATAACGTGTGCTGTCTGTTTAAAAACAATCTACTATATCTATGAATTTGCAACGTCTTTTATCATAAAAAATCTAGTGCAGGCGTTGCCCATTAGAGAAATTCTGAGACTTTGTAAGCTTAGACTCCAATAAAAACCTTGTAGCCCCTATATAATGGAAGTGCCCTTTAGTAAGGACAATAATTAATGAAATCTCATATTGCAACAGTCAGCGATGTCACAATATTCTTCTGAAGACACTTTGTTATATGATTTTTCACCTGTCCAAAGCTATTAAGAATGAATAGGTTTACAAAAGGGCGCTGCTAATGTGAAGAGATGTCACGTGGACATGTAAATATTTCGTTCTAAATAATTGTGGAAAACATTCACAACAACATAGTTACAAAATGTACCTCTTTGATGGTTGATCCCATCGTAGTGTCGACTGACGAAGACATCAAATGTATCTTGTATAAACAAATTTCTTAGTAAGCATAATTTCATTAGGTACTAACCACAACATTACTCGAATTTTGTTTACATCAAACCAAGCTGCAACTTACATTATCTTTTAATTTGTTTTACCTTTTCGGCGCAGCCGTATTAAGCTTGCTTTTGCCCAGAAGTTCGTAACCTTTCAACGACCAATGATATGATGAATAGAATGTATAAAAAGTAAACATTATTTGAAATGAGAAATCTACGCTTTCTAAGGCACCTTCTGATTGGATAATACATGGTGCAAAGATGACTCACTTTGACATTTTTAAGAATGTTTTTTAAAATTTACTTGATCAGTTCTTTATTTTTTTGTTTATATAATGAAGTGATTTACAGTTAACTGTATATATAAACAGTAAACTATTTAACACACAAAACGCGCTGTAGAAGTGTTTCTGTTTGAAAAGAGAAAACTCCCACACCACGTATTTTCTCTGCTTTATTTTTTTTATTTAAATATAAGAACGAATTTACTAAACTTATTAAGAAATACATTTTTGATATTTTGTTGAAATGCTGAAAGTACAATCTAATTAATTTCTGTAATCATAAAATTGTAGTGTGACGAAGCTATGCATTCGCCGGCGATTCCTTCTTTCATTATAATTTCATTATTTTCTACAATTGAAGTTACAAAAATATACTTATTTAATTAAGTAAATAATATGTAGGAGAAATAAGTTAATAATTTAGCAAAATACACGATAATCATAGTATCATCTATTCATGATACATAAAACAAAGTTATACGCTTTTGTTATCGGACCGAAACCTCATTCGCCGATCGATAACTGTTTGTGATCTTTAACACTGAAGAGTACGCAAGAACAATAAGTCTGTGAAAAACCCGTATTACCAAAAACAACCGAAAAAGACCGAATACAGGATGCATAGAATTACCGAAAAAGACCAAAATAAGACTGAAAAAGGACAAAAAAAACGAAAACAACTTTTTTTTCAAAAGATAGTTGATACTTTAAGTTTAAAATAAATGAAGGAATTTGTAAATAGCTATAATATTATCTTCAGAAAAATGAGCTGTTTTCGGTCGGCAGTATTTGTAAAAAAAAATCGGTCTTTTTGGTCATTTTACTCGATTTGTGATACAATAATTTCAAATTTCTTCATTTATCCACGGACCTGTATGTGACAATTAGAAAATACAATAAAATACTCTTGCGTTTTCTTAAATGGGATAATAATTCAAGTACGTATATAATTAATAACTATTAACATAATAATTATGGTAAAGTAAAGGTAAAGTGTTTGTTTATTATAGTGTCACCCCTATTTAAAGGGCCAGCCATTTCTGACTTATGAGACACCTTTTTTTTAGCACATGTACCTCCCGAATCCTATCCTTTTAATGCCAGGCACCAGGCAGGTAGGCATACGGTAACCATTATTTAACTAGCTGGCGGCTCACCAACCGGCCATATCAGAACGGACCCCTGCTGGGATTCGAATCTTCGAATATGTTGTTACCTCTAAATTTAATGTTGATCATTAGTGTAGGGTATCTATACTTTCTCGGCCAGTGAATTACTGTCAATAATCCTAGTAGAATATTTATAAGAAAAACAAGGATTAAGTTTGTTTTCCTGATACACATGTCGCGATAGATATTTAATTACCATTGGAGACAGATTTGATAAGTGGTGATCAATCGGAGGAGCATAAGCATTACTTTGCTAGGGAAGTTACATGGGTTCGAATCCTGGTGAAAGTCCTGTTTTTTTCCTCTCCTTGTGATATTTGGCGCCTTCCGATTGATTTTAATCAATTTCGATCATAAAAATCTGGCTTTCCAGCTCCTAAAGCAATCAATTTCATATACAAAAATGTGCGCCTATTATCGTTTTTAAAAGTAGTTATTGTTTATATTGTATTTATTTAGAACTTTGCAAAATAGATTAAAATGCGCACTACTTTCTTCGACTAGGCAGATCACCATTTGAACGGTGTGTTTATTTCTGCCCCCACCCCGCCCCCGTATATAAAGTAAAATTTTGCTAAGTTTTATTACATTTGAACATCGTGCGTCACAACAGTGACTTTTATTTAAAATTGATTTCAATTTCTGTCAGCATAAAGCCCAAAGTAATGAAACGATGACAGAACTTGTCAAAGGAAGTGTAGCGAGATACCCCTATCACGCTTTTAAACACTGATAACAAAATTGTGAAATACTTCGACCGAAATACGTAACCGGGTGTGCACGAAATGGGTTTAATTAATTTTATGAAAATGATATATTATTTCACCATCCTAATTCATATGTAGCATACCCGAATGTTTAAGTTCTGTGTTTCGTTGTTACTTCGTGCTCAGCTGTCCGAAGTTATGCAGATTTGATAGAAAAGAAATGAAACGCAAGTTTGTAACACATAGACCAATAAGTGTTAAAGCAGCTAGTATTGAGATTATTTCAAATACATATTTTTCGGCAAAAAATATTAATATTTGATATCAGCTTTTAAAAAGTTGGCGAGTAATAATTTACTTATTTCCGTCAATATAGGTTTGTTAAATTTGAAATACGCATGCTTTATGCAGTTTAGGTAACTTAAAGTAAATTTTATACTTAAATGTTGTGATCTTGCAGTAATTTATCATTTTGGTATGGTTCATATCTTTTAATTAATTCTAAATACTTCCATTTCTTTTAATAAATTACAAAACTTTAATAGATAAAAACATATGTAGGCATTGTAATAGTCAATGTTAGTACTGTCCATACTGTGTTATTTTTCAAACCAATTATTTGCGCAATTTTATCATGTGATATACTAGTAATCACTGTCTCACAGAAAAATAATTTCAATTTCAATTTCAAATGTATTGGCATAATCAGCAAACACGTTGCCTTTGGCCATTTACAAACACAAAACTACTATGGCAAAGACACACATACAAATACATATTGTAATAAATAATCATTATGTATACAGTTAAGAAACAGTTAAACTTTCCGGGGCATTTTTTAGCATACATTCTTTAATATATTTAGAGGCTTTCACTTGCAGACGTTTACTATTTGTCGACATAAGCGTGTTAAATTTCCATACACAAGGCCATGATACGTTGTTAAAGTATTTTCTTCTAACTCATTTATATTTGTCACGGCATAACATAAAATGGTATTCAGATTCAACTGCATTTCATAATGAAATAATAATGAAAGTTGCACTTAATTTAATTAATATATATTGTGATAAGATTCAGAATAAAATATTTGATCATGTAAAAGCAAAATGTGATGTTTGAATTGTGATATAATTATGGATTTTTAATTACGTGATGTTCTGCTATAATGTGTAATTATTCATTGCCTCTCAATTCCATGTCATCAACACAAAGGAACCACAATGGAAATACGATTTTCCTCTTCTACGAGAAATCCCTGATGTTGGTGTACATGCCATGGTTACAATGCTCAAATTCTGCACTATATTCTGTTTTAAACATGTATGTACCAAAGTAAATCTTACCTTATCTTAAATCTTATCTTGACTTAATATCTGCGTTGTTTTTACTTTGATGTATCCGTTGATTGAATTGTGTCGCTACATCACATACTAATGGTATAACATGATAGCGCGAAATTAAGACATCGCGAAGGAAATACTTTTAAACTTTTGAAATATTAGGAATTGATACTGTCTTGTAGTATGCTTAACACACGTAATATATTTGCTAGTAGTTACGGGAAAAGGACAAAGTAACCAATGCATTTTTATTTCATTTAGATGAAATTCACTGTTACAAGACGTTTCAAAGTGAATCAAAGCACTCGTTTCCTACAAATAAGTCCAAACCGAAAGAACTGCACATAGCATAATGTTACTACATTATTATCATGTCGAAAAGTGTTGTTTTGGCAAAACTTTTGTTTAGCGATTTATAATTATAGATAATCATTAGATGAAATTCTAGCGACATCAATGCCCTGAAGACTTGCCAGACCATTGAAAGCCAACAAGTGTGACAAGTTATTTGGTATTATCATGACATTATTGATATACTCGCTTCCTTACATATCGACATCATATTTAGGTGCATCACTGGTTACTGCTGATTATTACCCACACGTAAACGTCACGTTGCTTTGCAAGCAAGTCTTCTTGTTTCAGAATTTTAAGGCGTAATCGAATTAATTCATAATATAAATACATATGTAACTACAGTAATTATCAACGTTTTGGCGCTATCGTCGCATTGCTGCCCTAGGATAACGTACACGTGCAAACGTGACGTAATTTAACGACAAAAACATGGCTGACACCGAACGTACACTAGTCTTTGGCTAACAGAATAATTGATCAAGATGATAAAATAGTCAGAAAGCGCGCCGTGAATCGCTATGTAACCGAAGAAGAAAGTCACAACTTTATACAGAAAGATATAAATCTCCAATGATGAAGCAAAGAGCGACGTAAAAACGATTTTGTTGAAAAAGAATGATATATAGCGAAGAACACATACCTTACTACATCTTACTACATGTTTTAGCATGGCCTTTATTGATAACTCACTTTTAAGTTAGTTTGATTCGATTGGAATAAATGACGAATGGGAAACACATACATGGAATGTATTATACAGAAAAATAAATCGCTGTGCAGGGCCTTTGAGGGATAATCGCCCGGTACGAAATAATTGCCCTCGGGCTAAAACCATCTGGCAATTATTCCATTACCGGGGCGATTATCGCTCAAAGGCGCTGCTCCGCCATATACTATTCTATAAATTTATATAACATTTAACAGAAAACTCGATACGGTTAGCATGTTACCAAATTGTAAAGAGAAAACTGAAACTGATGTATAATACTTGTTACAATATCTTCATCCTTACCCTTTCTAACACTTTAAGACGTTTTTGCTCATATTGATATCATATTAACAAACAGTTTCATTATTTTTTATACATAGCATTCAATTAAAATTGTAACAATGATTAAAAAAAATATTTAAAATTTCAGACCAGATCTGTATTATTGATATCGACAAGATTGCATATCAATTAGATAATTTAATATGCTACAAACATAATTTCTTCACCTTTCTCTTATACAGCCCGCGTTATTGTCAAAGCTAATAAATACATAACATTTGTAAGAGGAATATCTTTCATTTTGCCATGGCATATGCCGCGCAAGTCTGAAAGTAAGAATAGTTCAAAAGCTTGTTTTTATGCTCGTTAAACATTGCTTTAAAAGCTGGAGCTTCTTTGATACAAGTCAGGTTTGACCTTTCCAAAGACGTTTGCTATCTGTGTTTGCATAGAGTTTCCTGTGGCATAAATAAATTGTTTATGGCTTGCTTGTAAGCAGCTGCCGTTATTGTTGTTTTCAATATTTGCAGTTCATCCGAAGGGGAAGAAGACAATATTGTAATAACTCTCATGACAAAGGGCGTAAGAGATTTAAGTGCTTCATACTTCGGGGCACTTACTGAAAAGTCTTGATGATATTTATAGTCTACTTGATCATGACTACATCACTTGACATCTTGTCTTATGAACATTAACCTTTCCAAACATACAGAGTATCATTCACTGCTTATTGGAATGTCATTGGAAACTTAATTGGCATTGTAATTACCACAACTTTATAAATCACGTGATTTTAAAGAGGTAGTTACCCTAAAACTGGATGGATTTAAATAATCTCAAAACCTAAAAGCCACAAGATCTTTTAGACTGAATATTTATTTTAATCGTATCATCTTTCGGATGTGAGTATTCTCAATTCAATAGCTGATTAAATAGGAAAATTGTGATTTGTGCTTTAAAGTGGACACAGAAATGTTACGTCATTCGAACAAAACCTTTTGGATGAAAATACGTTTTAGGTATATTTATTAGAAAAAATGAAGTAATATAAGATTTATCATAGATATGCTCAAACACCCCGAACATATATATTTATTTGAGCTAAGGACAATATGATAAAAGTAGTCGAAGTAATTAAATAAGTATTTTTATAAATCTTTCCGGGCTTTTTCATTCAAGTATTGCCAATGTACACACTCCTTACATCCTGGAAATTTCACAATCACAAGAAAATCACTTAACTGCTTAAGGCTTCCGATGATAGCATGTGCAGTCGGAACCACTTAAGGCAAGGTTTTCCGATATATGAAACTTATCCAACTGTCATTTCTATGTTTTTGTCCATACAAGCGTACTTTCTATCAAACTCGGTTTATATTTTACATGACATTGTATTTCCGGACGGTTGTAGATGATACAATTCTTGTTTGTTCGTGGGCTGTATCTCGGAAACGACCCGCATATATTTGATATCCCTGACACTTTGAATATTTTAAAATGTTATATAATTCTATGCCGAAATATTTTGGAACGGTGGTATAGATTTTGTTTCCTGTTGATTACTATTAAAATTGATTTGTGAAAAGATGTGCTTTGGAGCATATGGTGGTCAACTTTCGGGTAAAGTCAGAGGATAAAATTTGCAGTTTTGATATCAGCTTTAGTTTATAGTGATTTACTTTAGCTCGATTGAGAAGAAAGCTTGAGGCTTATTGAATCACTGTCGAGTCCGCTTCCTGGAAAAAACCAGCACTGGTGTCGTATAAGGAGGTACGGTTGTGAATCCAGTGGGGCTCGAACCCGCAACATCCGGGATGAGCAAAAGACACATTAACCTCTACAACACCTCTCCCTTTATATGTGACAAGGAAAATAGATAGTGTGTTAGCGTTTTTAATGGCCCTTTGCCATCATTCAACTTATTTAGTTTCTTTATTTTCTTTACAGCAAGGGAATTTCATTTTTTCTACATTTCTTTTATTTTAAATGGTTAAGCGAGTCTTTTTTGTACAATAGATCTATCAGCATTACTCGTACACTATCATGTTTTTTAAAACTTGACAAAAAGGGACATTGTAATGTAAGGGTTTTATAACCTTTTCTTTATGTTCATACCACATTTATCAATCATTCAAGAATTGAAATCCGGTCATCTTGCTTTTCTTCGTCTTTATATTTCTTTTTTCCCTCAATAAAAAGTGTCTGACATTTACATAGAAAAAAATTTGGTTTGTTATTTCTTTTAAGTTTTATCTTTTTATTACGCCAAGTTCTCTTTTTTTATTTGGAAAAATTCATAATAATCTTCATTTTGTCTTCGGTATTTAATTTGTCAACCAATTCTTTGTCTATATTACTTGTTAAGGAAATTTTATTGCTTGCATTCAGACGTATTAATGAAATTGTAGTGATTTGTTTTTCACTTTCACTACTGAGATTTTTATTACACAGTACAGTTATGTACATACACGCCCTCTGCGCAATGACCAGCTTTAGGCCTTTTGCGCATCAGTATGTACATACATATGACCTTTGTTTCGGATACATATTGTACGCTTGTCCATCCCTTACATGTGTTCTAAACTGATAGTTTTTTCCTGTTTTTTAGTTAGTGCCTGTGTCTGTAAACGAAAAAATGTTTGGTTTTACACAGAATGACTTAAACCGCTCCCACAAACAAAAAGGGAAATTAATACAATAATTAATATCAAATGCGTTAATATTTTTCAGAAGACAAAACTTGATAACTATTCCGACACTTTTCAAAACTCGCTTTGATATGACAGCTAATTTTACAAAAGACAGCTGAAGTTTAAATGGAACAAATTTAGGTACATTTATTTGATTAATATTCTTTACTGCTTTGTTATTGCAATGATATCATATTCCTTTTGTTATATAGAATTCTAACACGATCCGCAACTTATAGATATAGAGGGAAAGAATCTATACACTATTTACGATAAAAAAACATCACGTTTTCAACGGGCAAAACGTGGGGTAAATGTCGCACGCGTCCAATTGCATTCCGTGCTTGTAAGTTACTATGGAATGTTGCTACGCGTCGAACATAGCTCGTGGTATTTTCAAACGCAATTTCGTTTTAGAATCGAAATAATAAATGCATTTCTATATTTCATCGTAGAATAAAATACAGCCAGTCGTTCGGATGCAAAAATAAGCTTTAAATTCTACGAATACGAATTTCTGACTGTATTTTATTAAACGATCAAATACAGGAACGCATTTATTATTAAGTACATGTAAATGGTATACATTATGTTTAAATACGGCACTTTCTGTTCCGTTTGCTAAAATATATCGAAATTATAGTAGAATTTTTGTTCTTATTTGAAATGTAATGAAAAATTTAAACTTTGAACTAGCTTTAAAACATTGTACGTTTTGCGCTGATGTAAAAAAACAAACTCTTTTAACTAATTTGAAAACAAATATTGTACAATTTGTGCTAAGTTTTGAAAACAGACAGCTCTTGTAACTAGCTTGTGCTAATTTAAAAAAAAATGGCTTTCAAACTAACGAAATTATGAAAATACCTCACATATCCAGTTTATTAAGATACTTGTATGACATTACATTACAACATGCAACTGTTAGAGGGTTCAAGATGACTTCGATTTAAAGCTGCTCGTTCACAGTTTCCGGTGAAAAAAAAAGTTTCTCCGAAATGATTTAAATTAACATAAAATGTAAAAATAATGGCTAGAGTCAACAACACTTTAAGTAAAATCTACACAGCGATTTGAAAATGTTTGAGAGCTTGGCTGATCGGCACCACTACTCTATACGTTTATATTAGGATTTCAAAAGCGTTTGTAACGCTTTACAATTTGGCAGCGTTTAATTTAAAAAGATAAAAGAAATATCAAACAGAAATTTATACAGGAACTTTTTTATTTGATGATTCGTTCTTAAATACGTTAATTTAAGATAGTTAAAAAAAACCTGTTTTGTTTTACCAAAATCTAATATTGTGTAGATTTAAAATCTGTACTTGAATGCATGGCTGATATTTGAGCAGAACAGAAGTGGGATAAACTAGTCCCTGCATTTATCGTATTCTTAAAATGATAATGATAATGACAATGATTATAAATATTAACAATAATGATAGTTAAAGTTTAAATAGTAATAATAATAGCAGTTATAAATTCAATACTTAAATATAAGTATTCAGTTACATCACAATATTTTAATTACAGAGAAAAATGTTTAACATAAAAATTTGCATATCATTTCTCACCTCGTCTGCCCATCCAGCCGTCTGTAACTGCTCTGGTGAAACTGCTTTTGAAAAGTTCGTCAAAACTCCAAAGAATAATACTACCACCAGGCAAACGTTCACGTAGGATTTTGATTTTGCTACCTCCATTTTCAGTCCTCTAGTTCTGCGAGTTCCTTCGGCACAATGTTCTCCTTTTATGTACGCAATTTATTTCAATGCACAAGGCCAAACTAAAACCGTTATTTTTTTGATAGACTGGATTAAGTTACCGATTAAAGGAAAGAATTTAGTTAAACTGGCGCCCGGTTAAATGTTTTGACTCTTTAATATCTTTAGATGACGTTATCTGAATATAATACTCTTAGTCACAAGCATATTCATTTGCGGTTCTGTCGACCACGTTAAATTACTTTCCAATATCAGTGTTATCTATCGTTCTTAACCACGGTGAAGATTTAAAGATTTCAAGCTATTGCATTAAATATATATAAATTCATAAAATAATGCGCATGTGTGAAAAAAGTAGTCCCGCGTGGCCGTCACGATGGAATGTGACTTAGGTTTTCATATGAATCTCTGTCGCAAAGAGGCATCGGTTTTATACAAGGTGTTCGTGCTGTCGTAGGCGAGTAGGAAGTCGGCTAAATTGGAAAATTACACAGAACCAATATTTCTATTACAATAATTGATTGGGGTTGATGGTACAAAGGCGCTCCGAAGGGGTAACGTTCACATTATTTAAGAAGTTCAAACAAATCACCAGATAACGAAATTTGTAAGGTCATCATTAATTTTATACCCAACGATAAAGTTTACATCCTTTTAGAATGCAAATATGGCTGTATCTATTAAATCTAGAATTAACCAATCTTTCAGAACTGCTATAGTTTTTAACATGCATTTCTGGAGTTTTCCTGTCAGATTGTACGATGAGTTTCAAACTTTAGATAATTAGATATTATGAAGCTGTGTTTCAGGTAATGATAAGTGTTAAAACTTATGATTTATGATATTATAAAATTAAATATTATGAAGTAAAGAAAAACATACAGGCAAATTATTCTTATGTTTGTTCGTATAAAATCTCATTGAAAATTATTATATAAATTTTGAACTTTGTTTTGATCGTTTATACACAAATATCGTATCTTGCAGTTTGCCCTACTTTCCAATCCAATCAAATGCCCCTATTTCATTCAAAAAAGCTAAATGTATTCTCTATATTGACTCAATATCTCCAATATGAAAATAATTATTTCCCCTTTTTCCCAATAAGTAAGACTGTGACGTCACAGCGCTAAGCTCCGCCCTAAATCTCTGTATATTTCAAAACAAATATTGTCTGCAGATGTGAAAACTGTAAGCCGGTTATAGGTCCATATTACAGAAATAAAAAAACTTATTGCATCGGTTCACTTACGATCCCGCGCAATAAATTTGTTTATTCCTGTAATATAGACCTATAACTTATACATGTCATATTTTGCAAATAAAAAATACATCATAGATCAACTATGTGTTCTGTTTATAAACCCGTATCACGTGTTATTCCTAGATACACCTGACTTTGTTTAATTGTGCGCTCAGAGGACGCTTTAATACCACCCCAAATCAATCACGCCACACCCGTCTTCTATAATTCTATTATTTCAAACTGCTTAACTAAATAACGCCAGTATATGACTTGACATATTTTGTTCATATTTATAAACAATATTCCTTTTGACAGTACCCTTACTCCGACTTTTGACCAGTATTCACGCCGAGATCAGCACGTAACGAAGGTCAACAAAAGGCAAGGATAATGTTGGGAATGTTTCATTAAATTCAAAGTACGTAATATAATAATTGGATTAAATGATTTGTAGAGTAACGAAAATAACAACATGAAAAATACAAAAATATAGAAATTAAATACCGCGTTTTTTTCAGTCTGTTGATTGGATTGTTATGGCATCTATCTGATTTCAACAGTGCTTTAAATACACAGCGTTGACTTCCTCATGAATTTTGTAAAAATAAAAATGGCTTCTTTAATATTGAGCTGCTCGGGTCCTCTCTCGATTCTGTTTAATTTTTGTTGAGACTCGCTATATTGTGTTTTATATATGTTCTTTGGTTTTCTCCTCTTCTCAGTCTTTGAGTACTGGTTATGTAAATGAGGGCGACAGTAGACATATTTACGTCACTGTTGCATGATGGAACAACGCCTAAATATTTGATAATGTTAGACATAATAAACTTTACATAATTAATTTGGTAATGGTATACATTAATAGTTCATTGCTGAGGTTCGCGAACACAGATATAGAAAAAGAGAGATTGTTGAGGTCAATACACAACTTTTTGAGCTGTGAACATTTTGATATTGACCGTTGTCAGTATCTAGTTTGCACATGTTTGAAACAATATATGGATCAAACAATTAATCCGAAATTAGAATCGACGTACACATCTCACAACTGAGTGGCAATATTAGGAGAACAAGAGTGAAAACCTGTAACAAAATACGCCTCTGGTAAATAATGCTGAAAATGCGATGGTAATCAAATCACGTGATCACCCAAGTAAAAGTATGGACAACGGTAATTTCGCAAGTCAAAAACTGGTCAAATGTGACTGATTATAAATCCACTGTTCCAATAACTATAACTACTAGGTTTGGTAAAGGACTGATAAAACGTTTTCGAGAGAAACTAAGGAGCTCGGTAAAACCATAGAATCTTGCTATCCATAGAGTCTGGCCGAGATAGTATGCCTATGGACATTGTGATGGTTTGGTGATTTTTTAACAAAGCGCATCCACGACTGAGAGTAACCCCAGTTTGGTTGAATTTTTGCAATTCAACGACCGTACCATCAGAGTATATAAAGCGATCTGGCTGATTATCGAATTTGGATGAAATATATTGTCCGTAACATCGTGATAAGATTTGGTGATGATTGATGATTGTTTCATGCAAATGAAATAAACATGAAACCTGAAAAGTATAAACAAGGGTTTGTTACACAGAGTGCTGACAAAGTTTCTGAAAGTCAGAGGACAACTATTTGGAATCTGTACAGTGTCAAAGACGTCTCAATAAATCTCGGTGCAGTTTTGTTTGACTTGCCACGATACTACAAACTATCAGTACAATTCATGTAGACATTTTATGGCACTTTTGAACTAGCTTTGTTAACATCAAATAGTAAATTTGTCTTCCACAGAGTTAACAATGTTTTGTTATTATTTGATGCAATAGTAATGCTGTACATTTACACATGACGTGAACCTATTTTTACATAAACCATTTAGTTCATTTTGATTACAACCTTCTGACTTAAAATGATGAGAATCTGACGGAAATACGACAGGTATTGGAACAAGCTGAACTATAAGAGACGTTTATATAAAACATGTGATAATGGTGGGGTCATTCCTGACCCCTGGTGTAAGACTTTTAACAATCGTGGTAAAGGACCTAGCAGATAATAATAGTAACCTGTTATCTTAATGCTTGGCCTTGAAATATTTGGGAAGTTTTTCGATATAAAGCTATATAAAATGTGACTGCCTGAGCGGGACTGGCTTTTATCTCAGGGGCATGGTTACAAAACTTAGTAGAGCTCCACTACATACATGTATGCAATGAAGCTTTGTTCATTGCAACGAAGATTTTAGTTAGCTCTCGCAGTCAACTGGGATAATTCATGTAGGTGTCAGGGTGCTTCTAGCCCATGACGCAGTTAATGACAAGAAGTTGCGTGCTTCCAATTGCAGCCGAAACGGTCATTTTATATCATTTATGAAGCTACTTTTGTTTGCTCAAATATCATTTAACTAAATCCTTAAGACAAAATACGGCGTATAAACCTATGCACGCACAAAAACAAAAAAGCGCGAAAAAAGGTGTACGTTCGGCCGCAAGGTGAAGTTAATTGTGCAGCTATGTTGTTGTTTTCTACATTTATATGCAAACGCATGTGAAGCGTCAAGTCGGTAATAGCTTAAGAGTATCCGGTGTCTGTCACTTTCCTTAGTCAAGAACGGGTTTTGTGACATTTAATACATTAATGGTCTGATCTCCAAATGGCAAAGTAGTGTACAGAAAGGCGTGACATCTTTTACTTATATTGTTTCGAATGATCTGGAATAAAAGTTTTAGACTTTACGGCGTTAAGACGACATATTGGATTTCATTGCTTGTGCGGTTGAATGATAATAAAATAAACAGACAGCTCTACTAACGCTGGTTTAATCATTTGTCTGTAAGATATAATTTTCTTGGAGACTTTAACAAATGGTTATAATTCAAAACATAGGTGAATAATTGGTAGCTCATAATAAACGTCTCTTTAGGTATATTAATCTTATAGCATGCCGTTTGCAGAAAGATATTGTAAATGATTATATAATTTGAACATATAGTGTGTTTGTATTTCATGCATACCAGACACACTGCACTCGACAGAAAGCAGTTAATTGTCAATTAAGTTTGGCATATTTATCTTAATTATTCGTTGACAAGTGAAATTTTATTTTGTTTCAAGTTCTGTGAGAATATAGAATAAAAGCAGTTTTGAACTGAACGATAATGTGAACAGACCAAAACCTTTAGACAGGGGAATTCCTTATAAAAGAGATACAAAATACCTGTTTGGTAAAGAAAAAGAAATTAATTTTGAGGACAATATCTGGAATAACTGGCTAAAACACCTATACAACTTACCAATGTGTGTTACCTAGTATTTTTATGTGGAAAAAGAATCATGGACTGTCGCACTTAAGTGCAACTCGACAGCTGTTGCATTCTTATAAGTTTGAAGATTTTTAGGTTTAAACCAATAATAAAATCTATTTAAAGGATTGTCTATACATGATGAATTTGTCTGAAAAAATATCTTCTTCATCTAAAAAAATACAGATGTTTGGATATTTGATTTGTCGAATTCTTCAATTTATTTAAACCACCAATGCAAACAAATTTAAATATCAATAAGTGTGATAATGTGTATTTTGTGTAGAATATGGTCCTTTAAAATGAGAATATGAAATGTATTTTAATGATGCTAGATTTTCTATTGTAATTAATGAATCCCCTATACAGTACAGTGAATAAATATTTCTTACCTCTGCACCACAATAATTCTCGCGATTATGAGTACTGTACATGTCGATAGGTTATAATATAATGAATTATAAATTACAGGTTATAAGTTATAAATAATAAGTTAAGAATTAAGTTTGGGTTATACGTAAATAAAAAGTTATAAATTACAAGTAATAATTAATCACTAATAAGTGATAAGTAATAAATGTCACCCGAGAGCTTCTGTAGCTTTGTACAATTCCTATAAGTTGTTAAATGAGCTTGGTCCCACTACGATAGATAAAGGAGTAAATGGTGCAGATAACCAGATAAAGGAAGTCAAGGTTAATGCAATACCGGGCTACTGCCGGAAAATGTGCTTCCGATAACTGGTTCATCGCGGTGTCAGAGATCCTAAGCTGACATTGATGTAAAGTCAATAGTTTAAAACTAAGCTCGAAGTTACGGAACGGAAGTGTGCTAAATATGTGAATATATGCTTGGCAAACATTAAATTTGCTGCAGCAAAACAACACATCATGTTTAAGTGAATTTAAGATACTGTGTCGAACCGTTACTATCCATTTTTACTTTGAATTCATATTTTTCGGCGTATGTAATTGCAGCTAATTATTTAAGCTCTGTCTTTACTATTGTTACCATTGAACGCTTCCGCGCTGTAGCTTCGTATGTCCAATTAAACAGGAAATCTATTCTTCATACTTCGGGCAGCAATGGTTAGTACAATGGTTCAAACAATTTTTGACTCTCTCAAGTTTCTCTTTTTATTGGCAAGGAGAGGATTTTCTTAATACAAAGTACTTGTAAATTGAAACCTTAATTGTGGTTCCGGTTCTCTAAGAACAGTTCTATGATCTGAGAGCATAGAGTATAGAAATTGAAGTCATTTCTATCTCAATGAAATGAATTAGTAAAACTATGCAAATAAAAAATTGAAATATGTCAATAAATGAATTAGAAATACTATGCAAATAAAAAACTGAAATCTGTCAATTAATGAATTAGTAATACTATGCAAATACAAAATTGAAATCTGTCAATAAATGAATAAGTTATACTATACAAATAAAAAATGTCAAGCCATTTACATCTTCGTAACATATTGGCTACCTAGGAGACGAACGAACAGCAAAATGTACATAAAAGTTCAATATGCTAGCATTTCTAAGAGAACAATGTTATGATTGATAATAATCGTGTAGCTTTTAGTAAATGGGTTAAAATGTCACATTAACCTTGTTCTAAAATATCATACATCGTAAAATATCAATATTTTTACAAATTCTTTGAGAATACGATGTTTGTCTGATGTAATCTTGGTGATCGAGGTGTTACTTTTCATCTTATTTCCGAACCTAATCATTGCAAAGCCCAGAATCGATGTGATGTTTCACTTGTTAGCTTTAAAGTTCGAGGACATGTCTTTACTAGTAGCAGTTCGAAGTACAGAGAGTGTCTTGACCAATTCAATTCAATTCAGTTTTTTTATTTCGTGAGGCTACATTTGTAACAACAGACATGTAAGACATATTACTTATAAACAAGAATAGGTAACACAATTTAACAGTACTAGTGAAAGAAATATAAACATCAACAGTACATTTACTGATTCTTTCGAAGTGATGGGTGTCGGGTGGGGACAGTGCTGAAAACTATCTACATTTTTTTCAAAATTTGATAGTACTATGAGTATTATTATACTTCACGGTAGTCGGTTACAACAATACAGAGTTTGGAGAATTTGTTTCTTATCAATGGTCAGCACGTGGAAAGCATGGAAAGTACAAGTGTTAGTTATTGTATAATGAATTCAATGATCGTAGTCTTAACAAATTGTTTTTCATTGCACACACATCTTGGAAAAAATGCCCGATCATTTTTAATCTCGAAAAAGGAAATCAGATTTTTGAACTTTGAAACACATGTAACTAGTATGTGTCAGCGATGTTGAAACTATTCCTAAATTTTAATTTCGTTACTTTTTTATGAAGTATAAGTACTTTACTTTTATTCATCTTTATATTTCAGTTGTATTGTATATCTGAACTGCTGCCTTTATTCATTGTTTGACGATTAATTCTTTTGTGGGAAGGTTTGCTCGCGGGATGTTGTCTTAGGGTTTCTTTTTCTGTTCCAAAAACTTAAACCTTTCCGTCGACTCGTTAGGACTGATTGAAATAAAAACCGTGACTTATTGTCAGTTGCAGACAAATTATAAAATAAATTTAAACTGTTCCAGCCATATTAATTGGAATTCACATTGAATTCTCGTTGTTAAAGTAAGGATGGACAGTATTTTTTTCTTTTCCTTTGCTTTGAACTTCGTTTGTCTGGTCTGGTACAAATAATTGCTGTCAACCAGCTTATAACATGCATTGACAGACTGAATAGGAGCTGTGGAACCAGCTTATAACATGCATTGACAGACTGAATAGGAGCTGTGGAACCAGCTTATAACATGCATTGACTGACTGAATAGGAGCAGTGGTTATTTTTTATATGATTATTACCTTATTGTCCCATTGTTAATACTTGTCTATTGCCTTTATTGATAACGTGACGTTTTTCTCGAAGTTCTTATATGTTCGAAATTACGGGCATTCATTTTCTAATCGGTCATTTCCCACATTAATAATTATGTTTTTATTTTGCACGCAACTAGTTAACAAAAGACAGGTAGGGAAGTCCATAAACCCTGCCTTTTATACACTGGATATATTCTTACTTAGTCTAAAAGGTGAAGATCTGCTTTCATTGCATAATCTAATGTATTCCAATATAACGTAGGTGTTCTACTACAGGCAACATTGATAATTGTGTACCGCTGAAAAGGTTTATAATCCTTATTCCTTTCTAAAGTATTAACAGGTTAAATATCATATCTGGGGTCATATTCAAGAAACACCTTAAAAGATATATTCAATATTTTAACTTTATTACGAAACCATTTAATTTTAGCTTTACTGGACGAAGTGACCCTAACTCAATATATATCCCACATTCTTCAAATTTCATAGAATGATTGGTCTTACTGAGTAGACGATGCTTACTGTTTGTGGGTCAGTGGGTCAGTGGGTCAAGGTCACTGTGAACTTCGTTAGTTTTTCCTTGATTACATTCTTCAGGACACAATTTTCATTTGACTTTCATGAAACTTGCTCAGAAGGTTGACTGAAATCTATAGATGAAGATGATTCCTACTGTTTTGGGTTCAGTCGGTCAGAGTGACCCGAACTAAATTTGAAAATGATTTCCGCTAAATATTTTGAGATCTAATTATCAGCAACATTCTTGAATATTTAACCGATGATTGGTCTTACTGAGTAAATGAACCCCATTGTTTTTGGGGTCAGTGGGACAACGTCAAAGTCACAGTGACCTCTGTTAGCTTTTCTTTGGTAAAAATAAAACAATAGTTGTACAAAACAGACTCATAACAGTTCTAGTCAATCCACTAGAGCGATACTGGTCCTTTTGGGCCTCTACATTCTTCTTGAATGTCATTGACTATGATAACATTATCCTCATTCACGATATTTATAAAAGATTTAATACATGCTCAACATTATATAATGCACAGTATCCTCTCTGATGAATCTACTGTGAATGAGTATACCCTATTATATGATAATCGCAATTTAATGTAATACATTCAGCAATGGTTTAGTATCATTAAAAACACGCTTTGCGAAAGTTAAGTAGCTTAATATCATAAATATACAACAGTTTTATTCCTACTGAAAATAGTTGAAAAATGACCAAAAACAATTTGACCCACCGGGTCATAAAATGATTTTTCTGTTATTTGATATGATAAATTTGTGTCTGCATGCACTAAAGAAAGAAATTGCTGAGCATAACTTATTTTCTTTTAATTTTCTAAGCATTTTGCATGTTTTAAGAACTTTTCTTGACCGTACTTTTCCTGGTCATTTTGAGCAGTATTATAGTTTAAAGAAATACAGTACTGTATTAATTTTGATGAAAGTTTGAAATCTGACTTAAGATGTTACTGGAATTTGGTCCAATGTTGATATCTAAGTATTTATCTTAAAAAATAACCATTACAAAATGTAGCAAAGGAGAGCACTTCTTCTCAATAATTCTTTATTGTATCACACTTAATACAAAGCTTTTGAAAACTGTCTTTTCTTCATAGAACGTTGACTTCCATTAGTTGTCAGATGTACAGGCAATTGAAAGTGCTTGATTCTGACTTGGAACCGATTGCTACCATAAGTGCAAGTGAATTGTGAAAATAAATCTTTGCAGGTAAAATGTGTAATCAATAGTTTACAACAAGGAAATGTTTTATATGCCAGCTTTGATGGGCATAATTAATCTTATATTCTAAAGTGTCCTTTCGATCACTTCCAATCTGACCAACAGCAATATTTGCTTATTGGAATAAAGTTGTCATCTCTGAACAGTCAAATGTAAGAGAATGCAACTATTTAGATATCAATCAAAATGTCATTGATCAGTCCCGTTTTCAATGAAGAATGGAGATAGGAATTTAGATTTATTTCTGCTGCATAAACAATTAAACATGTAATAATTTGTACTTGAATTTTTTTGGACCGGTGTCAAACAAATATTCAAACTCCATCAGTGTCATAGTGCTTTGATGATGACATCATAGCTTTGAATTTCCTTTTATTAACCTATGACGTGTGAATTTATCTACCCTCTGATGTAATTAGACTTCCATAAAAATAACACCTAATTTATTTATATGAATCTGCGTTTTGTAAATATTTTATCACAGTGGATACTACGTGTTTGACGTTAAGTGCATTTTCCTTTGATACTAAAGGAATAAAACTATTGGGACAGATGTATGATAAAACGTGGCCTATCACGTAATTAATTTCTAATGACTGTTGAACACAAAATCAGAAGTTTTGGCATCAACATGAATACTAGCAAACAGTTTACTCTGTCTCAATAATAAGATTAGAAGAATCTCGAATTCTGTAACAAAATGCAGATAATCTTAATGCTAGTTTATCATACTTTATTAACCCCACATAGACTCTGCAGATAATGCACCGGGAAACACTCGAATAAAACGGACATCTTCCAGCGCATCTCTTTTCCTTGAAGAAACGACTTGAGTACGAAAGAAAGGCATATGTCAACCTTGTTTAAGAGAGAATAGAACTTCCATTGATTCTATCAGTATCCTATCAGTAAATTGATGTTACTGTTTCAGTAAAATCAAAGTGCTCATGGGCTAAACATCCGAAAATTATATGCTGCACTAGAGCCATGTATGGCCCAATTGGAAAAAAAACTTTTAGTTTTCATGGGCAATCCTAGGGTAATACACACACTATATGACATACATGTTAAATCTCTATCTGTCTATTACTAAATTAGTCTTATTCTAAGTTACAATATGTTTTATATGATACGTTAAATGTCAGTCATGATAGCTGTAATATTGTAAACTTACATGTTTGTTTTTATATTTATAAGTTATCTGTAATAAAAAGATCTTCCTCCAGTTAGATTTACGTTTCAACTAGTCTGTATTTTTTTAAGTATTTATGTAACTATGCAACTGGCATGTGTAACTTATCAATGTAAATGTGTGTCTTAACCTGAAAAAAAACCATCAATCAACCAATCATATTATGCAGCGTGTTTAATAGCGTTGTATCGCGTACATAAGACCTGAATCTGGACCATTAACCTTTCTGACGTACGAACCGTCGCACACAGTGCTGGTCACACTAACATGGGTGTTAATTCCCATTGTACAGTCTCTCGGTTCAGGTCATTCAGTAAAAAGACTTAGAATTTTATTCAAAGATTTCTAACTCATCGTATAGCAAAGTTAACATACTTCAATCTGTAAAATATAACAAATGTAATTCCAATATTGACACTATAGCAGCGTCATACATGGGGAAAGTACATCAACTTATTATAGAATGAGCTTGTTTTCTCACTTTATACTGTTGTTGTGCTGGGAAAAACCACTAACAGGACTTTATCTCCTGTATGAAACTGATTTCTAATACACAAACACAAATCATAACTGAGTGGTCAATGTTGCTTCTATTCTTGGATTGAATTAAGGTCTTCTTACCAAATCGAGGTCAATCCCACAAATCCTAGCACTATATGGATAACATACTATTCGCGCAATGACAAAAGAGTTCTGAACGCTCGATCTAATTTATCCGATAGCACAACAAGTAGAAACTGAAACTTTACATCTTAGAAGAGCTAAATCGCAACAGGTTCTTCAAGAAATAGTGCCGTTTGCATCATCGGGGAAAACTAAATTTATACTTGTTTTTCTTTTCAATTATGTTCATGGTAATATTGACCGTTATTCACTGGTAACTCTACACTGATAATTAACATAAAGTAAGCGAGTTTTATTTGATATTTTTCAGAGAATTATAGAGATTTCTCAGTTAAATAAATTTTCAAACTGTGGATTGCCAATTCTTTTTTCATTGTTTCTGCCGAACTATTCTTTTACAACAAGAAATTATGACAAATTCTAAACAAAAGTCCAATAGTTTCACACCCAGAATATCCAGATCGTCCTCAATACATATATGGGTGCTTTTCATCTCTCCTAGGAGAGCTAAGATGATCCTAGGATGATCTTCGGATTTATCCTAGGAGCTTTTCAACAACTTTCCTATGAACAAATTTTTTTAATGATTATCAGCGAACAGTACGTTTGAATGACCGTAGAATTTTTATTTTTGAAATTATTGTTGCAGGTATTTATTTTCTTACTTACATCTTTATTTCTATCCAATTTCAGCTATATTGAAGCACAATTTGAAAAAAAGTTGATTTTTAAATTTTTCATCACCATCCAATTATCACACTCAGTAAGCTCTTAATACTTGTAGGATATGGCCTGAAACCTATAAGTCATCTAAAAGTTGAATTCTAACTTTAAAGTCGCTCATTAATCGCTCATTTATTCCAAAGTTAATTGGAACAAATTTTCCACTGAAGGACGCCCTGGACTAAGCCTTTTTGAACAGCTAATTGAGTTTTACGCCGCGATGTGCAGACTTATTTATTTAACGTTTGTTTTAATTAATATCAAATAAATTGATGTTTCAGTTTCTTTGTATGAAAAAAATAAATATGACTTCTAAAAAAACTTTTATATGAAATGATCTATATTTTGGGCTATTTTTGCTATATTTTATTTATCAGTCTGAGAAGTGATGGTAGTAATGCGGTCATAAATATGGGGTTCTCCACACTATAATAATGATTCAAATTCTTTTACATCCTGCTTAAATGTGTCATCTTATGTCATAAAGTCAAGTGTTTTACTATTTATTTATGCATTTATGTATTTACTTACTTACAAATGTAAAGGTCCATTACTAAGAACAAATCGATTTTTTTTTTAATCTGAAATTGTAACGGGCGACTTCTCAGAAGGACAAATATGACATACTGTATCGAATGTAAACATACTGTGCTGACAATTTGAGCTTAACGAAATAATTAAAAAATTGTATTTTGCCTTTTCAAAAACGGAAGTAGGTTTTTAAGCTATCAAATATTTTTGTTATTTTCCAAAAGTCTCGCAGAAAGAGGCTGTAAAATATGTTGTAAATGAATAATAAGCATGCCTCTTTTGAATTGTAATTGGAAGAACTTTACTTCCAATGATGTGCAACGTATATCTCTGACTGTTTACAACATGCAATAAAGCGAAAGTAGGACAAAAGTACTACCCAGGTTAATCTAAGGAAAAACATAAACATTCGCTCTTTTTTCTGCCACTGTGTGACAGTATTTTACACAGAGAAATACTCCACGGCTATTGTAAAGTTTGAGAAGACAGTTTCAAACTGTATTTCCCTGTTTCTCACCAGAAAACCTTTTTTTGAAAACCTAGGTTTTCAGAATAATTGTACAAACGGCAAAAAGTTTGAGATCATAGGTTTAATTATATGTTAATTATACTTTTTACGCTCTAAGATAAAACAAGCGCGTGAGCGCATAGGTTATGATTGACCTGCCAGGTCATAAAATGATTTTCCATCAAATTGATCTGATAAATTTGTATTTGCATGCACAAATGAAAGAAATGGTTGAGCATAACTTTAAAAAAAAACATTTTTCATGTTTTGAGACATTTTCTTGACCGTATTTTTTCAGGTAATTTTGAACAGTATTTTAGCTTTAACAATGAGCTACATGTTGTTAATGTATATTAAATAATAAATAAATTTGTTTTTCCAGTAGAATATATCATCGAAAAAAAAACTTGTTTACGCACGGTGTATCATTATAACCTGATTTTATGATAAATTGCTTTCCGTCCAAAAATTATTTAACATATTTAACACGTGTAAATGAATGTTTTACGGAACCACAACGCGTTTGATCATGATCATGCTAATTTTACGGATGATAGTTGGATTCCTCAGCTGAAACTGTCACGTTCTGTGACAATTCTTTCAATTTTTCGATTAAAAATTGTTTTTGAGTTTATAGATTAAAACCAGATGTATGACGTGCCTCTTTAACAGATCCTTTGAATCTCGAGTACGTCATCTTTAGGACTAATTTTCAAGCCTATTTTTGTATCTCATATTTCTTTCTAAGACCTTATCTTTCTGATTTATATAAATCATAATGTCACCTTTAACCAATTTCATTATCAAGAAAAGCTCTTACTAGTTCAAACAAAAGATGTTTGTGATACAAAAATATCATGGGGATAACGAGAATCTAGCGTAGGTTCAGATCAAGTTTTCGAGCGACAAACACTTTGTAGCCATTTTGATTGAATGTGATAATCAATTTATAAAAGCATATTACATTTGATGAAAAATCATCAATAAAAGATTTATTTTAAACAGCTGATATGGAATTACGAGTTCTTTCTAAATCTAGTAATTTTGTTTATCATTCTGAAATTATTTGTGTGATGTCCGTAACAATTTTTCTTTACGCTGAATTAAAGTGTTTTAATTAGAGTAAATCTGTTTTTACATCTTTCTGAAAATGAATTTGTTATATCAAGAAAACAAACAGCTAATGAGCAGTTTCAGAGATATTGCTTTTAATAAACTCACATTTCACATCACATAAATTAGTAAATTTAGCAATACGCAACTTTGTTATTGTAATTACTGTTACAGTGTTAGTTTTAGGCTAATTCAAACAAAAAGTGTTTCGTAATATAATATATGATGAAGTTGATTACAAACTATTTCTAGTATGAAAGGCATTTTGAACGGCATGTATTATAACAGATAATATTTGGTAAAAACTGCTTGCCCGTTTGGCATATATTCTGTAAAGCCACTTATACGGAACACCAAATCTACATAATCTAAATACTATCTCTGTAAATGTATCAATGCTCTCTCTTAAATACTTATTGCATTCTTTAAATATTTTAAAGCTTTCTCTAAAAAAAAGTTGTGCGCAAAAATTCATGTCAATTTTACCGAGCAATAAATGGATTATTTTAGAGAGCTTCATATCCTTTATAGCACACTAAGCATTTTTCCAGAAGCGCTGCGTGTGAACAGGTTAAGCTCGTTCAAATATCGTTAGATTTGTAGATAGATCGATATTGTCAATAGGTCGATTTATAGTTTTCGAGTGTACAAATTTTAAATTTTATATTGCATGTACAAAATGTACACAATTAAAACATAAATATATCTAAATTTAAAGGTATATACTTATATTTAAAATTTCTGAGGGAGGTCTGTGTTTTTGTCGAACGATATCGAATTTTATTTACACAATTTGACTGGATACAGATACATGTAGTACAAATCTCGTATGTAAGCAACACAGATGCACTCTTGCTAACGCATGCCAAAGTCAGCAGATTTCCCCAAAATTTCCATTGGTTATGATGAACTGTAGATCATGGTTTTACATGGTGACCAGGAACACCCCAGTATTTTTTCATTAATAATCACTTCACTTTGAGATCATTTGTATCTTGTTTTCATAAATGATGCTTTTTTAGGGGGCAGCGGGGGCGGCAGACATGTCTATTCAGAAGATATTGTGCAATAAAATACAAGTACTTAACTCCCCTCACCCTCGCCGACTGCAATCGAGTCCATTTTGATAATCATCGGTCATATACGAGGGTGCTTCAAAAAGTAATGTTATTGATGGCTTTCCATAGTCAAAACGCGCGTTCTCGTTCAATAAATGTATTCAGCCGAGTAGGCCAATTTAATAGCTACATAAGCACGAAAACCTCGTGCAAATCGGTGAACATTTGACAAAGTAATCCACTTTTATAGGTATGTTACTCATATACACTGTGCAAGTTTCTGTCCTACAAATGAATACTGAAGTAAAAGTAGAAATACGTGCCTACATAAAGGCCGCGTTGCTCTAAGTATACCGCCAAAACAAGTTTATAACGAACTGAATGATATATATGGGCCTTCCCCGGTATCGTATATAACAGTTTGCAGATGGGTTTAAACATTTAAACCTGGAATATCCAGCATTAAAGATGAGGGTCAAAAGGGCGACCAAAGACATCTGTTACAGATAAAAACATGTCTGCTGTGAAGGCATTTGTAGACGAAGATGGGAGATATACGGTGGCAGAGATAGCCAATAAGGTAGGGATATCAGAAGGCAGCGTCCATGCTATTCTGACCAAACATTTGGGACTTACAAAGGTATGCGCTCGTTTGGTCCCCCATTTGCTTACCACAGACCAGAAAAAGCAGCTCATAAAAGTCGGGGGGTAGTGGAGTATCTGAACAAAGAAAAAGTTAATGTCTTCAAGCATCCTCCCTATTCACCCGATTTAAGTCCGTGCGACTTTTTTCTGTTCCCTCGGCTCAAGAAAGTTCTTTCTGGGCGGAGATATTACAGCAGAAATGCAATTGGAAGTGCAGTGCATCAGTGCCTGAGACAGATACCAAGGGCAGACTACTTTGGCGCTTTTAGGAAATGGATAGCGAGATTACAAAAGTGCCTTTCTGTTAAGGGGAAATATTTTGAGGGGTTGGAAAAATTTCATCTGAGGTATTATTGACCGTCTTAAAATTTATTAATCTAGTAACATTACTTTTTGAAGCACCCTCGTACAGGTCAGTGTGTGTATGACATCTATTGTAAAGATACTGTGAGAATGCGTATTCGGGTCAGATAAAAATACGCCTTATATAAAGCTGTTGTCACAGTGACAAAAAGGTCATGTACACCTCAATATCGAAGTCGGAATCCTAGTGGGAGTTTAGGTACCAAACAACACTTGTAATCTATGAAAGCAATTCCTTGGTGTGCAAAACATCGCAAAGAACACAATATTATGACAATAATTTTATTAAGCACACGTTACACACAATTTACAATAAATCAATACAAGAATAAATAGTTTTAATACATGTATACAAAACATCAGATATAAGATTTGTATCACAAGTTCTATCACTTTCATTCAATTATTACTGTAAATCTATATGAAGACTGTTATAGAAGTACTTGTATACTTAAAATCACAGAAATTATTACGAAGATTATAATATATGATATGAAGTGCCTGGTATGCACATAAAATCCAGATTTATTTCTACTGGGTATGATGTCGAAATCACATACAATCATCGTCTCTTGTCCAATTGTTACAATTTGATACTGGCAACAATTCTAGTATTTGCAAGTTCATTAACATGCCATGCACGTGAGCTGGAGAACAGTTTAAATGTTGTAAAATGAAAGTGAGCTTGTTAAAATATTTACACATCTGAGGAAATCTCATCGGGTTTTTATTGGGTAATTACACAACAAACAAAGCTATCATTTTAGGTAAACATAATGTTAAAGTTAATTGTTTCAATTTAACCTTTAGGACCACTCCTTTACTGGTTAACAAACATGCTATATTAGCAAAAGTTATGAATCCAATTTCCACATTTTGTTTTAAGCCAAAATATAGTTACAATGTTATCTTTCCCAGCAGGAAAATTTACATGTGGTGTCCTAAAGTATAAAAGCAGTCTATGGATCACGTGGAATAATCGAATAATGACTAATTTGATCATTGCCACTTTTTACCAGTCGTTTGGCAGAGAGATATATCCTGATAACAATAACCCTGGGTCCATGCAAAGTTGTTCAATTAGGCAATACTATCTATCAAATATCTATACTCTAGGCCTTTTCGTTTTGAGACAAACAAAAAAAAAATCAAATATTATTTTATGTATAAACCTATATAACCTATATACAAAGCACTTGAGGTAATTATTTGAACAATCTTAGTAGATGTTTGCTACACATGCTCTTCAGTCCAAAACATCTTAGCTCTGGGCAGGTTCTATAAGAGAATACTTTTGAAGTTTTCCCTATATTAGCCTATGTGCAATCAAGTAACCTTGACCCTAGGATCATGAGTTGAAAAGTCTTTGAAAAGGTCTAGTTGGCAGTGATACATTTCAAATATTTCAGCGATATGCCTTGTGGTTTCAGTGAATACTTTTAAGGTTTTCAAATACAAACCTTGTAAAATAATATGACCCCTTAGGCGGAGTCAGTTTCAATCCGAGAGTCGTGATTGAAAATTCTTGATACAATTCTACTAGAAAATGCTACATGCCAAATACCTTAGGTCTGGGCCTTTCGATTTCTGAGAAGATTTTTCCTTTACGTTTCCATGGCAACCAGAGATCTGCATGGAATAGAATTTTTCGAACTCTTTGGTAAAGGATACAAAAAATTCACGAACAAACACTTAACGGACAACGGACATCGTGCGGTAACAAGAGCTCACATTGAGCACAAAGTGCTCAGATGATCTTTAACAAACAATTACTCTCAACAACATTCCTGAATTTATACGGATATAAATTCATATACAACATGGGGACTTGCCAAGTTTCATTTTATCAATTTTAACAAAAAATTATATAGTTCCAGTTACAGTTTACAATACAGACAGTGTAAAGAGAAATGAAATAGTTTTGATGTAATATACTTCCAGTGGATATTAACATCCTTTCGCTAAATCAGACAAGAAAACTTACGGTGTTAACAAAATATAAAAAAATTGCATATATTTAAGGTTTCATTAAAATTGATAATCAAACAAATTAATAAATACAGCATGCTGTAACGCATGCTATAAACATGCTTACTGGCAGTACTAAATAAATGCGTACTGCGTTAACAGAAAACGTTCTAAAAAAAAGAGCAGAATACATGTGCATAATTTTATAAATAGATTGAAATAGTTTTCTCGTGCCTCGTTTCTAAATATAAGCTTAACCCTGTCAAAGATCACGATAATAGCTTTTATGTATGAATGGGATAAATACTGGGAGTTACTATTCTCCATGTATAGCAATTTGATAATGTTTGACCAAATGACCAAATTAAATGTGAAAATAAAAGTTCAGAACTACTCATAGTCAGTGTATAATTAAATAGTACTTCGCTTCAAGATAAGTGATAGAAGATATCATCAAAGTATCTTACTGAATACTATTAAACTTACACGTACTACGTAGGGAATAGATTTCATACGGTGCGAGACGATTATGTTCCCGATTTTGTCTCACTGTTTTAATTATATCTTATGGTAAACGTATATACTAAAATAAGGTTTAAGTGAATAACAACGAAGAACTCTTGTTTTATAAAACAGTATAAACATTCAGCGTAGTAGTAAATTACTGTACAAATACTAAATATGCACAAAAAAGGGTCTTTATATCGACAAATACAAGTATTATATTAATCTTAATAATAAAAAAACTAGAAAAGGCAACGAGTAGCCGGTTACTCGATCTGACATGCGAGTATTCGGTTAGCAAAACGTTAATTGAGTAACATCATAAACCATCGCTATCAGATTCCAAAAATTAACAGTCTTAACCTGTCATTATTTTAATCCAGGACCGTAGGTGATTTCGAATAATGCTATTGTCTAAGAACCTGCAATAAACGAATTGACTATTTGACGGGTGTTGCTACCATTTTACGCCACTTATGATCAAAACTGATCAGATTGTTGTTTCCACAGTTTTTTAAAAATTTCAGAATACTTGAGTACTCGATCGGAAGAAGGTCCAAGAAGTCAAGTATCAAATATTTGGTACACGTTGCCAACCCTAAACAAAATTTAAGTGTTTAGAAGGTTTTACTATGATTGCCTTAGAGGGATTTATTTGATTCTCAAGTGTTAACAAAATGGTTTCGATGTTTGATCTAGTTTTTTTACCCTATGTAACTGAGTTTTAAACTTGATCTACAATTCAGTGTTACCAACTTTCATCATGATTGTGTTGAAAGAATGTTCACATGGATGTTCTATGATTTGATCCCTTGACCTGAAAGACAGCTTCTAGAGTATTAACTAGGATTTTTCTATTATTTGACTTGGTTATCGAGCGGTTGACCTCACGTGACCCAGTATCGAAATTCTCCGAGATATTGTGGTCATACATCTTTGATGCAAGTTGGTCAAGTGCATTGAGGATTTGACCTTTAGAATGTTAACAAGTCTTAGTGTGGACAACTTGTTTTCTACTTTTTGACCTGATGACATAGTTTTTGATCCCTAGTTACCCAAGCTTAAACCGGACCTATAGTTGCTCAAGAGAAACATTCGGATCAACTTTCATAGTGACTAAGAAGAACTTGTGGCTTCTAAAGAGTTAACAAGATTTTTGTATGAGTTGACCTGGTGACCTACTTTGTGAACATACATAAGCCAGTTTCAAGCCAACCTAGATTTAATCATCAGAAAAATTCTGACCAATTGTTAGGAACAAAATGTGACTTCTAGACTGTACACAAAGTGTCTTGTTATTTAACGCGGTGACCTACTTTTTGACACCATGTGACCTACTTTCAAACTAGAAACAAGCAAACCAAGATCTTATCAAGACAAACATTATTACTAACATCCATGATGCTTGGTGGAAAATGTTGCTTCTAAAGTGTTAACACGGCTTTTTTAATGTTTGATCCCTTGACCTAGTTTGAACACACGTGACCCAGTTTAAAACTCGACCTAAATTTCTTTTAGACATATATCTCGACTGACATCCATGATTTGGTA
Organism: Saxidomus purpurata; assembly: GCA_022818135.1. Taxonomy (NCBI): domain Eukaryota; kingdom Metazoa; phylum Mollusca; class Bivalvia; order Venerida; family Veneridae; genus Saxidomus; species Saxidomus purpurata. Next base: position 37,636,211 of record JAFMSR010000004.1, on the reverse strand, counting down.
GAAAATGTGACTGATATATTGTTTACAGGTGTTTTATTATTATTTTAAGTAGTGGCCTAGTTTAAGACTCCTAATGACGCATTTTTAACTTCTTCATTTTTCTTTAAGATCAAAAAGACAAGGATTCTGACTAATTGACATGATATTTGGTGTCCTGGTACTTGACCCGTGTCACCCAGTATCAAACTCGTCTGAGACATTGTGGTCATACATCTTTTGTGAAAGTTAAAACAAAATTGCACAGAAAATATGACCTCTTAAGTGATAACGAGCCTACGTATGAACGACAGACAGACGTCGAGGGACTTCGGTATCCTAATAGCTCGCACTGAGCTGTTCTCAGGTCAGCTAAAACAATAGAAATAAATGATCACTTCAATCTCAAATTAAATAATGTCATTAAGTATCACGCCAAAGATTCACTTCTGAACCAGAGGAAGTTGATATCCAAGCTGTAGCCGCCTATTTCAATAATTGACATTGATGCAGCATATTATCAAAATTCATTTAAGATAGATGAACATGCGATGTTCACAGAACATCAACGAAATGTTAAACTCTGATGAATTAAATTAAATGTGAAAATAAAAGTTCAGAACTACTCATAGTCAGTGTATAAATGAATTTATCCTTTCTCGTCCTCTTCATGGTTGATTATTTATCTTTTCTAATATGCACCTTTGTTAGCAAATGCTTCGGATTTCATGTCATTTGCGGTATTTCTTTCGAAATCATACGTTTCTTTGTTAACCAAGCTATAATTGAGTACCAGTGCTGATAATTACCGTCGAATATTCTGAAAAAGCTTTCGGTTCCATCGAGAGCTATCAAGATCAGATCTGACAACTTGTTTCATAATTGAGCTCAAACAAATTAGTATAAACTATTCTATAGGGTAACACTGGTATTTTTAACTAGTACACTGTTTTTGTTGATGTAATAAACTGCAATTACTTAGGTGAAAAAATCCGAATTATGAACTGGAAATGAGACTAGAAATAAAAGAACTTATGCTATGACTACTCTTTTCTTTGAATATAATTAATACATTAGAGTACGCTCTGATATTATTGTTGGTACTGAATGATCGAAGCAAACTATTTTCGCCGAATCTTTTGAACAAAACGCCTGTAATACCTATTCCCATCAGCTTTGTATACTTTAATGATTTAAATGTAATGTTTTGATTTACAACAAAAATATAAGACGGAAATAAGTTAGGAATACAATGTAATCCATTAAAGTAACCTATAATAAATTTACACAATGGATTCAGTGGACATAATTTTCATACACTGCTCTACTTTTACCGATTTCAGCTTCTAATAACTGAAATTAGAAATTTGTCGGTCAACTTTTGAGGTGTGCCGTAAATGTATAGGAATAATCATTTCTTAGTAATGTTGAAAGCAACTTCTTAAAATAACAGCTTATAAAGGGAATTCCAAACGTATTAGCCATTACTATTCAAATCTGAGTAAGCCGATCAAGGTCTCTACTAGTCTTATGTTGTCCTTTTAATAACTAATAGTAAAAGCTTGTCTACGGGAAAACATGTTATGATGCCTTTAAATGACATTAAGGAAGAAATTATTGCGAATTTATAAAACTATTATCTCGTGGTAACGACTTACACTATCCTGTGGCAACACTGCCTTTAAATAATATCTCATAGACACCAGAATTGCTCATTGCCATGACTTTATTTTCTCCAGGCCATTAAGCAAAAACATGTGGTAAATAAGTTTTCGTATCTATGAATTCAATATATCCTGGCCATACTCTCCCCCTTTTTGTTTTTGCTTTTGGTTCATAAAAATAAAAAAATCAATCAATAGTCAGCAGTCGGTACTAACACTATACACCAACTGACAGAAACTACTTTTCATTAAAACTAATATCTGAGTCTCAGTGCCTGAGAACCAATGTTTGTCTTTTACAATACAGACGTTTAATATAATCATTCTGTAAGGAAAAGGGAAAAGGTTTGTAACATTTCTTAGGACTCCTGAGTTAGAATAATTAAGAAGTTGACGGTAATGCGTGAGCACAAACCTCCATAAATGAATAAATGATGTTTAGAATCATAGCACTACGGTAGAGTATAAGCAATTCCTTTTTCAATTCTCCTCTTTGCTATTATTATATTTTTTATCGTCCAAATAAATCTTAATACGTTTTCAAAAGCACTACCTCGCAAGCTTATATGTGAGCTTTGAATTTCCATTTGTATTATTAATGTTTCTGATTTATAAGATTACAAGTACATTATTAAGCCAATAATATAATAAAAATAAAAGCTCTTACTCGTTAATACAGAAGATAAATGTGTGATACAAAGTGCTTCAAATAAGTTATCAAAACGAGTCCCCGACAGGCGCTACGTTTATCATCATTTTGATTGATCATGATCACTAACGGTAGGATAAACATGGTCCTTTTTAACAAATAAAGAATGATGATGTGTATTTTGCTAATATCAGTACTTACTACTTAAACAGTTTTCAAGTTTCTGGATTTACTTTTCACATTTTACTAGTGGTTATATGACAGTATAATTTTTATAAATTGCACAAAACAAAAGTAGTGAATAACAATATCAGTTACATATTACAAAATAAAGTGAATTTATTAAATACGGCATTAATGCTTGAGATAAATAGCTTGAAAGTGAAGGAAGACGTCATATTTATCTATCAAAATTTAGAACATTCTTTGAAGCAAGGTATACAAACACATTTTGTAAGGGTAAACCCCCACTCTCTTACACCTGTTTTAGTGGCATTGCATCACAGGTCACAGTATTTGCTTATTAGGTATGTTGCTATGACATAATTTGTTTGATCTATTTCTTTTTTTATTGTTATCACATTTAATTGACACAAAAGATTTACTTTACTATGCATTTACAGACTGAATTAACACAATCAGCGTCCTCTTTATTTGAAATCTCGTAGTGGTAAATCATATAAGTTTTAGTCTAAGCCTTACTTTTTTAGTGACTGATTTATGATTTATGATTTATGACTGATTGTCAACAGCAATGAAAATAGCATCTAGACAAAGGAAGGACATTTCAAGCAGAAACAATAATTTTCATCTTTGATTATAGCCCGTTAAATTTTATCTGCATTTAGTGTAACGCACAAGGAAACAATGCATGGTCTGTTGTATAGTAGCCATATAACACTGCTTTTAGGATATACCAGCTATTGGAAACTTCGTCTTTAATGATAACTTACCTCGTTGAATTTTACAGTTTATATATAGCATTTTTTGCATTTATTTTGACCTGGAAACCATTCAGTCACAGCTACTCTCAATGATCTCGTATATAATTTAATTTATGATAAATTAGTATAATAAAAAGTGATCATAGTAAACAAATAGGGCGTAAATCTACATCTGGCAAATGTTAATGCCAGCGAAAATTAGTGCGACATTATCAAATTAATGTAAATATTTACCATTTTTGTCTATGTTATGAACAAAATAGCAAGCAGGCCCAGTGACCTAAGTATTTCGCAATTGACAAGTAAACAGAATAGAGAATGTCATATTGTATTTGATGCGTGATTTGGTGCGTTACATTTATTCTATTGTGTGACACAATGTGAAAGGAATCTGTATAGCCACGACAAACATTTATTAACTTCTAATTATGTAGAACCAGAGCTGACGATTACTAGGTGTGTGACTTTTGTTAGTACACAATATGTGATGATGAATTTCGTCGAATCGTGTACAGCTGTGATAATGAGAATACTTTTTTACAATTCATTATAATTGTTAAAGTGCATTTATAGCTTGTATACTCGTACTAGGGTAATTGATATATTTACACATCTGCAAAATTCACGTCGCGTTTCAGACAAGTAATTACATAGCAAACAGTGCTACTTTGCAGTGAAACAAAATGTGAAATCGAATTTTCTCCGTTTAGTTTGACCACTCCCTGTTAGAGTAAGATAAATAATTCATTTCATTATTTGTTTGAACGAACCGTATACCCGGTATGAGTCGTAAGATGTTCTGTCACATTCAGATAATGTTTCCACTGGTGCAGTGATATTTTGACAATTCACTGATAGTCTGCCACATTCAGTGTCACATTCAGTTAATGGTTAATGAAATAATACACAACCAAATCTTAAAGCGTTACAAACGCTACAAACATACAGTGCACTAGTGCCGTCAATCAAAACTCACAAACATTTTGAACACATTTGCTCAACTTGCTTATATGTATTGTTGATTCTAGCCGTTACTTTTACATTTTATGTGTCAGTAAATTATTTTGGAGGAATTTAATTATTTCACCGGAAACCGTTAACAAGCAGCTCTAAAGGGTCATACATGTACACTTCTAGTAGCAGATCATTTACTAAAAATGTACGAAAAAGAAAATAAACAAATTTAATCCAAGTTCGAGGAAGACTGTAATTTTACTTTTATATAATGCCAACAAGTTTCGTGGTAAGTTGTATTTTGATATAAACGAATAAGTTAGCAGTATTTAAAATAGAATATGCGCTTAAGCATGAAAGCCTACATGTTTGTATATCTGCATCGTTTTCATAAGTCAATGAATATTTTCGCTACGGGGAAGACAATGATAAGTGTATGTGACATTACCAAAGTATAAATGACATACATGGTCGGTCCACGTGGATACAAATACTTCTTTTAGGTAATTCTGGTCGTCCTACTTGCAGGTTTAGCTTTCCGTATCAATATGTATGATCTTAATTTTCGAAAATTCACGTGAAATGTCTAGATAATTATTAATGTTTCTGATGATTAGTAGATCATAATGCACACTCCTAAACCAATAAAATTTTCAGAATAACAAGATTTTACTCTTCCTCAAACAGTAGATGTTTTACAGATACAGAGATGTCATGTACACGGAAGACAATTACATAGAACCTATGCATTTAATAGCTCTTAAACTGTAAAACTATTAAAGTAGTTTAAGGGGATCACTGCTGAAATTCAAAATAACAAGAAATTTCATTGACCATGATTTTTATGGATACTAACATATTGCTTGTTAATTTCTGAAAAAATACTGATCGGTCGATATAAATCTTTAGTGATACGCTATCAGATCAAGGTGCTAAATGCAGAATTAGCTAGAATTTTGGTATTGTAAACGTTCACGTATGTGGTGTATTTTTAGAATAGGTATCAACCCTTTCTAATGTAGTATGTCATACTTTAGGATGAAAAATTAGAGATAGTGGTATTTCTATTAGCATCTGAATAAATATAACGCTCCTTAATATTACCCCAACCACTTTACTAAAATTCAATTTTTCAATTTTCGATAAATAAATATTTTCATGATAAAGAAATAACAAGATTTCTCAGATAGTTTGCCTATAGTTTTATGAAACCCTTTGTTTTAGAATGCAAAAAAAAAAATCGGGGTCAATGTGCATATAAGAAAGAAATTCAATAAAAACTGACAAAACATGTGTTTTTAGATTTCGACGAACCTTGGCATATGACAGCATCAGTCTGTAACAAAGAACAATGAAAGCAACTTGTTATTAATGAATTCTTATATCCTACCAAATCTTCTTGTAATAAAGTTTGATTAAAGTTAATATCTTAAACGGTTTTTGAGAATTGACCATTTTTGTATCCCTACCACCATTTTTGCATATGGCAAAATTTGTCAATTTAGTCACAAAATGTGAGGTCAAAATATTTTTTCTCAAAATAGCTTATTGTTTTGCACAAAAATATATCTATTGTGCCTCAGTTTACTACTGCATAATTGTTTTTTCCAGGTAATCATCATTTTTGAAATGTAACAAATGTAAATTTCCGGAAGTGAAATCCAAAATGTCACCAGTGACCCCCCTTCAGTAATAACATTGATCTTAAATCTAAAATAAGCTGTGAGTAGTATTTACTTTTACAAATCTTCTAATACCTGTATGTTTTGTCGTAAAGTCCAGACAAATTTCAAAACTTCAAAATCAGCATTCTCGGCTCTTCACTTTCCATTTATAAAGGAGTTGAATTCTTCAAATAATGTTTATAAACTTTCAGTCTTCAGGTCGTACCCTGTCAGCAACCTTATCTTTCCGTTTTCAGATCGTATCCTATGATCAACCTTAAATTTCCGTTTTCAGGTCGCAACCTATGAGTAACCTTTACTTTCCGTTTTCAGATCGTACCCTATGAGCAATCTTTACTCTCTGTTTTCAGGTCGTACCCTATGAGCAACCTCAACTTTCCATTTTCAGATCGTACCCTATTAACAGCCTTAACTAAACCGTTTTCACATCGTACCCTATCAACAGCCTTACCTTACCGTCTTCAGATCTTACCCTATGAGCAACCATAACCTTCCGTTTTCAGATCGTACCCTTTCAGCAACCTTAACTTTTCGTCTTCAGATCATACCCTACCAGCAACCTTAACATTCCGTCTTCAGACCATACCCTACTCTCCACACTGTCACGTGTGTTCATTACAACATTCTCTCTTACAAATAATGCGAATCTTTTAAAGGCATTTAGCATATGTATGAGGTATTTATGACAATTCTTATTCAGGCACACTTGTTTATAATTATACGACAATACATGTATGCTATATATTTTTTGTATCTAATTTTCATTGCCATATAATTTATTTGAGTGGGCGCTTAATTGCTGAATAAGATTGATACAAACTGTGCTGTCATCACTTTTTTGTCACTTTCAGATTTCTTTTTTAAGATTAAGGTGCAATTTTTTCGACAAGAGTTGACACATTTATTGTGCTTTTGTTAAAGTTTAATTGTAATCTTAACAATTCCTGCCTACATTATCTTTGCCATTGACTGAATTATGAGTTGAATTTGCTAATACCATGCAACAGAGCATTTGCACAGCGGAGGATTCAGGCAGACAAATAAATGTTATCTTTGATCTCGGTCCGTAAAATTGTATCTGTATTTGTTGCGATAGGCTTAACAACGAGACAAAGAAACGATGCATGTTGTACATAAAATATAAGCATTGTTCACAGAATTCCAATAATGAGTGAGAACACCATTTTCTTGCTTCATAATTAACGATACATTCAAATTTAAAATAACAATATGCCTATGACATTTCCGGCTTAGCTAATATATTCTCCTGAACCAAATTTCAGACGCATTCTTTTGCAAATTGTATGGTTATTTTGCGCCAACACATGTCTTTGCTCTGTACTCTGTAACTGTCCGATATTGGAATTCTCATACTATAATAACAGTCATTCTACCATTATGGACGACGTTTTTTTTAATCGCCATAAGTAAGGCATCAAGAATGTATTGCCTTACTTTTGGTGATCAAAAACTGTATCGTATAATGACTAGTAACACACAATAATGTATAATCATTTCAAACAGTCTCGTTGTAAAAGCCGACACAGATTTTCTCCTAAATAATACCCGGCAAGAAGTTACTTATTATCAACCGATACGATATCCTGACCTTTCTACCACATCTTTCCTTTCTGATTTTAAACGAATAAATGCGCTTTATACACATTTTGAGACTTTTGGTCATTCTGGCATAATACCATAACAACCGCTTTCATTTCTAAATCGCCCGTTCTAGAGTCCAAATATATTGTGAAATTAGATAATTAAATTAATCTCATATTTGGCTTCATTGCATTAAGATGTTTCTTCTTATGAACTAGATAAGCACAATATTTGATTAGCAAAAGGAAAACACCAGATATTTACCTTAACTTTTAAAACTCTTCTTACATGGTATTTCTGTTTCAATTAAGTTTCAAGATAACCATTGACTTACACTATACTGCGACTTGTACGGGCAAAATATAACAAGAGGATCGAGTTGGGTCAATATCACTCACTCGAAGCCACAGAGAACATTCCTGATTATAATACATATGTACATCATTTGCAAAAGGTATAAAGAGATTATTGTAATAAATATCATGTGCACAGTTGATAGATTCTCAGACAATAGACTGTGTCGGCCATTTGACCCCCACTTCGGCTGACCATATGCGACAAACGAAACCATCTTACCCGGTAACCACATTTTCAAAAGTTAATATTGCAGAAGGCAACCGAGTCTTTTTTTGTGTTTTGTCTACATTACTGCTAAAGTGTTGTACTTTTCACATGGCAAAAGTATTTTCTTTATATAACTAATACATTAGCAGAAGTGCGAGCCTTGTTTGGTGTCTGTTCTCATATTTGGAGTTTGTAAATCTAGCTGATGCTGCGTGCTGTATTTGATGGTGTTAGAGGAATTAATTTTTTATTTCAGTTTCGAACAAAACAAGTTTACATGGAGAAAAAGGTTTTCAAAGTTTTCTCTATTTCGGGACAAAGGCTTTTCTTTGCTTTGGTTCGCAGCACTTGTTTATAAAAAGACATTTAGAAATAGTGTTAGCAGATAGGTCCCAACAAAGTGTTCTGAAATGCAATGAATTAGTTTATAAGAATATGTGATCGAACGGATGCCAATTTTCCAACGACATTAAAACACACAATTAATTATCTTGCTGAGGTGAACTAAATATCACCTGATTGAATAAAATCCTACAAATGCAGCCTCTACATTCCAGTTTGAAACATTTTATATTTTACAATCAATTTTGATAATGTTTTCAATCCCCAAGATAAATAGTCCGTCACGAATATCTCTTCTTTAGGGTAATGCTTAGTGCATTTTTGTCAAATGTAAAGTCTCTATTTCAAAGTGAATGTTGCAGACCTAAACTTACAGGTTTAATCACGAACTAGCTCTTAACCAATAAACAAGGCAATTAAGATACGTGCGAACAGTGCTTGCATTATTATATATTACTGCACAAGTATCGGATCATGTACATCTGAAACAATATTAGAGTATTTGCAATAAGTTTAGTATTTACACATTCATTACAAGTCGTGCACGTCTGCCCTAGAGCATTCATTTAAAAGCATGGAAACTTGTAGTTGCGTAATTGATATATTGACACATCTGTGACATTCACATCGAGTTTCAGACTGCTAATTACATAGCAAACAAAGATATCTTTTAATTAAACAAAAAACGAAACCAAATTGTTTCAAATTTACCTCTTGGATCACTCCTTTTAAGGTGCACAAACATGTTTCGTCTCAAATTGAAAGGTTAAAACAATTTTTTTACACTTTCTAAAATGAAAACAATGTGTTTTGTAAATCATTTACAATTGTATTGTTTAACGACGGAAATATTAATGTTTCAGTTTATCAAAGATTGACCAGGGTGAACTTTAAGTACAAGACACCCTTAATGCTCGAATGACTCAATACTTCAAAACTTTAACAGTCAAGCAACGTTTATCAGACTTTACATTTCCGTTGACAACGACAATTTATTTTGCTGCAAGACATCGCTGCTGTGTCTATATAATGTAATCACGTTTATTTCATACATTGTTAGAGTGGATTGAAGCAGAGGTTGTTCGTAATGTTATTAGTGCCTCATTGTCATTGTCACTTAGTACATACTTATTGATGGCCTTTATTGATTTCTCGACGTTATCTAGAAATTCCTATATATTAGGAATTGACCATTCATTTTCTAATCGTTCATTTCCCGCACAAATAATTATGTTGTATTTTCGCACGCGATCATTTCAACAGTAAGCATGCATTTAGAGCCGATTTTACTTTAATCCTTTTTAATATCAGCTCTGTTACATTAATTACGAGGCTCTAAGTAATTATATCCTTTTTGGTTTTGATTCATTTACGTCATGATATGATTCGATGATAGTTTAAATATTCAAAATATTTGAAAGTGTGACATATTGTTGTTTCCATAGACTGGTAAGTGATGTTTTTGTTGTTGCTTTTTGTTTGGCAGAAAGTTGAAAATAAGTGCAACTCCATGAAGATGCAAAACCTTACATACAAATTTTTTATTTCAATGTTAGTCAATACTGTTTTTTTTTCAAGAATGCACTTTAATTTACAACTTTCTTGAAAAAAGGCAGTATTGCCGAAAATGTGACTGAAGAGTAACAATGTTATGATATACATGTATTGTCATTTTATCGTAAAAAGAAGATACTTACAAAGAACCTACGTAAGTTGCTTTAGATAGTGCTGCAATTCAAAACTGTTGTTATCATATCGGAAATAAAGTTACAGTCAATTACATTGCTTCCTATGTTAAATGTTTTGTCTCTGCTTAGAACATGGCCATTTGTTTGTGATTACCCTGTATGGCAAAACAAAGGAAACAGGCATGTTATTTAAAAATTAGCTTTGAGTAGTAATGGCGAAATTTATTACTTGGTGGTGAAACAGAGATACACATCAAACAAAAATGAGGAAGAACTGCTTTAAAGGGACACTCAATAAAAACGCCTCACTTTACCAAAATTAATTAATATAGAGGTTGTCTGTAATAAATCGCATCAACCAATTAATTGTACAAAAACAACACTTCATTGATTATTGAATGGTTTATGGTACTGCAGTATATTTTAAACCGCTGATTTTATCGATAATGACTGAAAATGCATAGCTGAAACTTTTAGGTTAGTTATGATTCTTCCAACGATTCTATTATTTATGTTTTGGAGGTTACGATGTAGTTAGTTTGACGTCAGTTTAGGGTATGTCCCTTTAAGTCAAACAGTACAAATGTATCTACGAGTATTTACGAGTATGTATTAGAATCGTATTGCTTGCCTTTATACCGTAATACAATATTAAATGGTTTACTTCGTGTTTTAAACGTGAACTAATTTAGTATCAAAAGAAATGTCCCTACAATAATTTTGGCCTTAATGCCATATAATTTTCCAGACAAATGCATCCAAACAGTTTGAGATACGTTGCAGAATGAAGCAATCACGTATATGATTTACGGTATTTAACAGCTGCAGAAGAACGTTAATTGCTTTAAAATCTTAAAAATCATTGGACTGGATTACGTCTCCTTATATTTGGACAATCAAACTGCTGAAGTTTTTTCTCTTGTCGCTTGTTTTGCTTAAAACAATTGAAAAATAACTGCATCGTATGCTTGCGATTAAAGCACCTACCATCTTTACACAATATCATCGAACTTCAAGGTTATATGCTTTTTAAGCATGACTCAAATTTGAAATGAAAGTAAATGATACGAATACGAATCTGATTCATTCTTAATGCCTGTGTATAGGGTCGGTTCAAATGAACTGACAGTACTTTATCAAATGCACCTTAGTAGTACACTGATCACAACGATCACAACACTAGTTTAAAACGGCTTTTAATTGATCTTTATTTTATTTTGCTTGCCGTTTTTGGTTTTTGTCATTTTTATTGGGTTTGATTGTGCGGGATTTTGTTGTGCTAATGTCACAGGGTGAGAAAAATGTGCAGCCAGACCGGGGCTCGAACCCGGGGCCTTTCGCTTACAGGGCGAATGCTCTACCGACTGAGCTACCGGGCCGCTTACACATATTCTCCCCAATTGTGAACTAAGTCCGAACCGTGACACTAATATTGAATTGCCTTACGCATTGGAATGTCTTCCTAAGTTTTAAATACTAGTCTTTCTTTTGTATGTTATATATGATATATCCGTGATATATATTCACCAATCTATTTTTAATGTAATTTGCTTTTTGTAAACGATTTCTTGAAATTAAAAGAATTCTTCTTTTTAGATTAATCAAAAATATGAAATTGCTTTGACATATCAAATACTAGTACCAAACACGAAAGTTATCTTCTTTTCCACGTGACATAACAGTTAATGTATAAATGTTTTACTACATGTAGTTTTAAGGACTATTTTATAATCATGGCCCAACAATTTCTCGTGGTTATTTACACGTGCTTTGTCATTGATAATGAAAGAAACCGTGATATGAAATAATCACTGGCTCCTGGTAAGTTGGAACTGACGTAGTTCACTACAGAGGGTGTACAATTTCACTTTTCCAATTAATTTAGAACAGTTCGTAATACTCTCCCACTCTTCTTTATAACACTGTGAAATTTTTTTTTTTTTTTGTAAATTATATTTATTTACTGAAGTGTTACATTTTTTTTTTTTTTAATCATTTTATGTACATAACATAACAGATATGGTGCATTAACATAGTTACTAATAATGCTTATAATGGAAATGAAATTCTATCTATAATTTAAAGAGTTTTACATAGTAGTGACACAATGGATCGCTTTTACTGCAATGTCTTTGTTCTACACTTGCATGAATTCGAAGTGCTAAGAACAACATTGCTTAAAATGCATATATATGTATATGTATTATATTCCAACACACCGTTTTCAAACCTCACCTCACCGAAACGAAAAGTGAACATTTAAAAAGAAAAAGCGTGCGAGAATTTTTTTAAATTTCAATTATGTATTGATTGCATAAACTAATGATTACCATTCATCAGACTAGTAAAAGCATTTAACTGAGTTAAAATCCTCCCGTCTTATATTGTGAAACATACAAATTTCATTTATTTTATACATACATTGTTTATAACAAACTTCTGGTGATTTTGTTGAGGAAGAATATTTATAATCATTTCTATATTTCCATATATGCCATTTAAATTCAAAAAGGATGGTATTAAAAAAATGTACTCCTTCAATAGACTCAGTAAAACCAAATACTATGTGGTGAAAGCCTAAGTCAATTTGTTTTTGGTTAGCAAAAATTTAACTGTGTTTATAACCTTAATCATTTTTCCCAGCACAATTTTTACATTTTTACATTCCCAAAAAAAGATGATAGAATGTTTCCCTTTTATTTTTACATATATTACACAACCCGTTTGAAACTTTCATTAGATTTAGTTTATGTTCCGTAAAGATAACGTTGTGGATAAACTTCCATTGAAATTGCTGAGCGGCTAAGGAGGCGTATGCTTTGTAAATGTTTAACCAAACAGCCGTCCAGCGAATATTTTTCTGCTCCGGGAATTTTTGCTCCCATTTAACCTCGCAACATAATTTCGCGCAGGATTCTTTACTATATAATTGTTGTAAGATCATTTTTGTTTTTAATTCTTTTGGTTTGATTATTTTTTTCCGATTTGTTCGGAACTGCATGTTAGACCATATCATGTTTGAATTGCTTTTCGCCTGTACGTAACCTGTTTTCAGAGTTAATATGAACTCATTAGGAATGCTTTGTTTTAATCGAGACCATTCCGAAATCCAGTTACTTTTGTATTTAAGCTTGCGCATAAGTTCAGTCTCTGATATAAATTTTTCCGCTTTTAAGTCCCAGATGTCTCTTATCAGCTTTATGTCACTTAGGGTAAATGTTTTCAGGAACACTGTGAAATCTAGTTGAAAAGATTCTTTTCTAAATTACACACGTAAAGAGGAATGAAAAATCACATTTGTTGATATGTGGTACGTGTTTTACAATTTCGTGTTCAATATGTTACCACAAACCACTTTTAATAACATCTGGACGAAGTTGTAAAGATATATTAGCATTATCAAACTTTATCATGAACAGCTATATCGAGTGGATTTACTTCATTCCTTACACGAAATCCCTGATCAAATAACGAAAATGAACAGAATATACGTTTTAATTCTTATTTTACAGACCAATTAACTGCTACCAAGCAGTACTTTATTGCGTTGATCTGTCGTTTTTAGCTGTATATAAATGGTGCTATACAATCATAAATGTTAGAGCTAAAACAAATTATCTTAATATTTATCATCACTTTAGATATGTTCATGTGAATAAAGAATCTTAACATATTGTCTCTTCTGGCATACTGCAAGGAATATTGACAGGCAATATTTAGTTGGAATATCAGAAAGACACTGTGAAGCCTAAAAACATCTGCCTTCGTATTTTTGTCGTGCAGGAAATACACAATAACGTTATCGTTAACAGTCGCTGTCTCCTTTCTATGTTCGTAAAAGGTTCAATTACTGCTCCTTAAATGTTTTATAGAAATAGACATTTAAAGTACTCATATAGTGTGTATAGCGTGTTCATTTCAATACAATTAACAATTTTTTCCTTATCCTGACGTGTTGCTATCTTCTATCTCATTCCGGGTCTACTTTTGTGCAATAAATGCATTTTTTTCATTTACAAATGAACATGACTTAGGGCCATTCAATCTTTAAAGCTGGAATGACAATTAGAAATTTTCATGATGATCTATCATTCAATGATTAAACATTTAGGCGTTACTGTTATTTTAGTCTGCACTTTAGGAGTGCTCTCATATTAAGATGTCTTACTTTTCACATGAAATGGCTGATATATATAAAATCTACTTTTTTAAATATAATACAAAAGCATAAATGTCAAATGTTAATGTTCATAAGTGCATTTAAACAACAAAAATGCTATCGTCATCTCGTTTTTGTATCACCTTTTTAATCTTGTCAATCTTATTGTATCTGACCAACCAGTGTTGTTCTCTCTTCATGTTCTGTACATTGTCACAATGGAATGAAATTAATTCAGAGATTTTTAAAATTAACTTCAGATTTCTCTTTTGAGACCATTTAACCTAACTAAAAGTCTGGCATATAATTAGAGTAAGAAACATACGCTTATTGTTGCATATATTTGTAACTCTTAGAGACAAATCAGCGCGCACGTTTGCCGTACATAAAGGTCAGTTTTGATTGGTTTTGATTATCTTGATCTGAAAATTGATTTGAATCATTTTTTGTGTAAGTTAATGTTGTACTATCAATACTTTACAAATCATAATCATTATAAAACAAGAGATGTTCCTCATAACCGAGAGAGGTGTCTCACAGTCTGTGCCCTCTTCATGTACTCAACAATTGTGCCATGTAATTTTAAAATCCTTCCATGTATGACATAGTTACCATGAATACAGTTTTCCATTACTTTTAAACTCGAAGTGTGACCTAGACCTTTGAGGTTGAGACGTGGGTCTTGCACGCGACATACTGTCTTGATGTGCTGTATATTTGTGCAAAGTTAATTCAAAATCAACCAATGCATGCCAAAGTTACAGTCCGGACACAAATGTATGCATATGTACATAATTCCATTACCTTCAAACTCCTAGTGTGACCTTGACGTTGAGGTAGGGGCGTGGATCGTGCACGCGGCGCGTTGGCTTGATGTGTTGAACATTGGTGCCAAATTAATTTAAAATGAATCAATGCATGACAGAGTTATAGTCCGGACACGAATGTGTGAATATTTACAGGATTCCATTACTTTCAAACTCTAGGTGTGACCTTGACTTTTGTGGAAGGAATATGAGTCTTGCACGTGATACGTCATCTTGATGCGCTGAACAATTTTGCCAAGTTATCTTAAAATCAAACAATACATGACAAAGTTATAGTCTGGTCACAAATGTGTGCATATAGACGGGATTCCATTAACTTCAAACTCTAAGTGTGGCCTTGACCTTTGAGGGAGGGGGGTTGGTCTAGCACGCGACATATATTCTTGATGTGCTGAACATTTGTGACAAGTTATTTGAGAATCAATCAATGCACGATGTTACAGTCCGCACATGTGTGTATATAAACAGGATTCCATTACCTTCAAACACTAGGTGTGACATTGGCCTTGAAGGTAGGGACGTGTGTCTTGCACACGACAAGTCGTCTTGATGTGCTGAACATTTGTGCCAAGTAATTTCAAAATCGCCCAATGTACGACACACTCACAGTCCGGACACGAATGTGTCCATATAAAGTGGATTTCATTGCCTTCTCTAAGTGTGACTTTGACCTTTAAGGTAGGGACGTGTGTCTTGCATCGATGTGCTGAATATTTTGCCTAGTTATTTAAAAATCCTTAAATGCATGACAAAGTTAGATCCCGGACACGAAAAAATGTAAGGGCTGACGCGCAGACGGACGGACAGGCGAACGTACTCACCACGTACGGACTTTGTGATGTTATTCCTTTGATCTTTTTTATCTTGTTTTACCCCACAATACCATTTTAACCCCTCAATGACAGAATAAACTGAAACAACTTCATAATGCTAAGATGTATTCAAACCCTGACCCCCTAATGTCTACTGCGCATGTACGGACAGACGGACGGACGGTGCGATTTTATTATGCTACCCTTCGGGGGACATAACAAACGGTTGAAAATCAACTACTGGCAAAGATGAGAAGAATATGTAAACGTTGCTATCTAGTGACAGTAAACAATATGACATGCACTAAATTTGTTTACAGTTGTGCTGGTAATATACGACCCGACCGGTGGCCTACCGGGTGACGTCATACGAGGATAAAGCACACTGAAACCATCGCTGACACTTACTCGTATAGTTTGAAACATTATAAGGTAAACGAGTTTTACGTCGTAATCGGTAACGATTTTGTCATTATATACATCATTACTACGTAATTATCATAATCATAATATATATAGAGATGATAACTGTGAAAAAGTCGGCGATTATATTTAGAAATATTTTAGAACAAACTGGTGTATTTTCGAAGAAGTTTACGGATGCGTAATGTTCGCTTTGAAAAAACAAAAAGAATAACGTGATTTACATTAATTAAATTAATTAATGCATGGTTTAGTGAGAATTTTGTCAAGAAAAATTGTAAAAAAGTTTGAGCCAACGGGATAATGTCGGTTTACCATAAATAGTTGCCATACGTCTTGACTAATTTGTTACTTAGGCCTAGAAATAACAATCAAGACATAGTTAGAAATATTAATTTTTATAAACACCATCTTTTTTCATTTCCATGCAATTTATTAATATATCTTTTCAACAATGTGAGGTTTGAAGTGAAAGTGCATCATACAGCAACCTGTTTTCGTGTTAAAATGTGATAATAACATTGTCAATTTTAATAAGATGTGTGAACAAATAATTGGTGACCTCGCAGTGTACATTTGTCATAAAACATCAGTGGCCACGGATGCCCTTGGGCAATCAGTACAATACACAGAGTGCCATAAAACCCCTATGAAAGGTCCAGGATCGCATAAACAGCTAACCAATTAGTGACTAATTTGGTGACCAGTTATTGATATGTAGCATTCATGTAAATTTATGGTTGAGTGTGAAACTATTGTTAACTGAATATGAAATCTAATATGAAATCTAAGAAGCAGTACTGTCGTGCCTTAATATTACTAGATCTGTCTCATTTTACAAATCAGGAGTAACAGATTATTAGTTTAGTTTAACCATCTTTTTTTTTCAACAAACACACATGTTAATACAATGACATATGTACACAACGAAACAAAATGCAAACGGGCCACAAGTTCTTTCAACTTAGCAAACGGTCCTTCCAAGAATGAAAATATTATACTAATTAATTAACAGTTTAACATGTTATCAAGTATAACTATTCTAATTGGAAAAATCATGGTTTATTTTAACAAATCTATGTACACTTGTAATAAATACTTAGTACTTGTTTTCTTAACTAACACAGTGGCCACCTACACGTAGGACATTTGGTTTGACAATTGGGAAACTGCAATGATCTGAACCAAAGAGAGAAAAAATGTCTTTGCCTTAAGAGTAAAATAATTGTTTGAATAATGTACATGTATGTTGCAAAATATATAAATTGGTGGTTGAGTGTTAAACTCAAGACTGTGCCCTGTTGCGCATCACTGTTGATGATGTGAAAACTGAAAATGATTTCTTCATGTCAGTAATTTAATCAATTATGAAAAGTGATGTTAGAAAAGACAAACTTTTCTGGAGCAATTCCTTTATTTGTTCTTTATTGTAGATTTCTTGATAAATAAAGTAAACACTTTTAGGTGAGTCAATTGGAGTACCATCTGGTTTTGCTACATCTACAACTGCATACCACCAGTCGCTTAAAACTTGAAGTAGGCCTATAACAAAGTGCCCGGTTAAATCGCGCAAACATGTAATAATTCACTTGTCTTCGTCATTCCACTATGATTTCATTTAAGTTATCTTTATACGGTATATGTCTAAAGTTTCAAGCTGTAAAAACTACAAAAATACCAAGATCTAGCGTTCCTTCGATGAAATAGTATGCAGTGGTCAACAATCACGGTTGTGTATTATCTCGTTCTCAAGTCGCATCCTCGTATGACGTCATCAAAGGGCAGATAATTCAAATTATCGATTAATTGAAAGGGTGTATATATGTCAGAATCTTGTTCTTAACTCAATAGACACAGTACAAGTTCTGTATTATTACAGCTAACAAATCTATCTTTTTCCATTCAAACAGAAGTTATCATATTATAAATATATACTAACGCGAAAAAGAAACGCAGGGTAAACATTAGGGTTTAGTAGATGTTTTTGCTTTTCAACACTTGCCGTGCATGACACGGTAGATTACACTCTTGGGTGATTTTAAGTCAATGGACGCGTGCACAATGACCGCAATAATTATCTGACCGATTTTCATACTTCTACGCATAGCCGTTTTGATATTATTACATATTTTGTTACTCTGCGTTTCTGTTTCGCTTCAGTATATATATATATGTGTGTGTGTGCAATACTATTACATAATTAAACTAATAATTATTGTAACTCCGAAGCAAACAATGCGCGCATTCACAGTGTATCATAGAGTTAATGTTTGACGTTCACACCTACACTGTACTAACAAACAACGCAGAGAAGTTTCAGAATAAATAAACAACTGCTACAAAATCATTATACGAAGTCACGTTGTGTTGCATATTGCTATTAGATAATTAATCATTGTTGGCAACATTGCTTTGTCAGAGGCTAACTAAAAATAAATTTAGCAAGTTTTAAATGACTGAGAGAATAGCTGGAAAGGTGATTTATTATCAATAAATAAGTTAGAAATTAGTTAAAAATTTAGGTCAATAGTTATGGTTCAAAGGCTTTATGAACTGCACTTTCTCAACCCTCGAAGACAATTTTTCTTTTCTCTGCAAGCGACAATTATTCAGTATTTCTGTGTAAATGATCAGCTGCATTCATATCTATGGAGTATAGACATGATCTACGTGGAAGTTACCCGGTCAGTGTTTTTTGCTAAACACATAACGGAAAAAATTATGGTACTGTCCAAATTGAAAAATTGATGAGTCCAGTTTAGAATATTGCGTGGAGATAGTCAAGCAAAGAAGTACAGTTGAGTTTTATTTATGTATACAATAGTTCAAAGCAACCAATAATGAATCAAAATGTAATATATATGATAACTGGCTCATGATAATTTCTATTTTTCAGTTTTCACAATCAGAAAGGTCTTTATCATTGCATTTGCATTTCTATTCAATAATCATCTGGCGATCATGGTTGACGTATCACTGAAAACAATGCCACGCGAGAGGTTTTCATATTGTGAAAATTGTAATTGCTATTCTCGACTTTGCTACTTTTGCTGTAGTTTTCAAATGCAGTTTCAAACTTTTTTTTATAAATTTAACTTTATTCAACGTCTGGAATAACACACAAAGTCATGTAGTTTCTTCCTCTTCACATGTTAAATTACCAAAGGATGAAACATATTGAAAATTGTAATTACGTCTAGTACTCGACTGCATTTGTTTGTTTTATTGACATGAAAGAACGACATTTAAGAGGCATTCAAGAACTTTCGTATGACAAACGGTTTACTAATTTGTCATACTTTTTATTATATATTGAATCATGCGACCGGAAATGAAGTGAGCGTTTCCCAAGTGAACGGACGACAGACATTTAACAACACAATGTGACGGATTGAAACGGAAATAATTAATTTTGTCTCAGCTTTCTAACCTTTATATTCATCGTTTGTCCATCCTACACCGTCAAGCAAATTTGTCGCTATGAATGGCATGGATTTCATGCAGTCTGCAGCATCACAAATATTTTATGATTTCTGATGGAGTTGGCTGTAAGACGATTATAGTGTAGATAGCAACTTTCGATGTCACCGTTAACTTACAGATCATGAGTAATTGTACGGCCTCTGAATTTTACCCAACATGTTCTTGGTGTATATTTGCAGATTTAATGGGAGTCAAAAATATAACATATTCTATAATGGAAAGAAAGTTATCTTAGATGATCGAGGTTTATTATGCGTGTATTTAAATCGTTTGAAAAAAAAAAAAACAAAAGGGAATGCCACGACCAAACCTTATCTATCCCCCCCCCCCCTCTCTCTCTCTCTCTGCTCTGCACCCGCTCTGCACTCACTTGTTGTAATTTATTCATATATGTTAAGGTATGTTAAGTACTTTAGTATCTGTTGAACAACAGACGTTTTTAGCAACGGCGTCGAGTGATGTTGCATTCTCCTCAGAAAAGGATGTACCGTGTTCAATAAAGACGTGAGTGATGATGCACTCTCCTTAGAATAGGATGTACCGGGTTCAATAAAGGCGTGAGTGATGATGCATTCTCCTCAGAATAGGATGTACCGTGTTCAATAAAAAAGGTGAGTGATGATTCATTCTCCTCAGAATAGGATGTACCGTGTTCAATAAAGGCGTGAGTGATGATTCATTCTCCTCAGAATATGATGTACCGTGTTCAATAAAGGCGTGAGTGATGATTCGTTCTCCTCAGAATAGGATGTACCGTGTTCAATAAAGGCGTGAGTGATGATGCATATGATAATAATTATCATGAAGATACTGATGCGTAGATTGCATATTCAATTGTATATAATTATAATGATGATAACCAGGATTGACACTATAGCAGAGGAGGGAACGAACTTAGTTGGTAAAATTTGATGATGACATGCGACCTATCATATGATCATCAGCAATGTTGAAATATTTTGGATATTAATAAAACAAATGGGTTTCAAGGTCAATGCCCTAACAATATAGCCGTTAATCAGGTACAAATTTTGCAAAATGTCTGTTCTTATTCTTTTTGTAATGCATTTATGATTCTGACAAAGCAGATAAAACATTACATCAAGAAATCTCAGATATCCCATTAGAGTGTATCATCTTTAAAATATTACTGAAGATCTGGAAAAGGGATTACCATAATATTTTCCTGTAAAAACGCCGTGCTTTGAAAACCTTATTCTTCATGTATAGTGTACTACTTTTAATCTACTTTTATACCAGATAGACTGATTGAGCATCGACAGCAAAGAGATTACAATGAAAACATTATTGAACTCCCAGGCCTAGCAAGCAACCTACTTAGATGACTCAAATTTCCTTTTGTTCAGTTTTTAATATTATGACTACGATGAACCCGATTAACTTTAGGAGCTTTTATTACATATTAAAGCTGCTCTTATTTAATATCTGCAAAATGATAATCAACAACACAAGTAAAAACCTACATAGCAATTTGCGACATTTTGTTGTAAATGTTGGTGAGCTTTGTTTGACGGCACCTCTATACTGTATGTTTATATTGGAATTTCAAAAGCGTGTGTAACGCTTTATAATTTGGTAGCGTACAATTTCAAAAAAAAAACATATATTAAAAGAATTTATGCTAGAACAATTTTACTTGAATTTTCCTCGAATAAATTAATTTCAGACAGTTTGAAGAACCTTTTTTTTCACTTAAATCTTAGAGCGAGCAGCTAGATCGCTTTCTATTCACAACATCCAATAACACTACACGATGATACGACATTGGCATGTAATTCTTGTCAATATACAGGGTGTCTCATAATATCTGTTACCATTACAAACTACTATAAAAGATACATATAATGAAAAATGTAGTCATGTCATATATCATTTTGAAGGAGACAGAATAAAGTTTTTTGTGGTGTAGAAAATACGCGAAAATGTTGACGTCATGACGTCATCAACGACGTCGTCTAAACAAGTCGTTTTTCCAAGATGGCACTGTCCACGGAGCAGCACACAGAAGTTGTTAAACTGTATTATAAGAGTTATTCACCAGTTACAGTAATCAGATCAATGCAGAAATTGTACCCCGATCATGAGAAACTCGGTAAGATGCAAGGTCAAAAGGACTGAGCAGTCAGGATCAGTTATTGATCGACGCCGTAGCAATGCCGGCCGGCCAAAATCAGTCAGGACTTCAAAGAGTATCGAACTGAGATTTGTTATTCTTGGAAACTCCACCAAGGTCTGTTCGTAGAGTGTTGAGTGACATTAATAACAATGATAGTGGTTTCAGCAAGATGGTGCTATTCCGCATACTTCCAGGAAGGTACTCTAGTGGCTTGAGAGAAGGTTCGGTACAAACTTTATATCTTACAGGACAGATACTGTACGGCCTCCTCACTCTCCCGATCTGAGTCCACTGGACTTTTTCCGCTAAGGATATCTCAAAGACAGAGTGTACAGCCCCGCCCCGGCGTCTCTAGAAGATTTGAAAATATCAATCAAGCGAGAAATAAGAAATATTTCAACGGGCACCTGCAAATCTGTGATTTGTAACTTCAAGAAACGTCTAGACGTCGTAATTCAACAAAAAGGACGTCATCTGGAACACATGCTGTAAAACTGACATTTTTAGGGAACTTGTATAAAGGTTTATGTTTAATGACACAAAAAATAGTTTAACCCCAAACATCGGATGCTATTTGTGTAAAAGGACGACCTCAATAGAATCAGAATCCTTGTACTGCCTGTCATATCAAAGAATTACGGACACTTCGGACGACGGACATTTCAGATCAAACACTTCGGACTAGATTTATAGACACTTCGGGCCACGGACATTTCAGATCAAACATTTCGGACCAGATTTATAGACAATTTGAACCATATTTGTAGAAACTTCGGACCAGATGTATTGACACTTCGGACCATATTTATAGACACTTCGGACCAGATGTATTGACATTTCGGACAATATTTGTTGACACTTCGGACCATATTTGTAGACACTTTGGATCAGATTTATTGACACTTCGGACCATCTTGGTAATCATTATAGATCATAGAAATAAAACGAAATTAGTATTATATTAATATATATGTTTATTTAAAATGTTATTATTTTGAAAATTTATAACTCCTACCACTTTTCACCAGCGGTATAATATGTTAAAGGTCATTAAATGCTCCGTGTCTGCCGGTGTTTTGATAGCAAAGTGTTACACCGTAATTTGCAAACATTGTAACAAGTTGTTTTAACAATTGACACGTTCGGTCAATGTTTCTCACCTATACGAGCGTTGTGTATAGTATCAAATTAGACAAGACAGTTATAAAAGAAAAGATTATGCAAAATGAAATTATTTTAAGACTGTTTTTTTTTTTTTACTTCTCTTATATGGGAATATAAACATTATTCCTGCTGTCTCTGTATAAAGGTTTAAAGAATTGTTATATGAGACAATGAAATGTCCAGTACTAAGTAGAATTAAATAGAGGTACAAATGTACACGGACACACACATAAACACAAAAACGCAAACAAAAACGCATTATTTATATACATTTGTACTATTCAATACAATACAATACAATACAATACAATACAATACAATACAATACAATACAATACAATACAATACAATACAATATGTTAATGCTTTTAACATTTTACAATACTTCTGGCAAATTGTATACAGCAGGTAACTTGGTTACAGCAAGTATAAATGTAAAGAAATGAACTTGCAAATTGTGTTTATACATCCACTGCATAACCATGATGAAGTTTAATTGGTGCAATTAATCAAACGGCTAAACTCACGTTTTCGATTACTTTCTTTAATCTTCATTTGCTATATCCGAAATATTTTTCGGCATTTAATTCTACATTACTAGTTGATTAAATTACTTTTTCGCAATTTCACTGGTTAGCACTATATCAAAGAAACTAGCAAGCATTATTTTTATTTTTGTATGTTGTGGCTAGCTTATTTCCTTCACTATCCAATACATATTTTATACACTTTGATCCAATTTGACCTAACTCAATGAGGAATAAGTAGAAACCCACTTTATTCATAACATTCATAACAAACCTTTTTGTTGAAGCTGTAGGATGGACGAGAAGGCGAAGATAAAGGTTAGATAACTGAGACAAAATGAATTATTTTCGTTTCAATTTGTCATATTATGAGGTTAAATGTCTGCCTTCCGTACACTTGGGAAACGCTCACTTCATTTCCGGTCGCATAATTCAATATATAATGAAAAGTATGACAAATTAGTACACCATATGTCATAAGAAATTACTTCAATGAGTCTTAACTGTGGTTCTTTCATGTCAATAAAATAAACAAATGCAGTCGAATAGACGTAATTACACTTTTCAATGTGTCCAATCTTTTGGTAATTGCATATGTTAAAGAGGACGATACTATATGTTATTCCAGACGTTAAATAAAGCTATTTGCATAAAAAACTTCGGAACTGCATTTCAGAACTTCATTGATATTAACGAAAGTCTAGAATAGCAATTATTACGACTTGATTTTAACGATATAAAGAAAGATATTAAATACCTTTGATTCCATTATCAAAATAAAGAATAAGAAAAAAGGGACATCGACGTAAATGTAATGTTTTATTGAATAAGATCATAAATTAACAAAATAAAATAAAAGTGTACAATCAGTTATGATAAAAATAACAATAACAAAGTATACGCATAGGAAATTACAAATACATGACATGTAATAACAATAGATAACAAGAAGTATCGTTATAAAAGAGCTATGATCTTTGAAAAAATTGTCGACGAAATTTTGAGTATATGAAAGCGATTGGTAGTTAAATCTTATAGTAAAAGATCTAAGAAGGAAGATGAATGAAATCATAATGTCAACATGAAGTTATCAACACAAGCATACACTACTAAGTAACAAGTATATAACATGCATGTGGAAGAAAGAAACATGAAATTAGCATCATACAACATGCACTCGTAAGAATGACACATGAGATGTATAATGCATGTAAGATGTAAGAAAGAAGACAAATGAGCATGAAATGTTCATAAATAAGAATGTCATCTAGACCATTAGACTTATTGTTAGCTACCAATAGACGTTGAAGAACGTGATGCATTTTATCGTAAAATTATGTACAATTTCTTTCTCATATATTTATGTATTTAAGAGAGTTGCGGATCATGTAAGAATATTGCATAAATATGCAATATATTGCATTTATATATGATATTTATTATTTCACTGTATTAATTAAACTTTAAAACAGCAAATGACTATTAAGGGAATAAAGATTTTCATAACGTTTACTTTTGTGTTAGACCATTCACAGTTTAATACACCTTAAAAGTTTAACTATTGAATGATAGATCACCATGAAAGTTCCTAATTGTCGTACCAGCGGCACTTAGTGACGTTCATTTTCAAATAAAAATGCATTTATTGCACAAAAGTAGATCCGAAATGAGATAGAACATAGCAACACGTAAGATAAGGAAATAAATCTTAATTGTGTTTGAAAGAACACGCAATACAAACTATTTGAGTAATACTCTAGTGTCTAATTTGTATTAAATATTAAAGCTGCTCGTTCAGTTTTCGGTCTAAATATTGAATTTTTCCGAAACGTAGAACGTAAAAGTAATGGCTAGAATCAACAATACAAGTGAGCATCTACATAGCAATTTGAGAAAAAATGTTGAAAATGTTGGTGAGCTTGGATTTCCACCAACGCTACACATTATCAGATCATGTTTTAATTTGATACATTTCAGCAAAATATTGATATTTATCAGTGAAATGAAATTTTCACTGTTTCAAAGCAGTGAAAATATAAAAATCTTCAACCCTGATTGATGTCAAAAAATATAAAGAGCGTAACGAATGCCGAAAACCAAACGAATATGACGTCTTTAAAATATCTCTGGTGTACTATGCTTTCTTGTGACGTTTCCCACGGTTTTCAACATTTTATTGAAAAACTCTTTTTAACATGAAATAAATGTTGCTATCGATGTAGTATCACTGATTTTCTCTCGTGGCTGCGCAACTTGTGCAAATATTATTTATGGTGCCCACTCAGTGAAATTCTAACGTAATATCTCACCGTTACCAACAATATTATTCTCCTCTAAATATTAGAATTTCACACGCGTTTGCAACCCTTTATAATTTGGCAGTGTATAATTTAAATTATACAGAAATACTTTACAAGAATTTATACTTGAACCATTTCATAGTAATGTTACTTTAAGACATTTTGACGAACCGTGTTTTTTCCACTAAAATCTGAGAGCTAGCAGCTTTAAAGGGAGCAGCTGTTTCACCTTTCACGACAATCCTGATGGTTTTATGACAATGCTTGTTAAAGTAATAGAAAAAAATATAAGTAAAGTATAATTATTTTAAATTATTGAAAAAAAGAAACAAATCAAAAAATGAAAATAATGAATAGAAATGCGTTACAGTAAGCTTCTCTAAAAGTATTTAATATATATATAAAAAGATAGTCCTCTCTCGTATGAGACTCCTATTCTCCCATTTTTCTCTTCTTTAATGACATATGTATGTAGTCTATAAGTCTTAACAGTAATAGACTGATGTTCCACTATGTCCTTTGTGGTGAATGTTTGCGGTATTTTGTCAGAAAATACATTTACAAGAAATATAATTAAAACAGACAACGGCGTTGAGCGGATTAAGATATCAGAGAGCCGGATATTCAAATCCGCTCTTACAACCATTGATATTCATTTTCAAGAAAATCTCATACAGAAAAGTATTCATTGATAAATCAGGCGGACATTGTATACAGTTGTACACCTGTTGTAAACCGTGGATTGTAGACTATTTTGAATTTAAGAGGAATGTCGTATACAACGTTTCCTTTCGTGAAATTTGATTGGTCCAAAGACTGTGTCTCTAAATGTGTTTTTAGTTTTCTTATTTCAGTAAGTAGTTGTAAGTTAATGTGACTGTATTGTAGTTCTATTGACCCCAGTAAGTATAAATTCGGATAAAGTATGAAACAGTTCAATGATATTACCCTAAATTATAGTCACAAAACTAGTCACAAGATCTTATGAACCGAATTATGTGACTTTGCTTTTAATATTTTTGAAGAAGAACAAAGTTATAAGCCAAGAAATTCAACGATAACCACCGAGTTACAATGTACCTACAGGAACTGTTCTTTCCAGTAGGTTTTAATGAGCAAGTGGGTGTAAAATATACTCGTTCAAGCTGACCAAAACAAATTGTGTCATTGTTGACGAAGTACATTTTTTTTGTAGTTAACATTTATATCTTTATATCACATGGAAATATACGTTCGTCCAGTACTCTGCTCATATACGATATACGATATTGTCTGTTTCAAAAATAGTCAAACGTGATATAATACTGTTGTAACAGTTACTGTAAAACACTCGTGTTACATACTAACAACTGCATCCATTCATTTGTACTGTATAATTTAATCTCCTTCCGAGAAGTTTAACAGAGTTATTGAGAACATCAACAACTTGTGTGTTTAGTAACAGGTTACATTTCAACCAATTAACAGTTGCCAACAGTTGGACATATGTTGCGTAATTATTCAACAGTCATAAACTAAATCAGTTCTAGCATGGAACCTGTGATTATGTTAAAACGATATCACGACTTTTTTTTATTATCAACATAAAGTGAAATAGTACGTATAATCATGTGATACAGGGTGTGATTAATATAAATATTAAAACATGTTTTGACACGGTGTTCCACTGATAACCGATTTTTCATGTAACTTTACAATAAAATACGATAAAAAATGAGCACTTTTTTGTAAAGTGCATTTCTTTTCAATTTGTATATATAAGATATATTTCTATTATTTAATTTTTGCCTATGGTTTGACCATCATCAAGCCTTCTGTATCGCAAATGCATCAAAGAGGGATTTCCTGACTAGCTCTGTTTACATAAAACTTTCCGTATTTTTGCTAGAAAACAATTGTCAGGAAACTTAAATTACAGTTACTGTAATGTCATGTGGAAGAAATTTATTGCTCTCGTCTTTGGTATTGTGGTAATGAAGACGTCAAGCCATACAAATATTTTGTGAATTTGACAAGATATTGTCTGATATATAAGCACTTTGCTTTCAAGAAATGACTTCGGCACTAATATAAACAAGTATCATACTGAGAGCTGAACAAGATAACACTAGTCTTAAACCATAAGAGAAGACTACCATGTCAAATAAAATTAACAATTATAAAAACAAAACAGAACAAATAAAATAAAATATTATTTGAAGTCGTTCTACAAAAGTGTTGTTAACGATGGTACTTAGGTACTTTTAACATAGAAGTGTCGATTCAATTGAAACGAACCATTTTACAATCATTATCCATAAAACCTTGTCAAAGTCAAATCTGACTTTCAGTCATTTTCGAGTATCTATACATTCAATGACGTTGTGTGAACATGGCAGGTGCTACAGTATCCAGACAATTTCAAAATACGCTCTATCAAATCCGATGTAGTCATTCTTCAATTTATTTTATCGAAAAACGCTACTGCTGAAAACTGTGAAGAATATAAGGAGAAATTATCTCGGTTAAGGATTTTAAAGCAATATTACTTCTTTTGCAGATGCTTAATACTGTGAAGATTTATTACGTAGTTGCGCCTTATATTTCTTACAAGTCTCTGAAACAGTTTTTTTCTTGTTTGCTTGAGAGCGCACGATTCGTCTCATTCGTTTCGTCTGCAAAGATGATGAAACCTAAAGGTCAAAACTATTGTAGGGACAACAAACAAATAATGAATTCCTTTCTCATACGCATCTCCATTAAGTTGCATATTTTAACAAAATGCTAACTTTTATAAATTCAGTCTTGTACCCAGAAACTAAAGCAAATACTTTTGTTTATGGGTCAGGAGGCTATGATGGACCTTGTCGAAGGCCTTTGAGAAGTCCATAACCAGAACGTCACTTTGATGCCAAAGTTTGATGTTATGTCGTCAGTAAATTCAATACTACACTCCAATTTATCACTTATCTACCGTGGAAGTCATTCACCTTTAATAATTCAACAATGCCACAGTTTTGTTCTTGTTTTGTAAGACGGTTAAAACAAAATTGATAATCGGCTTGACAGTTTTTCTTGTGTGAACCATTTGCTCAAGAATAATTGTTGCATATATGGAATGATTAATTAATTACAACTCACTTGCCAGGGTAAGGGTTATCAATCGCCGTTTGTTCTATATTCATATGTTTGATAAGAGTCTTGATAAAATACACGACATTATAAACTAGTGAGTAAAAAGTACTGTGAACATGTTATTCGGTTATTTAAAAATGACAAATATTAAAAACGTCTGCACTTCAAATAATACAACATGAAAATTGAGTACGAGATGGCCCTATATCGCTCATCAACACTACTTGCCAAATATTTACGCTAGAGGTCGTGTGGTTAAAAAGAAGAAGATATTTAAAGTTTTTCCTGTATTAACCTTTGTAAAAACAAGTGACCCCCCAACTTTGGCCCGGGGGTAATAATTTGAACAATTTTGGAAGAGGTTCAATAGGCAATGCAACATGCCAAATATCTAAGATCTGGGCCATCCAGTTCTCGGGAAGAATATATTTTGGATAAGTGTTTTCTTTCCGTTGCCATGGCAACTGAAGTTCTGCATGGAATTTAATTATTTGAATAACTATGACAGAGTTTTATGAAAGGAACATTCCTGCCAAGTTTCATCAACATTAGCTTATTGGTTTCAGAGAGATGTTGTTTGTAGTAACATTAGACGGACGGTGATCGATCCTAATACCTTGTGTAAAAAGAACTAGAACTGTCACAAGAGTGACGAATTATACCCCCACAATACAGCTTTGTCACAGAAGTATGGCAACCATAAGAAAGGAATGGCCACAAGGACATAGAGTTGAGTTATTATACAATAACTTGTGTAAATGTATTGTTTTAATAGCATACAAAATGTGTAAGGTTAGAAATTATCAATTATTATTCAATTTAATAGGTTTATTTCAAACATGTTTAAAGACAAAAACAAATATCACTTTATGTATAAATGAAAGCGCATGGACAAGCGTAAAAAATTGCGCCTGGACAAGCGTAAGAAATAGAATTCATTCAAATGTTCCAAGTAAACCGTTTTACTGTAAACCATTTTACTGTTCAGGCTCACTGTCACCTTGACCTTTGACCTACTGACCCCAAAGTCGAACTTGACCTGTATTTCATAATGTTACAGCTGTGTACTGAAAATTATTTAAATCGGTCGAGCCTTTCATGAGTTATCATCCGGAAACCGTTTTACATTACAGTTCAAAGTCACTGTGACCTTGACCTTTGACCTGACCCCAAAGTCGAACATGACCTGTATTTCATGATGTTACAGCTGTGTACCGAAAATTATTTAAATAGGTCAAGTCTTTCATGAGTTATCATCCGGAAACTGTTTTACAGTTCAGAGTCACTGTGACCTTGACCTTTGACCTACTGACCCAAAGTCGATCTTGACCTGTATTTCATGAAGTTGCACGTGTGTACCAAAAATTATTCAAAAGGGTAAAGTCGTTCATGAGTTATCATCCGGAAACCATGAAAACCAACAGACCGACCGACAAACCAACAAACAAACCGACAAGCTCACTCCTATATACCCCCCCCAAAAAACAAAAAAAAACTTCGTTTTGTGGGGGTATAATGAACATCATAACTTTGCAATTTTTTAACATTAACCACATAAACGCCAGCATAACCACCATTGTCATCGTCGCTTCCATTTCAGCGACATCATCATTATCATCGACGACGATTTTTTTAATTTTACCCATATCCATGTATTGACTAAAATATCCAGTTATCGAAAAGATACAAACACATCAAAAAAGAGGCGTCAATGGAAAATGGCAAGGTCATTACGTAATGCAATATACATAAACAGCTATTTTGAAAAAAAAAAAAAAAAAGGGAATGCATACAAAAAGCAGGCCTCCCAAAACGAGCCCAAGCAACGGATTACCATGCGTGACTTGGGACTCGCTAGTTTAATTAAAAGTAAGCTGTAACTAAGGTCTCTCAAATTGTTTGCAAAATGTGTTGGTTTTTTTACTTTTACCATCCCTGCTGTAACAATTCGTCATTATACCCCTAATGTGTACAGACATATCAGCTTCTTTGAGCATATAAATGTATGAATACTTCTCTGGGAACTAGATACAGGAAGAAGAGCATCATTCTGCCATGAACAGACAAACATAACATTAATGTCAATATAAAAGCCATATATTTCCCTAGTCATGCAAAGCATTAGCGTTTATGTTGCTGAAAGCAAAAAAAATTAAATGTAAGATTTAAAAGCCACATATACTGAGGTATCTATCTTGTTTTTGAAGTAAGTACAATGTACGACTGAAGTTTGCATGTGCAACAAGCGTATGTATATGTTTATTCTACAATAACTTTTGACGGTTTAAACTAGATATTCTACGATTTTAGCCAATGTTTCATTTATTCGCGTTCTGAAACTACAAAAAGAAAAAACAAGAGAAAACGTTCTGCAGCATACATTTTAGCATAAAAATATATAAAAGAGCTTTGAAGGGGAACAAAAAAAACACTAAAATTTGAAATTTTAGACAAGAAACAATGAAACTGATACGGAAAACAGATTAAAGAAAACAAGAAACATTTCTTAAAGGTAAACAGCGTTAAAGCCGAGATATCGCAAAAACAGTAAACCGAGATCCCCATCTGCAGCCATTGATAGATTATGTTCATTGCATACGTTTTCTTAATAATTTGCAGTAGCGTATGAGTTTACGCATTCATTGATAAAAAAAGGTTTGTTCTTACGTCATATACGGTTGTGTCAAACTCCCTGAATTTTTTTCAGCGAGAAAAATCTGCCTGACCCTGTCACTTCGTGCAATTTTTGTTTTGTTAACCGTTTTTCAGTCATTTTTATAGGCGGACATTTTAAATTATTTTCGTAAACATCGGTCTTGGAAAATTTGTTAATGAAAGAGGTAAAATTTGCTAAATTTCTTAAGATGGAGAGTTATATAATTTACCAATTAAGCGATTACGTGATCGAGACGGCGGTTTTAGGATGAACACGAACGAAAAAGGCAATTGTTGAAGTCATTCTCATAATGACATTATTTCTACTAACAAATTACAAAGTATATTTTAAGAAATGTGTCCGGACCCTAATTATAAGATGCGAGTAGTTTTGTGTATTTATTTGTAAAAACATTTGATAAGGGCTGAATAACGAAACAGTGGATCATATCTGTGTGTAACGAATATAACCGGTAAACACGTGCACATCATGTGTGATTTTTATATCGTAAAAGTCTGAGTTTCCCATTACTTTTAATAGACCATTTTTATTATTCAAACCTGTATTCTTCTGTCTATTTTTTAAATATCAAGTAGAGATGATAATTGCTCTCTCTAAAAGAACGGAGGTCCTACAAAACCGTTTGAAAAAAAATTCAACTGTTTCTGGATATCTTCAGTAGACGATATGTCTTCAATACTTTCCCCAAAGAGAAATTGTCATCGGTCCAAACAATAGGTCAAAATCCAGTTTTTCAGCTTACGCCGAAACAACAGTTCTAGAAATAGTTTTAGAGAAGCTAGAACAACAGCTTTTTCATAATTCTATAAAAGGAATATATCTAGAAATTATACTTTGTCCATGCATGTTAAGGCTGCTCGTTCATAGTTTCCGTTAAAAAGATAGTTCATCAAAAACTATATACTTCAACATTAAATGTAAAAGTAATGACTGTTATCAACAGAATAAGAACAGTGGTCTTCTTTTAAAGCATAGTTCAATTAATTGTTATCTTAATTGGAAACTAGCAGCATACTAAGTCCGTGTTGACATAATATTATAGGTTTAAAAGCTGCATCTTACTTTGATTTATCACTTCTAACTGTACTTAAACGCATGGTTTATTAAATTTAAAAAAATGTTTGTTTATTGAAAGCACATGCTATTATAGAAGTTAATCGTGTCAAGAAATTTAATATCTCGTGCATGTAGTAAATCATTCTATTGTAAAAAGCTGTCATGCGATAGTTTTTGTCTTATACAGATTCTAATAACATTTAATATATGTGTCAATAAAGCATTTTATGTCAGTAAACAATAAAGTTTTGCCAGAAATTACTCAGAAATGTCACCGATGAAGTTTATATCTGTTACTTTTTCGAAACATTTTTTATAATTTTAAGCTGGGTGTGAATTTTGAGGTATTAGGAAGTAAATGAGAAATTAAAATGTTAAAGCTGGAAAACTAAAATATAGCAAAGTATCCAACCAACAAAAGGTTGTGGGTTAAAATATCACGGTTGCATTTTTTACATTGATGGTACTTTGCCCTTGGTTGATAGTCATACAAAACATTGAAAACAAAACGGGTTTTCAGTTATTAAGTTAGAGGCTTTATCTGAACGAATAAAAAGTAAATACTATACAAAAACAACGATATTAGCATAATAGAAAGGATTACAAATTACACCAATTTGTATATATTCTATAGCTACTAGTTAATACTTTAATCTTCAAAAGTCCGTTGTACATATAGAACAGTGTAATTTGCGTTACATTACGTTACAAAAAAGGAAAGTGCAAAACCTCTAGACCTTTCAATTTGGAGAATGCAAATGCATACAACCATTTATAATGGTTTTGTAACATATATAACTAGAAATGATAAGCATTCAAAAATAGATGGATATTTTCTTTCAGGTAAAAAAAGATCTGATTTCTAAATACATGTACATTTGGTACAGCGGATATGTGAGCTGGCTATGTTTGTATTAGATTCAGATAAGTATATATTAAAATATTTTATCAGAAGATGTTTAAACTCTATCTATACCAAACGAACCCTTGTGCAGGCTAAAATTTGACCCCGGGAGAATGATTTGAACAAATTTTGAAAAGTCCATAAGAGACTGTTACACACTATATATCTAAGAAGATATTTAACATTTTCCCTATATGTGTCAGTGTAAAACTATGACTCCATTGGCGGAGTCAATATTGACCCCAGGGGAATGATTTGAACAATCTTCGAAGAGGTCCACTAAACAACGCTTTAAATATCTGAGCTCTAGGTCTTGTGTTGTGGTTTTTGAGAAGAAGATAATTAAAGTTTTTCCTACAGAATCCTATGTAAAATCAAGGAGACTCCCCCAGATGGGGTCAATTTTGACCAAATGGTCATATATATTTATTATTTTTGTACAGTCCACTAGGCAATGCTACATGTCAAATATCGAAACTCTAGGCATTGTGGTTTCAGAGAAGACTTTTGAATTTTGTCTATATAAGCCTTTGTTAAATCAAGTGACACTCCAGGCGGGGTCCATTTTGATCCGGGGGTTCATAATTTAAAAATCTGGATAGAGTTTTACATGGCAATGCTAAATGCTAAATATTCAAGCTCTAGGTCTTGTGGATTTAGAGAAGTAGGTTGTTAAAGTTTTACTTACTTGTTGCCATATCAACCATATTTCTGCATGGAATAGAATTCTTTGAATGGTTTTGGTAAAGCATCAGTCCCCGCCAAGTTACATCATCATTGGCCTAGTGGTTTAAGAGAAGATGCTGTTTGAAGCGACGGACGACGGACAGCGGTTGATTGGAAAAGTTCACCCTGGCACAAAGTGTCAGGTGAGCTAAGAATGAGTGTAAAAGTGGTCAGTTCTTATTATCAGTCGTAACGTTATGTACAAATACTTTGAAATTAGGTTTACATTAAGTTTTAGTAAAATATAAAATTATTATTCTCGGCATAAGCTGTATAAAATAAGTTTTGACCATATTTTTGCGCCAATCAAATGTTACTAATAATAGCGCAGTGAACGAAATGCATTTGTTTAATTGGTGGTTTTTCCTCGGGTGAATGTTTGATTTGTCCTCTGAAGATAGGAAGAAAGAGCTGAAGATTTTATTCCAAAACTGTTTCGTTGGACCTCTATAGATTTAGAAAGAATAATTATCATCTGCCTGCTTCAAGGGACATACCCTATAACTGATGTCAAACTGAATTACCTCGAAACATATATAAAAAATCTTTAAAACTTAACCTAAAAGTTTCAGCGAGTATGCATTCCCAGCCATTATCGATAAAATATAGCGGTTAAAAATATACTGCAGTACCGTAAAACCATTCAATAATCACTGTAGAGTTATTGTACAATAATGGGTGGATGCGATTTATTACAGAAATACTCTATTATATAGCTTAATTGTGGTAAAATGGGGCATTTTTCGCCATTGGTTCTTCTTTGAAATTGTATTTATTTATCATTTTACGTTCATTGAACACATAATCTACGTTTCGAGAGTATGATCTGGAGGATGGAGGGATGCCCTTTCATATCTCAAAGAGCCGACAGAAGTATACTTAGTGCAGATTTGGATAGTGAATATTATTTTCTAAACTATTATGATATACATACTTTTAGAATTTCAAATCATACATGATGATGCATATGCTTTTATTGATCACGTGATCAATTTATTGATAAATTATGTTACTGTCGATATAAATTTAGACCGCCTTCGTTTGCAACTTTCCAAAGAACTATGTTTAAGCATATAGTTAAAATGCCCGGCTGTAAAACGAACAAAATACAAGAACTACACGGAGTTACAGAGTCAGGCAGATTTTTTGGCTTAACAAATTGCAGGAATCGGGATATCTGCAGTTTGCACCCTGTAAATGACGTCATAACAAACCACTTTAAAATTTGTGCGTGAAAGCGTAAATTTGTAAGCATCTACATAACATTACTGTTGTTGAAGAAGTAGTTAAAAATGCACCATAATTAGGAGACGAAATGTTCTTTGTATAAGAAAACTTCAATTAGATAAAGAAAAGTCACATCAGTTACCTTGCGTAGCAATTAATCAGCATTCCAAATTATAATGTATACAACTTAACAACTGCAACAGGCAGTTTAAGAAAGTATGGTCCCAAGCGGTCATTTTGATATCTTATACAAAATGTGGTATTTTACGCCCCGGTTCCTCTCTCAATACCTCAAGCTGGTTGCGGAACTAATAACAGGAGATTGCAATGATGAAGTTTTCATTCAACGTTACAATCCGCATGGGACAGTATTTCATACTGACTGCGTTAAGATCAGAAAATAGTTGGTAGTATTTCCTATTAACTATAAAAAACACTCGTATCATTTAGCGTTATTGACCACACCAAGGCCAAAGTATTCTGATGCAAAATAATTTATAACGATGATTTAACATTACATGACTCTGAAAGTACCATCAATCTTTAAACTGTTACATATACATCTTATATCATTGAATTCTACTAAAGAATACTTACTGAAAAGAAAAAACAAGAAATTGCTTTAAGGGGGGTCACTGCTGAAATTCAAAATAACAAGAAATTTTATTGACCCTGTTTTTTATGGAGACTAACATTTTGCTAGTTAATTTCTGGAAAAATAATGATGGGTCAATGACTTAACTTTTTCGCAATATTAATATTTAGTGATACACTATCAGGTCAAGGTGCTTAATGCAGAATTAGCTAGAAGTTTGGTATTGTAAACGTTTATGTATGTGGTGTATGTTTCAGAATGGACACACTTTCTAATCTTTTCTTATGTAGTATATTATACTTTAGGATGAAAAATTTGAGATAGTGGTATTTCTATCATCATCTGAATAAATATTACGCTCCTTATTATACCCCACCCACTTTACTAAAATCATTTTTTCAATTTTTGATAAATGAATATTTCATGATAAAAGGAGTAACAAGCTTTTCAGATATTTTGTCTGCAGTTTGATTAAAACCTTTTTTTAGAATGCAGAAATAAAAAATGGGGGTCAATGTGCATATAAGAAAGAAATTCAATAAAAACTGACAAAAAATGTGTTTTTTAGATTTCGGCGAGCTTTGAGATACGACGACATATGTCTGTAACAAAGAACTGTAAAAAAACTAGTTATTAATGAATTTTTATATCCTAACAATTCTTCTTATAATACAGTTTGAATTATGTAAATATCTTAAATGGTTTTTGAGAAATGACTATTTTGTACCCCTGCCCCCATTTTTGGCATATGACAAAATTTGTCAATTTAGTCACCAAATGTGAGGTCAAAATATTTTTCTCAAAAAGTTCAATTTTTACGCTAAAAATTCCTATTGTGTCTAAGTTTACTACTACATAATTGATTTTTCCAATTATATCATCATTTTTGAAATACAACAAATGTAAATTTCCGGAAGTGCACAAATCCAAAACCTCACCAGTGACCCCCCTTAAGCTGCTTGCTTTCAGATTTTGGTGACAAAGTAAAGTTCTTCAAACTGAAGTGTATGAAAATAACACATTTTAGAACATATAGTTTAATTAGAAGGCCCCATGGTCGGCCGGAACTGTAAACAGTCTAAAATGAACATAAAAACTTAACTCTATTTAAATAGAATGTCTTAAATAACACAAGTTTCATTCAATAAATAGGTAAAATTGTCGATGATTCCGACTAAATGAAAATGTAACAACGAATATAAATTGTAATTGTTTTAATATAATAAATGCAATATAAGCACCGACATATAAGCGACATAAAGTTAATATGGATGAGTCAATGCTTATTTATTTGTCATACTTTCTTTCATATATTTAATTATTACCCCGGAAATGATTTAAATGTATATTGACAAAGTGTATGAGTAAGGCAAATTGATTCACTTTACGAGACGAAACTAATTAACTTTGTTAGATATTTATTTTTAATTAATATTTACTATCATTTGAATTGCAAACTTTTTCAATATTTGATTTTGAGGGACAATATTGCTATTTTCAATAGTGAATGATAAAATCATATGGCAATTACCTGAAATATCATGAATACATTAATCATCTTTTATTAATTAACAGAATTTTCTAAGACCGACGTCTGTTTTAAAATCGCCCTAATCAAATATATCGTTATTTCGTTTTCTGCAAACTGTATTTTAAGTACACGCTCAAATTTTAAGATACCGAGTTTTGCTGATTGAATAGCGTTTAAATAAGTTCAAAAAGGCAAACTGAACAATCTCGCCAAGTTTCCTTGACACTGCTAGTTCAATATGAACATATTATACCGTCTTGACAATTCGGTATTTTTGTACTGTCTGTCAGGGCACAGTTTGGCCGAAGTTTGCCTACACCGGATAACTATTTGCAATCTTACCAGCGCAACACAGATTTGTGTTGGCAGAATCACTTAATTGAATTATAGTCACCATGCATTTTAAGAAAAGTTGGAACCAATCAACCCGATTAAATGTACTAGTTACTGAATCAAATGCTGTTTTAGATTTGTTGCAAAAGGATACACCTGCTATGTGATAACGTTTGATTGAAAAAGTCCTTTACAACACACTTCGTTTTGCATCTACAACCACTGAATCACTAACTAAAACAATCTTAGTTGATGAAGAAATTTCACTTAAATCTGATACTCAGAAAATTAGATATTTATCATTTAGTTAAATTGTAATTATAATACTGCAAAGTTATTTATTTTTATTGTTTCCTCAATATTTCATATATTTTGAAATTTCTGCGTACATTCGAACATATTTTACTGTATTATTGGGTACTTGAAGTTTAATAACCTTTTCTGAAAAAAAAAACCGTGTGGTTTGAAAATTCGTATTTATATGTTTTTTCTGAGACTATTTCAGAACTGCGAAGATTACGCTTGATTTATAACAGACAGAGACGACACTTGTAACATTTAATTAGTAACAGGAAGACATTTAATAAGTAACAGACAGAAACTAATATTTCAACACTTAATCAGAAACAGACGGACACTAAGAATTTAACTCGTCACCAGTTTTTGTTTAACAATTAATCTAAGATTTGGAAAACATATAGGCAAGTCATCAAAGTCGCTGGAAGATATCAGAAAGAATGAAAACAACAAAAAGGGACATGTTTTATATGAAGTAACACTATCAACTTACAAGCCGTTCACAATATTAATATTCATTTGCCGATGATAAGATTTAATTTACAACATCTCACAAAACATGCACAACTATATCAAATAGCAAAATCTAAAGATGAGTGACCTCCACGACAGAGAACGACAGGGAAGTGATTAATAGAGCGTCTTAGCTCACGATACGTTTGTACATCATTTATAAAGAAGTGATGTTTTTTATGCCCCCGAAGGGTGGCATATTAAAATCGCACCGTCCGTCTGTCCGTCCGTCTGTCCGTCTGTGCGTCCCCACTTACAAATTCGTGTCCGGACTGTAACTCTGTCATGCATTGAAGGATTTTAAAATAACTTGGCACAAATGTCAAGCACATCAAGACGACGTGTCGCTTGCAAGACCCACGTCCCTACCCCAATGGTCAAGGTCACACTTGGAGTTTGAAGGTAATGGAATCCTGTTTATATGCACACATTCGTGTCCGGACTGTAACTTGTCATGCATTGAAGGATTTTAAAATAACTTGGCACAAATGTCTAGCACATCAAGACGACATGTCGCGTTCAAGACCGACGTCCCTACCTTAAAGGTCAAGGTCACACTTGGAGTTTGAATGTTATGGAATCCTCTATATATGCACACCTTCGTATAGACTGTAACTTTGTCATGCATTGAAGGATTTTAAAATAACTTGGCACAAATATCAAGACAATGTGTTGCGTGCAAGACCCACGTCCCTACCTCAAAGGTCAAGGTCACACTTAGAGTTTGAAGGTAATGGAATCCTGTATATATGCACACATTCGTGTCCGGACTATAACTTTGTCATGAATTGATTGATTTAAAAATAACTTGGCACAAATGTCTAGCACATCAAGCCGATGTGTCGCATGGCTTTTAAAATAACATACCACAATTATTGAGCAAATGGAGAGGACAAAGACTGTAAGACACCTCTTTCGGGGGCATTCGTCACTTGTGAGGGACAGCTCTTGTTATCTTAGAACATCAATGGGAAGAGTAAAGGAGAGTTCCATTAGAATTAATCATTCAATTTTTATTGTATACTTAAAGCCGCCTGAGGCAGTCTTTTTTATCAGGACTTTATTTTCTAAAAAAAAAGTAAGAAAATAATAAGTACATGTAGTGATGTAAACAGGTTACTGAATGAACATCTGACGAGAAACACCTTTATGCACACACCTACATAGCGTGGCTGCTGATCTTACCATTTCGAAAC
The DNA here is from genome assembly GCA_022818135.1 of Saxidomus purpurata. Lineage (NCBI taxonomy): Eukaryota > Metazoa > Mollusca > Bivalvia > Venerida > Veneridae > Saxidomus > Saxidomus purpurata. Next base: position 37,596,142 of record JAFMSR010000004.1, on the reverse strand, counting down.
ATAATTTTAAAATGTTCAAGATGTGATACTCCAAACGTTTTTAGTTTTTGCTACTTATGTACAAGCGTGGCTGCCAGTGAGCGTGGTTAATTTCATCATTAGATGTCTAGTAATTGTGCATGTGTATCTTTTGACGAAGCAGCGGTATTAAGCTCGCTGTGGAACTCTTCAACCGCCAATGAAATGACGAGTAAAATTTTTAACAGTTTTTGCAATGAAAAATATACGCTGTAAGATACTTTCTAATTGGATAATACAGGGTGCATGGAATCACAAAAACAAACGAAAACGACCCCGAATTAGACAGAATAGGGACCGAAAAACAGTTAATGCAGACCGAAGACTTTTGTATTTTCATAAGATACTGTATGATTTATAATTTAAGTTATAAAAAAATAAGGGAATAAAGAGTTTTGCAAATAGTGAAGTATTTGCTTTTGGGGGGGGGGGGGGGGGGGCATTTTTACTTGATTTCTCCAAGAACCTCTATAGAGATAATTAGAATAGACAATAAAATACCTCAGTCTTTCTTGAATGGGATGATGATTCAAGTACGTATATAATTCATATCTATCAACATTATAAGTAAGCAAGTAAGTAAATAATTTTATAGTGACATGTGTAATCATTGTTACAAAGCAAGATAACACTAATACATACAAATTACACCCGGCTCATTGGACCAATAAGTCATTTTGAATCTTTTTAGCATATACTACATAAATATGTACATAAAGTCACAAGTTTTACAAATAAATAATACAGTGTGAATTAAGCTCTATCTCTCTCTGCTAAGATTTAGATATAGAGAGACAGTATCATTAATTTAGTAATACATTAATGAATTCAAATGCTTTCGAATAAATTATCTATAAATGTTTTCTCTTCTGTGTAAGTAAGTATTTGGCAAGTGCCCGAGGTTTATTTTTAGTCAGATATATTAATTATTCATTTACTGTCAAATTTATCAGTACCACAAACATCTGCAAAAAAAATAAAATCGAATCACAGTCAAACCAATCTGTCAGTTTTCCATTTATCCTTATAATAACAATAGCTAGAATGTTGATACATGATTTAGCAGAATTGTACAGTTTCCTATCAATTCCATTAAGAAAAAGTTTATATAGCATCATGTCACGATTAATAAAGTCAAAACATTTCCGAAGATCTATAAAGGCGGGGAAGACATTAGAGATGTTCCGAATGATACTATTCAGAGTAAATAATAAAGGAATGATCTTCGCAAGACCGATTTTTCCTGAAGCCGTTCTGTTCATCTTTTAGAATATCTGAATTCTCTAAATAACGTGTTTATTTATGAACGATGTATATAATTTACTTGCACATGATAGCAAATTTACACCTCTGTACTTCATTGGGACACGGTGATCAGTTGTTGGGTCTTTATGAACTGGACCAATGACACCTTTTTCCATATTGTACGGATAATACTTGAGTCAAATATAAGCTGACAAAGCTGATGAAGTACACTTGTAACTGATTGAAATTTCAGAACTGAATGTTGTCGTGACCGCATGCTGATTTAGAGTTTGCGTTTTCCACTACAAAGCAAATTTCTTCAATGATGATAGCTTTATTTAAGAAGTCATTTGGTGTGTAACAAGGATGATCCCTGTTGCTTTCGAAAAGGATTCTGTGTATTTTTGGACGTTCAAAATGCTCTGCGTTGAACTCTGTTATCAACACCGTTATACAGATTTTTTAAAGTATTTTCTCCATTTTTCTAAAACTAGTTTTTCATCGCAAATTACACGACCGTTAAAATCCGTGATTTCTACTGGAATTGATTTGTCCGTTCTCGGTCAAAGCTTGCTTATTTTATCCAGAATTAATTAGGGTTTGATGTTGACATTGATTCAATGTCATTTGCTAGTGAGTTTCTGTACTCATATTACGTATCATCTTATCAAAAGTGTCCCTGGCTAGCATATAATCCCGCCTTTATGCTGTTATCACACTTCTTGATTCCCTGCCTTTTAAAAATGACCTCTCTTTTATAAATAAGTCCTTCAATAGATCTGGTAATTCGTAATTCCAATAAGGCTTTCTTTTCTTGAACTTTTTATTGTTTTTACAGAGATATATTTAGGCATAGTCCTGTTCATTTCTGTAAGTATGGCTTCGCTAAAACTTTCATAAATGTTGTCAATGTCTGACTGAATTTCTCTGCTATTAACTATCTGAGAAATTATATTTAGCATGGCCAGTCGGCCTTAATTATAATCCATAAAATTCTGTTTAGTTTAAAACGTGGGCGTCTGATCTCGTGATCCGTATTCAAAGTATGACCCATATACTGACGGTGCGTAAAATAAAGTCAATACAGAATGATACGGTAAACGCGGCCGTTCTCCAAGAAATCCGTGAAGATCGTTTTACTCAAAAATTATTATATTTTGTTACCTCCAAATTAATGTTAATAATCGGATTACATATCCCGGTCATGACATGGACGTGGACAGATATCGTTTTGTTTGGAAAGCCATGTGTTCTTTCGTTTCTCTGACTTTATTGATATTTGATTTAATATGTAGGCATGAAATAAACTGAACAAGCAATTGTCCATTCTTATGATGATATTTAAATAATTCAAAAAATATATCAAAACTAAACAATAGTTTATGAGAAGATGTTTAACAAGAACTACCTCGAAAAATACAGTCGGCACAATTTTAGTATATGAAAGCGATTGTTAGTTAGATGTTTATAGTAAAAAATAATCTTATTCAGTTGGAAGGCGTTAAATGTCACAAGGCACATAATCTTGACCGGGATTCGAACTAATGAACCTTCTCTAGCAAAGTTGTTAAACCTAATGCTATCCCGACTCAGCTAACCGGCCACTTGTCAAATTTTTCTCCAATAGTAATTAAATATCTATCGCGACATGTGTATCAAAAAACAAACTTAATCCTTGTTTTCCTTATAAATATGCTACTCGAATAATTGACGGTTATTCGATGGCCGAGAAAATATAAATACTCTACACTTATAATTTACAGATACATGTAGAAAGCTTAGTCATTGAAACAATCTTGACATTGCTAGCCCGTTGATCTATCAAAAAGGCTGGGAAATAAATCATAAAAGCACACAACAATTGACATGACAATAATGCGATTATACATCAGACATAGTAAATCTAATTCCCTAGTTGCACTTATCAAATTAAAACCACAGCATAATATACACTTGCCACTTGCCACGCTTGTCTAATCTGTGGCAGAAAATACACTGGGAAAACAAACACAATTAAATACGTTAATGACGAGAATGATTATATACATGTTTAATAGTAACTCCGTTACAAACATTCTGCCCGTTAGGAGACACAATAATCATGAGTCTAAACCGTTCACACCTAGATGTTTTTACAATGGGATCTTCTGACTTCCAATTTGGACATGCATATTGCTTTAAATGAGTATGTTTTGCTGAATTGTGATCCAAAAATCCTGAGTAGACTAGATAGTTTTTGTCGTTGGCTTCGAAGCATATCTATTTGAAAATGTACAGTGTATGTATAGGTAAAAGACACTAGGAAGAAATGAAAGGATGAACCTGTCATCTAGAGCATGTTTAACAAGCAAGCAGTCACGGACAATGGTTATCTGCAAACTTGAGTTGCCGAAACGAGTAAATGAAAGTATTGCACATGCATTTATTTTATCTTTTGATTTGATGTGCCCAGAATAAACATTTATAGCCACCATGCTTATCTGACGTTTGATTTAAGTCTATACCTGGCCGTGATATTTAATTTAAACTATCCCGAATTTGTTCGGCGATAAAAAAATATTTCTGATTGAATATTACAAATTTTAAAGGTTTTGAAAGCAAATAAAGAGCCAGTACACTTGCTCTTGTCCCGAGCAAATTCGCCAAATGCATTTTAATTTCTTGACTGTCCGGTTTTTTACTTCACTATACGATTAAATTGACCTAAAAGATACGAATGTTTAATTACATCAAAGGACTTTGATCACCAAATAACTGAATTCTCTATTGTTAAAAGCACATTTCGGAAGCAGAATAAGTATTATGACGCACCAAAACATACACTGAGACTGGTTGCAGTTGCTAAGCTTTTGGAAAAACTTACGAAAAACTACCAACGAAGAAAACGTCTGGTTTAATTAAAAATACAGCCATATGTTTTGCAGTATCATGTCAAGGCTTCCAAATGGGTTAGGGAGGATATCTGTTTGGGGTTTTGGGGATTATTTTCCTTTCTTGCATTAAAATTAGATTGACTGTTTCGCTATGAGCGCTCCCATTCATACATTTATTCATTTTCATTTGTTTCGGCTAACCTGTAATACACTGCTGAGTGAATGACAATATCAATATGTATGATCATCATATTGACAATATCAATATGTATTGACAATATCAATATGATATGAATGATATCACACCAGTTATGTTAAATAGACCAAATATGTGTACTTTGTCCTATACTACCATTATATTGTCGTTAACATTGTTGCTATGGTCCGCTTAAAATAAAAAATAAAAACTTATTCTTACGTGACTTACGAGTTTGTTTCTTTAACAAAGAGTAAAAATTATGTTTTATTATGCCATAAACAATGACGTTAAATAAATTTACGCGTAGAAAATAACGCTTTGTATCTATTTACCTTTTGTTATATGTGGGTGATTAGAATCGAAATAACATCCGTTTCAGCGTTGCTATCGTATAATAAACAACCCTTTGTCAATTACTGCGCATCAAAACTCGAAATCATAATTTATTAGACGATGAACAGCGTTGAAACGGATGTGTTTTCATAATTTAAGACAGTCAATATTTTACTTGTACAAACGTTGGTTGTTCGTTTGGTTTTAGCTTTTGTTGTTGGCGTAAGAAGTAAAGTAACACCAATGCTTTACGAGAGAACTAGTAGACTAGGGAAATATTAGGTTAATCTTACATACCATTAGTACCCAGATAGTATTGACATTAATGTTCTCTCTGTATCTAAGTGACAATTTACGTCACCTTTCTTTTTTAATCTAGTCTCTATGGGCATGTTCATTCTTTGATGTAGACAAATAAGCTGGAAATTTATGAACATATGAGGGCTATAAAAAATGAAACGTTAAAGCGGGACAGACAGTAGTCTGAAAACTTTTTTTCACACTTCAAGGTCATTTAACTTTTAGATAAATTGTATTTACATTTGTGTGAGAAATAATTATCTTCATCATGAATTGTTAAATGATATCCTTAGAATGTCTTGAATGTCTTCTAGTTAAAACAAAGTTTCCATTTTAAAACTTGGAATCAAACTTACGAATTTCGTTTGGTCTTTCATATCGTTTGTTAATTTTCATTTATCATACGTATGAGGTTAGGGTTAAAAGTCACTACATGTATTAATTATTTCATAAAATAACCTTGATATGCTTGTACGTTAGGTTTCTTGTTTTGTCTTCTTCGTCCTGCTATTCCCGGTAGGACAAGTATTTCGTTTATATAATTATACATGTCAATTCATATTACTACATGTAATTACAGTAAAAACTTAAACCCTAAAGGTATACCATTTTTAATAAGTGTAAAAATAAAGCTTTTCGGCATTGGCTGTCTTAAATAGCAAAGTCAAATAACTTCCACTGGTGCTTATTTTCACTGGAGAGGAGTAGAATAGAAATCGCTAGAAGAGACAGAGGGTGGAAAGAGGGTTCGTTATTAAAAGAATACGGACTTAATAATTAATGTAAATGCCATTCATGGATTCCAGAGTCGCAGAAATGATATTTACGAACAAAAGTTTCACAAAATATCAGCCACAGATTCGTTGAATATTTAACTTATTTAACAACAAGTATCCACAAAAAATCGAAAATAAGCAGTTGTATTTTAGAACGAAAGCGTAAAATTCTTTTAAAACGCAAAAACTGTTTTCAATACTATAATGTACAAAATGCTATTTTTAGACCGATGCTGTAAAGGAGAACTCTTCTGGGAAAACAGTATAAATTTCAGAAAGGAATGTTTACTCTAATATTATTTCACAGAAGGGTTATTCAATACAAAATATTAATTACGTGTAATTAAAAACATTACTATAAGTTAGTATTTGATCGTTATATAATGACAATGAGTTTTGAAAATGTTGAGAAAAAAAACTAAATTCACTGACTGATAAACCTACCCGTATTGAATTTGATTAGTTTTCCGTACATTTTTAACAAAAGGTTCTATCCGGCATTCGATCATGATAATGAATGTGTATTCAACAGTTTTATGATGTGTTGCTAATAGTTTATGAACTGACGTATCTTGTTTCGTTATGTAAAAGTTACATGTACAAACTCTGTCAAGTGAATGAAAAGATGATTAAGTATTACGTCGCGATTCATAGTGTGACGAAGTGAAGACTTGTTTATTTAGCTAGTCTTTTGATTAATATATAATGAATTGATGATTTAGTGTCATTGGATGATAAAGATAGATATGTCTTCTAAACACTTTTATCTGAAATAGACTTAAGAACTTTTTTTTGCTTAATCAGTAATGATGGTAGTAATGCTGTTATTTTTATGGGGTTCTCCAAGAGGAAAAAGAAATACTATGATCCCAATTTTTTCTGATTATTTTGTCAAGAAAACATAAAATAAAAAGAAATTATTTTTATTTCAGTGAAATATCGATTTTATTTCGCAAGTGAACACCAAAAACTGACTACGCCACTCCTGAAAATATCAATGTTTGCTGTTAACTAGAGAAATAAAATCGATATTTCACTGAAGCGAATAAATACCCTCTGTTTAGTACAGCCAATAACGGAGATGATTAAAGTGATATTTCAATATTAACATTATTTTCGCTGTCATTATAAGAAATTAGGCTGGATATGGATAACACAGTGAAATGGCTATTTTTTACTTTCAATGTTGAATGTCGTCATGTTTGTGTATTGGAACTTTTTATGAAATAGATAATGATTAAACATGTATGTTTTGAGGTAATAGGCTAAATATGGTAAAATTAATCATAAGTTACACTAAACACATTTAGCATAGGACTGCCTTGACCTTGTCAGTAGTAGGAAACTGATGGTGCAGAATCCCTCGAGGGAGGGAAAACGCATCAGATCTTAAAGTACATTGGGATAAAACGCACCGTCGAGGGATTTTGCACCATCAGTTCCAAATGCACAATAAATTACATAGGAATGTGAAGCACACCGTGACACTTTATGGTTTAAATGACAATCACCTGAACAAGTAAAATAAGCTTTATAATAACTCATTGCGTCGTAGTATTTAAATGAACTCTGAAAGATGAATAACTTTTGCACTACGTTATTCGTTTAACAGAACAAATGGCTAATAGTTTAAAGACTAAAGGCAACTATCGTAACAATTATGAGGAAAGATAATGAGGATCACTTGATCAGAATGTACACTCTTTTTATGACGTAACATATTATCCCGTCTTCCAAAACTTTTCAAACAAATATCACACTGAATCATCACTGTCGACGATTTCTCTGTGAATGAGGAGGAGTCAGTTGTGCAATCACTTAAGTATTGGTCCAATAGTAGTGATAGTATCAGAATTTATAGGTGTACTTTCCACCTCCTTTTTGGGCTTTTTAGTGCCTTTCCTTCCTGGTGTTTCTCCAGAGTTTTTTCGCTTGAGCGTTTTTCGCACCGTTTTCGTTCGCTCAAGTTCAGACAAAGTCCCAGGTGACTGACGTTCCAACATGCTCTTTGCTATAGCTGTCGTCTGTGCCGACGGTAGGACCATGCGTATATACATTTCGGACCAAGGATCTTTTCTGTCACGAGATCGGTTCCTCTTAAAGGTTTAAGTTTAAATAAGGTTTAAATCCTTGATTTAAGGGGTTTTCTAAATATATCCATCACCTTTTACAAATTATGTCTTAACTCTTCCAATACCAATTGGTAACTGAGATGTCGATCAACTCAAAGTATTGTAATATTATATTTATTTATAATGCTAATAATTTTTATAGCTTCTAAAGTCCTCCGCTCTACATCAGTTTTGTCCTTAGATTATGTTTAAGATGACTCAAAAATGTTCTTCTTTCCTGAAATATTTCTTCACAGCATACGCATTTGTTGGAATAATAATCCTGTGTATGCCATACTCGAAAATGATGCAAAAGGTTTCTCCAAAACAAAAAGTAATAACCACATTTTATGCACTGAAATATGAATGTTTCTACTTTTGTTTCCATTTAAAATTAATGTTAATGTTTACTCAATCCAACAACGGTTTAAGTTTTCAGTAAATTTCTCTGATACTTTTAAATCAGTAAATTCCTCATGTTACAAACATTAATGCTTCTGTGTAAATGAATGAGGTAAAAGTGATGTTCCCTCCTTTGGAATAAGGATGTTTAAACATAAACAGGTTTTAGTTTAGCAATTCACCTCCTGTTCTCCAGGGATTAATATCTACATACATATTATCATTATAGGGAACTTGTCAAACAAATCTATAACTTTTACAAATATGTAACTAATCAAGTGACCAGGCTTCATAAAAGGCATAAGTTGAAAGTTAAATAAGCGACCGTACATTATATAGCTCAAATTCAAGAATACCATGGCTACACATTGTAAATTCTTTAACATAAGTTAGGAAGCAAAACGTCTGTTTCTCCAATACAATATCGATGTGCATTACATTTTACACTTATTCACTATAAAAAGAATTATTTAGGCGTTCATCTTTGTGTATTTGTAAAAACGTTGTTCTAAGGATATACTAAAAGTTTTAAATTAAATCTAAATAAATAAATATCACATATGTAATATATACGTAAAAGCAAAACAGAATATGAATCTGCTATAAAAACTATTGTATGTATGTATATTAACACATTAGCGAACCTTCTGTGTAATAGAGCAGATAGAAGTGGTTCACTGACTGTTATAAATGATTACTGGCGCGTGATTTGAATTCGATATTTATTAAGTTTATGTTTAACAGACGCATCTGCATTTTGCAACTGATTTTCTAACGTATTTAAGTGATCCTCATTATCTTTCCTCATAATTGTTACGATAGTTGCCTTTAGTCTTTAAACTATTAGCCATTTGTTCTGTTAAACGAATAACGTAGTGCAAAATAAAGTTATTCATCTTTCAGAATTTATTTAAATACTACGACGCAATGAGATTATTATAAAGCAATTATTTTAACATTACGTTCAGGTGATTGTCATTTAAACCATAAAGTCAGTCACGGTGTGCTTCACATTCCTATGTATATTTTAACTTTAAGCATCCGTGCACTTTACGGAACTGATGGTGCAAAATCCTCACGGTGCGTTTTCCCTCCCAATGTACTTTAAGATCTGATGCGTTTTCCCTCCCGTGAGGGATTCTGCACCATCAGTTTCCTACTACTCTTGTCTTGTCGAATTACAATAAACTGACACTGAAATAAGAAATACGTACAAGACTCGTGATGAAATATATAATGTTATTACTTTATAGTACAGTAGTACAACTATTTTGCCAATTAAGATGAGTTGGTTGTCATAGTTAGAATGTTGTTTGGATTTCATCAACACAGGCTGATTTTTACTTTTATATTGTGAATGACTTTATGTTTGTATATTTGAACAGTTCATGAAATTATAATTTGATAAGTAAACCCTACCTACAATACAGAACACGTTTTGGAAAGTGATTGGTCTCAAGACCACTGAAATGGTAATAGTAGAAGATCATCTAACAAGAGCTGTCAGTAGGATAGCGCGCTTGACTTTTTTCAGTGCTTGCCAATAAAACAAAACTTTGTCAGTAAAAAAAACCAAGGATGTGTATAAAAAGGGCCACAAGTAGCAAGATATTAAGTCAAGAGTTATCAAACTTAATTGATTGATATCTCCGAATACTACAGCAAAGTTTGAAATTGATAATTCAAGTGGTAAATGATATATGTGCATGACAGTGCCATTTGCACACATAACTGTAACTAGGAATTTCTAGGTACAAATCAAGAAACATTTTTTCAGGGTTACCTTCTCTTGCTTATAGACAGGTGTCATAATGGTACATAAGTTTTTCAACTTTCAAAGTAATATCCCAAATGGAAAAGTCAACAAGAAGACAAGAATGAAAATTTTGAAATTTGAATAAAAAGACGAAAAGGGCAATAATTCAAATGAAATCCGTGACAGAGTTACCTTCTCCTGTCTGTGTTTCGGAATCAAGATGATTAAAAAGTATTCTAACTTTCAAAGTAATATCATAAACAGTTTAGTCAAAAAGTGGACTGGTACCAAAAACTTAACCAAGCTCAATACACTTTCTAAGTCAAAAAGGGCCATAATTCTGACCAAAACCTTGACATAGTTATGTTATCTTGTCTGTAGATAAAGGTTTTGATGGTAAACAAGTATGGTACGTAAGTTTCAAAGCCATACTCTAATGGTTTTACCCTAGGCGAGTAGGATAGCTTCGAAAAGTTGAGCTAAAAAGTGTTTCTCAGTATTCAATAACAAATACAATTTGTTTTGCTTTGGCTGTAAATAACGCATGACGCTATCAATTAAAATTGCGCCAATGAAACCTCACCCATTGTTGATGCCGGAGTAGATATAACAAAAGAATCCATTCAAACCTTCTTCCATGTGCATTGATTTGTCGTAGGTAAAGTCCGATTTGATTCGTATTGAAATCACTTGATTTACACCAATTAATTTCTTAATCGTACAGTAATGGTATCACGTATTAGTTTCGGTACTCTGATTGGTTAAACGGACGCTACACATTGCTCAATTTATTGCATTATAGTTGTATTAAAAACATATGAGAATTTTTATGAGGTATTACATACATTTCCGTTACATTTGTTGTTGTTTGTGTTGTATAAGAGGCACTTAAAATGTATATTTAAACTTTGACAATTACAGAACGTACAATTATTCTTTATTATTATCCAATTTGGATGCATTTAGGTAATAAATCTTTTTCATTTGTTTCATTGTTGTACTGTGCGACGGTTACCGCTTCCGGTTAAAAACAAAATCAACGTCAGGGGTGAGGTGTGTGATTCTAAAAAAAGAATATGCGATGAAGAGGTTAATATTCGAACAGCTCCATCATATTCAGCTCGTTGAAACTACTATTTGTATTTTATAAATCCAGTATACGTCTGTTTCTTTTCTATTTTATCCATCAGTATCTATCCTTCAATTTTATATGAATTTATTGATTTTAGAAAACTAAGAAGTTAAAGAACTTTCAATGAATAAAGAAGTTAATGTTTAACGTAAAAACCTTATCGACAAGGGAAAGATATAAATTAATTTTACATACCGTACGTTCTTGGTACCATTGACATTAATGATTCAACTGTATCAAGGTGACAGTGTTAGTCGATGTTCCTCCATAATTCCGTCTCTGAGGACATGCTCAGTCTTACATAGACAAATAATCTGATATTTTACGGACAAATGATGGCAATAAAAGACTATACGTTACAATAGGAGAGACAAAAGCTTTAATTTATGTTTTTCGGAGGTTTATCGAAAAATAATGGTAGATTATGTCTCGATAAACTCACTGTTAACTCAGTTAACTTATCAAAAAGTTCTACCCTGATTAACGTCAGAATGCTTGTCGTAAAAATGACGTCATGTTTGACATTCTATTTAAACAAACTCGACAAAACGTAATGACCTCTTTATTCTACATTACTGTGTGATAAGTGATAATGGTTTCATTGACAATAGTGTTTTTATCGCAAGAAAACTCTTGAAGAACTACATGTATTTAATACAGAACTGGAAGATTGTTTGATAGGAAAGACGGCCCTATATCTCGTACTTGTTTACTTTTGCTCTACATGGCATGGTCAAGTGCAATGAAAGTGAAATCAACAATAAATATTTTAAACGAAATTTTGCTATATTCTGATGATGTGCCCTAAGTTTCAACCAAACATCGCCTAATTTTCAACAGATCATGATCTGTGTACAGTATATTATTTAAACTATAACCATGTTTCGCGAAAACTGCATATGACTTTTAAAGTATTGACAAGATTTTTATATTAATTCGATGTAATATGTTAACAGGATAGCATTCAAATTAGATGTAATAAGTAAAGTGTTCGCTAGACATAGTTCAATTTAAGGTACATGTATAATTAAACTCATTATCCAATTTTTCTGTGGCCATGCTGTCATATACATTCTGTTTTAAAATGCCACGAAGGAGTAGTTTCTAGAAAGCAATGGCAACACGATATATTTGTTCCTCATAAATCAGCTTTCTGAGAACATTAAAGGAAAGATTAAAGGAGACTATCGTAATGAGATTTTCATTCAATCATTACTAAACTCAAAATACATTATCATTGCGTAGGAATTCCTCGTATGACTACACTCGTAAACAATTAAAAAAAATTACAAGAAGGTTAGCTTTAATATATGGCAAACATTACAATTACTATAATAAGGTTATTCAGATTACTAAATTGAAATTAGGATTCAGAAAATATATTCATCAAAAACACGTGACATTTCTGTCAACCTACATAGATGCTAAACAAGGCTTAAGAAGGCAATTTATAGAATGAAGTACGAATACATTTTCTATATTATAGGACAGCTGGCGACCATAAAATATACACCTATATCTCAATGACACAAAATTAGGAAATATCACGTCATTTGAAGGTATATTAATGGACATTGACAAGTTAAAAATAACCGTTACCTGAATGTGAGTGCAAATCGCAGCAATGTACGTAAATTTTAAATGGAAATAAAAAAACATTTAAAAATATATATACATGTAATCTTGCCAGTAAACTTGGATGGCAAAGTTTAACAAAATGTTTAATTTTAACAAAATACATGTTTTCTTTTAATTCTAATGATAAGCACGATGATGGTGATGATGAGGCTGCTGCTGCTGATGATCCTGGTGATGAGTATGATGATGATAATTATGATTATATAAACTTGCGCGTTAGTTACACGGGGCTATTAAATGCTTTCTAAACATACGAAATAAATTAGTTCAAAACAGTGCCAGGAAAAATAACTACTGTGCAGTCAATTATCCAATTTTTTCAGATCAAACAAAATGATTCTTCAATAGAGCACTACTAGAATAGTACGTGTGTCATGAATACGATGACAGTACATTCGTTGTTGGTTAAGGAGTATAACTAAATAAGTTGTTGTTAGTTAGTATTCGACCAAACACACGATGAAAATTACCTATGAACATGTTGAAAAACAAATAAATACCACTAATTGTGATACATAAATCCAAACTGAATTTGATTAAATTTCCGTACAGTCTTACAAAATGTTTTAGCTGGCATGTATGAGCTGGTGTATCTACTGGTTTAGTACTGTAAAGGTTGTGCGAACTCAGCCAAGCCCAAATAACAAGAGTGGCAGCTGTATTTTGTAACGAAATGTTTAAAACTGTTCTTTCGTAATTTCCAGTGAAAAATTATTTCTTTTCAAAATAATATATAGAGGATAATTGTTGGTTTCGGTGTAAGATCACGTTATAATTTCACCGATTGGGCACCAAAAGAGATATATTCACGAGTGGCGCAGCCACGAGTGAAAATAATTACTTTTGGTGTTCAAGAGTGAAATGTATGACATCGATACCAACATTTTTTCTGTTTATTTTATGTCTCAAACTCTACCTTTGTTAAGTTGGTTTCAATAAAATGTCGAAAATCGCGGGAAACGTCACCAGAAAGCGCCACAAGCATGACGTCATTTTAACGACGTCATCGTTATATGGTTTCCGGCGTTCATTACGTTCGGTATACTTTTTGACGTTAATCCGGGTAACAGATTTTGATAATTTTCACTGCGTGGACAGTGAGTTTATCGGAATTTAATCCACCGTTATATTTCGATAAACCACTGAAAAACATAAAATAAAATAACATCAAATATAACGTAATACATTGTAGCTAGATTCAATAACACAAGAAGAATCTACATAGCATTTTGAGAAAATATGTTGAAATGTTGGTGAGTTTGGTTTGACGGCACAGCTATACTATACGTTTATATTAGAACTTCAAAAACGTTTGTAACGCTGTATAATTTGATTCTGTATCAATTAAAAAAACACAGAAATTTCATAGAAAGTACAGGATTTTTTTTACTGGAACATTTTTATTGGATGATTCATTCTAAATGTGTTCATTTCCGACACGGCTCGAAGAACCTTTCTTACACCAAAATCAGAGAGCGAGTAGCTTAAACAAATGATTAACGGTAGAACACGTAGCTATGGAAGACAAAAGCAATACGGCCTTCTACATGCCGCTTTGACTGTGATAGATAATCATAGTTTGGCAATTCAATGTTTATAAATATCTATGAAACAATCATGTCATTCCAAGAGTATTGTAATACTTGACATCGTAATAAAACATGAAACAACAGCGTAGAAAATATCATATTAATAACTAAACATGTATGTCTCCAGATAATAGACAACGCATGGTAAACAATGATCATAAGTTACACTAATCACATTATCATCACAGCACTGCCATGACATGTGTCTTGTCTAATAACAATAAACTGACACTGAAATAAGAAATAAGTCATTAAGTACGACACTCGTGACAAAATATATCATGTTATTACTTTATAGTACATTTTAGTGTAATAGTACAAACAGTTTGTCAATTAAGAAGATAATTACTGTATTGTTTTAATATTAACATTATTTTCGCTGTCATAGCTAGAATTTACTCTGAATTTGGATAACACAGTTGAAAGGCTATTTTTTACTTTTGATGTTGAATGTCATCATTTTTGTATATTTGAACAGTTTATGAAATTGAAATTTGATATAGTAAACTCTACCTACAGCACTTGCGTTTTTCAAAGTGTGACCGGAATACTACTGAAATGGTAATAGTAGAAGAACATCTTAACAATCTCGGTATTCAAAATATTTCGGCTGTCAATAACGCATGACGCTTCCAACTGAAATTGCGCCAATAAAACCTCGCCCATTTGTTGATGCCAGAGTAGTTATAACAAAAGAATCTATTTAAACCTTTTCCATCTACATTTATATGATTCGTATTGATTCCAACCTGACGTCATGCTAAATAAACGCACAGTAGAAAGGTGCCACGTATTAGTTTCGGTGCTTTGATTGGTTACATCAACATTGCATCGTTTATAGAATTATAGCTATTTAATATGACAAAATATGAAAAATGTAATAAGGTACATTTTGTAATATATGCATTTCCGTTACATTTGTTAAAGATGTTTGTGTATGAGCTAAGATAATGAAATATAAATTAAATTTCGACAATTACAGAACCTTCAATGATTCTCTCTATAAGTATGCAAGTTGTATGTTTTTTTGATTATGAAGCATTTTATTTGTGTTATTGTTGTATTTATATATCGGTATCTGGAACTTGCCAGTAGCGAACTAGTCAATATAACAAATGTAACAAGTACTGTGCGACGGTCACCACTTCCTTTTTAAAGCAAAATCAACGTCAGGCGTTTGGTGTGAGATTCTAAACAATGCACGATGAAAATGATTACATTCGAGCAGCTCAGTCATATTCAGCTCATTGAAACTACTGTTTGTTTTTATCAATCCATCGACCACATCGAATTATACTTCTGTTTTTCCTTTCTATTTTATCCACCAGTACCTATCCTTCAATTTCACATGAATTTGTTTACATAATTTCAGAAAGCTATGTTAGAAGTTAAAGAATGAATAAAGAAGTTGATGTTTAACGTAAAAACCTAATTGACTAGGGAAAGGTATTAGTTGATTTTACATACCGTACAATCCCTGATTCCATTGACATTAATGATTCAGCTGTATCAATGTGACAGTATAAGTCATTTTTCCTCCATAATTCCGTCTCTGAGGACAAGTTCAGTCTTTCATAGACAAATAAGCTGCTATTTTATGGACAAATGATGGCAATAAAAGACTATACGTTACAAAAGGAGTGGCAAAAAGCTTTATTTTATGTTTTTCAGAGGCTTATCGAAATATAACGTTGGAATAAATCCGAAAAACTCACAGTTCATTTCATGCAAATATTTAAATATTCTACCCGGATTAACGTCAAAATGTATACCGAGCGTAAAGAATGCTGGAAACCATACGACGATGACGTCGTTAAAATGAAGTCATGTTTGCTCTGCTTTCGGATGACGTTTCCTGCGATTTTCGACGTTTCTATTTAAACAAACTCAACAAAAGTAGAGTTTTAGACATAAAACAAACAGAAAAATTGTTGGTATCGATGTAATACTCGCATTACGATGATTTATTCGTGAACACTAAAAGTAGTTATCTCGTGAAAATATCACTTTAAGTGCTCATTCGGTGAAATGATAACGTGATATTACACGGAAACCATCAATCATCCTCTATCAATACTTTTCTATTGAAAACCTAGTCTTCTAATTACTGTGCATGTTATGTTACCGAATTATTTTGATTTAAACAAACCGTTCTTTTATCTTATTTTGTTATGCTAAATTTATAGTATGTAAGAAGACTTTAGTTCCAAATATTTTATTGAAAAGGTATTTCCTTTTGTTCCTTCATCTTGCTTTCTTAACCTTTCTTCGATCTAAGAGGACTGTCAAGCTTACCGAGTCCCGATGACATATTGTTTTTATAAAGTTTAAATTACACGAATCTCCTTGCTGTTTACATCTTTCAAAAATGTTTACTTCAATGCAAACCAAAGGTTTTAACGTTTTGTTTTTGCCAATCCAACACATTTCTTATTAAAGTTCGATCGCTCTGTCAGCTGTAAATTACACAACAGACGTTCGTGCGAATGTCTACATCTCGCTAAGACGAGAACCACGATTTTCCCTCGACTTATTTTCTATTTACATTTATGCAACCATTACGGTGTCATATCCGGAATACTTTCTTCGCCAGAAATGGCTTCTAACAATCACATCTATTATAGACGCCTAAAAGCTCTACATAAATAATAGAAAATATAATGCATGTTGCCATAGCAACATATTCTTTTAAAAAATTCTCTTAATAATTTCAATATAATTGTGAGTATCAGACGACTGCGTCAAAATCTTTCAGTATTTCAACCTTAGAAGAGCTCACATTTCCAAGCACAGCCACACTGCTTCTATTCTCACTCCACTCGAAATGAATGTTTAACATTCAGCAAAACAGAAAACCTAACAATGACGTCAAAAAACTACTACTGGCGTAGTAAGCTTCTTTATTTTTATATTTGATAGAATCGTTATTTCGGTCCGCTATATTTAGGACGGCTTTGGATAATATTTATGTAAGTGAAGTAGTAAATAGTTCTTTGTACACGTACAGATTTTATTGTACACCAGCTTTGTTAGTAAAGTAGTGGATATTTTTTGCACACATATTTTGAAATGAATGAAATCGCCTACGAAAATAAGATAAAGAATGGATTAACATCACTCTTCAATGTGATTTAGTAGTAATTAGTAGCTTACAGTATATTCACTCGATTGCTGAGTGTAGCGTGAATGGTTGCATACATTGCCTTTAATTGCAATTACTAACCATTACACCAGTTTTGATGTTTACTAAATTTGCTTCGTCTTGATGCTAGGCATCAACATTTGACTTGTCTCGTCTGTTACATTTTCATTTTTACAATACATTTTAGTGTTAAAATCATCAATTATAGTCATTCCTTTTAAAGCGAAGAGAAAAAAGAAATTCAACAAGAAAAAATGAACGATCAGGGCATGAGATAAGACAAGTTCAACAAAAGAAACAATAAAAGGGGCTCTTATGTAGAATATATCACCCCGTGACTAACGGGGTGGGCTTTTGGTATATAAATATTTTTAACTCGCATCAAATCTGCTGCTCTAGTGTAGTAGGTTAAGCCGCTGTAAATTTTGTAAGCGCAAAGATGCGAGTTCAAAACCGGCTCGGGTAAATTTTTTTCACCTTATTTTTAGCCTTACACAAAGAAAAAATCTTGATGTGACAAATTGAATATATAGATTTACCAAAAAATTAAAATTTACAAACTTTGGCCTTTAAGATAAAAGTTGTAATATGTGGAACAGTTTTGCTCAGGTTACAAAAATGTCGGTAGCTGTCTCTCGAAAGGAGAAAAAAATGAATTAGGACTTGGCAATAACTTATCAAGTTAGGACACTGTTCGAAAGCCCGCTGTGATGCTTTTGTATCACAGATTTCTTGTTTCATTTGTTACAGCACCAACTATATACTTAAGTATCTAGATATATGAAAGCTTAGAACACATGGTTGCACAAAACGCTCTGTCCTCAGCGGGATAAATGGTACTTAGTTTATCGTTTATTAGTATGCCTCAATTTAGTATCAATGTTTAACTGCCATACACAAACAGTTAGCATTCATACTGTTTCTGTCAAGGCAGCACGTTACCGCTAGAAATATACTGTGAGGCATATAACAGTATAAACAAACATTTTAACATGATACTTGGAGAAATCCACGCTATGTAGTATGGAAAAATCAACATAATCTTTAAAATAAGATAGACATTAACTACAATCAAGATACATTTGTACAATATACGTAATGCACTTAAGACATATTCAACGTTTCGTACAGTTCTTATTCAGTTGCCATAACATCACTTAGAACTGCTAATTAGTAATTACATATAAGGCCTACATAAATATCATGAAATATGCCAATGCAGAGATTGGCACTGTCCCAAAACCAAAGTTCTAATCTCACAGCGGAACCTTTTTGTTGTCTTCTTGTTGAACGTGCTTTTCTAGCTTTGCAGATTATGAAATATTTATATTCTCTGCTATATAACTAGGCATTACTTGTACGTTAGCCCTCGGTGTTTACCCTTGTATTCTGAAGTAGAGCTAAAAGTAAAGCCTGAGCGTTTCCAAATGATTTATAGTGCTTGTATAACGCTGGGACTCATTATTGCACTTTCTAAATTAAGGTGCTCCGCAGTTATAGTAATTTTTATTTCTTAAGGAAATACTTGACGTCAATCCGCCCTTATTGGTGTATACGTAATACGATATTTATAGGTACTCAGCTAGGCATTTGTGGCAATCTTCTTTGTTCATTTAATTAATCAAATTGGCATCTTATCACATATATCGTTCAAAGTGTGGCTATGACATTTAACGTTCTTATTATAATAATCTTTGGTAAAGTTGTATCAAAGAAAACTATAATTGATTGTTAATACATCAAATAATGTGAAGAAATCTTAGAAGCCGAGTAAATGTAAATGACAAAGGTTATATAGAATCACTACACAGTTAAACAAGTCATACAAATATAAAAGGATTACACTTTTACACAATAAGTAAGGATTGCCTGGTTAACATATTATTTTGTTGTTAGAATATAATGTAAGAATTATGATGGAATACCAATAATATAGTTTCAATATAATGATATAAGTTTTTGTAAAGTCACAACATGCTTCCGGATAAAGAAATTTCGCATTTTTTCAATAAAATATTTGTCTTTGGTTATAACAGAAGTAAAATCATTTAGAGATAACAGAAAGTAGAAACAAAATAACTGGATCAAAGAAATAAGCGAAATTAAGTGTTTCGGTAACGTAACAGCAATCGGAAGTCAGCATTAAAAAGATATAAGCAAACGGTCGTGAAAGGTGCATACCTTTTAACTGACGTCAAACCAAATATCCCAAAAAACATAAACAAGAGAATCTTTGGAAGTATTATAACTTAACCTGAATGTTACAGCTATGCATTCCAGTCATTATCGATACAATCAGCGGTTAAAACTATGCTGCAGTATCGTTAAACTTTCAATAACATAGAGTTGATTAAGAAATAATAAATTGATAAGATACAGTCAGGAATTCGGATGCGTAGTAATTAAATCACGAGTGCGTAACACGAGTGATTTAATTTTCGCATCCGAACGACTGGCTGTATTTTATTTTACGATAAAATACAGAGATGCATATTATTTCAATTCTAACACGAAATTGTCTTAGAAAAATACCACGAACTATGTTCGACGCGTAGCAACATTCTATAGTATCTTACAAGCACGGATTGCGATTAGACGCGTGCGACATTTACCCACATTTTGCCCATGGAAAACGTGATGTATTTTATCGTAAAATAATCATAGCTTCTTTCCCTCAATATCTATATACGAAAAGTTTCGGATCGTGTTAGAATTAAGAAATAATAAATGTGTCCCTGTATTTTATCGTTTAATAAAATACAGTCAGGAATTCGGATGCGTAGTAATTAAATTACGAGTGCGTAGCACGAGTGATTTAATTTTTCGCATCAGAATGACTGACTGTATTTTATTAAAAGATAAAATATAGAGATACATTTATTATTTCGATTCTAACACGAAATAGTCTTTGAAAAATACAACGAACTATGTTCGACGCGTAGCAACATTCCATAGTAACTTACAAGCACGGAATGCGATTGGACGCGTGCGATATTTACCCCACGTTTTGCCCGTGGAAAACGGGCTCTGTATTTTATCGTAAAATAATGTATAGCTTCTTTCCCTCTATATCTATATACGAAAAGTTGCGGATCGTGTTAGAATATTTTACGATTAATGGATGGATGTGATTTATTACAGAAGGTCTCTTAATTGATTTATTGTGGTAAAATGAGGTATTTTTCGCCTTTGGTTCTTCTTTGAAATTGTATTTATTTATTATTTTACGTTCATTGAACACATAATTTATGTTTCGAGAATATAATTGGCTAGATGTAGGATATGTCCCTTGAAATAGTGATCGTAAAAACTCTTAGTATCATTAAACTTTATATCTATATTAGCCTTGATAGGATTTAACCCTTCATATTTTAAAGGGGCATACTCTACAATTAGTAGAATATTTTCTAAAAATGCAAAAACAATAGTAGGCTTAATGCATAAAACAAAATACAATATACGTTTTTGTTCCTTGTATATGTTTTATGTTTGTTTCTGTCCTTTCAGTTTCAGAAGCCATGTGCTTGCAGAGAAAAAACGATGACCAGGAACAAATGGACATGGAATTTAGTTTTCAATTTTAATTCACCAATAGTATCGGCTTTTCATTTGTACCTACAGTCAAACCTTTGAACAAAGACCACACTCGGGAAGAAGTTAAGGCGGTCTTTGATTACAGGTGGTCTTTATTCACAAATGTCTACCATATATTTGTATATTACATGTTTTTCCCTGCTAGTCTTCATTCAGAGGTGGTCTTTATTCAGAGGTATTCTTTACTCGGATATGGTCTTTATTCACATGCTGGTTTTTATTCACATGCTGGTCTTTATTTACATAGGGGTCTTTATTTAGAGATGGTCTTTAACAATTGTCTTTCATTCTTAAATGCTTGGTTTTGATAGTTATCTACTACTGTCTTACTTTTCAATTGTGATATTAATATATAAATACTAGTGTCTTTTCATATTCCGTTGTCTTTCATTTGATATTTATTTCAATTAATTTAAGACTTAATTTACCAATGTCATTCATAATGTACTACACTGGTAACATCATGTTTTTAAAAAGTTAATTTAAGACGGCTTCCTATGTTTACAACACTATATTTAAGGACCACAATGGAAATAAGAGTATTGAGATAATCATTACTCTTTTTTGTGTTATCCTTAACATATAATGTTCTTTGACATAGCTTTTCATTCATGCATGCATATTGTTGTATTGTTAATTGTATGTTTGTGAAACTTTGCCGTGTTGATTACGCATTTTTGTTGAATAAATATATCTATCAAACACGGGTTCGAATGTATTTTAAATAGTTCAGATTTATATCATTTGATAAATGTTACATAACTTACTGTATAGACAAATAATAAGCTATAAAATGCTTCATTCAAAATGAAGACCAAATCCATTTCAGTTTAACATCTAAATCATGTTCTAAAGGCATTATTACAGGTAACATTTTGTTATTGATAAAAATACAATAACTTTTATTTCTACCACCGAATCTGTAAACATAATTTTTATTAAAGTTTTCCTTGAAAGGTTTATTTCATGTTAATCCATATGGCTAAACAGCCTTGATATACATAAACAAAACTGTATGGCGAACAGCAAATAATAATAGTGTAAATATATATGACATAATAATTAATATTACTTAAGTGGAGAAGGTTATACACATTTTTTTCAGCACTGTGTTCTTGATATTTTACATACAAACATATATTTCATGTTCGATCCTGGGCCAGTGTTTTAAATTATTGCAGTTTGACGCCAACAATTCACGAAACGAAACAGAAATGTTAACTAACCGGAGACTATAGGCTAATTCTATCGAACGTTAGGACTGAAAAAAAATCTTTAATGTTTTGAAAATTGTTTTTATATTTAAGAGATAATGTTTTAGATACCAGAATATTAAATAAGCACTGGATTTATTGCAAATGTGTATTAATTTACACTACGCAAATACACAAAATTATGCCCATAAACACATCGCAAAAGCTTGTCCATAAGATTAAAACTTTTGAAGAAGAAGTTATAACGGTTCCAAAATCATTTTAACATTGGTGAAGAAGATTGCTAATTTCGACTTTTTCAATCTTGATACTCTATCTTTGTCTGATATTCTATTTTTGGGGAAAACATTTGACACATACTGTGCTAAAAATTCAAACTTAACCTTTAGACATTGTGACTTTGAGAGATCACCTTGTCACACATTCAAAAGTCTTAATACATTACAAATACTGTAATTTAAGTAATTTTCGCAAGACGTTATTTCGCGACATATGAGCAGACAGACGTATTCGCGAATTTTAAATTTGCGAAAGGAGAATTCTCTACTAGTAAATCTATGTGAAATTAATCTTTCGCGAGATTTTAAAGTAGCGAAGTGGGAATTTTGCGAAAATTAAATCATCGCGGGTATTACCATATTTTCAGTATCTGTTCTTGAACCAAACAACTCTCTATAAAATTCATTAATTTTTACAAAATAACCGTTTTTCCAGTGCACAAAGGATAGTGCTGTCTGAAACGTGGTTCGTTGTTTTGCGTCAAGCTCTAATCAACTAAAAGATTTATCATTGCTGTTGGGCAGCAAGTTTCATGAAATGGATGATTTGAAGCTTATAGTAGCATAGCTCGAATAAAAAAATAGCCACAAGTCCAAACATTTTACAGACTGACGCTCAGAAAGAATTTGCAATGGAATAAATTTATAATCTTTTTACTTGCATGCCAGTGAAACTGATCATCTGAATGGTAAGCTTGACAATCTGTACACATTTTTTTTCTCTGGGTGCTGGTATAATTTCTAATTCCTATTCAACGTATAAACGTCATTACTCTTAGAATACAGAATGTCAGTCAAACCTGTAAAGAAAGACCACTGTTAGGAAGCTACTCATGTGGTCTTCATTTACAGGGGGTCTATATTCACAGGTGTTTCTACTATGTATGAATAGTGCACTGTAATCGCCCTAGTGGTCTTTATTCGCAGGGTGATCTATATTCGAAGGTGGTCTTTTATGGATTGAAAACTTAACTCTGTAAGGCACCTTTAACTGGATAAGGTCAATAAAATACCCTTGCGTTTTCAGTTTTTCATGAACAGTTTTATAACTTTACTGCGAAAATTGTTCACATCTTTCAAGATTATATGGATCTGTTAATTCATACATGTAATTTCTGCAACCGATTTTTCTGTATTTCAAATGACCTTTCAGATAACGGTTTTGTTTATTTCCATGTTTTGCTCACATACATGTATTATGTAAGATTGCTATAAGCATTGTACATAATGCTTAATGTAATAAAATATTTGGTAGTGGTATTTGTATATATTGTTACATCCAAACTGATGTTAATTATGAGTGTAGAGTAATTATACTTTCTCGATCAGTGAATAACGGTCAATATTTCCAATAACATATTTGATAAGAAAAACAAGGAATTCGTTTGTTTTCCTGATTCACTTGTCACGGTACGGACTTAATCACAGTTTGGGAGAAGATGTGTAAGCGGCCGAATAGCTCAGCCGGGAGAGCTTTTGCCCTGTATGCGAAGGGTCCAGGTTTCGAGCCCCAGGCTGGACATCTTTATCACCCTATGACATCTTATTGCAAAACTTTACAGGAATCTTTACTATGAAATCTAGCTACCCATCCCTTTCATAAAATTAATGCTCAAAGTCGTGTCGACAATCTTTTTTAAAGAAAGGAGTGTTGCATAATAAATTTTATTGAATTCACAATTATTTCAAATTATTTGATCTATTTTGACTGGTAATTTTATTTGATATGTGTTGTGTTTTGGTCGTTCAAGAAACGACACACATTTAGCAATTCTGCTAATGCTCCCTTAAAACTGCATTTTCTGTTTAAATAAAAAAAAAAATTTTAACTTCCCGGGGGGGGGCCTCTTTAGAGCAATTACCTCTTTACAACAACAGTTTAAATTTTTCCCAAATGGCCATTTAACCTCTCTAAGGCAACACCTCTCAACAACAACCAAAATCTTTGTCTCCTAAAGGGTGTTGCTCTGCAGAGGTTGTACTGTACCTCTTAGACCTCTTCACGTGACCTTTATTAACAGGAACTGTAGAGTTGAAAAAAGACGTTTATTAAATAGTTTGCTCCATGACCGATGCCAGCCTAAAATCTAGTCGGCCGATAGACTTATAACAAGAGTTTAATGATACAGACTAATTTAAGAGGTCTGAAACGGGAAAACTGACGTGAGTAACAAATCTTAAATTTCAAATTGTCATAAAATATTACTTTTTCATTAAAAGAGAGATGGCAAATGTCCGTTTCTGAATGGTCACAGAAAACGTCTGTTGCTGCTAATCAAAATTACATTTCCTTTTTGGTGTGAAATCGCAGACTTGTTCTTTTCTTACTTTTAATGTGATAAGGACAATAGAAAGTTATGTTTTTTGAAAATTTAGAGATGGACCTGTAACTAAATCTCTCATCAAACACGTTATATACGAGACTATCAGTCCTAATGACTGATTTCCAATGTGTTTAGTTTACTTAGGTTACGTGATTTTTCACATTGACTAGTGACGCAGACTTTATTTATAGACTGCTGATTGTCGACTGAAATTTCCGCAAGTTTAAGTATACACTACATTCAATTATTGCTTCAATGATTTCCGAGTAGTACTTGTGTTGGTTGACATGATTTTGGAAAGCACTGTCAAAGTTGCACTGAATTAGAAATCTCTAGCCCTACATCACTACAACTAAACTGTCTCTTTCGTATGTGGTAATGTGAATGGTACGTGGCCAAGAACACAGGGTACCCTCATCTAAAGACTATACTATAACCAAAACACAGTTGAAAGCCAGCGCACTCGTCAATATCACTAAAACAAACAAACACGCAATTTTATTTAGTGTATATTATAGTTTATTTTTAAGTCCAAATGTATTATAGCACCAATGAAATTACACAACGAATATCATTCTCACATGACACTACACAAATATTTTGTATCTGTTTTCACTTTCCTGACAAGCCGTTCTCTTGCGTATCTGTGAAGCGCGAAACAAATGGTTTCGAACTTGGTGTAACAAAAGAATACTGTCCAACTTTGTTTGCGCCGATTTTAATGCCAAGGCGTTCAGTATCATACTAAGATTTTTATGTTGTCAATTTTGTTGTATTCAGTTTCCAGTTTGTAATAGAGGTAATTATTACCAAATTTCCTTAACAGGCAATGAATTATTTCTAGTTTATATGCTATGAGTGCAAACTAATTTAGTGTATGTGCTACAATATAAATAGTGCCCATGTACAGTGTGTATGTTTGCAACCAACTATTCACAGTTTCGGTGAAATGCATGAAAACTATTACTATTATTCATGTGAAGCGGGCAAATATTTCTAGTTTCCACGATTTGCATATGTCTATTTCCAGTATCAATTTTATATTGACAAACATTTCTAGTTGACACGTGCAAACTATGTCTAATGTATATGTATTTTTGCGTAATACACGCAAAACGTTCCCATTGTCTAATTGATGCATGGTAAGACAGTTGCAGTAAAATGTGCGCATGTAATGTACTCATGCAATTTCTATGTAATTTGGGCTAACAGTTCGATTTTCTGTGAAGGATTTTGAATATTTTCCAGATTCTCTGCGCAGCCTTTCCACGAGGTATAATTCCATACTTTTTAAAGTTTTTCAAAGTCAATACATTCTATGCCCCTGTTGGAACAAGACAGAAATTATTCTTAGATCTTCCAAAACTGACATTTGCATTCGAAAATCTTCCTAAATAAATAAATATATAAATAAATACATATATAAATAGATAACAAATAAATGAATGATCGAAAGGAATCTTAGCCAAAATACTTTTTCATTTCTTTCCTTATTTTTTCTGGGATGTTGCTTTTATCAGGTTTTCTGTTCTGCTCTTCTCTATTGATTTTGGACCTGAATCCAAGCCCTCGTTTTGCATTTTCGCAATTCCATGGCTTTACTGGCTCGGTCGATTTGTAAGGAACGGCTGCAGCAGGGATCAAACATGGGGTTGAACATCCTGGAAGATTTGAGTTGGCAGCTGCAGCTGTGGATGGGCGAAGCATTCCCATTCCATGGACCATGTCGGCATTCCTCATTTTTTCAAGCTCTTTGTGAAGAATATCAAGCTCTTTCTGGACCCTGAGAGCTTCCTTTACCTCGCTGTCGAAATCTATATCTAATTCCTCCACTGGTGTCTTAGGCCTGTGGTATGGAGCCGGAGGGTTGTGGACGGAAACATCTTGATCAAGCTGTGTGTTGTTGTAACGTAGCCATCTTCTGTTTCTATTATAGCTTGGCGTGTCGTCAACGGGCTTTGGCGCTGTAGGTGGGGCTGGATGGTAAACATACTCCTGTAAAATATCACGATGCAATACTTGTATCGTATCTTCTGAAATGTTAGGCATGACACAAGAGAACGTAGTCATCGAACGTAATATTAAGACAATGCATTCACGTTAGATAACATGGTTCGCATGTTTTCTTTTGTTCAGTTGTTAAGAAACGTTATCATCGGAACGAAACATCAGACTGGGGTTGCTCCCAAACATTTAAATATCATAAGGTTCCTCCATGATACAAGTTTATGATTGGTAAGTTTTTTAAGAAGAGTTCACTTCTTGATAATCAGTAGAAAACGTAGGCTTTTGAAAAGAACAAAAGAGAAATCGTAAAGGCAAAACTGACAGGTACTTAACATGAAAGTTCTGATCAATGAAGCGGTCGAATCCGTCAACTCTGGCTTAGATACATTAACTTGATATAAATAATTGTGATGTGTACTATAAATGTGTTTCGACTATGGTTGTATTTCAACACGAAATATAAGAATAATACCGTGTGCGGTTTTGGGACTGAGCAGTTAATTCCGTGGTGGAATCGTGATCCTGTTTTGATGCTCTCTTCATACTGCTTTACACGCCTCATGAAAACGTCACCTTCTGTGTGGTCCTGGTTTGATCCATGTTTATCATTTGTCGTCATCTTGCCGAGACTTGCGTGTTGTTTTATGTTGTTCCTTCTTTCATACTCCTGTACCTGTGGGCTTTTTTCGATACTTGTACATGTACTGTGTAAACCTTCCGTAAGAGATCTGTATATTTCAGTATGGCCTACTGGCTCTGGATGCTGCACTTTTCTTGTATATTTGTGAGGTTCTGTGTTAGTATGGTATGCCTTTGATGTTTCACCCTCTATAAAGTAAAGTGTTTCATTTAGACTGCATCTACTGTAAGGATTTAACAAACACAGCTATACCAGTTGTAAGACACTTTTAAAGGGATGGGCATCTAAAGACCAGCATGCAGGAGTGACAGTTTACTGTCGGTATTAAATATTTTAGTGCTTAGATTTTGTAAAGAGATCAGCATGCAGTGATTTTGACTTACCATGTAAGGTTTCTTTTCCCTTACCCCGATCAAGGTCTTTATTCCAAAGTCCGGTAGACGATTTCCCAAGCCCACTGTTAATTCCGGATCTGACTGTAGTTGTCGGACCCACCCGAGTATTATTGAGGAGGACCGGCAGCAGCCGTACTGCATCATCAGATATCTTTGGGTGGTATGCGGAACGCACAGTGCGACCGTACTCGTCAATACTGTAGGTCTTGGCCAACCTTTGTTGGAAATCGATTTTTCCTAATAAATTGTAAAAATGAATTAATAGGAATTTTGACAATGACATCACTAAATATCTTGCGTCATTCAGCAATCGTGTTCTTGAAAGGTTAAAAGATTAGACTGAACTCCGTCTCTTAGGACAAACTCTACTTTCAAGATAAATTTAGTGGACCCTAGTGTGCCCAAACGATTTAAACAAGAGGTTATTTTATGAGAGATGTAAACCGCGCTTATCAAATTGACGGAGTTAGCTGCAAAGCCTTGTAAAGGAAAGTTAAGAATTACCATTTATCTCATCGAAGTCATAGATGTCTTCATAAAACGTGTCAACTGGTCTGAAAAAGATATACAAAGTTTAACTTATTTCCTGCTGTGCAAATGTTGCGATGGTTTCGTTACAGAAGTACTATGGTGGCATATTTCTCCATAACATAGCCAAGAAAATATCTCACTTAATTCCAAATTTCTCATGAAAAGAAGAGAACTAATCATGAACAAGTGACAAATGCGCCCCCAAAGAGGTGTTTCAATCTGTGTCCTCTCCATGTGCTCAACAATTGTGCCATGTAATTCTAAATCCTTCCATGCATGACAGAATTACCATATACACAGTATTCCATTACTTTTAATGCCCCCAAAAGAGGTGTCTCAAAGTCTAAATAGATAAAAAAAAAAAATAGACGAATGAGAGTTTTGTTAACATTTATTTCTATTTATTTTTATTTCCATGTTTTTACGATTCCTGTGCTAATTATCTCTAGATATGTGTTACTAGTGGAATATGCACGGCACCTGCTGTAGGGAAAAAAAGACACGGATTCAAATAAAATGTGTATTCCAAAATGTAATAACTACCTAGTAAGCGGACTGTGTACAGTATAGAGAAAAAAGAAATTTTGAAACACGAGTTCGCTGCATATACATGCTAATAGTACATAGGGTTCGCACTTGTGACCCTTACTGGGTGAAAGTTTATTGTCGACAAATTTAACTGCAGTATTCCATGCAAAGAGAATACATATTTGTATTTCGTGCAAAAAGTTACCAATTGACACCTAGGAGCGGACGTGACTTGTCTTTGTTTCTGGTACAGGGGTGCAACTGAGAGTAAGCATACCCACTGTGTTTATGTGTATCGTATTGCAGATTATTACACTTATTAAACTATAATAAAAAAACGGACAATGATCACTAGAAAATATATCCCCTTAGCGCGAGTACTGGCACAATATCCAGTAGTTGTGAGGTCATCATTTTGAAGATAGTATATAAGTTATCTTTAGGAGCCGATTGACTTCTTAACTACATGAAGTTACATACTGAGAATGCGGCCAGACCTTGAGTTATATTCTCGTCATTTCACGTTGTATTAGCACAGAGTTATATTTTACATGATTACGGTAAATATCATCAACTCTCTATATTAAATAAAACTTACTTGTATTCTTTCATAGCTTCAGGTCTTTGATTAATTTAAAACACTGTAGCGTAATGTAAGCAGACGATAGATGTCAACATCGACGTTGCTATGTCACGTGTCAATGCGTTGCTTCCGCCCAAGAGCGACAATAGATTACGTCACGTGCTTAAACTTGTTTTGACGTCGACGTCTGACGTAAAACAGTGTTTCCTTCAGTGAACTTTTACCCTTGTTAATAGTTATAATAACACATTATTATGTGTAAAAATTGTAATTCGAAAACGAAAAAATTAACTGATGCCATTTAAGAAAAAAACTGAATATTTTCTTAAAGCTGCTCGCTCTCAGATTTTGGTGAAAGAGCTGTCTGAAATTAACATATTTTAGAAGGAATCATCAAAGAAAAAGGTAACGATATAAATGCCTTTAAAGTATCGCTGTACTTTTAAAATAACACGCGACCAACTTACAAGCGTCACAAACGCTGCAATTTCAGTATTGACATATAGTGTAACTTTACAGTCAAACCATGTGAACCAACAGATTTTCCCAAATTGCTACCTACATTTTTTGTGTTGTTGATTCTAGCTATTGTTTTACAATATCATTTTGGTGAGGGTTTTATTCACCGGTAATAATAATAATAATAATAATAATAATAATAAAATCTTTATTTCACGAAGGTAGCACAAATAGACATTTATACAAATTTGTATATACATCACAATTTCATTGTGGCCTTCCATAAATTACAGACAGACGTTCATACAAATGCATACATTCACAAAATTGCAGAATAGAATATATTTACAAATTAACCTCATTATAAACTAAATGTGTTACTTGTAGTTAGTTTTGATTATGTAACAAATATACTTTACTTTACTTTATTCACTTGTTGTTTCCATGACAGTCTGTTGTCAACATAAACACCAAGGACTTTTTGTATAGTGACATTTTCAATAGGTATATTTTCAATTGTAAGGTGTAATTTAGGGTCTTGATATTCTAGCAACTTTTGTTTGGAGCAGGAAGATATAATCATACATTTAGTTTTAACTGGATTAAGTGCCATGTTATTTTTCAAACACCAGCTTTGTATAGAATCAACATTTTCTTGCAAAGTACTTTGAATTGTTTACAGATCATAACCGCTTTTATGTAGTGTTGAGTCGTCTGCGTATAGATTTGCTTTAATATCCGAGACGATCGGTAACCGTAGACGAGCAGCTTTAAATGGATAAAACAAACACAAAATGTTCTTACTTGGGTATAAATCAAAAGGTGCATTACCATCATTCTTGCTATTCGTCAAATGCAACTTGAGAACGAGAATGGACAAGAGTGCTATGTATATGTACATGTACATGCAAAGTTCTTTTGCACACTTTGAAAAATATACGCTTTTTGTCGATGTCTGAATTTATTTTTAAAATAATTGAAATTCATTTATTGATAATTACAACTTGCAATCATTTCACACAAATTCTCTTTTCTGAATGGTTATTTCTGCCCCAGCGCCCGCTTTTCATAACACGATGAACGCAGATACGTATTCATAGCTTCTCACTAATGACGTGCTACTTTTTCATTCATAAAATCGTGTACGGATTCAGGGCATGTCAATAATCAAAAACACTTTGAGAAGTTAAAGGAATAGTGTTTCTCACCTATGAGATCATATTTCCGCGCATTTACCTTATCCTTCACCGATTATCTCTCATTGCTGCCGGACTATTGTTACGTTTATTAAAAGCAGCCAACGCACCACATAAAAATCGAAAAATGACTGTAAAATCTTTATTTTGGAAGTAAACGTAGGGTTATGGGTATTCATTTTCTTAGTTAAATTATTTTCTATCCATTTTTAGCAGTTTTGAAGTAAAATTCGAGAAAATGTTGATTTTCATTTTTTCATTCCCATCCTGTATATTTATTACATAGGGGGTGGGCACGAAATTTCACTGGAGTGGGGGGCGAAAGTGGATATTTTCACGATGGCGCAGCCAGAGTGAAAATAACTTTGGGTTCACGAGTGAAATTAACGATATACACGGATACCAACAATTTCGTTTTTTTATGGTAAAACCTACTTTTATTGAGTTTGTTTCATAAAATATCGAAAATCGCGAAACGTCATGGAAAACATAGCGCAAATGACGTCATTTGACGACGTCATCGTCGCATGATTTCCAGCATTAATTACGCTCGGTATACTTTTTGACGTAAACCGGGTTAAAGATTGCAAAAACAGTGAAAAATAAAAAGGAATCCACGTTTCAAAACTGTGGATTATCCTTTATTTCACTGAGAAAACTCTATAATTCACTGGAAAATATAAAATACACTTATTTCTTCTTACCTGTGTGAAAATGCGATTCAAACGGCGAGAAAATAAATCTACCATATCCATTGAGTTGTGGATAAGGAAATCCCACCCTCGGGTTGAGTACTTAAGATATGTCCAAAAAAATTCGTTCTAGCAGCCATTTGCATTATGCTAATGAGTAGTGGCGTTATGACAACCAAATTAATGCGCGACAAAATATTAAAATAGAATCCGGGTAAGTGATCACTAATAATTTAAACGGATGTTTTTAATCATAGTAAGTTGTAATTATAAGAATTGAATGAGTTTTTTTCTGCATTTCATCGAGTTATGAACTATCAGAAGTTTTACACGTAATTTTAACATTTATGCAAATTGCATCGATGAAATGCAGAAAAAAACACATTCAAATCTTAATTGACTCGACTGATTATATCATTTCTCCAAAAAGTAATCTATCAATACTTGGATTATGGCTACAGCATATATCTGTTGAAGACATGTTTTCCTTTTTTTCTTTTCATTAACGGTCGATAAAAAGTTCTCTGTTTTCTTGTTTTGGTACTCTTTATTCAAGTGTAATTGTTTACAAGCGGGGGGAGGGGGGGGGGGGGATACTTTGACGCAAGTTTGACTGTATGTGTGAAGTTCGTAAGCCAGAAAGTATCAAAATGAATGAGGTCCGTGCCAGTAATAATAATGAGTAATTTAATTATTAAATTGTCGAATAAATAATTGAATGAAGAAAAGGGCTACGAGATATATGAGTGAAATAAACACAAAGACATGACAAAAACCTCTGCAAATCACATCATGCGACATACCAAAACTAATAACCTAAAGTGTATTATATCTAACAATTTATTACTGCAACAGAGGATTAAACATCCGACACTTGCATGATGTTAGATAATAGGGAATGAACTTGTTGTGGCTTCTTCTGCTGTAAATGAAAGGAAACCTGTTTTAGTCACCAATGAAACCACGAGACAGCATGCAATCGAGCAATTAGGACTAAACCAGTTTAAAAATTGATCAGGCCACCTACTCAAGGTACTTTCTCTTTTAAAATGCAGGCGTATCTTGATGGGTTTGACGAGACTATATAATAGGTTTGAGAATCGTTGAAATAGATTTTAATGAATGGTGATAGTTTCAGACATTGCAGAGTACAAAAAATCTTTATTCACACGTGTTACCTTACCCAAGAAGTAAAAAAGGAACGTGCGTTTTTCTCATAAATAGTTTAACCAGACACGGTCATATTTGAGAGGATAATAGGAACCAGTTGTTGCGATGTAAAATTAATGGGTAGTTCTTTAAAGAAATTAACAAGTCTGACGGTGCGAAGTATCAAACTTGAACTTAATGTACCAAAACCTAGATAGCGATAATAGATTCTACAGTGTTGTATCTCAGGAGCGAAGCTGAAAGCGCGACATACTTTTTGTTGCGTTGGTATCTATGCACATACTGTTTTTCGTGTTTCGCATTTTCGTGCTGCCACGTTATTGCGGGCCTTTTTAATTATATACAATATTATATTACCTTATTTTTTCCCTTCATCATGGTAGTCTGTTTCCGTGTGATAATTGGTAAAGACGTCTGCACCTGTATAACTGATAGGCGTACTTTTACGAATGAGTTCGAATTCCACCCAAACCCAATTTTTTAAAAACTTTTTTCTTCTGTTTTACTCATCATTTTCAGCTTTTAAACCATTTTAAAATGTTTTACGGCAAATAATCACAAATCTTCATTCATGTCAAACTAATAAGGATATTGATAATGAAAAATAAGACACACCAGGAACGGAAGTATTCCTAGACATACCTTATACCTACATGTCTACAATGTATATATATTTGTAACGGATCCTAGAATTGATAGGTCAAGGTCAGAGGAATGCTTGCAAGTCCGCTCCTCTCAGTCACTCCGCTCTTGGTGCCATGTCAATATACATAAGGGGTGTTGAAACGAGAGGAGTAGTTAGTCAGCATTTGTTGTTCAAGGTTGTGATTTATCTGGAGGTATCATATTGAATATTATTTAGTAACCGGTCGACGTTTTGCTTTGTTGATATCACACTAGAAGATATATTCGTTACATATTATTCGATAACGGTAAAGTTTCGATTTACATGTGGTGTCGTGTCAGGTTTTGCTTGTTCAACCAGCATTGGTTTCCTTGAGTTCATTTTTGGGCCATGCCTCATAATCAACCATCGTCAATTTCCAAAATATTTACATGTCAGTATTGTTTTTGGGCCCGTTGTGATACTTTGTATCACAGTTTTTCTTGTAGCATTTTCGCCCGCCAATGCGACATTAATCATGGAAACATTGAAAAATGTTAAGGGCAAAAAATAATCCGGAAATACACTTTATTGCATTCTTGCATGACACATATGGACAATGCCGTTGAATAGTGGGAGTTGTTTGGTTGATGATTCTGTCTTTACTTAACATATTGGTAATCGTGTTCTATTTCTGTAGTTTTCGCAAGGATGAAAGCTATTTTCTCCTTACATCAGTGAAATATATATTTCAAATGACAAGCTTTTTACCGATATATGGCTTGATATCTTCTTAATACGCTGACAGTCGATTAATGTGAAATTAGTTTTCCTCTCAGATCTTCAGTGACGTTTTAAGAGTCCCCGCGGGGTCGCCTTATCGTCTGCTTGAGATGTGAGAACAAGATTGGCATGGAATACTTTAATGCCGGTTGAGTTAGAAATACAACGAAAAGTCTAAGACAATGGCATACGAATAGACCATTATGATCTGACATTTTTCAGGATACTTCTTAATTAACGTGACGCGTAGTAATTAAAGACTTTTGACGTGTTTTGAGCAGGACGTAACTTAAGGTAGTGGTGATGTAATTAATGACCATTGAATAATATAGTTTTACCAATGTATACTGTGGCGCAGTGGTAAGAGCGTCTGCTTTTAGATCAAGAGGTCCTGGGATCAATCCCCGGAGGAGCCAACATATTTTCGTTATTTTTTTCCTTTTTTTAGTAATTAAATTTGAATTGCAAGAAAAGTTATACCATTTTACAAAATTTAAAAACTGTATCTTAATTTGCCCTAATTTTATCAAGCTTTGCATTCACTTGAAAATCGCTACGCGATGTAAAAGTGCAACTGCAATACGGGTCATGTATGCTTATTAAAGTTATTTCGTCTTTAAAGGGACATACCCTATAACTGATGTCAAACTAAATAAACTCTAAAACATAAATAATAGAATATTTGAAAATATTATAAATTAACCTAAAAGTTTCAGCTATGCATTCCCAGTCATTATCGATAAAATCAGCGGTTTAAAATATACTGTAGTACCGTAAACCATTCAACAATCTATGTAGAGTTGTTGTTGTACAATTAATAGGTGGATGCGATTTATTACAGAAAGCCTCTATATTGATTAATTGTGGTAAAATGAAGCAGTTTTCGCCGTAGGTTCTTCTTTTAAAATTGTATTTATTTATCATATTACGTTCATTGATCACATAATCTATGTTTCGTGTAATCTGCTAGATGTATGAAGTGCCTCTTTAAACTAAGAAGCACAACCGCTTTTAGAACATACAATTATCGAGTCAATGCAACATAACAGATAAATTTGAAGAAACGCAGTGGAAGCTTGGCATTACTTGGCAACTTGTAGAGAATGCACTGTGCTTCGTAGAAATCGCAATAAATAATTGTAATAGTTTACGATTTTTTTTTGTTATCTTGTTATGCATTAAGTTAACATGTATTTAAGATGTTGATTTCTTTAGACGTTTTGCAATCTTGCTTGGTTTTATTTTGCGGTGATATTGTGAATTTTCCATTGGATGTAAACAAGACAAATATTTATAAACAATGAATAAAATTCATTTTTGACGGCAGAACAATATCAATTTTTACCACCCACTAAACATCTCCTGTGATTGTCAGATGAATTAACATTTCATCGTCAACTATATACAGAGTATTACTTCAATGAGATCGTTAACCTCATGCCGTGGTGATTTCCTTACAAATAGATTGTATACCTGTGCCGCAAGGTTATCTCAGACTTTGACGACATTGTAAAGCAGACAATTATTGAAAATCTTCTTCAAAAATAACCTTTTCCCTTTTTCAGGGAAAAACATTACTTTTGTATTAACCCTTGTTGTACTTGTAAATACAGTTCGTTGGTCCATGACAAGGATGTGATTTTTCTCATTTAGACTTTACCTTAGGCCATAGACTAGGCTCTTATCTAATGTCCGATTTTAACAGTGTAAAAGATACGTCCACTCTTCTTCCACCAAGCATCAAATATTTTCAAACATTATCGTTATGATTTGAGTCTATGATTAACTAACAAATACGAGTGTTCGGTTTCAAAATAAGAAAGGGGAAACAAACTTTGTTATAAGACACAGACATTGGTCAGCCTTTTGAGGCCAAATAACATTGGCAGTATTTGTTAGGGGAAAATTAGCTGCCTGTAGATGAAGATTTGTAATTAAATACACGTCTAAACCAAACCCTTTAAAGCAAACCCTTTAAGTACCATCTCCTCATACCACTTTTCAGATACAGGAGTGATCATTATGGGGTATTTTAAACAAGTTGTTTGCTCAAGAGATTTTAATTCGCCAACAGACATTGACTTGCACAACAAAATTTCAAAATGACACGTTTTAATAAGTATTATCAAAATTACATGGATATAACACAAGGTCATGGAAGGTAAAGATCATGTTTTACACCTTCCTATATTCATGTCATTTGTACTTTAAGACACACTCAGTCATTGATCACAGAAAGAAAACCGATGATTTATCAAGATATGTATAAACAATTTACATAAATGAGTCGAGAAAATATACTGAATATGGTATTAAGCATTAACATGTCCCACACATCTGGTACTTGTCTTGTTTAACATCAATAAACTCATTGTGAAATAAAAAAAAACTAGATGGGTGTTCAGTAGAACACTTGTGTCGCCCTCTTACGCTTTGTCAGAATAACCAATAATTTTGTGACAAAATCTAAGTACAAAAAGGGGCATTACTCTGTCAAATACGACCTTGACCAACAAAATGCGGCATCATGACGCATATGTCATAAGCAATACAATTTGAAAGTTTGGTGAAGAAATCTTAAGAAATGGCAAAGTTATAGCCATCATTAAGTTTTCGTGGCAAAATCTAAGTACAAAACGGGGCGTTACTCTTTCAAATATGACCTTGACCTACAAAATTTGGCGGCATCACAACCCTTTTGACATAAGCAATACAATTTGAAAGTTTTATAAAGAAGTCTTAAGAAATGGCAAAGTTATAGCACAAAACTAAGTATAAAAAGGGGCATAACTCTGTCAAATATGACCTTGACCTATAAAATTTGGCGGCAGCACGACCATAATGTTATAGCAATGTAATTTGAAAGTTAGATGAGGAAATCTTAAGAAATGGTTAAGTTATAGCCAACGATAAGTTTGTGTGACGGACGGACCGACGGACAAAGCGATCCCTATGCTTTATCGCCTATTCTCCGAAAGGGCGACACAAAAATGAACAAGACAGTTTTTTTCTGTAATTCGGAGCGAATTATTAAGGTTCTTATGCACTACATATAAAGAGTATATCACATGATTACAAAATACAATTTGAAACACAACAATCTTCAGAGCTATAATTCACAATCCGTTTATGATTTAATATAAAGCTATGTACTTTAAACTTTCCAGACTGGCCGCAAGGATGTATCAAACATACCTTATAGGTTTTCTAATGGTATTATTGTACAGCTGTGAAAGCAACGATTTGTCAGCCAATGCTCATAGGTGTACTAAACTGTATTTCATATTAATACAAGACAAAACAGTAATGCATACATAAAAGACGCCGCCAATTTTAATAGCTTTCCGTAAAGGTCAGATACTCCTATTGTTTTCCCAATCGACTTACATTATAAATCTAGTCAAAAGGTGACCCTGCATCATACCCACTTATAGAGTGTTGACCAATGAAATTGCTTTTTTCGAACAGATTAGTCTCTCAGACACCAGACAATGTTGTTTTTATATGGGCTTAACCAACCCAGTTTTTTACAATTTGGCAAGGGAGACAACCACCCCACTCAGTCAGGTGAGATTTAGGGGTCTAAACCGCATGTGTACACCTTCTATTCATATGGCGATTTCAGTGTTATTTATTATGATAACCAGTCCTAAAATATTCATTTGCGTGCAGAAGACATTACATTTTATTTTTCAAATGAGTATTTTTCATTTGTAAACACAACCTTTTCTACCAATCAGGTAATGCCTCATTTAATCTTACGGTTTTCCCTGTACTTTTTTCAGCCAATCCCTGAGCCGGACTGCAATAGGATCATCTGACCTAAAGGATTTAACAGGAGTTGCATAGACGGATTCGTTCAAGATCATTTCAAATATGAGACAACACAACTTGATTTACGTTCGTACCCCGGAGACCTCGAATGTAGACATATCACGTGTTTAATTTTAATTTTTGACGAAGCTATTCATAGACTCGCGTCCGTGGATCAAATTTATTTTGCATTCCAAATACTCGACGCCGCCTTCTCCATCAAATTTATGTTTATTTCTCTTGAATTATTACAATACCAATACAGTAAATTTCGTATATAGCGGAATCCGACTCCGGTTACAGTGAAATTTCGGATTTAACGATCA
The DNA here is from genome assembly GCA_022818135.1 of Saxidomus purpurata. Taxonomy (NCBI): domain Eukaryota; kingdom Metazoa; phylum Mollusca; class Bivalvia; order Venerida; family Veneridae; genus Saxidomus; species Saxidomus purpurata. The sequence continues at coordinate 37,557,491 of JAFMSR010000004.1, read as the reverse complement.
AATTTTCACGGACTCTATCATTCCTTCTTTATTTAATGTAAAACAAATCTTCCCGGTATATGGATATAACACGAGGCCACTTTGTTTGTTTTTAATTGATTTTTTTCAATATAACTAAGTTGAAAATCAAGATAGTAAGTTGAATATTCAAGATACTAAGTGAAAATTCAACTGACTAAGTGAATATTCAAGATACTAAGTGAATATTCAAGATACTAAGTGAAAATCAACTTACTAAGTGAATATTCAAGATACTAAGTGAATACAACACTAGTGAATATCAAGATACTAAGTGAATATCAAGATACTAAGTGAAGGGGGGAATTCAACTTACTAGTGAAAATTCAACTACTAAGTGAATATTCAAGATACTAAGTTGAAAATTCAACTTAGTAAGTGAAAATCAAGATACTAAGTGAATATTAAACTTACTAAGTTGAAAATTCAAGATACTAAGTTGAATACAAGACACTAAGTTGAAAATCAACTTACTAAGTGAAAATTCAAGATACTAAGTGAATATTCAAGACACTAAGTTGAAAATCAACTTTGTAAGTTGAATATTCAAGATAATAAGTGAACATTCAACTTACTAAGTGAAAATCAAGATACTAAGTGAATATTCAAGATACTAAGTGAAAACCAACTTACTAAGTTGAAAATCAAGATACTAAGTTGAAAATTCAACTTACTGACTTTAGTACTTAGTATCTTGAATTTTCAACTTAGATCTGAAATTCAACTACTATCTTGAATTTTCAACTTAGTATGTTGAAAAACTCAATTAAAATAACAAAGTGGCACTATTGGGCTTCCGTATATAACATACTCCGGAAATAATGAACACATTTAAGTTTACTCAACTTCGTTCGAGAATAGTAGTAGTCATGTGTACGTTTTACATTATCTGTTATGATGTCTTTCCTGCGTACGGTTAATTACAACCATATTACTTTTCCCGTTGTTTGTTTTTCTTTCGCTTGGTTGAAAGATCTCGTTATAGCATCGAAATGACAAAGTATTCTCAGATTTATGGCTTGATATCCTTTTAATACGCGGACAGTCAATTAAGGTGAAATTAGTCTTCCTCTCAATTCTTCGGTGATGTTTTAAGAGTCCCTGCGGGACGCCTTATCGTCTGCTAGAGATTAAAATGAAATACTTTAATGCCGGTTTGGTTAGAAAAATAATGAAATGTCTGAGACAATGACGTACGTATACAACATAATCATCTGATATTTTTCTAGATAATTCCAATTTATGTGAGACGAGGTGTGACTTTCTACGTACAGTGTACTTTTCTATCTGCGATCATTTAAATATAAGGAAAGTTGTCTTGGCAAGGACTTTAGGCAGTGAGGTTTACAGCTTCATTTGGCGAAAAAAACGAATTATTTTTTTGGTAATTTTAATTTTATATAAAAAAAATCAAATGCCAAAACAGTTGGAGTTAAACTGTTGTAATACTTAGTGAGTACTTGCAGATAACATTTTTTTTTACATTAATGAAAAACATAAGAGGATAATTGTTGGTTTCGATGTAAAATCACATTATAATTTCACCGAGCGGGCAGCAAAAGTGATATTTTCACGAAATTAATTAAAATTATTTTAGCAAAACAATGATGTACCAAGACAGCAAGGGCGTGAATGGGCAGCATACATAAACCATCCGAACAATCGTGTGACGTGAGAAAATACAACTTTACATTTTTTTCCCTCATCCAATTAATTTTGTTCTAGTTTTAACCGACAGTGGTTTGCTTTCACGTATTTAAATATATTTAAAGGCACTCCGGGAACATGTATATGTAGCTACTTTAAACTTCTGATTATGTAACTAATGTGTGAAGAGCTTGAACATATCTAACAGTTTTCATCCGGGTCTATCCACCAACACATCAGTAAGAAAAAATATTGTTGAGATTGTGTCTACAATAAATGACTAAGCTCTCGTTATATGTATATCCCACAAGTAAAGGGTAGTTTCATTACGCTATATGTTTTTGATTAATGTAACTCACATTGGTCCGTCTGCATGCGACAAAAATAATGAGCGTAAATTTGGCAGGTAGTTGGTAGTTGGTTATTCGTAATTCGCAACTATATAACAGCTGGTAGTTGGTAATTCAATACACTATCCCCAGAATGAAATGCTCGAACACATCATACCCTTTTCTTAACACAGAATAAAGCAGGGAACCTATTTGGTTATTCGTGTGAATCCCCAACTTCCTACCAGAACTTTGCATGTATTCCGCTAAAAACGTATGTATTTTTCTGGAATAAACGTAACATACATATAAAAACATGGTAACACTTACTTCTTCCTACATCAACCAGGGGACTCAGTTGGTTATTCGCATGATTCCTCAACTACCAGACAAAAGGTAGTTGGTTATTCGAACTTTGCATGTATTCTTCTCAAAATAGAAAGTATTTTTCCGGAAAAAATATAACGGATATAACAAGATAGATGTATTCTACAACATTGTAACACCTACTTCTCCCTACATCCACCAGGGGACTCAGTTGGGTATTCGCGTGAATCACCAACTACCAACCCGTGATCTAATTAAATGATATTAACCCTACGATATCAGCAATTATTCGACTCCTTTGAACTATGCGTGTCCGGTCTGGGGTTTTATTAACTCAAAGGACATAGAACGTGTACACTTAAAGTATTGTAAAGCCATATTTGGCGTGCCGACGTAAGGAATAGCAGTGTATTAACCCTTCTTTATTGTCATATTAAAGATGATTTTTCTATGGAAAGGTAGAGTTATCTATCGTAATCCGGTGTACGACTTTTAGATATAGCCTGACAAGGCTTAGAATATCAGCACACAGGCTGCGTATTGAGTCTGGAATGTATGGTAGAAATCGTCTTCAACGTCATGAGAGACTTTGTCAATTTTGTGATCTAAACGATCTCGAAGTACGAGTACCATTTCATTTTAAAGTGCAAAGCATACGAACATTTACGTAGGCAATTTGTTAAAGGGTATTTTATATCCACCCTAGTATGTTTAAATTCACGCAATTGTTACAGTCGAAAAACGAACTGATTTTAATTAATTTATCTAAAATCATTTTACAAGCTAATAATAGACGAACTGAACAAGCTTCAGGTGTAAGGATATATAAGTTTGTTATTTCGTCTTGAGATAAATACTAAATTCATTTGAAACCAAATGTTAATATTAATCAAATTATCATAGTACAATACATCGCTTGCTTTTTATTTCAGCTCATTCTCCAGCTTAGACTATATTTTCATATTTATTGAAAAAAAATGCCACCACATTTCATTTTTCAACTTAGTATATTTCACTTTTTCAAATTGATTGAAATGTTTCATAAGTTCAGTCTTGGCAGATTTACATGTGATCTCATTGTAGACTTCATCGCTTGTGATTATGTTTCGTGACCTGTTAATATGAATTGTGAAATTAAATAAATGTGATTTGACAATGTGTACTCGTTAAATAAATGTTCTGTTCTGTTCTGTTCTGTTCTGTTCTAATTACTACGCAATTGAACTCGTAATGGTGATTTAATACACGTTAAAGGGGCACTCCCTACATCTAGCAGATTATATTCTCGAAACATAGATTATGTGTTCAATGAACGTAAACTGATAAATAAATGCAGTTTGAAAGAAGAACCTAAGGCGAAAAATGTCATATTTTACCACAATTACTCAAAATAGAGGCTTTTGTAATAAATCGCATCCACCCATTAATTGTACAACAACAACTCTACATAGATTATTGAATGGTTTACGGTACTGCAGCATATTTCAAACAGCTGATTTTATCGATAATGACTGGGAATGCATAGCTGAAACTTTTAGGTTAAGTTATAATACTTCCAAAGATTATATTATTTATGTTGTGATGGTTATTTAGTTTAACTTCAGTTACAGGGTATGTCCCTTTAATTCACAGTAAGGAATTTATTATTTTTTAAATCACTTTTTTCTGACTTGTGTCCGTTACTAAGAAGCGTATTGAGTGCACGTGTTTGTAAGTGATGCATCAGTGCCGTGATTTAAAATAAGGCCGCATTTTCGTATAAATCCCGCTATTACTTTTTGTGCTACATCAAGCACAAGAACCTTGAAGAGGCTTGGGATAAGGATATTTATAGCTCCACTGAGCTATTTTATCAAACTCGGTCAGTTTTAGTGACCTTACCTTTGAAATATTATAGCAGATATAAACATATCAACAGGGTACCCGCTATACGTTTCCGTGCTTTCACGCAACACGATACTTTGAACTCGATTCATAAACAAGACAATTTATCAATTAACATCAATTAAACACAACACAATAACTATCGTAAACTATGATGTCTATTTAAATCAAATTTGGTTGCGAAATGTTTGAGGCTTGATACCTAGTATTATAGGTGGCATGTCGCAAAACAACAGGAAAATGATTTACTTCTTGGTTATTCTAGTCCTTAAAGATGCCCTCCCTATATCTAACCGATTATATTCTAGAAACATAGATTATGTGTTTAATGAACGTAAAACGATAAATAAATACAATTTCAAAGAAAAACTTATGGCGAAAATTGCTTCACTGTACCACAAATTCCACAATTAACCAATGTAGAGGCCTTCTGTTACAGTAATAAATCGCATCCGCCCATTAATTGTACAATAACAACTGTACATAGATGGGTGATTCTATTTTTTCCTTAAAATATTTTAAAGATTTTATTTTAACTTGATTTTGAATTTAACACTGAATAGATACATGGTTTAAACAATGCTAAGGTTGATAAAAAGGTTTGCAGCGAGAAAATGATTCCAGAAATTCTTACCTTTTTTCAGAAAATATATCAATTGTATTCATTTTGTCATTTCCATAACGTAACATAATTCTTCACTAGTTGTATTTTTGTCCTATAATTTGCATATTCTAAAATGTTACAACATATTATTCAAATATCTTTACATATGCAGCGTTAAAACACGAGATAAGTACTAATTCCTCTCTAAATAAATCGACAATTTCATTGTCATTTTCAACTACTACAGTATAAATTACATAAAAATTACAGATTGTTTTCAAAAATTGGCTAATATCAATGCATATACATGTATATAGTTTATTTCAGTCTCATCATTGTACATATCATAAATATTTCATAAATACTATCACAGTGCATATAAAATCACAGTTATTTTACATTAGTACATGTACAATGTCACTCATTTTTGAGTTATAAGAGACTATGATAAAATAGCCATAACACATTTCAAAATCAAATCACTATCCATATTCTATTTTACATGTGTACAGATAAGAACCTAAAACTCCCTTGCTAATCTTTATTTTAAAATCTGCCTTAAAAAGATAATACTTAAGACGATAAAAAGGAATACTGTGCAAATGCATTATTCAACAAGAGCTGTCCCTCACAAGTGACGAATGCCCCCGAAAGAGGTGCCTCACAGTCTGTGTCCTCTCCATGTGCTCAATAAATGTGCTATGTAATTTTAAAATCCTTCCATGCATGACAGAGTAACCATGCATACAGTTTTCCATTACTTTAAACACTAAGTGTGACCTTGACCTTTGAGGTAGGGACTTGGGTCTTGCACGCGACACATCCGCTTGATGTGCTAGACATTTGTGCCAAGTTAATTTAAAATCTTTCAAAGCATGATAAAGTTATAGTCCGGACACAAATGTATGCATATATACAGGATTCCATTACCTATAAACTCTAAGTGTGACCTTGACCTTTGTGGTAGGGATGTGGGTCTTGCACGCGACACCTCATCTTGATGTGCTAGACATTTGTGCCAAATTATTTTAAAATCCTTCAATGCACGACAAAGCTAGTCTGGACACGAATGTGTGCATATATGCATATATAGAGGAATCCATTACCTTCAAACTCTAAGTGTGACCTTGAACTTTGAGCTAAGGACGTGGGTCTTGCACGCGACATGTCGTCTTGATGTGCTAGACATTTGTGCCAAGTTATTTTAAAATCCTTCAATGCATGACAAAGTTACAGTCCGGACACGAATGTGTGCATATATGCATATATAGAGGAATCCGTTACCTTCAAACTGTAAGTTTGACCTTGACCTTTGAGCTAGGGACGTGGGTCTTGTACGCGACACGTCGTCTTGATGTGCTAGACATGTGTGCCAAGTTATTTTAAAATCCTTCAATGCATGACAGAGTTACAGTCGGACACGAATTGTAAGTGGGGACGCACAGACGGACGAACAGACGGACAGACGGACGGTGCGATTTTAATATGCCTCCCTTCGGGGGCAAAAAAAATGGATGTAAAATAATGGGACTACACTTGATCAGACCGAATGTAGTTTGATTAGCTAGAGGGTTTTAGATAACTTTAAAACTATCTGATACTAAAACATTATCTAGTATTTTAAAATAGAATTAAAATTACGTGGTACTACAATAATGTACTAAGCTGTCCACAGAACAGCAACGTAATTGAGGTTGACTTTAACTAGAACACGTAATATTGATCTACAGGTGTTCAATAAAGAGAAAAAGTTCCATAAAAATCAGCTTTCTATATACAACCTAGTGAGTGTTAACCATCTATATTTTACCTTATGTATATACAAATTGATTTCTACGTTTTAAAATATCACAGCAGGTTTAGCCATATTTCTAACACAGCTCTGATCCGAAAATAAACATACAAATGTATCTGTAGCTGACATCTGATCAAAATTTTCTACTTTATGTTTAATATTTTCAAACAAATCTAAGCGTAGATCGCTACAAACTGGACATTCCATAATTACATGGTATTCTGTTTCTATGGAATTGATACAAAATGGACATTTCCTTTGATCTACATCTTCCAGTTTCTAATCTAATTGGAGCTGTACCACTTCTGAACCTTGCTAAAGCAGACCCATGACTTCGAGGCATGATGATTTTGCAGTATGCTTCAGTCTCAAAATCAGATTTGAAAAGTTGGTATGTGCGCAACTTGTTACCGCAAGATCTACTTCTTCCATAATCAGAAGTAATAGAGTTCCTCAAACTAGCAAAATATTACTCAAAACAGCATTTCTTAATCGTTTCTAACATAATGTGTTTTGATACTGGCAGATTCAAATTACAAAACTCTGGACAGTCATAGGTACTGAATAACTGTTTTACACGAAAACACCAGTTTCTACATCTATAGCCACTGAGATTGTTTGTATATTCAAATAATCTGTAAGTAAGTCTATTAATTGACATTTTATGAAGTCTGCACCAGTACTTTGTAATACATTGCATTTGTTGACTGAGAGTTGGTTGCCAGCCCATATCTCCTAGCAAAGCAGCATGTGGGGTGTTGCGTGGTGTTCCCAAAAACAGACACATGGCCCTTTGCTGAATAGACTCTATACAGGAGTAAGTTTTGGTACCCCAGATAACTGCATCATATGCAACTACAGGCCATACTAATGAATCAAACAGTTTGGTGAACACATAAAAAGGCATTCTACCAAGGGCTTTGAACTTTGCTGAGAGCAGCCCTAAGGCACGACTGGCGGATCTGGCAACAAACTTTGCAGTTTCAGAGTACTCCAAAAATTCAGTGAGTAATAAACCTTAATAACATATTTGTCTGTTAAAGTAATACTATCTGTCCCACAATGAAAGTCAAATTTGTCCTTACAGCATTTTTTAACGAAAGTGCATAATATTACTTTTCTGTGGATTAATTCTTACAAGGCTAGTCCAGACCAATTATACAAAGTATCTAGCATTTGTTGCAAATCCTGTTCTCTATCTGCTAACAATATGATGTCATCTGCATACAACAAAATGCTAAGTTTTTCATTATTACCAATGTCTATCCCAAGATTTAAAGATTTGATCCTAGTAGCTAGATCTTTGATATAAAAATTGAACAAAATTGGTGACAACCCACAACCTTGACGTAGGCCGTTCTTTACTTGGAACCAATCAGTGTGGAGATTGTTAACCCTTACACATGAAGAGACATTATCATACAGTGATTTACCAACTCCTATACTTAAAAGTTTTCTCCAAAGAATGTCCCGATTAACTGAATCATACGCTTTAGTAAAATCAATGTAAGCTATGTAGGTTGAATGCTTCTATTTCATACGTGATTCTACAACATTTGTCAGCGTTGAAATGTGATCGATGGTACTTCTTTTCTTACGAAAGCCATTTTGCTCATCAGCCAATTTAGCATTAGATTCAGCCCAAAGTGACAGTCTATGGTTGAGTATACTACAGTAAATCTCATACATTGTTGGTGCTAATGAAATAACTCTGTAAGCTTAAGGATCGGTCTTATCTTTTGTACTTGATCTAGGAATAGGATTGATGATACATTTCCCCCAGTCCGCTGGCATGATACCTTTAGAATAACATACATTGAACAGAATATGTAAGCACGACACAGCCAAGTCATTTCTAAAAACTTCATACGGCAAACCGGCATGCCCACAAGATTTGGGGTTTTTTTTGCCCGCTGTATTGCATCTTTTACTTCTAAAAGACTAATTGCTCTTTCAAAATCATCCAGCAGAGTAGGCGACACTGTGTCATCAATCCCAATTACATCATTTTCATTTGACAAATTAGCATTATATAAAGTTTCAAACTCACATTTCCATTTATTCAATACAGATGGTACATCAGTAATTACATAACCATTGTCGTTTACATATTGCATAGGTATAACATCTTTTTTATGTTTAGCAACTCCTACTTTACCGATTGATTTCCAAAATGTGTGAGGGTCATCATCTACTTCATTTAAGAGTGTTCTGTAGATCAAACCAAAACCGTCGTTTAGCCTTTTGAACCATTCTATTGAAAGATTGTCTGTTTTGAACAAACATTTGCCTCGAACGCCTTTTCTCCTGTACGTTCTTACACTTACAGTATATTCTTTCAAAATTACAGACTAAATCCCACTGTTCAGTTAAAGCATCAGACCACCAAAGCTTTCGAGTTTTTTTCTTTCTTTTACTAGATCTATCTAGAGGTACAGTTTTCTTTTGAGGCAGCTTTTCTAACATCACATTTTTTAATAATATTACAAATACTAGAGTATGCAGTATCAATATCTGACTGATTTTGCCAGCTGGATTCTAAGGTAAATACACAATTATGTATTTAGATAGACATTTATATAGAAGCTGTTATCACTGAGGTTTTTCTTGTTGGCTAGAATTTCACGTTTTTCGTCCAAATTATCAAATTTGGCAATAACTACACCAGGTTTATTTTCATTTCGGCTCTCCTTCCTCTCAGCACTAGACACAACAATGTCACGAATCTTGAGACCGTCTTTGATTAGTTTGTTTACTTTATTATCCACAATTTCATTATTTGTGTAGGGGAGATTCCTGATCACAACATTTTTTTAAATATAATTTTTATCACTACTTAAATCACTATTTCTCATTTTATCATTCATATTCTCTATGTCTAATGTGTGATCTTGACGAAGACTGATTATCTTAGTGTCAATTTCCTTGCGTAGCTTCGCAGCCTCTGAACTAACACGTTTGTCAACGATTTTTGTCAGTGATTTTCTTTTCAGACTTACCAATTTTATCTTCTATATTGGATAGCTTTGTCTCAAACATCCGCTTCATATCATGTATGTCATCTGTAAATTTCCTTAGCATTACTTTGATGTCAACATCTGCATCTTCATGCACGTCTGCATAGCTTTAAAACATTACATGTCATTTAGAAAACACAACGTTACGGAATTGACATTTCGTTACAGGAATGACAATTTTTAGCCCAAATCAGTCATCAAAGCTGATACAGCTTAAAATAATTCAATTTATATTATAGGAATAACTGTTTTTAATTTTGATATTTGCGACTAAATATACGGTTTTTAATGGTCGGAAATATTTTTAACGGCGACGGCGTTAGCAAACCAGATCGGGATATCTGCAGTTTTTACCAGTGCTGGAAAATCCCATCTTACACCCCCATGTAAGACGACTCGCGTGAATTACTTGTGCGCTAAAAAGAGTTTTCCGTCAATTTTATGCTTAAAATGTCATTTTAATTTAGTTTATTCGCACAGACAAGTGTCAAAAGGTATATAATAAAAGGGTTATTAGTATAGTAATGTGATCCATAAGCCGGATTGGCTCTCGTCGAGGCCACGCTACGCACTCGTATGATCCGACGCACGACTTGAGCAAATCCGGCATCCTGGATCACGTTACTATACTAATAACCCTATTGTATTTGCCGCCATAGTGCCTGTCTCTCTGCATTTGAAAGAACCATCTTTCTAACAAACAGTATTCTGCCAAGCAAATCCAATCTGTCTAATTCTCGTTTTTGAACTGAAATTATCATTAACTTTAGTAATAAACTTTATAATAAAATTCTTTATACTGATTGAATACCATTATTTTACTATATCACGAATGATTATTATCAACAGTGAATTTACTGTTGTTTTCATTGGTTTTTAATAATAATGATAATTGTTATTATATTATAATTTTATAGATCTATTAGAATCTATTAATTTTATTATTAATAAAAATATTTTTAATAATATCTTATAATCATTATTTCATAATTGTTATTACTATTATTGCTTTTATTAATATTAATTTTTTAAATTTGATATTAACAAAATATCATTTCAAACAGTTTGGAGTCATTTCCGTAACGCGAGGTATAATTTCCGTAACAGAGATACCAGTTACGGAATTGACGGTTACGGAACTGACAATTCCTTGCATAATTTCCCCGTCTGGGTCCCCATTCCAGTTTTAAACATGGCGGTTTCATCTCATCGAATAAATACACACGATACCGAACAATACTTTCGAGATTTATTTCATAGCTGTTGTCTAAAGGCCTATACACACTCTTACGGAAATGACGCTGAATAAGTGTACGGACAAAACTTTGGTACTTACCGATGAATTCTTCTTCAGACATTCTGCCGAATCCACCATGCCGCCATTTCAAATGTTGACTGCGCGAAAAACTATCAATGACGTCATATTGAAAAGTATTCAAGGGAAGTAAACCAAGTATATCGGTGCTTTTTGCATTTAGTTACGGAACTGACATGAAAATGTGGGACTAATTTTGAAATCGATTTTTAAGACTTTAACGGTTTTTTTCTTGCACCTTCGTTTGCATAGTGTATACTGTAATTGTCCATCATATAATTACGGATAAAACGGTATTGAAATCAAAATTATGTTACCAAATGTTTCAATAATTGACTTAAAAAAAAAAAAATTTTTTTTTTTTTTTTTTTATTTTTTTTTTTTTTTTTTTTTTTTTTTTTTTTTTTTTTTTTTTTTTTTTTTTTTTTTTTTTTTTTTTTTTTTTTTTTTTTTTTTTTTTTTTTTTTTTTTTTTTTTTTTTTTTTTTTTTTTTTTTTTTTTTTTTTTTTTTTTTTTTTTTTTTTTTTTTTTTTTTTTTTTTTTTTTTTTTTTTTTTTTTTTTTTTTTTTTTTTTTATTTTTTTTTTTTTATTTTTTTTTTTTTTTTTTTTTTTTTTTTTTTTTAAAAATTTTAAAAAAATTAAAGAATTTTAAATGACCTTTAAAACTATTGAATGGGGACATGGCAAAAATAGGGGGGTCGAACCAAAAAGGTGCTTCTAATTTGATATTCTTTTTGTACTAACCAAATTGAAAATATATTTTAGCAGTAAATATTATTCTTCTTGATGATTTTGATCGCAGGTATAATATACAACTTATTTTTTTCATTTTCCTACATTTAACACAAGGGACACGTGCATTAAAGAAAAAAAAGAATCACCCAGATTATTGAATGGTTTACGGTTCCGCAGCATTTTTTAAACCGCTGATTTTATCGATAATGACTGGAATGCATATCTGAAACTTTTAGGTTGTGATTTAGTTTGACATCAGTTATGGGTATGTCCCTTTAAGGTTATGAAATATTTGTATTTTCTGCTATATTAATCATATTACCGATCACCGTCATAAATTAAGGTATTGAATTGTATTTTTTTCTTTCAAGTCTTCTCCTGCCAGATGTTCACTGAATACGGTCAGCTCAGAGATGGCGAATGACTCCTGAAATTTACAGGATAGTCGGTCAGAGAAGGTTAAAAAAATTGCCTGACCGATAGAAAAAGTGTCTGACCGAAACAAAAGTACTAGTAACTCGGGTTCTCGATGTAGCACATGTACACTTGTGTTTTGATTACGTCACGAAGAAAAATCTAGAACAATAGTAATTACATTGAATGTCGGGGTACCATTCAGGGTTCCCTCTGGATCAATTTTAGTTTGCGCCAACAAATTCGCCAATCAGAAAAAGTTTGCGCCAATGGCTCCAAAGTTGAGGCCACTACAAAGCCTACAGAACACCGTGGTAACCACTTTTAGTTAAGATTTGACAGCATGATAGCAAACACCGTTTATAGATCTGATTCGAACATTATTTCAAACATTTTTTGTGAATTTTCAAGGATCAAAATCACATTTTCAGGAGACTTTCAATTGTGGAGGCACAGGTCATAGAGTTTACTTGCATATCATATTTTGTTGTTCGTGTTCTACAGCACCATGAGCTCAGAAATGAAAGTAACAGTTCACATTCCCCGTTTGACACATATTTTCGCGACCTCGCATGTCCGTGTACTCATTTTCGAACACTTACATTTCTTTGATTTTCGCGATTTTAACGTTTTTCAATAAAACAAATTTTGTCCAAAGTATGTTCAATGGTTTAAATAATTTTATGTATTGTTAAGTATTAACAAATACTGTAGGTTTATGAGACGCCGAATATTGCCAAAGATATTTTCATGTAGAGGAAAAAATCACGTCCAGAACAGTTTGTAAATTGAAATTGCAACTGTTTGTAATTGTGCTTATTGGGTCCACCGCCCTCTAAAGAGGCTATAATCGGTACGACCCGGTTGAAATCGCAACACGTAAGTTAATAATTTAAATACTAATTAAAAAAAGCAATGCCGAAATTATGTATGTAATGACACGTGATTATCGAATAGTAATTTGATCGCCCGAAGTGCAATCTATGAATTACAATAAACAGAGTCGTGTCAACCAAGCATCGCTAATTAAATCCGTGTTACAAACAACGTATTATAAATTTGCCGAGGACTATTATATTTTGTTTGATAATTGTTTATCAGTTGACACTTTTGATAACGAGCGAGACTGCAACGTGCTCGTTTACAGGTAGCTCCGCCTTCTTACGTATACTACCCAACAGACGACGATCGATGTTTGATTGACACGGCGAAATTGCCGAGATTAATTTGATGGCGCCACTAAAATTCATATTTTCGGATACGAAAAGAAACGTGACGGACACGCGGACAAACGGGCTTAGCAATTTCATCGGACCAAACAATGTTTTGCCGGTCAGGTCCGGCGGTCCGACGGTCATTCGCCATGAAACAAGATAATTTTCAATATTAGCACGGTATATGGAGCTAAACAATTAAGAAGCAGCAAGCATAAAGTTGTATCAAACCTGATGTTTACAAAAAGGTTTTGATTAAAAACGCTGTTTCATGATTTATTCAGAAAGATACCGGAACATTTTCAACCACTCGTTAATGTGATCAACGTTCATCTTTTTTATAGCTACTCGCTGTCAGATTTTGGTGAAAAACAAGGTTCTTCGAACTATCTGAAATTAACATACTTTATAACGAATCATCAAATAAAATAGTTCCAGTATGAATTCCTATGAAGTTTTTTCTGATTTTTTTATTTAATTTTACGCTATCAAATTATAAAGCGTTGCAAATGCTTTTGAAATTTTAGTATAAACATAAAGTGAAGCGATGCCGTAAAGCCAAGCTCATCGTGTGTTGTTTGATTCTAGCCATCACTCTTACATTTCATGTTTTAGTATATCATTTTGCAGAGATGTTTTTTCATCGGAAACTGTGAACGAGCAGCTTTTAAAAAAGTTGCGTTGGATCAAATATAGCCCGATGGCGGTCGACTCTTGGTATGTTCCGGGTCCTAATATGGCCCATGTATATATTTATGTAGATAAACGTTTTTACTCCCCATGATAATTAAATATAATAACATTACACCTGTTATTATCGTGTTGTGATGTAGTCATTTTGTAACAATAAACTATAATTGTTGTTACTTAATCATTTTTCTTCACGGTTACAGATGAGTGCCGAATCTGGATCAAATTCCAAAGGTCCTTATAGGTGTAAAACTGTTATCGAAGAACTATATATACGATGTCGTGCATTCTCAGCTAGCTCGTTCATACAGTAATTTAAGTCTTTGGTCGTAATTTTCCATAAAAAACGGATTGTCAGCTAACATAACAAGGAGCCGGCCAACGCATATGATCAAAACCATGGAGATGAATAGACAGAACTGCTATGTGTAACACATGAGACGATGAGATATTGTATTGACGACAACTTGCGAATAACAGATTGACATACGTGTACTAAATGCGTTATGGATATGTAAATGATAACAAAACCCGGAATTATAGGACCAAATGTCAGAGGTGTTTGTATATACAATAATTGTACTACCAATATCCTCGGAGCACAATTTCAAGCCAGAAAGATATCTTACCGGCGGAAACGACCTTTATTGTACAAAAAAATATTCCTGACCAATTAGTACATGTTAGACATACAGCGCACTACTTTTTTCAATGATATAGCAAAAAACAAAAAAGAAACGCATGAAGAAACGACCTGAATACGACTGAAAGGTTATGTCAACATTGTGTTAGAGTGAACAAGACAAATTTTGATGCAAAGCATCAAAGGCGCTGCGCATGTTTTTGAAACATGATTTAAAGGAATCAGAGTCATTTTAGAATATCAGTAAACAACCTATCAACGGGAAAAACCAAATACATTATGTTATTTGTAACTGTTATCATAAGTAAAAAAACACATTTACTACAGTTTAACCAAAAAATAAACGAATCATAAAACAACCTTCCGTATAATGGTACGATGACGCCCATTAAACAAGGCTACAGCTCGTGGTCAGTAGACGCTTTTCGACGCAGACGAAACCCACGTGATGAATTTTGTCTTCACTATTGGTCAGTTGTTAGCGATGCTTTACATAACTTTCATTGAGACCCCATGTATCGCATAGTTAGGTGAACGGTCTTATTTATAATGCATACATTTCACTTTAGTATGTAGTAATTAAAATGGGATTTCATTAATTATTCACGTGGACAAGATATGTATTTAAACTTCAAAACAACTATCGAGACTTTTTTTCTGAACTTTGATGAATCTGGCCGTAGGGTCCGTAAACAAAGCAATAAAAAAACCGTAACCTTCAAGTTTGTGGAAAAGTTATTAAATATCCTATGAATATGTCAAAAGTTTTGAATTAACGGTCGAAGACGTATGCATCTGGTATAGTATTGTTTGTAATCAGTTAATACTATTTATTTATTCATTATAGGGAGTTTGTTTAAACATTATACATAGTTTTTAATTACAATAATAATGTTGGCTGCTCCCTATTCGATTATGCAACCCCATGGTACAAAATTAAAACCTATTCAATACGGCAATCTCCGCACAGCGCCAATAAAAACATGGTTCTCTCAATGTCCTATCAGTAAATCTATCCACTACATCAGTATATTGAAAGTGATCCTGGGACTTTAGTTGGTATGGTATATTAGGGTTTTATCGTTGGTACCGGTTTCCCATATGACCAACGCCCCCAGAAGAGTTTAGTTATTTTAGTTTTCGGGGGATAGTGCAAGATACAGAAAGCGTCCCAATTCCAGAGACACCCCTGGATCTTTATCATGCCAGGTTTTCACCCATACCGACCTCGGTTTTAAAGTCTCATCCGAAAGACTGTTAGTAATTTTAGTTGGTCAGCCCTGGGAATCGAACCCACAACCCCGAGATTACAAGTCTCGTGCTCTACCTATTGAGCTATCCGGGCTGACTTTAGTTTAAAAAAACCCCACACCTTTATACTAATCAGAAACTACAGATAACATTGATCAAGCGTGCAAGCGGGTAATAAGGTAAGGACCTTCCTCAGATCGCCTACTTCGATTAAAATGAAGCCATTCTAAATGGGGTTTGTGTAAAATTGGTTTTGAGAATGATTTCTTTAGATTTCATACAGACAGAACTAGATTTCAATTATTTTTAACAAGTAAAAGATACCAGTCTGGCGCTTCTCAGGACAAAAATCCAGCAGACACCTCTGTTCTAATTTTACTTATATTTCAGGAATAATATGGATGGGATTTTGTTAAGTGGTTAAACATATGTGTAATTCATTCTACAGAACTGTACAGATAGTTCGAACCCTGTTATGTCTCTTTATGATTGTGAGGAAATTGACAGTTTGTTAAGAAGGACGGATTGTTGGGTATACTGCCCGCCTGTTAAAATGACCAAAAATACGGTTGGAACGGGCGTTAAACTTCTACAAGTACTACAACTGTACAAATAAATGTGAGGAAGGGTATGTAGCTGCTGTATTTTTATATGTATTTGTGCATTCGTCCGTCTGTCTGTCTGTCCGTCCGTCTGACGTCCGTCTGTCCGTCTGTGCGTCCCCACTTACACATTTGTGTCCAGATTATAACTTTGTCATGTATTGAAGGATTTTGAAAATAATTTAGCACAAATGTCTAGCACATCAAGACGACGTGTGGCGTGCAAGACCCACGTCCCTACCTCAAAGGTCAAGGTCACACTTAGATTTTGAAGGTAATTGAATCCTCTATATGCACACATTCGTGTCCGGGCTGTAACTTTGTCATGCATTGAAGGATTTTAAAATAACTTGGCACAAATGTTCAGCACATCAAGCCGATGTGTCACGTGCAAGACCCATGAAAGCGAAACCGGTTGGCAAATAATAATTTAATTATCTCATGGACTGTGTTTTTATCTTTTAATATATTTAACTTTTTTCCGGCACATTTTTTTGAATTTTTCATATAAATATATATAGTCCTAAGGTTTAAAACCCTTTAAATGCCGGAAAAGGCAATATATATAATTAAATAAAAATGACTTGATATGGCTTTAAAATAATGATTTAATTAACTAAATTAACTGTGCTACGCGTTTCATACAATTCATATCTTGGCACAAATGTCTAGCACATCAAGACGATGTGTCGCGTGCAAGACCCACGTCACTACCTCAAAGGTCAAGGTCACACTTAAAGTTTTTAGGTAATGGAATCCTTTATATATGCACACATTCGTGTCCGGGCTGTAACTTTGTCATGCATTGAAGGATTTTAAAATAACTTGGCACAAATGTTCAGCACATCAAGCCGATGTGTCACGTGCAAGACCCATGTCCCTAACTCAAAGGTCAAGGTCACACTTAGTGTTTAAAAGTAATAGAATACTGTATGCATGGTAACTCTATCATGCATTGAAGGATTTTAAAATTACATAGCACTTTTATTGAGCACATGGAGAAGATACAGACTGTGAGACACCTTTTTCGGGGGCATTCGTCACTTGTGAGGGACAGCTCTTGTTCTTCTTATATTTGTAACCATGTGCATTATATAGTTTCTTGTATTTTAAATTGTTTCGCTTGGATGAGAGTTTTACTCATTATATACTTAAAAACTTTTAAAACGCAACTATAATAAGTCATAGATTGACGTAGTGAGTAAATTTATAAAATCCTGTTCCGATCGAATTATGCTTGTATTTTGTAATGAACTTAACGCAAAAAAATAGCAAAAAACAGGATATTTTGGGGATTTTCAAAATCATGAAAATTAAACTAAGTCTTGCAGTTACGACAAAATACCCGTCAAGTCTCTGGTGCAGCCGTATTAAGCACTGTTGAACCGTATATGTACCGGAACGTATGTATCACACGGGTGTGATATATTCGACCGTAAATATAACACGTGTTTAATGTGACATATTCGTTTGGTCATTTTGACAGCTTACACCGAAACGTATAATGTATTTTCCCACGCGTGATATATTCGGTCGAATTTTTCACACGCGTGATATATTCGGTCGAATTTTTCACACGTGTGATATATTCGTTCTGGTCATTTTGACAGTTTACACCGAAATTTATTTGTGATACTTTAGTGGCATTTTCATACTAAAGGATTTTCATACCATTATAAGACAGGGTGTATTGTGCAAGAACCAGGTCCCAAAATGTATAAAACAACTAATTATACTTTTGTAGGAAGTGGGTGGCAACCCACCCGTCCCTGGGCCGTTTGCCGGAGCCGTTGTCACAGTGTTTAGGAACCCCATAGAATAATTTTTTAAATTTTGGTCATTATTTTTTTGAAGAATAGTGACCCCCAGGAACTAGATCTATGACTGATTTTAGGTGGATTTGTATCTAAGAAACTAACTGTTACACAAAAGATATTGTAGCTGCAGGGAAATTAAAAGAGATACGATTGTTTCATTCACCATTTTCAATCCTGTGTTTGACCTTTAACCTCTGAGTGTGACCTTAGACCTAGGGACCTGGTTCTTGCACAATACACCCTGTCTTATAATGGTATGAAAATCCTTAAGTACAAAAACTCATTCTTCAATTTGAACTTTGACCTCAAACTGTGACCTTGACCGTAGACATAGGGATTTGTTCATCTGTATGACTCTTCGTCTCATTAAGGTAAACATTTATGCGTTGTTACATCAATATCCCTTCAAGTATAGAAATGCTCCGGACAAAGTCATTCTTAATTCGACAAATGACACTCCTTCTCATTGAGGTTAACATTTATGCCAAATATAAACACGATTGCTCCTTGCATGTCAAAGTTATGGTCCGGACAAAATCAGTCTGGACGGACGCACGGGCTCACAGACGCACGGATGCACATACACCGACTGCCAAAAGCGGCGACTATGTCGAGCTCATCGCAAGTGGGCTCGACAAAAATGATCGAGGGTCATTACCATCTTACGGTTACTTTACATTGTTTCACCGGACCATCAAATATATCAAGTTTGATCTGTGTTTAATTAAGAAATAATCTATGGCTTGGAGTGCTTTATCGAAATTGAAGCATTTCCCGGAGGTGATGTGCCTGGCGGAATAATTCACGAGGGCGAAGCCCGAGTGAATTATTACGCAGGCACATTACCGACGGAAATGCTTCAATTTCGATAAAGCACTCCAAGACATAGATTATTTCGATTCTTAGACGCCGATTTCTTGAAAATTATCGTAACTACTACGGACCTTTTTCAGTTCGGCGGTAATGTTAAAACAGAATAAATAGTAGCTGTTGGAATTCACTCCCTATTCGGGCAACCATTCAAGATATCAAACATAACTATATTATACAAACTTATTTTAGTTTAATAATATAAAAAAGAAATACCTGACTGACATTATGCAGAAGACGTCAGATTCAGAACCTAACAAAGCAGCCAATCGATTTAAATGCGTACCGTTAATTTGGACCGTACAACGTTTTAACGTGGAGTAATGACGTCAGTGTGATGACGTAAACGTTTTCATTCATAGTTTTGTATGACTGTTAATCATGAATGTCTTGGCCTTTTTAAGGAAAACAAGGTGAGGGTATTCTGAGGCTTACTTGACGCAATCAAAAATAATATTTAGGTTCTTAAACAAATCTTTTTCATGCGACTGATGTATTTATACTGATATTATTTCCATTTCTATATTTTATTTTTGCGCGGGAGTAAATTAGAAAAGCCGGAAGGAGCTACTTCCATGTCCGAAACTCCGCCTACTTTTCCGAGTGCTTTAATCATATAAATGCACTCGAATTGACTATAGAAATATAATGTAGGCGTATTAGAATCTGTGATAAATGTATTGTGTTATACAGAAAAAAATGTATAGTGATGTTTTATAATCAATGCTGTTCTGAGATAATTTCCTGTTAATAATCACCACTCAAGGACCACACGAACGCAGTCGATAACTTTCAAGAACACCCGATCGAAATTTGACCAAACATTATTTATACAAATTAAAGACATAATACAGACCACACCTTCGAGTGGGAATGTCTAGTTCCCATACAATGTGTTGGGACCGATCGGATCGACTTGGTTGTGTTAAGCAGAATCTATGCGGCATAACTTAATCAACCATATTTTTATTGTTTTAAATATGTTTGTTTTTTCAAATTGATCAAAATGTGACGTATTCGTTGAAAATTTCGTTTTTATTTGCCTTTTTCTGCATGTGAGATATTCGTTTTCGTGTTCCTATAAAATTCGAAGTCAAACGTATACATCACATATTACGTGCCATATACGTTTCACGCGAATACTATTTTCGACCGAATATATCACTCGTGTGACATATGCGGTCGAAATTTTCTCTCGAGTGATATATACGTTCCGGGACATATACGGTTCATCAAAGCTCGCTTTTGACCGGAAGTTGGTGACTGTTCAATATATGCACATGTCACGATTCGGACTAAATCACTATTGCGGGGAAAATGTTAAAGCGTCCGGTTCACTCAATCGGGAGAGTATTTGCCCTGTAAGTGAAGGATCCCAAGTTCGCATCCAGGTCAAGCAAATATTTTCTCACCCTGTGGCGTTCGGTGCCTTCTTACTGCATAAAGGTAAAACTCGCTGATCATTTTTCATATTGACAGTTCTTGTTAAAGTTATTAAGTATATTAATGAAATATCTGTTTTTAACTATCTATATTTACCTATCTTTCTAACACATGTACAGTCAATTAATGTGGAATCAGTTTTCCTCTCAAATCTTTGGTGATGTTTTAAGAGTCCCCGCGGGACGCCTTATCGTCTGCTAGAGATTGAAATGAAATACTTTAATGCCGGTTTGGTTAGAAATATAATGAAAAGACTGAGACAATGACGTACGTATATACCATCATCATCTGATATTTTTCAGGATAATTCCAATTTATATGACACGAGGTATTAACGCGCTTTGAAAATGGCGTAAATTTTGTGTTGTTTTGCTATGAAAGGAACGCAAGTCTTGAGAAAATTTGAAAGCGCACTGGTTAACATTAATATCAAAATGTGAGCAAATGTTAAGAAATGTACTTTATGTTTGTTACACTAAATAAAATCATATTTTCAGATAACAAAGTAGTGACATGCAATACGAGTGACGGATACATGTACTATTAAACTGACGTTAGGTGAGTGAATGACCTTAGAAGATCATGGACAAATTCATGAAATTACAACTTGTGAAAATATAATTCTACAAATTCTTTCTAGTTATTCATAGTATTTTAAAGTGTTGGTTTCAACTGCAAAAGCAATTTGCCGTCTTATTTTTAAACTGAAGTCTAATATCATGTTCTCCTAATTATATAAAGTAATTTAGGAGCGCTAGACCATATTTCTGTATACAATACGTGGTTATATGTTAAACACGTTTATTTCCGAAGAGTGTTTATCAAGGACTCGCCACCGACTCATTTGTCAATGTAAAGTAATAAGGAACAGAATATGAGAGGTCGTGTCTGTAAAAACCTGTCTAGCGCTCATTATAATCCTGCAAGGAATGGCTGTCCTCTAACACATAGTTTCATTACGCAATATGTATGATTAATGTAACTCTCAGAGCTCCGTCTGTATGCGACAAAAATATGCTGTCTTTTTCTTTATTTGACAGATTACTTTTTTTCCAGTGATAAAATGTCATATGATTAGTCTGCCGAATAGATAATTCCGTTCCAAAAAAGGTCTCAGATATTGGGAAATTAAGGAGCGCCGCAACTGTCTTATGTTGCTCTTCTCTGGTCAAGACGCTTTCTTCATAAAACTGCATCTTGTCACCTCAAATGTGTGGTTCTGTCTAATGTTGAATCTTAGACTTGTAGTGATCAGCAAGAAATGCCGCCAAGAAGATTTAGTAACAATTATATATATTGAACAAGATGACCAAGATGGCCCGATATCGCTCATCTGGCTATATAATACAAGGTTAACACTCATATCAAAGGTAGGGTGAATTCTGACGCGGGGGGGGGGGGGTCATAATTTGAACAGAATTCGCAGACGTCCACCACACAATGCTACATTCCAAATATCAAAGCTCCGGGTCCTGTGGTTCTAGACAAGAATTTTTTTTTAAGTTTTCCGTATAAAGCCTTAGGAAAATCAAATGTAAAATTAAATAAAATCATTTTTGACCACGGGATCACGATCTGAACCATCGTGGTAGAGGTATTTGAAAAAATGCTACTAGCCCAATATCTAAACTGTAGGCCATGTGGTTTCAGAGAAGAAGATTTTTATAGTTGTCCTATGTAAGCCTATATATCTAAGCTCTATGCCTTCTGGTTTCAGAAAGGATTTTTAAGGTGTTCCTATATAAGCCTCTGTTAAATCAAGTCTGTTAGACCAGCCGGACGAGCCAATCTTGAAAAATCTTGGTAAAGGTTCACTAGGCAATGCTACATGCAAAATATCTCAGATCTAGGATTTATGGTTTCGAAGAAGATTTTGCCCTTATTGTCAAAGCAAGAGTTCTGGATGGAATGGAATTCTTTGAACAACTTTGATAGAGCTTTGTGCAAGGAACATCTTTGCTAAGTTTCATTAACATTGACCCTGTGGTTTCAGAAAAGATGTTGTTCCAAGGAAATAGTGGACGGGTGAATATCTGTACAACGAATGGCGAGTGGTCTTAATAGCTCATCCTGGTACTTTGGGCCAGGTGAGCTAAAAAAACGTCACCTTATCTAAAACTTCCATGGAACGGAATTAATATTTTTGAATCAGTGTTTCTTTACAATTTTAAAAGTATTTTTGCTGGCTGCAAGTGTTTCCTTTTAGGCCAGTGGTTATGACCAGACATGGGGTAATTGAAAAATGTAATTGTAATTGGCTGTAATTAATTACAAAATCTGATGTAATTGAATGTAATTTGTAATTGAGATATTTTTCAATTACATGTAATTGTAATATAATGAATTACATCATCAAAAATGCATGTAATTTCAATTACTTTTCAATTAGTTTTCAATTACATTTATCAATATTTCAAATGTTTAAGCCTTTAAGAAATATTGCACTCTAATGAAAGACACAACAGTTGTGACTTCCATCTAATAACATTGATTATGATTGAAATCTGTATGGAAAAAAAATTGTCCTTATTGCAGAAATTTGATGGTATAGTTAACACATGAATAGCCCCACTTCATTACCCATAATTATACAGAACCAAATAAGTCTTTTATTATCACGACTATTGAATCTCTGCAATTATAGTGGTTTCCCGTGAAAAATAAAGTAGTGCTTGATAAGTATTTAACAGCTGTGTATTAAAGAAAAAATCTCAAATTAAAGCTTCACTGTTTGGCAAGACCACTTTGTTTCTCTTTTGGAGGATAAGGTAATTCAGATCCAGTCATCAGTTCCAGAGGGTTCTGACCCTGAATCAGAAATATGTTCACCACCCCATAAAAGAGAAAAAACTGATAATTTCTTCAGCTTCCTCTCTTCCACCCCTCTGGCAATATTAATACTGCACAAGACGAGGTTGAGAAGTATATAAATGAACCATGCATTGACATAAAAGATAATCCCTTAGAGTATTGAAAAAATAGTAAGAACAACATTCCACTTGTTGCTAGACTAGCAAAAAGATATTTGTCTGTCCAAGCTACATCCGCTCCAGTAGAAAGACTCTTTAGTGTAGCTGGAAAAAGATTTAGAGCTGATAGATGCAGACTATCTGATGAAACATTTGAAAAACTTATGATGATTAAATGCAACACACACTTGTAGCTGAAACAAGTGTGTGACTGTTTAAAATTACTGACATTGCATGAAAACAGGAATAACTTTGTACATTTAACATTGCATAAATGTGTTTATATATACATTGTAAACTTTGAAAAATAAATATAAAAACTCAAAGTAATTTGTAATTTAATTAATTACATTTGTGATGTAATTGTAATATAATTAATTACATTTAAAAACCTGTGTAATGGTAATTGTAATTTAATTGAAGACTTTCTTAATGTAATTGTAATGTAATTAATGTAATTTCGTAATTCAGCCAGTAGTTTCGTAATGGTCTAATTGTCTAAATTGTGCGATTTGAGTGAAGGTTTGTAGACGCAGCATATTTATGCAGCTCGGGAAACCTTACCAGTATGGGGCGTGCATTTATGTACAGGTTTGCCTAGATGGAAATCGCTTACAAATTTGCTAAATTCTAATTATCTAGTCATCTGACGCGAGCTAAGTTTTACATGCACATATATGTATATATAAATATAAAAAGATGAAGCAGATCTGATTAGTCGTTCTGCAAGGTTCAGTGTCTAATGTTGACGTTAGTATGCAGTTGCTTACTTTTCACATGGGATGAAAATTGGCATACGTTTCAAAACCCGAGAAAAACACTTATTTCTCTAGGGGAAACACTGGAAATTAACAGACATAAGAAGCCATCATCTGAGCTCCACCCACACACGTACTTGAGCTAGAAGCTCTTACGTAGTAACAATATGAACCTGAAAGATGGTCAGTGTCATTTTAAGCCAATATAAACAAGTTGTTTTCCTATAGCATCTGTTAATAGCCTTGTGCATTAGTTTCTGATTTTTCTAGGAATGTACATTAAAGCCTGTTCCACGAGGAGAAGTTAAACGCCCCATGTTGTGTGGATTTCTTACTGATACAAATGTAACTGGTTCAATGTTTCACCAAATTACCGGTATTACAAATGGAGAGAAAAAAAAATTTGTAATGCATTTTTATAAATTCAGACAGAATCCGACACTCAACAAGAGTATCAAGATGACCCTATATCGCTCACCTGGCTACCATGGCCTGGGGGACATGATTTGAACATTCTTGGAAGATGTCAACTAGGCAATGATACATGCCTAATATCTAAGCTATAAGCCTTCCTGTTCTTGGGAAGAATTTCAAAGTTTTTCCTTTCCGTTGCCATGGCAAACAGAGTTCTGCACAGAATGGAATTATTTGTACAACTATGAAAGGGATTCATCCAATAAATAAACTTTGTATCTTATTGTAAATGACATACTACATTTTGACTATTTTTTCAGTGTTGATCAATATCATTTTTGGGTGTTAAATAGTTCAGTTATAAACAGGTGGGCAGTCTACCAAACCATCATTCCTGCAAAGGGCCTGTACTAGAGTCGGGTTGGTTGCAGGGCTCAAACACATGACTTCCAATGAGTGAGAGGTTTCAGGATTTTATATCGGCGGCTGTCACAGTGGTGACGAGTCCAGCAGGTTTCAAATCCATACCTCTATGCTTAGACACTGAAACTAGCAATAAGTACCTTTATTTTGTTATTACTTTTATTCTGTATTAAACACAAAATCCAATTCTGCTAACAGCAAGGCAAATTTAATTTTGTAACCTCGAGTAAATTACAGAATTATTGTTCAAAGTAAATGAAATAGTGTCCAGATAGTTTATTTTTCATAATATATGTTTATTCAAATAAAGATGAGCTGAAACATATTCATGACTACATTTGGTAAAGCTATTCATCTAATGAATCATACAAGAGGGTCATAACTGCCTTATATTGCTAATCTGAGAACAACTGTCCATACCGACATGGTCAATGTCACACAAGAGATATAAATCTCTAATGTACAGAACTGTCTTAATATATCATTCTAAACTTGGGTGAGGAAAATTTTGACCTGAAGCGTACAACTGATCATAATTGGTAGATGACCATTGCACAGTGCTACGAAGGTAGTATCTAAGCTCTATAAGAGTTTTAAACATAAAGATTTGTAATTTTTTTACATAACCACACATCTATGTGAAAAAATTTCAAAGCCTTGTAATTTTTTACAAAAAGACATTTGAAGATTTTCTTTTTATTTTTAAGTAAAATAAGTGACCCCTGTCCTCCAGAAGTGCCAGATTTGACCTCAGGGGCATCTAAGTTCTTAGCTATTTGGTAGAGGACCACTACACAATGTTTGAAGAAATGTATCTAAGCTCTAGACCAAGTGGTTTTGGACAAGAATTTTT
The DNA here is from genome assembly GCA_022818135.1 of Saxidomus purpurata. Taxonomy (NCBI): domain Eukaryota; kingdom Metazoa; phylum Mollusca; class Bivalvia; order Venerida; family Veneridae; genus Saxidomus; species Saxidomus purpurata. Next base: position 37,531,458 of record JAFMSR010000004.1, on the reverse strand, counting down.
CCTACTGGTTGCCACTACTTCAAGAGTTCTGCATGGAATTTAATTATTTGAACAATTTTACAAAAGGACAACCCAAGGAACATCCTGTGAAGTTTGCTGAAAATTGGCTGAGTATTTTAGGAGGAAAAGCAAAAAAATGTCAGACACAGCTTATTTTGAAAAACTCACAATAGTGCTCTGGTGAGCTTAAATAAATCATATTCAACTTAACAAAGTAAATTTTTCATGCCAATAATATAGATTTAAACAAATATACCTTGATTGTAAACAAATATATCTCAGTTGTTAAATTTTAGACATGTAAGCAGTTGTACAATTTAGAGGTGACCAAATTACAATTTATACTCAATAGTCAATACCAATTGCACTCTTAAAGCGACTGCACTCCAGATAACCCCCAAAATAAATAACTTAGCTTTCGCCCTTAAACATTATCATTTGTGTATTTAAAGTCTAATAATGGTCAAAACGAATTGTTTTTAAGAAATAAAAGCTTTTGCTGTTGTTTTTTATCTTCCCGGAGAATGGGTTTCCCGTTTAAAAATAGAGGGGATTCCGTCATGCGGGCAGTTTGAAACGATCACGTGATCGTTGTATTTAGATGTAAACAAAAGGCAGAGTCTTCAGCATCGAATATTGAAGAGGTAAGTGTATAGGCTGTATCATCGATTAAATCGGGAATGATGTATGAAAAATGTTGTAACTTTTGTGAAATGTTTAAATGACGTTAATCTCTGCATGTGCAAACGCTCATGCGTGATGTCACGTGATGACTCCACAATATCATGTGACGATTCAGATAAAAATAAACATGATATTTTTAAACTAATCCCGTTAGTCACGGGGTAAAATTCGCGATAGAAAATATATCAAAAACAGTATTTTTTCGGCGTTTCTTTAGCTATAAAATATGTCAGTGGTCAGATTTCAATGCCCCACATACAAATGTAACACTGATTTTCTTGAAATTTGAAATTTTATTTTTTTTAAGTCATTTGGCCATCTGGAGTGCAGTCGCTTTAAGTAATATCCTAGTTTCTTTCTCAATTACTGACAGTATCTTCTCTCTCTGTGTCATATTTCTCTTGCAATACATTTCATTCTATACTCAACAAACCTTTCAAAAGCTACAAAACATTACATGTATAACATAAGGTGGTCATAATGTTGCTTTGTTGCAACAATCAAGAGAGATGTATGCAAAATACACATTTCAAAAAGATAAAACAAGAGGGCCATAATGGCCCTATATTGCTCACCTGAGTGACATTGCTCTTTAAGAAATATACTCTAATACATTTTCATGATTGAATGCAAAATGTGGCATCTATTATATTGGCCATGGTGAACAAGTTATGGACCCACGGTGAACCAGATTCAAAACATCAAGACAAATATTCTGACTACTTTTCGCAAACTGGCTATCAAATGTGCCCACTAGTGTGTAAGTTTCATGAAGATAGAGTGAAAAATGAAGTCTCTATTGCATACACAAGGTTAAATGTAGGCGGACAACAGACAGACAACAGACATCAAGCAATCACCATAACTCACTTTCATGCTCAGGTGAGCTAAAAATTACGGTTTAAAATATTTCTAAACAGTATTTTAATGTATAATTTCATTTCTTTCTACTGACTCTTTCATATCATTTGATGTTCATTTTTTAATAATAAAGTCATGTATTTAGATGCTATACATGTACATAAAACTCAAAGTTGTTACATGTATAACCAATTTGCAGTTTATAACAATAACAGGTAACTAAATCAAATCTAGCTTTGAAATCCATTGTTTATAGGAGACATGGAAAACCAGCAACTATCTGGCGCCTTAATTGCAGTGAAGAACTTTTCCTGTTTATAACAATTCTTGCCTTTGCCCCAACCAGCACTGAATAAACTCTCTTGTAGCGAAACTTCCTGATGGTTTGCATCTGCTGTCTGTATCTTCCCTACACTTTCCCCTTTAACCTCCTTTATTCAAGACATGGGTTGTCACATGACACTTTGCTGCGGGGTTCCTCTATCCTCGTCTACAAGTATACTAACTATATGGTGTCCAGGAATCATTGCAAGACCTAAAATTCTGGGCTCTTCTTTCTTTTCTATATCTGTAATGTACCAAAAATTTCAATAAATCTCAACTTTTCAACAAGCTGCTATTCTGGTTTAGCTAATTTTTAACTAAGCATATCGCATCTTTTTGGTTTTTCAGTTTATCACATCTTCGCCTTCTAAAGCAGTTTTGGACCTCTGGTTTAGAGCAGCATGTCTCTCACACGTTAAATTTTGTTCTGTAATCTATTACTATTCCACATGCTAGTTCCTTGTTGTTTTTGTTTCCGCTGTTTTAGTTCATGTTTTACTGTTTACCTTTGTATAGAAAGTCCCTTATGTTATACTGTTCTATGTCTTACTTTAAATAAAAATCTTATCTTATTTTACTGCATATATACTTCTACAGTAATTTTCAACGTCTTTTAGATGTTACAGCAATTAGCCACTGATAACTAGCATTTAATGGAATAAGACTTGTTCTTTTAATAAACTAATAAAAACTTCTGACGCACTACATGCCCGTTTCCTTCTTTATTTGATTATCGACCCTTCCGGTATCCACTAGCTAACTGAGCTTATTCTAAGCTACGGACGCACGATGCTATCGACCTTTCCGGTATCCACTAGCTAACTGAGCTTATTCCAAGCTACGGACGCACGATGCTATCATTTCAAGCATTTATGAAGACATAAATTTTAAGATGATCGAGTGATTCAAATTTCATATGGAAGAGAATTTTAAGAGTGGTTTTGCCAAAGAAGCTCATCAAAGCAATAACCCATATTAAGTATACAGAGACTTAAACATTAAATTAAGGCTCAGGTATAAGGAGGCTGAATAACTGTTAAACCCTTATCTGCAATATGACAATGCTCATTACCAGGTGGTTTCAAATATTCTTCACATGATCCTAGAATCACATTCCTTTCACTGTCTGTACACAAGAAAATGCCTGAAATTGCAATAAAACATTTTCTGCTTACAATGTGTTGTGGTTGTACAAAAGAGAAAGAAATTTTTTTTACTGTTTAAAGTAGGGATGGGAACGAATACTAAAATCAATATTCGAATATTCGGTTTGGCATATTCGAATATATTCGAATATTCGTTTTGTGGTGTCCATGTATATTTTCTTAACACGACGCGGGCCACTACAGTATGTTTAGTATGAAAGTGTTTACTTTAAAACGGTATATAAGGAAACAAATTATTAGTTTGTGAAATAAGTCCAAACACGCAGGGAGGCATGTTAATTGATAGAGCGTACAGTAAATTAATATCGTTTAGTGAAGATCAAACTTAAAGTAAGGATGTTAAAAATAATTTCAAACATATTAATTAAAGGAAAATAGTTGAGTTATTCTGAATGATTGGACAACGAAAGAGTTATATCAGTTGAGTTAATACATGTATAAGCGTGATTGGTTCTTCGTTTCCGTAAACATAACGTTGATCCTGGGACATTGTGAGATAAACAACTTTTAAAATTTGTTACATAAAACAGGTGACAATTAAAATGAACAAAAAATAAAAAGTCACCACAATAACACCTGATGCGAACTGCTAATCCGTAACGATGCCCCCTGTCAATTATGCATTGCAATTTTCGTGTTAATTGGGAAATTTTGGACACGCTCTAAACAAACAATACAGAACAAATGGTTTTATTCGATAATTAGCATTCTTTAGATTGCTACCTATTTAAAAAAAAAATAATTTACGAATATTCGAATTTGATTTTCGCATTCGAATATTCGTTCCCATCCCTAGTTTAAAGTCAATTTACAAAAGTCAAGACAGAAATAAGTTATTGTTTATATATATATAGCGTTACCCAGAAATAATCCCTCTGTGGCTGACCAATGGTGCCAATTGTACTAAAACACACATTTGACCACATTTTTTGGGGGTTGGGGGGCTACAAATACATTAAAAATCAATTCTTAGTTTTAAGCATCAAGACTATAATTATATGACAATTTCATGGAAGGTTGGTGCTACTTATAAATAGCCAGAGGTAACCCTGCTCACTCTGTTTGTGATGAATATTGACTGAGTTGTACTTATGTGACCAAAACATTCTGATTTTCTCACCTATCAATGTCCTACCATCTGTCATCTGCACCTTCATACTTTTATTTAGCCAGGATCTTAACAATTTCTTTCCGTGATTTCCCTCCTCTGTTTCCTGAAACATTAAGTTCAAACTGTTTAAATACATTCAGGTCAGAGTTAACATGTACAGTAAAGCCTCTTTGGTTCAAACAATCTTCCCAACAATTTGATTATGCTGGTTAACATGGTTAAAGCAAGTCACAGTCCTGTATTTTAATCTTTGAGATGTTTGACCCATGTAGATATTATCCGCAATATAAAAGTATTTCAATATTCTGTCATATTAGTCAGACTTTTTTTAGAGGGTATTTATGGTATCTTTATAACATCTCAGATAACAAACACATTCTTGACCAAAGTGTTAATGTCCTATCTTCCATTTAATCAAACCCTACTGGGTATCTAGACTGTGAGTAGACTTGATGCATGTCAACTGACAAGAATGTTAAGAACTGAAATAAAAGAATGAAGTATGGTTGATTAAAACAGGTTAAAAACAAAGCAAGTTTGTTTGGGGAGACATATGTTTAATCTGACTAACTGCCATCCTGAACTCTGGGCCAGACATGGTGACAATATCGGGGGTAAATCATTCCAGCGGACAATGGTTCTAAGAAAAACGAGATTATCAGTTTTTGTTTAAGTCTGCTGGAATCCTTGTGAATGGGATGTTCTTGAAGATCTAGTAATTGGGATAAGAGAGTTTGGTCATGAGATGGCAGCCTGGTTGTGAAGGATCGTATATATATGCAGTTCTCCCGATATTTGCCAGCTTCTCCCAGTATTTAGACCCGAACCCCAATGGCCAAACAAAGCTAAAAAAAATACTACTGTAAAGCTCCCGGTAAACTAAGATTAAAAAAATTCCTACAAAGCACACAATTTTTTTTTAAATATCAACATGCGTCCCACTTTAATATAAGTACTAGTATTGTGTACAGTCGATAAGGTGACAAAATTGAAGTGCTGACACAAGTTTGTGTTAATTGTCCCTACCTTCCTATTAACTGTACCGCTATTCCGAAACAAATGACTGTATTCATGGTATTGGTGAACTACCAAGTTATACGCTTATCCCCGCTTGTCACGCGGGAGATCAGAGATTGAATACCTGCTTGAGTGGGAATATATTTATTTATCTTGTCATACTCTTACACCTCTTGTACATGCGCACTGTGAGCATGGGTTTAAAAACGTAACGCATAAATTAGAATATATGGGTTGGGTTAAATGCCCTCGCATGCTCTGTGTGTACGTAATGTTTACATCCGGTCGTAGCATACGGGTAGAGTGCAAATTTTGTAAGCGAGACAGTGGAGCTGTATTCAAGCTGGGGCCGTACGAGTGTCTTGTATGCAGTTGACTTTAACACTTCTGAGAGAACTTTGATGTTAATCTTAGGGAAACCCAGTGTTTCATTAGTTTTTTTGTGATGTGTTCCATTTATAAGCCATTGCGGGCCGCAGCAGCGGTGAGTTAAAGATGCATGGAGACTTAAGCACTAGATTGAACATATGCGTCTCTCTTCATTATAAAACTGAGGTACTTCTGAGATGAAAACTGTAGTCACAGTCTATTTTTCTGGAAAAGCAAGAGTTGCCGTTTGTAACCGAGTTGTCGTTTGTTTCATAGAGGGCGCAATCTACGCTGATAAAAAAGCGCTTTTCACGTTTCAGGCGTAATCTACGCTGAGAAAAATGGATATGATTGCCTTTTCCACTTACACAGCCTTTGACAATATAATATTATTTTTTTCTGCTGTTTTAATCATCATTTTTTAGCTTTTTAACCATGTTAGAATATTTTATGGCCAATAATCATAAAAATCTTCATTAATGACAAATTAATAAGGATGAAAAATTGAGACATACCAGGAACAGTCTATAGAGCATTCCTGGACATACTGTATAAAATTTATATTATTTGATAACAGTAAAGTTTCGATACTACAGGTCAGTCAGATGTGGTGTTGTGTCAGGTTTTGCTTGTTCAACCAGAATTGGTTTCCTCGAGTTCTTTTGGGGCCATGCCTATCAACCATCACCAATTTCCAAAATATTTACATGGGATTATTGTTTGTTGGCCCGTTGTAATATGATACTTTGTATCACAGTTTTTCTTGTTTTACATTTACGGTTCTGCCTAGGTATTTAGCTTCGTTTAGGAGTCTTAATTCACATAGATAAGCCTACATCTTGTTTGTTAACAACAGATAGGACAGAATTGATCATCACGTTCATAATGAACCTTCAACACATGAAATTAACCCGGCAAAAAGAAAAAATCTAATCTGAAACCTCACACATTTTGTTATGTCTTCCATTTTGAAATTTAAATTATGACACGGGAGTAAACGAAATATTTTAATTAATCGTTTCTTAGAAACAACAATGATAATCATTTATCCTGTCATTTAGCTACAATAAAATAAACATATTATTAGACAAATGATGTCATATGGATTTTATTATTTAAAAAAGCAACAGGACATTTAGTTATCATTCATTATTTCGTTTAAAAATAAAATGTCAAGCGTTCAATTACCCTGACTTCGTTGTTTACATTGACAACCGAAGAAAGAAGTCAGTAGGTAAAAAAACTGTGAAAAATGTCGCGTCCAAAATATTTCACACCAAATGAAGTTGCGATACATAATACAGTTGATGATTTGTGGGTCTCTTTTCTGGGAAAGGTGTACAATTTGACACCTCTTTGTGAAAAATACCAAGGTAAGTGAATCCATGGAGGCAAGAATTTAAAACAGTCTGTTTAAATTGTTTTTGAAATGTGATGAGGAACAACAGGAAGACGTTTTAGGCAGAGCATTTTGTGCAGAATGAAATTAAATAGGTCTATCTATCTATCTTGTTATACTGCCTCACACCTCTCACGAGTATTATGGGCAGGGTGCACGCCGGGTGTTAATAAAAGATAAAACTACTGCAAGATAGCTCCTACAGTCAAGAGAAACAAGACGGTTAAAACTGTTAAAATAGTAAAAGAATAAAAGGGTTAAAAACAACTGTTGTATGACTAATAATTGATTTGGGCCACTGCCTGCTTGAATGATTCAAGATCAGGCAGGATCGCAATATGTGCGGGTAATCTATTCCACAGGACTGTGGTATGGGGGAAAAAAGAGTACTTAAAGAAGTCCGAATTTGCATGGGTTTGGCGGAGACTAAGGGGGTGCATATGTCTTGTTAACCTGTTTGGGACTTCTAGGTAACTGGGCAGGGAGATTGCTACAAGATTGTAGTATATTTTATAAAACATAACCAATCTGGAGGCTTGACGCCTGTTCTCAAGGGTGCTCCATCCAAGGGTGTTCTGCAGGTCTGTCACACTGGTATCTCTGGAGTAATCATTTTTTACCCATCTGATTGTGCGCGCTGGACCATCTCCAGCTTGTGAATATTAACCTGGGTGTGTGGTGACCATACAGATGATGCATACTCTAATTGTGGTCTGACTAATGTTTTGTAAGAGAGTGATTTAATATTTTCATGTTTTGTTTTAATGTTACGTTTGAGAAAGCCTAGTGTTCTGTTTGCATTTGTTGTTATTCTTGAGATGTGTGTATTCCAGCTGAGATCTTGGCTGATGTCTACACCAAGGTATTTTGGATCCTTAGCTGGTGAGAGTGTTTGACCATGAAGCTTATATGGGAACTGGATAGGTTTTCTACTACGTGTGATGTGGAGGACCTGACATTTACTGGGGTTAAATTCCATGTCCCACAGTTTTTCCCACGTTTCTAGCTTAGAGAGATCATTTTGTAACCTTTGACAATCAGAGAGGCAAGTAACTGCAAGGTAAACGGCAGTGTCATCAGCAAAAAGCCGCACCTGGGAGGTAACCGTGTCAGGGAGATCATTTATATAGAGTAGGAACAACAGAGGTCCTAGGACAGAGCCCTGGGGGACCCCAGATGTAACAGGGACTTGATCAGACGTGCAACCGTTAACCACTACTGACTGAGATCTACCTATTAAAAAGGACCTGATCCAAGATACAGTTTGACTGGAGACACCATGCTCTTGGAGTTTAAGTAATAATTTAAGATGGTTGACTTTGTCGAAGGCTTTACTAAAAATCAAGTAGGACAAGGTCGGTCTGTTTACCTGAGGAAAGGTTTTTGGATATTTCATCAACTAGCTCAATGAGCTGAGTCTCACAGGACCGTCTTTCACGGAACCCATGTTGCAGCTCATAAAGTATGTTGTGTTTTGAGAGATGTGTGGATAGGCTAGATGCAATTATGTGTTCTAGGAGTTTACATAGAATACAAGTTAGCGATATGGGTCTGTAGTTAGCAGGGTCACTAGTATCACCTTTTTTGAATAGTGGAGCGACATTTGCCTTCGTCCAATCGGATGGGAGTTGACCAGTATTAAGGGATCTTTTAAAGATTAGTGACACTATGTCAAGGATCTCATGGCGGAGCTCCTTCAAGACAATGGGCTTAATCATATCTGGGCCAGCAGCCTTATCCACTTTTAGGTTTTGGAGTAATTTCAGGACGCCGTTGGGGTCAATTTCAATGTTGGGCATTGTAGGGTATTTCCTTTTTCCTAGGGAAGTCCTGCAAAGCTGGGACAGAGACAAGGGAGAAACACCTGAAAAAACCAGACTGGAATTGTTTATTCAGAATATTTGCTTGACCAAGGTTTTCTGAGGTGATTTTACCATTTGTCTGATCTTTTAACGGTGCAATACCTTGGTTATCTTGTCTGGCATTTTTTATAAGTGAGTAGAGGCGCTTGGTATTGAATTTATTAGTGTTTGAGTTTTCTGAATGTTGAATGTCTAGTATGTTTTCAATATATGTCTCATGTGCTTAGGTGATAGACTCCAGGGCATTCTTACCTTCTATTATAGAGGCCGGTATAGGGCATCTTTCCCAACTAAGATATGTTGTTTAAATTGCAGTTTTCCCCAAACTGTGACCTTAGTCTTTACACCAGGATTTAAGTGTCCCATTCAGCTACTAATCACTTAAATTTTCTTCAAATTGAGGGGCTACGATGCCTTCTCAGAACTTGGAAAATGTTCTTAGGGGCTCTTTACTAATTGTTGTTTTTATATGTCTTTGATATCAATAGTTTAGTCTAAATCTGTTTTACTGTGATGTCATTAGAGCTGGGACGCGTAGCAAATTATGTACCAGCTGCCATATTACCTGTGGGTACCTGTTGCTATTTACCTCCACTTGAATTAAAATAAGAAGTTCTATAAGTCTTCAATCTTCTGGCAAAAAATTTTCTTCATAATTATTCCCAAAGCTTGAGTTCTAAGAGAAGGAGACTGTTTAGCAATACTGGTCTTGCAATCACAAATTAACAATCAAGTCTTGATCTTTCAGGTGCATTGACTTGTTTGGGTAATTGCATGCACCCTGATTGGTAACAATAACAGATTAATTCACATATGCTGTAATAATTGTGAGTGCTAATTAATTCACCCTCCAGTTATGAATTTTAGTATCAGTATAAATAATCATTTTACGAATCATGCAGTTGCACAAGTTGTTTAGCCCTGTGATTGCAAAGTAATATCAATCTGTTTTCAGGTGATGTTTTGTTAAAACCTATAGTGCAAGCTGCTGGCAAGGATATCTCACACTGGTTTGACAGAAAAACAAAAGATGTAAGTCACTAAAAGAAAAATACTGTAGAAATTAAACTCAGGAAAAAGTTATAAACATGACAGTACTAACTGAAGAAACTCTTAATTGTACAAGGTATTTATTTTAGCCAGTTTGTGAAGGCATGACAGCCTGTAAAAATATTATAGCTTATAAATACTTTGTGAAATGAGTAACTGTACTGAGTTAGTAATATCTCATTTTGCTGCTTTTGACTGACCCGGAAGTTCACTATTAGGTTACAAGAACTTCAATAATAATGATCATCATTCCATAAATGCTCTCTGAGACGGAATTGAGCAGAGCCGGAGATTTTGAACTTTTAAGTTCTGTATTAAAGTATCTTTATATTAACAATGTTTCTCCTCTAACGACAGTCACTGCTTTACAAGCATTATATACTAAGATTTACTTCAAAAGCGTGTCTGGTTGACTTTTAATAACAGGTGTATTTATCATTACAGCAATAATGGTCTTTCAATGCAAGAATAAATTATTCTTTACTGATAATATCCCAAACCAAAATCGCAAGCTTTTTAAAATGCTTGCCACAAGCTTGCCGCAAGCTTGCAGATGATGCTTGCGGCAAGCTTAGAATTGGAACCTCGCGGCAAGCTTGCACAAGCTTGCACAAGCTTGCGGTTCATTGCAATCCGCAAGCTTGTGGTTTATGAAGCTTGCGCAAGCTTAGAATTGGAACCTCCCAGCAAGCTTGGCGGTTCATTGCAATCCGCAAGCTTGCGCAAGCTTGTGGTTCATGAAGCTTAGAATTGGAACCTCGCGGCAAGCTTGCAGTTTTATTTGTTATTACACTCGCAAGCTTGCCCAGTAGAGGTAGTATTTTTCTTCCTGCAAGCTTGCAAACTGAAAAAAGGAAAACAAATGTGTATACTATAATTAACATTAATTATGCCCTTTTAAAAGTTTTATGTCTTAATACAAATATGAAAAAATCCTGAACAGCCGACCATCATCCCAGTGAAAATAAAGATCTGGAATACCACCGGACCTTTATCTAGTATTTTTAAATGGTAAAGTTCTGCTATTCCACTGAAATAGCTTATGTTTTTCCACTGAAATTCCACTGGTATTCCAGTGGAAATGTCATAAATACCATTGAAAAATACCATTGGAATTCCATCTGAATACCAGTGGAATTTCATGAGAATACCAGTTGAATTCCATCTGAATACCAGTAGAATCCCCCTTGAATACCAATTGAATTTAAGTGTAACATTATTACATAATTTTAATATGGTGTAATAACATAATTATATTAAAGCATGCTCAGTGGAAATGTGCTGTGCCTTTTATCTTCTGTAAATATTTTGTGAAATCTTTTCTATGAACAAAAATGTGCTCACAGTTTTACTAAAAAAAAGACATGTTTGTTTTAGGAAATTTAGCATCATGTAAAAGAAAAAAGTAAATGGACTGAATTTGAAATTGTTAGTGGTCAATTTTAAGTCACCAATTTTTTCCATACATTTATAGATTTGTTTTTCCATGTTATACTTCTGTGGTCTTTTTATTTAATGATCACATAATTATTACTTAATATCTTCAGTAATTGCTACTCTAGACATATACATATATGTTATATGAATCAAATAAACAATATACCTTTTCTGCCCTGAGCCACTGCATGCTTATTTAATCCTCAGTTAACACTTAAGTGATTTAAACCATCATTTTGTATCTTAGATTAATAATTATTTTTATGCAAATGATACTGTCCTGTTCAGCACAAAGTTCACAAAAGTATCCACATATAAACACTTCTTAAAAACTTGTTCAAAAACTTTCTAACATGTCTAACATTTGAATCAACAATCAAAATGACCACTTCCTGTAGAGATCTTTCAGATAATTCCCCTCTTCCTGTAAGTTGATACTGGGGTTCCAGGTGGTGATTGCGCAGAACAATGTTGAATGTTACATTTGTATGCTATCTATTTTTATGACCAAGTTCCCTGAATGACCCCACACTGCCTGGGCACAGAGATTAATTACCTTGCCTCCTGTTTATATCAGTGAATGAAGATTTGCAAAATAAAGGGCAGTTACAGTACTGTTGTTCATAAGACATGGAAAAAGGATTTGACTTATTATATAGACACATAATTATGGGTTCATGCTATTTCCTCTCTATTTTAGTTTCAAGTCAGTTACAGTTAAATTAATTTTAGAATCAAACTTCTGCACACCTGAGAAAATAAACATAATTTTAAAAATTCCCAGAATTTACTTGAAATTCAGATTCTTTATTTCATGTCATCTAATTTGCATCCCAATATGTGGTTATAAAAATAAGCCTTCATGAAACAATGATTTTTTAAAACTTTTTCCATGTTTTTGGACTTACAATTTTTCACTCTTTTCCATATAACTACTACCATGAAATTTTCTAAGTCCAATTCTAACAAAAAAGCCAGCGCAAGCTTGCAACTAAAAAAGCTTGCGTTACAAGCTTGCAAAGCTTATAATCGCAAGCTTGCAGAATTCTGATTGAAAATACTTGCAAGCTTGCGGCAAGCCTACAGAAAGCATTATTAGCCTCTGCAAGCTTGCCACAAGCTTACCGCAAGCTTGTTGCAAGCATTCATTTTGGTTTGGGATATAACTTTTATATATGTCAGATCTTTCATCATTTGCATACAATGAAAATTATGTTTAAGATCTAGGAGATGACATGATCTTGTTTTACCAAAGCACAATTACATGAGGGATACATGCATGTATCATAGTAGTCATATTTGGAACTCTTTACCGTTGTATAATTATAAGAGAGATAAATTAATTGAACTCATCTAAATTTAACTTAAAGATAGTTTTATTACATTAATTTTTTATCAATTTTCATAAATATATAAATGTGTTGGATGTGTGATAGAATCTGATGTCTGCAGGATGAATGCTATGTATGTTAATGTTTTAAATTTTGACTTTTATTCCACTTGCATGAATGTGTTGTTTGTAACTGTCAATGCAATTTCATGAATCCCAGCATGATTGTGAGACTGAGATACATGAGGTATGTGCTATTTTATGTATGTTTTAAAATGTTATTTATGTGACTTTTTATACCCCCTGAAACAAAGTGTAAGGGGGAGAGGGGGGCAGGGTACATACTGGATTCAGCTTTTCTGTATGTCGGTCTTTCTGTGGACACTAAATCTCCAACAGCCCTGGTCAGAACTTAATGATATTTCACAGAAGTGATAAGTACAATGCCTTTTTGTATGGTCACTAGGTCAAAGGTCAAGGGACTGGAGAAAGTAAAATCTTGTGGATGCTGAATTTCCAAAACCCTTTTTTTAGAATTGAATGATACTTATCAGAAGTGATAAGTAAAATGTGCAAGGTCTATGTTTTGGGTCAAAAGGTCAAAGGTCACACAGGCTCGAGATAGTAAAATCTTGTGGATGCTGAATTTCCAAAACCCTTTTTTAGAATTGAATGATACTTATCAGAAGTGATAAGTAAAATGTGCAATGTCTATGTTTTGGGTCAAAGGTCACACAGGCTCGAGATAGTAAAATCTTGTGGATGCTAATAAAATCTCCTATTTAAACTCCTGGTCAGAATTTAGTGATACATGTACTTCACAGAAGTGATAAGTACAATCGCTAGTTGTGCATGATTCATGTTTCGGGTCACTAGGTCAAAGGTCACAGGAGCTTGAAATAGTAGAATTTTGTGTGCTTTCGATTTCAAAAAAACCCCGGGTCAAAATTCAATTGATATTTTACAGAAGTAATAAGTGCCATGCCTAGTTGTGGTCAAAGGTCAAGGTAGCAGGGGCACCAAATAGTAAAATTCTTGTGCACTCTTAATCTCCTTAACCCCTAGTTGGTTAGAATTTAATGATATTTCACAGAAGTGATAAGTACCATGCCTAGTTGTGTATGGTGTCCATGGTCCATGTTTCGGGTCACTAGGTCTAAGTCACAGGGGCTTGACATAATAAAATCTTGTGCGCTTTAAGTCTCCAAAACCCCTGGTCAGAATTTAATTATACTTCATAGCTAAGTGATACGTACCATGCCTAAAGTTGTGCAGGTTCAATAATTAAAGCATAAAATTTTATACATATTTTTTATACAGTGTCAGTAACTGTTGGGTGTTTGGGGGGTATTCATCACCTTCAGTGATAGTTCTATGTTCTTCTGTTTTTTGTTTCTCAAATTATTGTTTCATTTGCTGTTTGAAGGCCTGACATTGTAAGTAAGTGTAATGTCTGCTTACCTTCTTGAAATAAAGAACTTAGTGTTATTAGTGAAAATGCAATTTAAGAATATAAAAGAAAATAAAGTATTTTTTATGTAAGACCTCAAACTGATTAATTGAGGTGTGTGAGAGAGTAATTTACCTTAAAAGAATCGATCAGTTTGACGGCTTTCCAGATTATATAATACATAATTTTACAATTTAAAATAATACTAAAATGGACTGATTTAGAAATGTATTTCTCAGTCTGAGTTCCCTTAAGCAAAATATAAATTATCAAATTAAACACTGTAGACAATACTATTCAAATGTGTATCATGTGTCTTTATTTCAACAGATACGTACACATGTGGATCCACAAACAGGCTGTGAAATCCCTTACTGCCCAAATGGTAGGTTCGTTCATATTCCGCCGCCTTACCCTTACTCTGATTGGGCCAACGATTTTGGTCGCCCATGGTGGAAAGATGATGGCTACCTCGTAGGCATTCTTTCAAAGAAGACCAGAAATATCAAAATTATCAACACTTTGACGTCACAAGAACAGGTCATTGAGGTAATTTTTGTTGGTTTTCATTTGATTTTAAGAACCATTTCCAAGAGTCACACAGTTTAATATGTTTTAGTCTGAGTTTGACCCTGAGCTATATACGACCTTGTTTTCCTTGGTTTTTACCTTTGTTTAAAACAATAAGCTAAAAGTACATTCACAGCTCAAATTTACTGTGCTCGAAATCGGATTATAAAAGTGGTTCTGTTTTTTTTAATTGAAATACGGTGCTTATTTAAACTGGTAATTCTGTGCAAGTACCATATTTCCCACCCCACCCCCCCCCACCCCCAAGTCTTTTTCTGAAAACAATAAAAGTTCATGCCAACAAATATTGTACATGTATAAATGTATTAACTTACTTTTTTTACTTGATTTTGCATTATGAAATTTCAGGTATGTTCAGAGGAAATAATGACAGAAATCCTGGAGCGATACTTGAAGTATAATGCACACGCTGCTAGCTACACATGGAAATACGACGGTAGAAACCTGGACATGAACCGAAACCTCGAGGAAAACAGTATACAGGATGACGATGAGGACTTTTACAAACTGAGCATGAATGACGACACATACTTACAATCAGTGCATTTATACTTTAACGACGATCTTACAGAAGCCTAGTGGTTGTGGATTATTGAAATACTAAAACAAAAACACTGTATTGGATGAAGATTAAGATCAGAAATAATTGCAATTTTTCTGCAAATAAAAGTTGTTTCTACACGGTGTACAATTTAATTGCTGTTCGTGAGTCACACATGAAAATAGTTATAATGGTAAATGTAAATAAAAAATTCTGAAATGCAGCTCTGTTACATAACTTATGTATTGGACTTATCAGTGACAATTAAGTTACACAAGCAAAAATAAAAACCTTTTAAATATTTCATAATGAAGTTGACAAATTCTGTCTAAAATTTAAATAGATATTTTAATTCTTTTATGTCTGATTTCACTTCCATCTGGAATTGGTAAATTATTTAATAAGGAAGGTGTAAAATTACTTAGACAAAATGGTAGCATTTAATACTGGTTAAAAGTTGGACACTTATGCTTTCAGTTGCATTAATAGCCGTGTCAGTAATGTGTTTTACTGTTGAAATATGGTTCAAATTGTGTTTCATAGCAATCAAAAGGATATAACAGAAGTAACAGCATCTTTAAGTTGGCGGTCACTTAAAAGTTTAATTCACTTATCCTTACTGGACTAATTATCTTCGTTACAAAGAGTTTTCTCTGCTTTTTAGCTCATCTGGCTATGCCAGGGTGAGCTTTTCTGATCGATGATTGTCCGTCGTCCGTCAACATTTTGATTCAAATGACATCTCCTCTGAAACCTCTAGGCCAATGTTGATAAAACTATGCAGGAATGTTCCTTGCATGAAGCTTTACCAAAATTGTTCAAAGAATTCCATTCCATGCAGAACTCTGGTTGCTATGGCAACAAATAGGAAAAAACTTTAAAAACTTCTTCTCTGAAACCACAAGGCCTAGAGCTTAGATATTTGGCATGTAGCATTGTCTAGTGGACCTCTACCAAGATTGTTCAAATTATGATCCCCGGGTCAAAATTGACCCCGCGGGTGGGCACTTAGTTTTTGCATAGGAATATATAGGAAAAAACTTTAAAAAATCTTCTTCTCTGAAACCACAAGGCCTAGAGCTAAGATATTTGGCATGTAGCATTGTCTAGTGGACCCTCTACCAAGATTGTTCAAATAAGACCCTCGCATCAAAATTGACCCCGCACAGGGGGTCACTTAATTTTACATAGGCTTATATAGTAAAAACTTTAAAAAATCTTCTTCTTTGAAACCACAAGGCCTAGAGCTTAGATATTTGGCATGTAACATTGGCTAGTGGACCTCTACCAAGATTGTTCAAATGTGAAAAGTGACCCCGGGGGAAAAAATGGCCCCCCCCCGGGTGTCACTTAGTTTTACATAGGCTTATATAGGGAAAACTTTAAAAATCTTTTTCTCTGAAACCACAAGGCCTAGAGCTTAGATATTTAGCATGTAGCATTGCCTAGTAGACCCTTCAAAGTTTGTTCAAATTATGCCCCTGGGGTCAAAATTGACTGTGCCCGGGGGATCATTTGTTTTACAAAGGCGTATATAGGAAAACTTATTTGGTATATAACATTATCTAGTGATCTTCCACCAGGCAAGTGGACTTGTACCAAGGTGAGCGATATGGGGCCATCTTGGCCCTCTTGTTACTGTTGCAATGTATTTGCAAAAAGGCGTATTACTGACTGTATGCATGGGCATACAATTTTGTGGAGTTTTACTTACATGCCATTTCAGTTATTCAAGGATTTTCTTTTGTTTATAGAAATGTTATTGTTGGACATTTTGTCATTAACCCATCTTGGCCATGGAGTCCACAAATATTAGTACCCCTAGAAAAATCAATGGTTTTACAGTTTACTACATTAGATTGAAGAAGGGTAGATGAAATGAAGGTAGATGTATTTCATTTGACACTTTTCATGTCATTACTGAGTCTGACTGTAAGTATATAAGCAGGTGTATTAAAAATTCTATTGTTCATGGCTTTCTTTTTTTTGTTTCAGTTCAGTTTCATTGGCAACTGGTTCGAGTCAAATGAACAATGCTGTGTAGAGAAAGATGTTAGGTGTGAAAAAAATGCCAAAAGTGCTGTACAAATATATTTTTAGAAATATACATACAAAATAAACTGTTTCATACATAAAGGGAGATATTGAAAAATGTGGTCAGCTAGAGTTATGATTCTAGAGTCCTTGCAGTCAATCTTAATATTTCTCAATCACAATGTGAAATATCAACTCAATCCCTCACACAGTTTTCAAATTATACTTTAAATTTAAGACAACATATTCCATAATTTGATAATTTTATATTTAGGTAAATAAATCTACCTGAAGAATTTACTCAGCCCAACAATGCATTTTTATGTTAATATTTCTCTTTTTTTCCATTTAAAAATTGATATTTTTTCTACTTTCTTCTCCATCCCCCATAAGTCATTTCATAAGAAAATTTTATACTTGTAATTCTTAACTTAGTACTGTACGTAGTGAAGTACATTATCATATCACTCTCTCGGACTACAAGCACTATACAATGAAGGAATTTCGTTTGCTTAGTCTAGCATCATAAATGCTCCATCCGGAGGTTGAGGGTTCAAGTCCCGCTCGAGTCACAACCATACCTTCTCATATGACACATGTACTGTTTTTCCAGGAAGCAGACGCGAGGGTTCCGCCATAAAGTTTCAAGCTTTCTTCGCAAATAACTGTTTTTCTGTTCAAATACTTATAATTCCCAGATTGAGGAATATTTGAAAGAATTTATTGTAAAATAAATTAGAATAAACTATTCAAATGTTTGTCATTTAGACAAAATTACTCAGCCTTACAGTCGCACTTTCTTCAATATTAATTTTCCAAATTATGTTTAGACTCTTGAGATGAGCATTGAATGAAAGACTTATTTTCTTTGATAGTAAAAGTTCTCCTGTGTCTCTAAATTGTAATGTGCTGCTATATAATTATTACTCATTAAACCATAAAACATGTATTAATTTAAAAGTCTTTTTGTTACTGTTATTCCTATTTTACTTGACGTACACTTACGAATTGAATGTATGAATGGGCATATTCCCATTATGAGAAGTAATTTTTCTTGTGCACTTTTAGTGTTATATATGTGTGTGTATGTCTTTTTTTTTTTTTTTGCTGCGCTTCCATTCATAAATTTAATGGTCAATGAGTTTTAGTACAATGAATTGTGGGTAATCCTTCTATAGTATTTGAAGGACCATGTGAGTAATGCTGTCATAATAAACACTAGGCGTAGCTAAAATGAGACAATTTTCACACAATACGAATAAGTCTGACCCCCCCTAAATTAATCAAAAATATATATACAATTATTTGATAAATAAGTAAATAGGTAATGCTAATAAGATTTAATCATCAGATACCCATGTACCAGATTTATATTAATGTACATGTATTATGTAAAATGTTTTCTTGTTATATCCCCATGCTATGTTCTGTAAATCACCTGGGAGAAATAAAAGGAATGTTCTGTTCTGTTCTGTTCTGTTCAAGGCAGACATAATTTTTTGGCTTTTTCAAATTATGAAACTTTGTAAAACCTATTATGGACATTACTAAACTAAATTGCTTTTTGTTACACAATCGTATCTTGCTGATTAATTTTACATTTGATTATGTTACAAGGCTCAGGTGTGAAAGTTTCAATTTACTAAGAAGAAAACATTAATCTGCAAATATACACTGTCATTTTTCAGCAATAAACAGTGCTGAAGAAATATTTACGACAGCTTTCCTCATAAAATATGCAATTTGTAAGTCTACTTGTTAATAACTTGGGATAAGTCATAACCTTGAAGAATGAAAACTTTAGATAGAATCTAAATTGGCATTAGAAAAATGATTTAACACATACAAGTGTTCACAGTTTTGTCAGATTTAAGCATTAGAAAATTTATTTAAATTACAAAACATGAAAATAAAACCATAGGTGATTTACATTACCAAGTAAACTTCAAACAAAAACCTGGATTTTAAGCTTGTTGCACAAAATAATTTATTACTCTAATCAATTTGAGTTTATACCATCTGTGGTAATTGAGTACTCACAATTTGCACTTTCGGAGGTTGAACTACTGATGCATTTTTTTTAAGTAAAAAATAAAGCGAGTAACAAATTAAGCAAAAGTCTAATATAGCCTACGGCATATTATTTATAGTCTTTAATATCCAGTATGCATTAAACAAAATGATTAGGGAAGCAGTTATACAAAGAAAAGCATTAAGGAGTATCTACAAGATTTGTACTGTTTTTGCCATGGAAACTTTCCAAAACAACTAAGCAGACCAAGAAATAACATTGTTATAGAAACTAAATAAGAGGGCCATATGCCCTGTATAACTCAACAGTCAACAGGCATCGCACATGAAATACCGCCGATTGTGTAGCATATAAGAACCTAAAGTATTAAATTTGTACAAGACAACATAATATCTAAATCCTAAAATAAAAAAAATTAACCTTGTTTTTAAAAAGGCATAAGAAAATTCAAGATTGTACCGGTATATGGAAAAGTTTTGATTCGGGAGACAAAACGGGGCTTTTTAATGAATGAAAAGTTTGAAACATCACAGAATATATTAATCCACAATGATATAAATTTGTAACCAGTTCAAAATCCGGTGAAACAAAGCATTACCATACATCGATATGCAATGCTAGCATCAGATTGTTTCCATGATGATGTTGCATCAACAGCATCAGTTAGGTGCATTTGTTTTATTAACATAATTTTATGTATTAGATGATTGTAATTTCTATAATAAGTTTCAGAATAATGAAGTTATAAAAGTTTGTTTTCTTTAATGATTGCTCGAATAGTTTTGTGAATTTGTCTTCATGACAAGTTTTATGAAAAATGCATTCTTAAGTTTATTATAACCTTATATCATGAACGGAAAAGGTCCTGGAGATAAAGGGATTATCGTATAGGGTTTCCAAAAAATCCCGTATTGTCTGCTTTCCTAAGAATGAAAATTAATCTAGAATCAATAGTGCTTTGTCACGAAGTATGGCAACCCCTAGAAAGGAATGGCCACAAGGAATAGAGTTGAATAATATACAATATTGTGTAAATGTATTGTTTATAACTCAGAAATGTTTGGGGAATGCAGTGATAAAAAAATTTTCTACAATTAAGCGATATATTTTTAGATAACAGTACTTGACCTTACCTAGTGACCTTGCCCATGGAAACTTTTTTTCCTTAAAACAATCTAAAAACCAAAAAAAAAAACCATTGCTTCTGAGCTTGACTGAACCTAAACATTGAGGGCGAAATTGTTCTTTATTGCTTAAAACAATCAAAAAACTAAAAATAGATACAATCAGTTTTGCAACACTATGACCTTATACCTTACCCTGACTTGCCTCGAAAATATTTAAAAATCTAAAATATAAAAATTAAATAAAAGATCTATTTATAGTTACATATCCTTACCATGAACTAATACCTTAAACAGTAATTTTTATTTAAAATTTTCAAAAAGTTATAAAAAATAAAAATAAATAAAAATTATTTTTAATAACAGTGACCTTAACCCCACTTGGCCCTTTTTACAAATCATTTTTAAAGCTAACTAAACATCAAGATTACAATTTACTCCTATAAAGTATTAGCAAAAACGATTTTCATTTTTAGTAACAGTCCTGCCTGAAATCTTGTGACCCCAAAAGCAAACTTACTCACTACATCAAAATGCAATACAGAGACATTAGTAATTAGTTACTCCTAACTGATGAATTGTTGATCAAAGCATTTTCTATTTTTAGTAACAGTGACATTTGTTTTATAACCCCAATTAAGCACTTTCCTTCACACAAGCACCATACAGTAATTTCTTTAAAATTGGTCAGCCTAAAATGAATTATTGAGCGGAAACATTTTCTTGTTCTTATATCAGTTACTCGATTACCTTTTGTGACCTAAAGTCTTGACTTGACCAGTATTTGCATGAAAAATGCATTCTTAAGTTTATTATTAGTCCTTTTATCATGCAGAAAGGGATCACTGGAGATGAATGAGGAAATTATCTGTAACGAGTGTCCTACACATTCCTCTGTATTGTCTTGCTTTCCTATCTGCATGAAAATTAATTAACACTAATATTTTTATTCTTATTTGCTAAACAAGTTCTTAAAACCTCTATTAATTGCTCTCGAGACTCATTCCAGATGGAATCAACTTTGAAGAGGCAATGTGGAATTGTTTTTATTTTGCCTAAGGACACTACATGTACCAACATGGCTAAGGTTAGGATCAAACCCCGAGACCCTTCGATCCTAAGGTGAACGCGCTACCACTGCGGCTGCATGAAAATTGAGGGCACAATTTTGAACTAAGAGGGTCCTTGATAATCAGGCTTCAATACATACCGGTACTGATAACTTCAAACTTTCCCTCATTTTACTGTCAAAGGCAGACACACAGAGCGCTACTTACCATAGAATGGGTAAAAGCAACCTAGGTGCAGTGGAAGCATGTTCATATCAGAGGGTATCAAATTTTGATACCCACCAGTGCCCAAGGAGTGGAAGTGTTCTAGGCAAGACATGGATTATATACATATATAAATTCTGCATTGCCTCTCACTTGGAGCAAGTCTCGAGAGCGATTCATATCTGTGATAAGAACTTGTTTTGCTATTGAGATTCAATAGATTAGTGTAAAATAAAATTACAATGGGAAAAGCCACGAAGTTTGATTACAGTACCTTCATCAACTAATACGATTCTAAAACAATGACAATTTGGCATCAAAATATAACATGAGTGGTAGAAGCTCATGAAGGGCAGGACATTCAAACACAACAAAACATTGAATGCATTGTCAGATTTTATGTTTTTCTGTTTTACTTTACATTTTGTGTTTGTAAATTCAAATGATATAAGAAGAAAAATGAACTCGACATTCTGAACTCTTACCCTGTCGGCAGCAAAGGACTCTGCCTCCGCAGCCGGCGTAGATCATGATCAGCCTGCATATCTATGCACTCTGATCGTCATCATCTCCCCTTTTATTATTCAGTTGCTAAATTTTTCACTGATTACCCTTTGAACATTCAATGACATTGTCCGACTTGAAAGAGGGACAGATTTTGTTTCAGATACATCAGGGTAAAGGTTAACTGAATATCTGAAGAATACAACAGAATTCAAACATAATCTAACAATGATAAAAGTCTGTCCAATATCTTTATCAGAATGAAGAATACAAATTCCAGACTCGTGTCAATTGACTATAACCTGAACCAATCTTTTATTCATTAAATAACAAAATTTCCTGCACACTATCTTGCACTATCTGACAAATTTCTTCAAATGTTTAAATGCAGAATGATTTATAAGAAAAAGCATGACAAAATGAGACATGTAACAGGCACAAAAAGCAACAAAGATAAACATAACTCTTGCTCCTGTATCACAAAACAACCCCAAAGTTAATTTCATCATCAGATGGGAAACGTGTAAATATTACTTAAAGAGACCTTGACATGCAATACTCTATCACATTTTCTTCCTAATACAAATGTACTTTTAATTCAAATGTTTTGAACTTGCTGTTTAACGTAAATCAGAACAACAGAGGAGTGAATAAAGTCCTCGTTTTATCAATTTCATGTTGGAAAATTGAAAACTGATTCCAAGGACATAGCCTGCAGACACATTCAGCATGAACTACCATTTTACTGTTTGATTCAAATCCTTTATAACAGGACTTTTCTCCATACTTTTTTGCTCCATAGAAAAAAACAAGATATTGAAATCATATATTAACGCAGTACTAAATGGGATGAATAGCTTCTAATTTTTCAGGTACCCAAGACAGATAAATAAGAATGTTCTACATTACTTGAATAATATTATGATTGTTTATCTATGTCTTTTGTATAGATATCTCACACTGTATCTTGTGTCATTTACATATTTCTACCAAACTTATAGTTTAAATATACAATATATCGTCTTAATTGAACAAGAAATATTTTGGAGTATCTTCCATAAACATGTTACATCTCTCTATGATATTCTGACATTTCGTGCACACAAGGTGTGTAATTATGGGTAAATCTTATAAATGTTGTTAAATTTATTTTTGGAAGTTCTTTCTTGCAAATGGGAATAATCATTACAATCATCAAAAGTCTTGGTGTCTGAAAAACAAAATGTTTACTTCATTCTGAAACTGCACTGGGAATACTGAACTAACCATTTTCTGAAACCAGTCTAAAATTTCTGCATTTTGACTGGCTAAAGTAAATGAATTTTAAAAACTGATCAATCAGAAGGCAGAAAATTTAGACTGGTACAAGGAAACATTTTGGACTGGTTCATTTGTGATACAGGTGTTAGAATTCAACATAATGTAAAATTACTATGGACCAAGGCAGATGAAAATAGTCCGCAAAAAATGTTAGTGAATGCATTTATATACCCGTGGCCAAGAAATTTTGTTGCTGTCAATAAAATTGTAATTTCTGAGCATATAAATTCATGACACTATTATTTTAAATCTAAACAAAAGGCAAAAAATGTATTCATGGGGATCAAAATTTCGTTGTAAACTTCACCCACAAAATCTAATTTTAGTGACATCCCAAAAATGTCTTTTTTTTACTGTAGTGAAACAGAAACAGTTTTCCTTGTTAAAGAATTCTTAAATTAAGTTTAAATTAAGTGTTTAAGCTTTTTTTACTTGATTGTTATAAAGCTTTCAGTCTACATAATAATTATATAAATATACAAAAATCTGAGGCAGTTAACTAAACATGTATAAACAATTCATCTGCATGTTGCCTGCTCCCACAGTCATCATAATTATGTTATCCATCCATCCATCCTTCCTTCCTTCCATCACTCAATGTAAAATGAAAGAAACACATCGGACAAACATTGCTATATAAAGTTGATCACATTTTACAACAAAATATGCCAGCATAGAAACAAAAATCTATTTTTTCAGCACAAATCTAACCTTTGAAAGGTTCAAGCTACTGTAAACCAATTGATTTTCGCCAACAACTTATTTTTTTCCCATATTCACAGAAGGCAGTTTATCCAAAAAATCTATAAATACATTAGTAAATGATATCTTCCTGCAGGAATTGTATATTTATTTCTGGTTTCCCGTTGTTTATGAAAGAAAGCTTGATTTAAGAAGAAAACATTTAATTGTCTTTAATCAGCAAAACCCTGAAAATAACTGGCGGGAAAATTAGAAATAATTTATCCTTGCCGATATTTAAAGCTGCTTGCTCTCAGATTTTGGTGAAAAAAAAAACTCTATTAACTGTCAGAAATTAACATAAGAACGAATCAACAAATAAAATAGGTTCCAGTATAACTTCCTGTAAACGTATTTCTATTATTTTTTTTAATTATATGCTACCAAATTATAAATAGGTGTTACAAACACTTTTGAAATTTCACTACAAACATAATAATGTAGCGGTGTCATAAAACCAAGCTCATCAATATTTTCAAAAGATTTTCTCAAACTGCCATGTATCGGGGTCCGTATATTACATGTATGTTATATACGGACCCTGTAAGTATGTAGATTTTTACTGGTGTTGTTGATTCTAGCCAGTACGGTTACATTTTATGTTAACTTTTTGTATATCATTTTTTAGAGAATTTTTTTTACCTGAAACTGTGAACGAGCATCTATAACATACCATACTGTACATGCATTTTATATCAATAAAATTAATATTGTTTTAACAAGAAATCAATTGGTTCACAGCACTTTTTGAGAATTTACAATTCAATATTTTGGAAGTTATAACTGACTAAGATTAAAGGTAACAGTGTCAAACACCTCCAAAAATATATATGTACAGATGGCATTACATTTAACATAATGCCAACACTTTTCAGGCAATAATCTGATTTAAATTTTATACAGTAAATTTTATAACCTTTTTATACAAATGCCCAGTATTCACTATCACAACTTTGAAATATATGTATACCGGTAAGCTGAATTGAGCCTATTTCAAGATTTTATCAGAAAATATTGTGCTGTTGGACTGATCACAAACAGCTGTATTAATTTTCTGTATCTATTCATTTTAAAGAGGCACTCCCTAAAACTGGTGACAAATTAAATAATAGAATATTTGCAAGTATAATTACTTAACCTCAAAGTTTTAAGCAATACATTCCAGCTATTATTGGTAAGTCAGCACTTTAAAATATGCTGCAGTACCGTAAACCATTCAATAATCAATGTAAAGTTGTTGTACAATTCATGGGTGGATAGCAATTTATTACAGAAGGTCTATATATAGATTATTTATGCTAAAATTAGACATTTTTTGATATACTTTCTCCTTTAAAATGTTTTTTTTATCTATCATTTTACATTGAACTTAATTAAAGGCATTATTTATATTTGGAGAATATAATCTGCTAAATGTAAGGAGTGCCCCTTTAATAGAAGTATGATATGTCTATCGTTCTTTCCATAAACATGTATATTCTTTTACACAACAGACATACTTCTGTGTGTAAAAGTTACAGTAAAACACATTCATGTCAATACATCAATGACAAGCATACAGTCAAACCTGTGTTAAAGACCACCTCCAAATAAAGACCAGCAGGGAGATCAGTGCATTATTCATCTATAGTAGAAACACCTATGAACTAAGACCACCTGCAAACAAAGACAAAAGTTGCAGCTTCCCAGCAGTGGTCTTTGTTCACAGGTTTGACTGTACTTACATATGACACATGACACATGTCACATTACATGTATTGTACAATTGGTTTTTTTTTTACTCAAAAGTCTATTTTCAGTTAGGTAAAAACTTCCCTTAATTCAAATGAATTGATTCAGAAAATGAACATACCTGTTTGCAGTCGATCTATAAGCACAGTAGCTAACTGAAGTGTTTTAAGAAATTACGGAAAAAACAATGCAAGCAAAGTGCATTTTTACATGAGCATCTCTTCCAGGCTCATCAAATGCATACCCTAAAAGTGAAGTTCATATTAACAGGTATACGGAGTTAACATTTATTACTTTTCAAAATTTTGCACTCTTGTCAACATTCTGTTGCTAGAAACACATCTATTTAATATGTATAAATATTAAACAACAAACTGTAAACTTACACAGAAAATATTTCACTTACAACAACCTATATAATTGACTTATTTACAAAGACATCAACAGTGTAACCTATACATTGAAGTCTAGAAAATATAAACAAAGTCTGCTTTTAGCATGGCAGTCGAATCTGTGATAGAATTCACTAATATACTGTAAATCACTATAAATTCGCGAGACAAAAATTTTGCATTTTTTTTTATCTTAGGGTTAATTTATGAGACCATGAATTCACCAACAAGGTTAGCTATCTTTCTGGTTCAAACTGTTGAAATAATATTGATCATTTCAGGAGAACTTTGAATAAGCGAAATGATGAATTCGCCAAGGTGTGATCTCGCAGAAAAAAAACCGCGAAAATAAATTCTCTCAAATATTTTATGATTTACAGCATGTATGAATTTCATTTCAACAATTTACTTCCTTAGACTGACAAAACTTTTGTTTGTACAAAAACAATTAATTTATAAATTCACATTCATCTGAAGTCTTTTTGAGTCAATATCCGTCTTAGAAAAAGAAGTTACTGTACATAATCAAAGACAGAAATTTGACAGGACTTCACACTTTCTTACATTGAATTTCGAGGTAATACTAAGCAAATTTGAGATACTAAGAGAGAACTGTATGATAAACCATGCTCTGTAGGCAGTATGTGACTATACCATTGCAGTCACTGTAGATCATGATCACCCTGTCCGGTCAGTCAATACGCTGTGAGCATCCCTTTGAACAATTACCAGAAAACACCCAAATATTGAAAAATAGGCAAGTACATTTGCGAAATTTTGTATGACATCAGTCAAGTATCTACCAGCCTTGGTGACCACTTTTGAAGCAACCAAAGCTGCTGAAGACAAGCATTTCTTTATCCTATCTTTGTAAACAATGTGACAAGAGTACTGAGAACTCTAACAGCAATGTCAGGTATGTGTTTTACAGAATACTTTAATTGCCATCCCTCAGTATTTTTCACAAACACAAGGTGCATACAGTTACAGTTTGTTTACTTGGTTGGGTAAGAGGCAGTTCTAGTCTACAAGGCATAACCAATGTCATTCTTGAAACTGTTAAAATAACGTGCACTACTTCCAAAAAGCTTGTTCAAAAACTCTTTCCATTCTATTGTAGGTATATGTTCATCTTCAAATTTATTTCAAGACTGCGTTGCCATTTTACCACACTGATTGATGAAAGTATTTTTTAAGCGATTTTGAGTTATTCATATTAAGTGCTATATTTGAAAAAAAAAATTGGCATTTCACGTATAAACAGTTCCCATACAGTTACGCATTTTTGTGTGCATTTGTAAAATAAGCATTGAGCAGTTCACTTAAAATAAATACCCATAATAGTGCTACATTCTTGTGGGCGTCATAACAAGGCACCAGTATCAAAAGTTCTGTGCATCAGATAGTAATAAACATGAAGCCATGTGTCAATCAAGTAGCCTCAATACCAATCACGACAAATAGAAGCACATGGAAATGGTTTGAATGGATTCTTTTGTAAGAAATACTCTGACTTCAACAAATGGGTGAAGTTATGGCATCATTGATGTCATATTAATTACTATACCCTGGAAGAATAACTTTTTCATAAAGAATTAAAAGTGCTGTAATGCCCAGTTACATTGTTAAGACCTGTATTATTCTTCATTTCTAGGAAATTCAATGCACTAATGAATTTGCGGTTATAAAAACAATTTCATATCCCTATCTTAGACACTTACAGCTCTTATTTGACCTACTTGGACAAAGAATATGATCAACTGAAAATAGTTCTGAAAATCACACATATCTGAGATGAGCACTGCTATCAACTTAATCTGCATATCACTTATTTCGACACTGTATCACAAAATTCATCAGTAACCATTCACTGATATCAATGCAACAAGATGTGTACTTAAATACATGCTATTTCAACATTTCCATAGTCTGTTGCACTTCCAAGTTTTAGGCAATTTTTCACTTTGTTTTTCGTAACTTTTGACTCCTACTATATCCTGAAATTCCAACTTTGTGTCTCTGGCATACTTGTCCAATATCTTTGCTTCACACAGGAACAAGTTTAACTCTGCTAGCAGCAAACGAATTTGCCTATGAAAGCAGTGCAGACTGTGACCGGTATGACCAGTTGTGACCAGTGTAGACTATAATTAGTCTATAATTAGTCTACAAATAGTCTACAAATCCCTGCAGTCTGATCATGATCTTCACTGTTTATTTCTCAGTCTGTAAATCTGTCTTAACTGTAATTTACTACATCACATGACAGGCCAAACTTCTATTTTTAGCTTCCGCAAAGACACAAAAAACGCATGTATGACTAGATATGGAGACTGGTTTATCGAGACTTTTCCTTTTCTTTGATCCAAGCTGCTATCTTCTTCTTGAGATCTTCCCCTAAAATGACAGAAACGAAGATACTGAGACGATGGTTCCTCGGCCCCTGCCATACCTATGACAAGGAGAATAAACGGGTGACCAAATAGAGGCCTCAAATTAAAGTTACCAAAAAAAATAAAAAAATTCTGATTAACCTTCATAAGTACACCTTAATTAAGTGGCCACTTGCTTGAAGTAGCCACTATCCTTGTATTCTGAAGAGCTTGGTATTAAAGAAACTCCTGTTTTGAGTGGCCTCTTACAGATGATCAATGGTTAAGCTGTAACATGGGCAAAACTAATATAATATTTTGATTTTTGCTTTGAAGAGATTTTAGTCCTCATTTTCTTGATTGCAAAAATTTGTTATGATAAGCCTTTCAAACTGTAGAAATATAGCCCTTAAATGTCAACTGTCTGTTAGCTCAGTCGTCGATTAAGATTTTGAACAACTGGGTACTGTACCAAAGTTTCAAAGTTTATATCAATTTATCTTAGCTCGATTGTGAAGATAGCTTGTAGCTTATCGAGTCACATTCGAGACTGCTTCCTGGAAAAACCAGTACTGGTGTCATATGAAGAGGAACAGTCTTGACCCCAGTGGGGCTCGAACCTGCAACCTCAGGATGACGAAAGACACCTTAACCTCTACACCACCGCTCCCCTTAAAGTTTCAAAGTTTATTAGAGTGACCAATACTTACTAGGAATCAGTTCATCTTCAGTGAGGGGCTGTCTGTTAAATGGGTCAGTTTGTGAATTGAGAAGATGTCGGACAATGACATGTCTATCTACAATATTGCCACTTGGTAACTGGACTGGGTCCTTCATCAGTGTGTCCATCAAAGCATCTACAATGAAAAAGATTGGCTCCAAATTACAGAACAAGAAAATTCCGCTAAAGAACTAGTAACTACCTGAAATGTATCAAACTGTACATACATGGCAATACTTTCTAAGTCAATAGAAAGCAATTTATCCAAAATAAGTCAAAAGCAAACAATTTATCCAAAACAAGTCAAGAGCAAACACAATTTATCCAAAACAAGTCAAAAGCAAACAATTTATCCAAACAAGTCAAGAGCAAACACAATTTATCCAAAACAAGTCAAGAGCAAACACATTTTATCCAAAACCAAGTCAAATGCAAACAATTTATCCAAAAACAAGTGAAGAGCAAACAATTTATCAAAAACAAGTCAAAAGCAAATGATTTATCCAAAACAAATCTGACCTAACCAAAACTATAAATGGACATCTATAGACATACACAATTCATATTGTTTTACACGATGTCTTTAAAGTGACTTGTTGATGAAGTAGAAAAACTTTTGCGTTTCAAGCCCGAGTGTATCATCTGGTTCATTAATACAAACTGATAAAGGTTTAAATTAATGAGAAGCATATTCTGTGTATATGCATATTAAAATTGGTGTAGAAAAAAAGGGTACTGAAGTGCTAAAATAGTAAAATACACCATTATTGTAACTCAAGATAGTCTGTTCTGATGGTCTGCAAGCAAATGTGACTAATTATTAATAATTTTTTTGAATAAATAGCTTTAGTACTGGCAACAAAATAAAGGTACACAAGCCTAAAAAAAAACAAATTGATATGTCACTTTCTCATAAACTAAGGGTTCTCTTGTTAGCTTTTGGGAAACAAAAATGCTGCAATTCTTACTTATAAAAGATAGTTTGAAAGCAATAAAGAAATACTTATAAAAAGTTACACTGATTTATGATTTTAAACAGAACCCTACAGATTGTTTCTATTTCCCAAAACGGTCCGCCTAAAACTTGTTTAGTGGTGGCATACAAAAAATATGATACACTTCACCTTTGAATTCATCTGGTACTTCACCATAATCCTTTTCATCTCTTGCTTTCTGTACTACCATCTCATCTACTTTATCCTGTAGGGACTTAAACTTTTCAATTTCTGTTTCTGTCTTAACACATGCTCGTCTCATTCTGGTAATGGCGTCATCAAATAGTTCCTTCCTATTCGACGATCTCTGCAAAATAGAGTAAAATTTTTAATACTTTTAAGGGCAAGCAGGGAAAGCATACTAGCATCAATGGCCCCATTTTTCCCCCATGTGGCACTATTTGCATAGCACATTAAACAAAGTCTTTCTTTAACAAGAGCTGTCCATAAGACAGCAAGCTCGACTATTGTGGGTGTTGCAATAAAACAAAACTTTTATCAGTATAATAGCAAAACAAAATTCTGCTAACTATTAAGTATAAATGGAAAAGTTGAATCATAAAAAAGTCAAAATCTATCACTATATATTTAATTTTTGGTAAATTAATTGTTTGATACAAAATGTACCCCTGAACACTATTGCTAAGTTTGATATAACAACCATAAGTGGTTACTAAGATATGTGCATGATAGTACATTGCATGCAAAACTTTAACCAAATTTTCAAAAGTCAAACAAGGGCCATAATTTGCACTAAATTTAAACAAGAGTTATCTGTCTTGACTGTGGGACACCCCTTAAGTCATTAACAAAGTTTCAAGTCAATATCATAAGTGGTTACTAAAATATGTGCATGATAGTACTTAGCAGGCAAAACTTTAACCAAATTTTCAAAGTCAAACAAGGGCCATAATTTGCACTAAATTTAAACAAGAGTTATCTGTCTTGACTGTGGGACACCCCTTAAGTCATTAACAAAGTTTCAAGTCAATATCATAAGTAGTTACTAAAATATGTGCATGATAGTACATTGCATGCAAAACTTTAACCAAATTTTCAAAGTCAAACAAGGGCCATAATTTGTACTAAATTTAAACAAGAGTTATCTGACTTGACTGTGTGACACCCCTTAAGACAGTAACAAAGTTCAAGTCAATATCATAAGTGGTTACTGAGATATGTGCATGATAGTACCTAGCAGGCAAAACTTTAACCAAATTTTCAAAGTCAAACAAGGGCTATAATTTGCACTAAATTTATACAAGAGTTATCTGACTTGACTGTGTGACACCCCTTAAGACATTTACAAAGTTTCAAGTCAATATCATAAGTGGTTACTGAGATATGTGCATGATAGTACCTAGCAGGCAAAACTTTAACCAAATTTTCAGTCAAACAAGGGCCATAATTTGTACTAAATTTATACAAGAGTTATCTGACTTGATTGTATGACACCCCTAAAGACATGAACAAAGTTTCAAGTCAATATCATAAGTGGTTACTGAGATATGTGCATGTAGTACCTAGCAGGCAAAACTTTAACCAAATTTCAGTCAAACAAGGGCCATAATTTGTACTAAATTTATACAAGAGTTATCTGACTGATTGTATGACACCCTAAAGACATGAACAAAGTTTCAAGTCAATATCATAAGTGGTTACTAAGATATGTGCATGATAGTACTTAGCAGGCAAAACTTTAACCAAAGAAGCAACGCTGACGCCGACGCCGACGCACAAGTGACTGTAATAGCTCTCCATATTCTCCGAATAGTCTTAAAAATTGTAACCAATTAAATTTTTTTGGAGCCAATTTAACTTTTTTGGAGCCAATATTGGCATAGGTTATTGACAGAGCTAGGCATGGCAAGTGAGCCATGATGGCCCTATATTGCTCAGCTTTGTTACATTTCAGTTCCTGTAAGTTATTTTTATGGAGAAGTATTTTAAACTTTACTAGATAGCCAATTAAGTTTAAATCTTGCCTTCCAGAAGCCATACTTCTTGATGAATCAACATAATGTTGAATAGAGCTGATTATATGTCACATAAAATCCAATTACTGTGGAATGATTCACAATCTAATAGTTTATGTTGAGATCTTTACCTGTCATCAAAATCTAGGTAGAGGGTCGTCTGAGGAGAACTTCTGTGAAACTATTTTGAAATCCAGCCAATTGTTTCTGGCAAGATTTTAAAAAGTGTATGTAAAACTTGTGACCCCTCAAACATTAATATTGACCCTGAATAAACATGATAGAGGACTACTACATATTGCTACACACCAAATATCTTAAACTCTATGCCTTGACATTAAGGCCAAAAAGATTTTCGAAGTTTTTCCTTTTGGTTGCTATGGCAACTTTATTTCTGCATGAAATGGAAGTCTTTGAACAAGTCTGACAGAGAACGATTCACGATACATCCTTGCCAAGTTTCATCAACTTCAATCAAGAAGCTTTTAGAGAAGATGTCATTTGAAACAAATGCTGGGCAGATGGATGACTGGTATGTGGCTGCGAGTGATCCTGAGATTATATATGCTAAGCTGAGCTAAACTTCTTGTATCCCATTCCATCCCATATTCTGTCAATGTTTGAACAGCAATTCAGAACTGTTGCAACAGTCTTGAATAACTTGAAAACTTCCTTATCAAATTAGATATCAATTTTATATTCATGTTCAACAAGATCTAGACCTTTGACCTAGTGACCCCAAAAATGACATTGGGGACATCTACTGCTCATGATCAACCAAACTACTGTAACCAAGTCTAATGACTCTTCGACCTACAGTTTAGTTACTGATCAGACATTTTGTTATTCATCTTTACTGAGTAACCTTGACGTTTAACCTACTGACCTGGAAACATTATGAGTTTTCTCCTTGTTGAGACAAACCATTGTACCAAGTTTGATGGTCCTACTTATAATAATATTGAGTTTTGTACCCATTAAAGGTCCATTACTAAGACAAAATCGAATTTACTTTCAAAATCTGGAATTGTAACAGGGAAATACAGTTTGAACCTAGCTTCTAAAACTTTACGATAGCCGTGGAGTATTTCCCTGTTTGAAATACTTCTGCAGAAAAAAAGAGTGAACGTTTTTGTATTTCCTTAGATTAACCTGGGTGGTCTTTTTGTCCTACTTTCACTTTATTGCATGTTGTAAACAGTCAGAGATATACGTTGCACATCATTTGAAGTACAGTTCTTTCAACTATAATTCAAAATAGGCATGGTTATTCATGTACAACCTATTTACAGCCTCTTTTTGGGAGACATCTTGCAAATTACAAAGATATTTGAAACTGGAAAACCTACTTTCGTTTTTGAAAAGGCAAAATATAATTCATTAATTATTTTGTTATACTCAAATTTTCAACGCAATATGGTCACATTCGATGCAGTACGTCATATTTTTCCTTCTGAGAAGACACCCTTTACAATACCAGATTTAAAAGAAAATCGATTATTATAGGCTGAGTAATGGACCTTTAATAGTCAACATAAAGACATATATTTTATTAACCTAGTGACCCCAAAATCAATAGAGGTCAACTACTGCTTATTGTCAACTACCCTACAATGCTTAAGAACCTTAACACTGTCTGTTGTCTAGTTATTGATCGGACATAGGTTTGATATTCAAGGTCACTTGTGACTGTACTTATGATTTTCAAGGTCACAATGACTTTGACCTCTGACCTTATTATGTTAACTTACTAAGGGGTAATCTACTGTCCATGATCAAACCGCCACCTAGTTTGAGGACCGTATGACCAGCTGTTGTGTAGTTATTGACCTGTGTTAGTGACTGAAATACCGACTTTCCTGACTGCAATTGGACTGCCAAAGTCAGGTATTTTCTAGAGGAAATATAACCATTTTTTTTATACCAGAACAGTTGTATAATATTTTAAAACAGAATTAATACGGTCAACATGTCCTAATGAGAACATATTAATTTTCGATGAATTCTAAAAGTAAGTATTTTCTACACATAATTACCTCCCTTTAGCATAAACCAAGAATTGTAAATACATAGAAACACAGTATTCTTTGAAATGTTCACAAAATATTCTCTGATTTCTGAAAACATCAATTTCAATAGCATTCATTTTTCGATTTTCTACTTTCTAAGTGAATTGCTTTAGTTATTGTTCATGATTAAATCATGACCTGAAATTTATTCAAATAAGGAAGTAATTCATTTACTGAAAGCTTTTGAGCATACTATATAAAGACCCTACTTCACAAGTCATAAATGCCTGAATGACCCTCGGTGGTCCGGGGTGCAGGCTTCAAACCTGTAGGTGATTAGCGTCACAGTGGTTCAATTCCACCTTTCAGGCGAGTGTTGGACATATAATTTTGATTCATGCAGAACTGAGTTTAAGTTCAGAATTGGGACATTTTAGATAAATCTGCCATTTTTTTATTCAAATAATTGATGCTTGTCACCAAACCTGAAAGTTTCAGCAAAAAAATCTGGCAAAATTATCATGACCATAAGTGTTGTAGTTCCTTAAAACCTTCACAAAACATAGTTTCATAATTTGTTGGTGGATAGTGATTTATTACTTATTGTTGCAATACTGGCACACTGAGTTAATGTGACATTTCTCAATAATGTTATTCTTGAAAACTTAAATATGAAGGATTAAGTGCTGATAACTCATAAATACAAACGATTTAACAGTGATAACTCGTAAATACAAAGGATTCAGCGCTGATAACTCATAAATACAAACGATTTAGTGGTGATAACTCGTAAATACAAACATGCTGACCGACCAAAGCTTACCTCATCATTGGCAATCGCCTCACAGAACTTTGGGCAGTCTAGATGAAGGTATATATCTGTAAGCGAGTTGAGCAACTTCTTCGGTTCCCAACCATACTTCTCTGGGTTCTTAACTTTCAGGTTTTTACACTTCGAACCACAAAGTTGCTGAAGGTTGAAGTTCAGCATGGCAGCTAATCGGTCCACTAGTTCCTGTGGAGATAAAATATATATGTATGAATATATAAGAATCTAATCACATACATTGTGCCCTGTAGTCATTCAGAACAAAGGTCTTAGAGTAACATTTAATAGTTTTTGTGTTTTCATTAATTAAAAGCTTTTATCACCGAGTATGAGTCAATGTTAAAAACTTTCTAACTTACAGAGTTCTACATAATATATACTTAACAGCTAAAGAAAGTAGTAAATGTCCTTATGATACCTCAATTTCACTTCCTGACGTCACAATCAGCACTGACTTATTCATCGACATACTGTACGCAAACACTCTCACGTTTAGCATGGAGTACAGAAACATGATATGTCGAGGATATATAATCTGGCTTGCCAGTAAAATCAATATCTATTTACGGATCGTCGACCAATCAGAAGACAGCAAATTTTGTGGAAGGGTAATAAACAAATATATAATACAGAGAGCAGGTGACATCTGTCAGTGTAACTTACTGGAATGAGAAAGGGTTTCTGTATTTTGTCTGTTAAGTAGTGGAACATGTCGACAGTCTCTGTTGCTAAGGTGAGGTATGATCTACACTGTTTCTCGTCTGTCGACAGCTGTTGTTGCATATTTCGTTGTTGTTCCTGAAAGATACAATGAATTCAATACTTGTAATTTTGTACATGAAAATTCCTATTTTGTGAATCATTTACTGTTGCCCATGTTGACTACAAAATAATATGGAGTAAATTTAAAAACTGGTTGGGAGTCTTTTTGAAACTGCTGGAGTGTAAAAACAATACCAAGAAGACTAAAAAAGGTGGCAGAAAAACTACTTCCAAAACTTTTCAATCCAAAGATAGATGGAAACTGGATGATGAAATAATTTACTCACTGAGACGGATCAATTACACTATCATCATAAACATAAAATTGAAATAACTTCAGGCTAACGTCAGGATCTGAACAAAAATCAGCACATAGGCATCACATCACCATACTATAGACAGTGGTATGGCCACACCCATCCTTATGCTTCTAAAGTTGTGAAATAGTATAAATTCTAGTTTTTATTTACCTGTTAACTTATAGCAGGACTTGATCCATCCTTAATGTCAATGGCTGGAGATCACTATATCTTTCACTGTTTAAGGGTCAAGGGTTCTAGTCTCATTTTTGTCCTGACCTTACCTTACAGTGAGAGAGTAAGCAATTTCTTACAAGGGATAGGAGCGCTATTCCTTCCATTGAACAATGGGTACATAAACTGCCAGCTTGTACAAACTCAAATACTGTTTATACACGCACAAAGGGAAGAAAAAGGTTCAAAGCTTACAGCAGACTTTTTGTTCCACTCATCTGTGTTTGCCATGTCATCTTGCACTTCATGTATTCGTTTCAAGCAGTCCAAACTCTCGTCGAGAAGGAACGTTGTGTCATTCATCAACATATTCACAAACTTAACGAATTGTTTCCCTTTGCTGAAATAAAATAAGTTATATAATACATTCTCAAAAATGTAAAAAAATTCAGATACAAGAATATGGATTTTAAGCTAAACTTGATTGAGGGGACGAACTTACTTTCTGAAGTAAGCCACATGTTTACGGTTTCACAGTACAAAAGTACTTATGTATGTAACTTGTTGACATAAATTATTGTAAATTTGGGCAATTTCACAATGATTTAATTTTCACCATTTTTCACGAATTCCTCATTTAACTTTTCAAAAATGTTCACACAATAATCATTTCCCGTAGATTTATAATTCTGAATGCCTAAACAAATCTGTCTGAAATCAAATGGCAAAATTTTCATGTGAAAATTACTAAATTTTCAGTACCTACTACAATTATTACAGTAGAGCTACACTGTTTTAAGTGCAGCCATGACTTAGTAAACAAAAATAGTGTAAAAAAATCTGCTCTGTAATTAGGAAGAACATTCAACGGGACTATGGTGTCTGAAAATTTGAATCCTTGAGTATGAAAGCATACAGTCAAGGTACTTACTTTGCTTCTTCAATCATTCTCAGCTGATGAGATGGTATGGCCCACATAGATTTGAAGATGATGCTGATATGATATCTGATACTAAATTTGTCATAGAACTCATTACTGGAACCTGTTTGTTCAATGTCTGAAATATACAATATATAGGTGAAACTATAGTCGAACTAGCAAAAAACACTGCATTAACACTGTGCCATTGCCACCCCACATGATAGGTCTTTAAACATTGTGTGAGTAGTAA
Source organism: Saxidomus purpurata (assembly GCA_022818135.1). Classification (NCBI taxonomy): domain Eukaryota; kingdom Metazoa; phylum Mollusca; class Bivalvia; order Venerida; family Veneridae; genus Saxidomus; species Saxidomus purpurata. The sequence continues at coordinate 37,493,805 of JAFMSR010000004.1, read as the reverse complement.
ATTATCAGTCTGTCTAATATAAAGATCAAAGCAAAACGTTTTCCAAGTTCATACATGCAGCCTCCTTGCTATTTACCAATTTCACAAGAAGTCGTAACTTCTGTAGAGTAGCAAAAAAAATTGGATATTTGTTACAGAAGTTCACCACATCAGGCTAGATTCAATCATTTATCTACAAACCACTCTTCTGTCCTACAATTTGAAATAGATTTAAGTTCAATGGTAAGAGAACTCTCAAAATTTAAAACTTAAACAAAAATATAGTAGAACATGTATTAAGAGACTGCCCTTGGGATGTTGAAAAAGTGGTCTCTTGCTGCAACATAATTTCTCCTTAAATTTCAAAGTTCGATTTCAAAAATACTGATCTCTTAATACACATGGTCTTTTACACATGGTCTCTCGAGCAAGTCTGACTGTATTTGGTTGAAATCAAGCTATTAATGAATAATTTTGAGAAATTCAGACATTCTGACATTGTAGAAAGGATATATTAGTAAAAGATCAAACACTGTCAGTATTGGCAGTCTCCATATGTGTGGAAAGCCAATCCCAAGTGAAGTACAAGATTTAAATGCTTGCAAAACAACTTAAAATGTCATAAACATTAGTATTTCTAATGCAAGCAATCTATAAGAAAGCTATTTTTTTCCTTTTCTCATTCCGCTCACCTGTATAAAACTGCATAAGTGCTGCTGCCAAAAACTCTCGGGATAGGTCATGTAATAACAGACGTTCATGGCTTTTCTCCATGCGTGGCTGTACATTAGGGTTGAAGTAGAACATCACTTCTACAAGCTTGGCCACAAGGTACGGATTGTTGGAATACTGAGCTGAACATGTGAACACAATGAGCAACTGGATAACTTTGTCTGTGCCAGGATCTTCAAGCACATGTGGCATAGCCCTGCAAAAAAAGAGCATTTATAAACTTACAAAATACAAATTTATACAAATCTGCTTGTTTGTTTTATTATCAAGCAGTACATGGCTGTCTTCACTGGACAAGTAACTCATAGTCTGCTGATATCAAGTAAGTCTGCCTTTCAAACAATGAAACATACGATCAGCATGCACTTCCGTGCAGTACGGTCATGATCTGCATAGACTGCTAATGAGCTCATATTAAATCTGTAGGAAGCAGCTCTGTGAACATCTAATGGTACCGTGCAAACTGGAAGATGTGGAGGTTTGTTTTAACAAGTGAAAAGGCTTAGGATTCTACTGTCGTGTTACTGACAACTTTGCCAGTCAAAATGCAGGGGAAGCAGACAAATCTTTCTTCATGTAGATTTAAGCTGGAATCAAACTCATTGCACCTTAACTGACATGTCATGGATCAAAATTCTCAGGTTTTCCATTTTGTTTTATCAACAGAACTGCCTGCCATTTTTTGTTAAGATAAAAAAACACCAACTGTTCCATGTGTCAATGCTATGAATAAAAGTTTTCAAAGTTAACATTAATATTGATTCTCTCCTGGATATTTTCTCGTTTAACATCTTCATGTATCTTGCGCAGGAGAACAGTAAAACCTAACACATGTTGGTAAGAAGAAACAGTTATAGACTCTCATTCTCCACAAGAAACTTTCTCACTGAACGAGTTAGGTCAGTAGTGGAGCTCAAACCCAGAACCCACAATTACCAAGAGATTTTAGTGATTATATGTCAGCAAAATTAACCACCATACCACAGAGGCAGGTCCTTTTTGTTGATATGAACACTGGAAAAATACATGTACTTAATGATTTTAAAGTTTTTAAACACACTTAACTCATTATCATTATTATATTTTTCACACTTACTGAGCAACAAACAGAGTAAATTCTGCGATATCTTCTAGATAGTATTCTGGTAAAGCTGCAAACACTCTGGATACCTCACCAGGTAAAGGCAACACTTGTCTGAAATAATTACAAAAACACAAGTCAAACATAAATTATTTTCTTTTTGTTTGTTGACTTTAACACCTGTTTCACAGGGTTGTCCGGTATTTCCCGGTAATTCCCGTCCTGGGAAATAATTCATATTTGGCAAAAAAGGGATATAGTAGGAAATACTCCGTTAATGAAGATCTTTTGCTTACAGACAGTTAATAACAGGCAGACAGTTTACATCATTTCTTACATAAGAAACAGCTAATTTCCTCACATAAAGAGCCAGGATAGTAGCAATGCTCTAACCCATGACCTTCAATCAGTTAGAAGTTTAGTGAATTTCAAGTCAACTTCGGTAACCAAACAATCAAAGAAGCCAGTCCAACAAATGATAAATCTTGTGGTATTTAGACATTCTTTTGCAACAATTCAGTTCATATTTGCTGACTGCTGAGTGTATATGTTTGGCCTATACGTTTCATTCTCGCAGCATTATGCAATAAGCCTCTGGGAAATGGTTAAGCACTTGTTTCATAGCCCAGGTAAAATCCGGCACATTTGGCGTGCCACTGTTTTAAGATCATAAGTGGCAAACCAGATGAAAATTAACTAAACCTAGGTATTTTGGAAATTATCAGGTCAGAGAAAATAAATATTCAACAGATGTTTTATTGATTTAATACTAGAATTTTTAAGGAAATTGTTAATTTTCTTTGTCTCATTGAATTCCTGGGACCTAAGCAACCTCACAAAATTTCTTGCTGGGCCATGCCAGGTCACTGCACAGGACAGATGACATACTGCAATTTCACATACCCTTTATTAACGGGATCGGCCAGTCTGAGCATGTAGTCCGAAAGAAGGCTGTAGAACTGTAGACATCTTCTGAGCAGAGATTCGTCCATGATGGCAGCTTCTGCACACAGCTTGCTCTTCTGTAACCTCTGTAACAGACAACGTTAAACCCATACTCCACCGAATTTCTACAATGTACTGTTCCATCTTTCTATTTCGCCAGTACCATTAATTGTTCAAAGGGGTGCCCATTGAAAAGTTATTGTCTGAATAGTAAACAGTGCAGATCATGATCAGACGGCTCAATATGCAGGCTGATCATGATCTGCACTTGTTGCTAGGGCTGGATCATTTGCTGCCAGCTTGGCAAATTTTTTATTCTTTTGAGCAAGTATTATGATTTTGCATTGTTTTATCACTTTTGAGCCAATTCAGTACTATGATGTTGAATAGACTTAAAACTTGAGTTTGGCATGTAACTCACTTTACAGTAACCCAGCTTCATAGTGTTTATTTTTTGTTTGTATCAAAGATCAGCTGTGTATTAAAGGACATAAACCAACATCTCGATTGTCACTAAACAGCTGTGGCAACATCAATATCCCAATACATCATCAAATAGCCTGTGTAAAATTCTTTTGAAGATTCCAAGATTGTTTTTGACTAAGACAGATAGACATTCTAAAATTATCATTGAGTATGCTAAGAGGGTTATATGCAAAGGGTTTTACCAAAATGGGAAGCGTTTTGGACTTTTGAATGCACCCTTAAGTTTTAACAAAAGAAGCCTGTGCAAAGAGAACATCTTGGTTAAGACGAGTGATAAATCTAGTAAGCAACAGAAGATACATAAAGCTGACAGCATTCACAAAAGGGCAGAGACACACACATATTTATGATATATATAATTATAGACATAACATAACATAACATAACATGACATGACATGACATAACATAACATAACATGTTCCTTCTACATGTCTCCTACCTGATACTGTGACTTGTATTTTTTCATGATTTCTCTATTTCTCGGAGCCTGTGGTAAATGTCTCCATAGCGACTCTGAGTTCTCCATTTCCTCAACGATGCGCGACAACTCGCGTATTGCACGTAGACAACGCTGATGTTTTCTTACAGCAGGCAATATAGACAGATGGTGACAGAATACTGTCATTGTGAAACATTCTGTCGGAAATTTTGGTTCCTGCCATGGCGGGTTTGCCTCTTTTCCTGAAATTTAAAGGGGTTTTTGCTTAGTACAAATTATTCAATCTTTTTCAGCAAAATAAAAATTATCAATTGTTAATACAAGTTAATGGACAGTTTGAATGTATGAAAAATTCTAGAAAAAGTTTTCTTAATTTTCTTAAAGTACTAACAGCTAACAAGAGATAACTATAAACTAGAGCTATCACTAAATGTGAAAAATACCCCCAAAAGACTGCTTTATAAACTGAGGAAGTTCGTAGTAACAGAATACCTTGCAAAAAAACACTAAAATAGAGATATTGTTCTTGGCAATTACTGTGTAATTAGTCAAGATAGAGTTATGGCTCTTGTACACTGCACTTCCTCTCATTGTGCTGGACCATTGTATGAAGTTGTATTGAATTCCAACCGGTAGTTTTCTAGTAATGCTCCAGACAAGGAAAAGTAACAAAGGGCAATAACTCTGTAATGAGTCAAGAAAGAGTTATGGTTCCTGTGTATTGCACTTCCTCTTAATGTACTTGACCATTGTATGAAGTTGTACTGAATTCCAACCAGTAGTTTTCAAGTTGTGCTGCCGACAAGGAAAAGTAACAAAGGGCAATAACTCTGTGAATACTCAAGATAGAGTTGTGGTTCTTGTACACTGCACTTCCTCTCATTGTGCTTAACCATTTTATGAAGTTGTATTGAATTCCAACCAGTAGTTTTCAGGTTGTGCTGCGGACAAGGAAAAGTAACAAAGGGCAATAACTCTGTAAATACTCAAGATAGAGTTCTTATGCACTGCACTTCCTCTCAATGTGCTTGACCATTGTATGAAGTTGTATTGAATTCCAATTAGTAGTTTTCAAGTTATGCTCCGGACAAGGAAAATGCAACAGACCGCCCGCCCGCCCGACCGACCAACCACCGGGTGACTCCTATATACCCCCCAAACTTCGTTTTGGGGGTATAATAAACAACATGTACTAACTCAAATTTTCAATCCATTCATCTGCCTCTTGTGAAGACATTTTCAATCTTGCTTCAGATTTGTATGTCACTCTGCATTGTGGGTGAAACATGTAATACTGATCCACCTTGAAAATATGGAAAATATCATCAGTTATTGCATTCTATGTGATCACAAATATACATAACTATTTCATTCTATATGATCAAACAGTTACACGTTAGTTATTGCATACTATACTTTAAAAATTGTGCGGTTACATTACACTTCTGTGTCATTTTATAGTTTACTATAAAAAGTGTAGGTACCTCAGCCTCATGAAAAACATGTATTTCAGGTCGAACCCCTCCATTCCCCTAAATAGGTCCCCTTTATACTTTCCCTTTTGAATTTCTTCATAGTACTATTAAAGTGACATTATGCGCATCTTACTGCACATAGTGATTTTGTGACAATTTTATAAAGCAATTTTTGGTTGGTACATTTAAAGTGTTAAATTAAGATTAGCCGCATTAGTATTTGAAATTGGTGCTTTAGATATAAAAAATCGGACTGATAAAATGATAGTGATTGTGTCGTTGTTGATGTTGGTAGAGATTGGAAGTGGAAGGGAGCAACCCGCATGCAGTGTTCTTTTCTTAAATTGACTCTCCCTGTCAAATCAGAAAATCAATATTTGGAAAGTATTTTTCATACTGGTAGTGGGAAGAGTTTGGTGTATTGGGTTAAAAGCTATTATTTCCTCTACGCTTTTGTACACACACCATTTTCAGCTGGATTGTTACTTGAAAAAAATGGCATAATGTCACTTTAATTGTAAAGAGAAATGACAAGTAAAATTTTACTGAGTGAATAGTGAACAGTGCAGATCATGATCAGACTGCATAGATGCACTGGTTACAAGAGCTATATCACTGGCTGCCAGCAGTGTTAAGGTTAGACTGCCAGAAGCAAATATTTTGCCCAAGTAATTCAGACCACAGACTTTGTCAAAATAAATGCAGTCTACGCTGTTGCTATTCTATTGGTTAATTTTCATTCAGCAAATATTTGAAAAAAAGACTGTCCTGTATGGATTTCAAACAAACCTAAATATATTAACACTTGACAATTTTCACTTGACAATGTATTTTCAAAGTTTATGGCAAAACATCATTTTTTAAAAACAGCTGTAATATGACATCAGTGTTACACTTATACAAATGAAACATGGTGTAGAACCACCTGCAATCTACTGACATAAATGCACGGCGGCCATTTTTTACCGCTAAGGACAAGTCCCTGTGTTTTCTGATTCGTATAGTGTTGGAATGTATCACCTTTCACACTGTAACCAGATTCAACTAGAGGTATTAATTAAAAGAGATGTATACCCCGACCAACAAACTGTTTAAAACTTCGGCCCTAAATCCACACCAAGCCCTCCTCCCCTTACGACCTACTTATGTACCAAACTTGGTTTCAATAGCTCACTCCTTCGTAATGCTATAAAGAGTAAGAAGATGCAACATAAAATATGTGAGGTGACAGTAAATGTGTGACAAATGTGCCAGTGTAATGTGTGTGACTGGATGTGACAATTAAAGTCCCTTCTCTACTGCCCTCCAACAAACTTTGTAGTGGGGTATATTAACAAATGACAATTTAAACAAGTAACAACTATTTCTGTACCAACCTTGTCCAGAGAAATTTTCATAGACAGTTTTTGTAGTACACTGAGCATGTTTAACATAAAACCTTCTCCAGCCACCAAGTTCTCATTCACCTGAAATTAATGTGACATCTTCATTTAGCATGAAAACTCTCATATACAGCTAAAACTGTATTTGTGGTGACCTTTACTAAGCAGCCATCTGTTGTAAGCAGTCAATATGGGTGTACATTGTATCACAATTGTTCTTTTAGTATCATAAAACATCTGTATTAAACAACCACCTACATCAAGCTTTGGCAGGCTGTTTTAGACGGGAATGTCTGTAATTTGATCATACAAAGTTTAAACACCAGACTGTAATTAACTTTCAAAAAACAATTACACTATCAAGGACATCAGCACTTTTCCAGTTTGCATTTACACCAGTAACCAATGGTTTACCTCATCAATTTATGGGGCTGCTGTCCCTCTCACACCTGCTTCAATAATTTATTTTTTATTGAAATAACTATTGCCATACTTTTTGGATGTCTCGAAAACTATCCTTTATCTCAAAACCAATATTAGAAAAGTCTGTACCTGTGGAGTACATAATTATTAGTCCATTAGAGTCCATAATCATTTAAATACTATCACAGTGCAGGTAATCACTAACAGTTTCTAGTTCCACAAATACACAACATAGTGAAACATAGACAGCTTTCTGAAGGTTTTTTAACTTATAATGACATGTTATCCAACTTTCTTGGTCAATATGATAGTCTTATGAACACACTATCCCACAATAATCTGCAAAAAATACGCAAAACTTGATTAATTTATGGTTTCTTGTGTTCATTTCCAGTAGCTTGACTGAAATTCCAGCAACCTGTAATTGTGTTGGTGTTCTACTAGCACCAACACAGCATAGATTATACCAAGTTTTACTAACACTTCACTCAACATATCAGAACAAGACATACCACAATCTGAGATTTCTTGGAGTTTCTATCAAGAGCTGTCGATATATATGTCATGGCTGCCTCTCTAGTTTCTGCATTAACCAATACACCATGAAGAATTTTGTACAATTCCTCCTGCAAATAGAAACAATCATTTGAGTTTATGCTGTCGTTAGTTAATAGTCAATAGTATAAAGATAAAACAAAATCTCTAGCACATACAGATCCTAACAAGAATCACCACAACAAGACCAGTTTAATTCTGCTTTCCTGAGTTCAACACTTGTTTCGATACCATACCACTTATGTAGACAGGCAGTTTACCCAACTACTGTCCCTTCTATGGACCAGTATATAGTCTCCCATTCTTCGTAAAAAACACCTGTAAATTTGCTTCAATAAAGAGTCAGGTCACTGAGGTCAGTAGCAGGGCTCAAACCTATAACCCTCGATCAGTGAGAGGCTTAGTGTTTACAAGTCAGCAGCATTAAACAGTCAACCATGGAGACAGGTTACGCAAAAAAAAGCATTCTCAACTGCCAAAAGTATGTACCTTATCATGTACATTATGGCATGTGTTTTATTGATTTAAACATCTACATACAAACAAAGGTCTGAAACTACTGCTAACAATCTTTAACAATCTCTATATCATTATTACTTTTCTTTGAAAATACAAACCCTGAAACAATCAAAGAATAGGTATTTTGACCCTTCACCAGCTGGCATGAAGATCATGTCAGATCAGTAAGCACCTCTGAGCAATCTATCCATAACCCACACTGTTTCACATTCAGACAGAAAATATTTGACTGAGCATTTACTTTCAAACAACTTATGACACTGCATACATTGAACCGTTAAACATGTCCACATTAGAAACTTAGCTGAGTTTATAGTTAAATGTGACCAAATATACACCCAACAATATATACAACATTTCAAGGGTTGTATACAAAACTGCCATAAATCTTACTTTATTTCATAAATGTCACAACAGTTTTATGGTCAACCCTCTGTTCTATACTAACCCTGAGATACTGCATCCTGTGCTGTAATGACTGATGAATAAGACGAACATTTTCTGGTGTTAGCTGATGTCCCGAGAAATGTTTCTCTACCACTTTAGTCTGAAATATGAATGAAAACTCCGCAATGAATAAAATACTCCCACATTTTACTTCAATAACTCTTGATAATAATGCTGTAATCTTTACTTCAGAGACAAGGGTTAAAAAAATCAGGACCTAATCTATCTCTGATATCACCGATTTCCAATTGGTCACATTTTCAAATCCCTGAAATTGCTGGTTTCTGATAGGTCAAAGTTGAAACTAAAATACCTTGCAGCCAATCGTAAGCTTGGTAATCTTTGAGCCAAAATGAAGAAGCTTAAGATATACAGTGAAAAGACATAATTATTTACCCTCTACTGAAGAACTCAGTTGTGTCCCTTCTCTTAAAAGCAGTTGCTGTGCAAACAGCATAAAAAGAATTGCATAAATTTAGAGAATTAAAACAAAATAAAGTAAAATACAAGTAAAGATCTTACATTATCCTCAGCAAATACACTGAGAGCAAAGAAAGGTCCAAGGAAAGACAATTTGGCAACTTCCATTCCAGATGCCTGACTAAATACATCTGGTAACCAGTTTGATAACTGTACCATCTGAAATCAAAATTTTAAATGTATCATTGAATAATATATTTTTCTTGTTATATTTTACGTATACAAAAATTCTTGCCAACATATTCAAGAAAGGAGGGATATACAATTTGATTATTAGACTATTCTTAACCCTTACCTACCCCTGCCATTGGGAACAGTTCAGGTCATGACCTGCCTGACCATTTGTGCAGACTGACCATGATCTACACTGTTTGCTACTCAGCATCCCATCAATGGTACTATGGACAAGTCCATTTTAGAAATTTAGTAGGGTAATAGTTGAATAGATTTTCAAAAGGCTGTACTTTACTGCCATGAAAAGACTGCATGGAAGCACATAAGATAATTTGCGATATCTAATCATGATCTACTCTGCTCACTGCTGAGCTGGTCAATTTTCATTGGACATCCCCATAACCAGCACCATCTAGATTTGAAGATTGACAAGTTCTTCTAAGACATTTATAATACTTTTGGCTTGATCTTTTAATTTAATCTACAAAAATGTCTGTCTCACATTGTTAAGAACTGCATAATCTGGAACTCCTATTAAACTTACCAAGTTGCAAATAGGCCGTACAGATCCACATTTAACTTCCACAAGTTCATTGAGCACGGACAATACATCTCTATAATCATCATTGTCCAGTGATAGTGTGAGAACGTGACGCTGTAAGCTCTGCAGGACTGGTATAAATACCTACAACATCATTTGCATATACATCTGAACCTGGCTTGAATATTCAATACTGATGGGTTCCAAATGGCTATATTTTACATAAAACATACCTAACCTGTATTAAACAGTCACCTACTAAATTTATCAAATGTTGAGACTCACACTAGATGGAATCAACCTCGAAAAAAGAGAGAGGCAATGCAGCATTGCTGAATCATCAAATCTGACATATACATATCTGTACTGTAAAGGATATCAGTACATACGTACTAATTGCCTTAAAGTGAACTTTGCTGTCTTAAGCCCTCTATGTCACAGCATGTAGCTGTGTATTAAATGGCTGTGACAATATGGCTCATTATCAAATTAAACACATAAAATTTAATATTATAACCAGAAGTGGTGGAAATTGAATAAAGACATTCATTCTACATACAGAGAATGCTAATCTGTGTTCCATTCTGAAAAATTAAAGGCGACAACTTCAAGGTGTCCTGGCAATTTACTGGTCATTAAACATTAGGAGTATACAATGTGAATTTACATTTGCAGTAACTCTTGAACATCCAATGGCAATACAACTGGTTATCAAACTTGGCTGAGGAGTGAAGTCTATTAACAGCCTGACCGAGATTGGTGAAGATCAATTTAGAAAGTTCTATTACAGCTTGACAGTGCAAAAACATTTATATGTAGGTCGGATAGGGATAAAAATGCTAAATTTCCTAAAACTAGAATTGTGTCCAAAGGACACGGATGCCCCCACTGTGCAGATGTGCTCATAAACAAGAGCAAGCATATCTGTATGTAAGATTTTTATGTGGAACTTTTTCATTCCACTGTTTCATTTCTGTACATATACCTAAAATGATCTACAGGTAACCTTATGTACATGTTAAATTAAATTACAAATGTAAAATTTATATGTTCAATTATTTATATGGTATATAGTGAAAAAATCAACAAAGGGCCATAATTCTGTTAAATTTGGTCGCAACAAATTTATATGGTATATAGTGAAAAAATCAACAAAGGGCCATAATTCTGTTTAATTTGGTCGAACAAAAATTTCTTCCTTTACTACCATCTACACATTAAAGCTGTTCATCCCTGGAAGTTTAAGCAAAATCTGCCATCCGGTTTAAGAGGAGTTGCGTTCACAATATTTCTATATGGTATATAGTGAAAAACTTAACAAAGGGCCATAATTCTGTTAAATTTGGTCGCAACAAAAATTCCTTCCTTTACTACCATCTACACATTAAGGTTGTTCATCCCTGGAAGTTTAAGCAAAATCTGCCAACCAGTTTAAGAGGAGTTGCGTTCACAAAATTTCTATATGGTATATAGTGAAAAATCAACAAAGGGCCATAATTCTGTTAAATTTGGCCGCAGCAAAAATTCCTTCCTTTACTGCCATCTACACATTAAGGTTGTTCATCCCTGGAAGTTTAAGCAAAATCTGCCAACCAGTTTAAGAGGAGTTGCGTTCACAAAATTTCTATATGGTATATAGTGAAAAATCAACAAAGGGCCATAATTCTGTTAAATTTGGCCGCAGCAAAAATTCCTTCCTTTACTGCCATCTACACATTAAGGTTGTTCATCCCTGGAAGTTTAAGCAAAATCTGCCATCCGGTTTAAGAGGAGTTGCGTTCACAAAATTTCTACATAGTATATAGTGAAAAATCAACAAAGGGCCATAATTCTGTTAAATTTGGTCGCAGCAAAAATTCCTTTCTTTACTACCATCTACACATTAAGGTTGTTCATCCCTGGAAGTTTAAGCAAAATCTGCCATCCGGTTTAAGAGGAGTTGCGTTCACAAGATATATAGTGAAAAAATCAACAAAGGGCCATAATTCTGTTAAATTTGGTCGCCGCGAAAATTCCTTCCTTTACTACCATCTACACATTAAGGTTGTTCATCCCTGGAAGTTTAAGCAAAATCTGCCATCCGGTTTAAGAGGAGTTGCGTTCACAAGATTTCGGGACGTACGGACGGACTGACGGACGGACAAGTGCAACGCTATATGCACCCCACTTTGTGGGGGGCATAATAAAAACTCACCTTTCTGAAGCTATCTGGGTCCCGGTGTGTAGTGTATATAAGTTCGGAGAGGAAGCCACGTGGCAGATTATGTGATAGAAGATATGGTAGCAATAATGACATGTCAGCCTGACATCTGAAAGGTTCAATTTGTTGATGCAAGTTTTCATAGATATTATATTTAAGCATTCTCCTTCTAAAAGATTACAGAGAAAAATGTACTTGAGAGAAAAAGTCAACATTTTTTCACCAGTTAAGTATCTCAACAGATTTAAGTGAAGTAATTATAACAAAAAATAGAGAAGGAATCAGAAACTTTACTGTTCTGTTTTCATTTTGTACAATTGCTCTTCATTCTTCGGGTTAACGCCCATTTTGACAGTATTTCAGTCTGTTTACAGGTTGAAATTTTACATTATTATAATTCCTGAGAACATTGGAAGGACCAATACTAGACTACAACCCTCCACAAGAAACTGCCAATTTTCTCACAGAAGAAGTTGGGTCAGTAATCCACTTTACAAACTACCAGGGAAAAAAATACTGGTAAACTGTTATAAAATACATTTAGTTCCATTGTCTCAAAGTATTTAAATTGCAACAGTAGATTAGAAGTATTGCCTACCTGGGTTTAGTTAATCCGCCTTGTAGGACAAGAGATGTATGACACACACACTGATTTCTCGCTGAAGACAACATATCACTCATAGGTGGTACACTGGCTCTCTACAAGATGAGTATGAAAGTATCCCATTAGTTTACCAGGCATATGACTACATTGTGTACCCCACCCACTGCTTTATAGTTTAACTTGTGTACATAACATTGCGTTTTTAACCCCATTCTCTGTAAGAAACTTATCTCACACACAAAGTAAGGTTGGTGGGAAGATTGAACCTGTGACATCCAATCAGTGACACGTTAGTCTTTCAAATTATATTAAATTTTCTAATCGACTGCTGCCTGGAGATGTGACTCGTTTACGCAATGAAGATAATGCTGTTGACCTTGTGGTCTGACTTCACAAACAAGATCCAAACCGACGTCCAGATCGAAATTCTGATAATCTATCCATATACAGCACCTCTTACGCAAACCTTATGTCTGCTTCTTGCATAAATATTTCTCAATTTGTTATTTTACATACAGAATTTTACGCCATTCTATGCATTAACAACATAAAATGCTGTGCTTGTAGCCAGTATGAACATAAAATACACTGTTTACCAAGAGCTATGTAACAATAATTACCTTTTATCACTTAAACCTCAAACTTTAATAAGAAAGCCATAAATACGCTCAGGGGGGGGGGGGGGGGGGGGGGGGGGGGGGGGGGGGGGGAAGAAGGGGGGGGGGGGGGGGGGGGGGGGGGGGGGGGGGGGGGGGGGGATTTATTGATTAGAAAATGTCTTTGAAACAACAATAAGTGATGAAATGAAATGTCATTCATACCATATTCATTCAATTTTCATGTACAGTTTAATCTGTGTTATAGGCAACTCCCATTAGACACCCACTTTCCTTAAAGCTGCTCGTTCACAGTTTCCGGTGAAAAAATTTAATTTCTCCAAAATTGAAATATTGAAACATAAAATGTAAAAGTAATGGCTAGAATCAACAACAAAGGTAAAAATCTACATAGCAATTTGAGAAAATCTTTTGAAAATGTTAGTGAGAATGTTTTTACAGCACCACTACACCATATTTTCATTATAGTGGAATTCTAAAATCCTGTGTTACGCTTTGGTATAATTTGGTAGCGTATAATTTTTAAAATACAGAACTACTTCACACAAATTAATACAGGACCTTTTTCTTATTTGATGATTCGTTCTAAAAAATATTTATTTCAGTTCCAAGAATTTAATTTTTTTCCCACCAAAATCTGAGAGCTAGCAGCTTTAAACAGCTAGTATCCCGACTGGCCCTTTGAACCTAAAAATACAGCTGTATTATGCAACCATCTCATTCAAGTGGTCAACATTGAGGTCTCCTTTAATTGGCTGATTAAGATAGGTATGGCTGTATACTAACCTTTGGCGCCGTTCTCTCCTCTGCGGCTACTCTTTCGTAACTATCAACGAGATAATTGATCATTTCCACCTCCTTGCACTTTATGGGACGTAGTTTACATGTGAACTCTCTCCTGGGCTGCTCTGGTGTCATCATCATCGGACTGGCACTGTATTTCCAGAAAAATGCACACCATGCTATTATTTCTAATGCAACCCTTACAGGGTTGATTCAGCGTTATATCTAGAGTATTTTAGCTGGGTGCAGCACCCTGCTGTTTTTGCCTCTCTCTGCCCTTCAGGGCCTCCCTGCTGCCCTTTTGTTTGACCCCATAGAACAGAAGATATAGAAATCTTTTGAGGGAGCATTTTTCATCATTTTAAAATGAGACTCTTTCTATATATTAAAACTTTTGCATCATTTATTTACAGAAATATTTCAATTATTTACAAAATTTTATGATTTTCAACACAGAAAGTGCCCTATCCCAAACTTAATGCTTGCTGTCCCTTTCTGAGGGCACCCTGCCCTTTTTTATTGTCTAGATATACCACTACTGAGTCTACCTTTACATCTAATGCAGATCATGATTTGCAGTGTTCATAAATCAGTCACTACAACTTACCCGAGCACTTCTCTGAACAATTAATGGTACAGTCCAAATTGAAAGTTTAGAACTTCATTATTTGAAGGGCCAAAACCTGGAGTTTTAAAATGAAACTCTTTCTATAAAGTTTTTGTCATTTATCTATTAGATATAACGTTTTAAGCTGCTAAACCTTTAGCAAGTTTAAATTTTGTGTTTAGTTATATTTTTGTGTAATCATTGCAGATTGTTAACTGTTGCTGATATAATCACATACTTTCGAGAAAAAATTGCAGATCAAGTTTTCCAGCATATAAAGCCATAAAACTAAAAGCAGTTTGTTATTTCAATACTGTGGATATCTAAAAATGTGCTTTCCAGTCCAATTTCAAAAAGACTTTCACACAAGACAGTTTACTGTCACAATCATGTATTTGCTACAACAGATACTTAAAAAACATTAATGATACTATCACAGACAACAGACTGCTTTTATTTCTCCTTTGTGAAGAGTATCCTTACCCCATTGGACTGGTTCCATAGTGTTTCATTGGAGACACATCAGGTGTGACTGGTTTAAGACTGAGTATGGGATTTGTGTCTGATTCTTTTATTTTGAACAATACATCCATCACTGACTGGTTGATCACATCTTTCATGTCAACTTCCTCTGTATGAGGGGAAAAAGTTCAATGTAAACAGAAATATATGTAATTTACTAGACTACTACTGCAAAACAATAGTTTTCGTTGGAAACTATTTTATGTGGATTACGTGGCTTGGCTAATCAATGAAATTATAAAATCAAACAATAAATAATCCCATACTGCATCGGGAAAATGTCATTCACAAATTCAAATACCCATAAATCTGCATTTTATTAACAGTCCTAAAATTCTATGCCTGTGAATACAGTCAACTGAATTTGTATAAAGACGATTTTTATTTCCACCTTTTGCTTCTGTTTTAAACTGTGCGTTGAAATAAAGGATAAAACGTCTACTGTTCACAAAAACTTACAGTACCCAAACACTGAATATGACTGATTATGGGTGTGAACTTGAGAGACTTATCTAAATTCTATTGTTACCTTCTTCTACAGATTCTAGGACTTCAGGCAGATGTATGGCAGACTGATTTTTCTCCCTGTATGAGACCTGGAATACTCGGCATATCGAGTTGATCATCTGCTCATCGGTGGCTTCGGACCAATACTTGCATCCTGTAGTAGAAAGAGAGTACAGAAAGCTTAAACAGGAGTTGTTGATACTAGTAGCAAATACACACTTCCTCTCCCACTGCCATTCAAATAAACCAGTAAAGTCATTTTCATAAACAGCATAATCAGTAGCAGGAATGCTTCTCAACATTTTAACAAATGAAAAATAAAAACACAACTAGAAATGTGTTCTTTGGACATTGATCCACCCACTGTGTGTCATAACTTTGCCCACGGCACTGGGCACAGCCAAACACAAAACCCTAGGTGCACAACTTTACATCCTGATCAACATTCCTGTACGGTTTTATGACTCTAGGTAAAACCACTTTTGGAGAAACATGCCCATTTCACCAATTCAAGGGCCATAACTCTGCCTTTAATGAGTGCAACTGCATTGTACAAATTTAGCGTGCTTCCATAACTTTCAAGAAAAAATAATTTACCCGTCTTCTTTTTGCATCTTGTCTCAATTCCATTTCATCAACTTCCATTGTTTCTATTCCAGAATCCACATCCATCTGTGACTGAGCTCTGATATATACATACACGATGGTAAAGCATTGAAATAGACAATAAAAGTGTAATAGGCAAACTACTTGTATATCATCCTTAGTTGTAACACTTATAAATATTTCCAAGAAAGAAGCCTCAACAAACTCGATTGTTGTTTGTACAAAAAAAACCTAATATTCCTTTTTTAAATCTAAAATACATGCTATATAACTATAGTGCAATGTTGTTTTCAATTATATTGCATGATATCGCAAATACCAGAAAACACTTTCCGACAAAACTTTTTCTGGAAGACACAGCATGATTAATGAAACAACAGCATAAGTCTTAATCATTTTTGAATAAACAGGACACAGTAACATCCTTCTTCTATCAGTCACTTTATTATACTATCCAATAAAATAAGTCATAATGGGGCTTTAATCCAATTTTGACTCGTCAACTATTTAGGAATGTCTTGAAATAGTTTTCCAGGAAAGTGTTAGTGTACACTTACTGTTTTTCTGAGCAGTCCATATCTGCTGTCTGGGAGGAATCAACTGCCACAGGTTCCACTTTTAATGAGGCTACAAAACATAAAATTTTACACTAAAATAGATATACAAAACTTCCTAAAATGATTCATTAGCAGGCTCAATACTTGTTCTCAGGGTCTCCCCTGCCATTTCCCAGTCTGTTAAATTTGCGGAATGGTGAAGCTATTTCAACCATAGTAGCTCAAATTCTAATTTTGTAAATTTAGCATCTTGATCTTAGAGTTCATGACTGTTAACTCTACTGTAATTAATGCATCAAAATTGTCTAAGCGTTTGTGTCTTCAATAAAAACCATACCCTCAGAAAACATGGTACAAAACTCTACTGAGACTCAAACCCATAACACCAGGGATGAACTGGAAACACATTGTTTGTATGCTACTGCTCTCTTTACGTTACATAGAAACAAGAGTTGAGTACTACTTTTTCCTTGTGTAAACACTAAACATGGTGTGCACCGATATACAAATTGAAATCAAACCCTACCATTCCTTTTGACCTTTTCATGACATTGTATCAATCAGAACAAAACTTAAAACAAAGTATTATGGAAACAAGGATGAACCTGGTGGGGTCCTGTTTGAAGGTCTTGGTGCTGTTCCTTGCATACTGGACAAGCTTGCTGAAGATCCTTTACTTGACATACTGGACTCATCCGAGCCCTGAGACCCTACTGACTGTATCTCCATCTGACCAGGACTTTCTGTAACAGACTGGTTATCTGAACTGCTTGGTAGACTGGGTGATTCACCAACACTTGAGGAGGCGGTCGAGGATGGCGTACTTGGTGTACTTCTGTTGCCTTGCAGTCGTGCAAGGCGACGTCTACGAATCTAATACATGATACAAAATGCATAAGGATAAATTACGGACTGTAAAAAGATTGCAGGATCAAGCCACTGTCACAAAGAGCACAGACTGTCTATCTCGTAGTACATTTTGCTCTATCTAGACCCCTGATCTACATATCTATTCATTTATCCTATAATATTTGTCTGCTCTTTCAAGACTATGATAATTTTCATTGTCCTGTCAATTTAAATAGTGTCATCTGTGTCGAATAAGCTCAGGGCATTCATCTAAATTCCATTCAATATTTGAGACAGTGGGTAGCAAACTGGAACAGCTGCTATTAGCGAAATAAATTTTTTGTCCTATACCTATTATCGCAGAGATGTAAATAGTACTAATGATGTTAAAAATGTGGTTTTTTTAATATTTCTTTACTTTGTTAACTCATATATACAAAAGTCAGGGCATTTTTTTCCATGTTCAGAGAAGCCTGGGAAGGTGCCCTAGCCCCTCAATTTTGGGAAAATATAGGTTACAATTAGCTATTCTTAAAGAGGACACTAAAAATCCTGGGGTAAACTGTAAAGTCATAGTCTTTTAGTTTGGGAAGACACTCTATACCAGCCTCAGATATATAGAAGGTCAAATTTAATTGAAAGTATTAAAAGAAATATAAAGACACATAAGGATTGGTAAAGCCCAGGGTATTTTTTCCAAGTTCGGGGAAGGCACCCTAGCACCTCAATTTGGGAAAAATATAAGTGATTATTAGCTGAAGGAAACACTTAAATCCTGGTGTAAAGTCACAGTTTGGGGAAAACTGCATGATTCTAAAAAAATTTTAGTTGGGGAAGACGCCATATACCGGCCTCTGATATAAAATGTAAAAATGCCCTGAATCCTTTATATGTATTCATGGGTCAAGTGTTGTTTAACCGACCAGATTATCACATATGCCTGATTTCTTAATTTCAGAAATTACCGTTGGGTTCTTCGTGAGTTTAAAACATACCTTATACACACAATTTAGAAACATTAAAAATTGAATTTAAAGTTTAAAAATTACCCAAAGACAATCGCTTTCTTTTACTTACCTGCTTTGACTTTGTACTCATACAATTCAACAATAAAGGCCTGCAAATTTTATACCAGTAAACTAAAGGAATTATTTTTGGGGGGGGGGGGGGGGGGGGGGGGGGGGGGGGGGGGGGGGGGGGGGGGGGGGGGGGGGGGTATTAGTATGGTCAATATACCAATTACCACGATATACCTATTACCGTGAATTATCATTAAATACTTGAGTGTAGTTTTCTTTCTCATTTGCTGTATTTTAAATATTTTCCTATTTCAAAACTATCTGAAAAATATCTTATTTCTTAGGTTTGTGTTCATTTTTGGCAAGCAATAGATAAACTTTAAATTTTTAGATAGAATGATAATGTGAGGACAGCTGGTCTGGAAATGACCTCCATAGCAAACATTTGACAAAAGTGTCACGACAATTTTTTTATCAAAATGTTTAGAAAAAGACAAGCTGTCAGATAAGCATAACTATATTGTGGCAGAAACAAACTGGTAGAAGTTTCAAACATTTCTTTTCCAGATTTGCGGTAATAGGTATATCCGAAAGTGTGAAGATGAGTGTCAACATGGATTTAGTTAAGCTTCCTTTTTACACTTTATACATTGTTTTGATTTACAATTTGGATTTTTTTTAGAAGAACAATGATGAAACTTCATATTACGGGCATGGATGTCCGATGTATTTCGAGTACTTAAATGCCCACCTAAATTAACCAGTAAGACTCGCGGTAATTGGTATAACCAGAATAACAAAAACTTGACAAAAATGCCAATTTTTAGATGAATTTTGGATTCAACTCCCTTTCACTATCATATGTATATGTAAAGCTGGACTTACACAATTATGAAATAGAGATATATATGAATAATAACAGTGAAGTGCAAAATGACGCTTGAATGTAAACAGCTGATTGCTGATTTGTCATGGCAGTTTGAAGTTACCTCATCTGGAGTTAATTCGCTCATTCTCGTATGTTTTTCTGTTCACTTGTGTGTATCTTGACCAACAATCTTTAGCTATTTATTTATTTCATCTTGGGCTTTCGCTAGAAAACGAATAATTTGGGGAATCTTAGATTTTTTCAAACAAAACACTCGGCCAAACAAAAAAGTCGTCCGTCTGGTTCACCCGGAAGTGTTTACTATCATGCGGATTGCTTTCTTTTACTTAATTTGGGGGCCACATGTTTCATGCCTCACGGCGTTGATATGCCAGCATACGCCGATATGTCTTCATATTCCGGGTGAAATCCGGCGCACTATATGTAACAGCAAAGAAGAAAATATACAACGCATTATAAATTTAGCAATTTTCTTGATGTTAGGGAATCTTATTTATTAAAGAAATCCACAATTCTATTTAATTGAGAGATTTAATGTGTACCAGTAACAAAACTACGTAAACTGTTAAAACTTGCCTCCTTCTGAAAAATTCTTCTATCCCACTTAAAAAATTGACTCATTCTCCTAAATTTTTTGTACTTTGTTAGTTAGAGGCTAAATGGAGAAATTTATGCAATATAGAAACAAAAGCAGGGAGCCCTAGCGACTTGGCTGTTTTTTTGTCAGACGATTTTCCTGGTTATTTCGAAAGAGAGCCATGTACATCAACTCAGCTTCTGGGTATATCAACTCAGCAATTGATGCCAGATGTAAAGACAGGTAAATGCATGCCAGTGTCGCTGTGACATAATTTATCAGGTAGATCTAGCTATCCCGAAAATAAATGTAATTGTAGAAATCGATGCAAAGCTGTCTTATTTAATTACATTATGACCTTTATACAACAGCTATCTCTGCTGTATTACAACTTTTCTGCTGAATTTTTATTTTGTGCTTTTTCAGAAACGTCTGGTCGATTTGCAAATCCTGTTTCATCTACAATGAACGTTTTAGCGATAAATCTGTCGTATGCCCAAGTAAACACCGAAGTTCTGTAGTGCAACAGTACCAACGTGAAAATTTCGGACTGTTGAACGACATAAGCAATGCCTTCGAACCACCAAAACCTTGCTTCCTGCAGATGCGTCCAAAGAAGTGAAGTCAACTCTGTCAGAGCAACCAGCCCCGGCAGCCGCTTGTACTAACCAAGAAACCAACTGTTTAAACAAAGATTTAACTGTGTTCGTTCCTATTTGTATTAAAAAGTCATAATCGTAAAAGATGGGGAAAAAATTAGCAGTTGATATAAAAACAGCTGTCAATAAATCGGCGTATTTCATTTTCAATGCAAGTCAAAGGATGTTTTGTGTGGAAACAGTGCCTAACATTTGTTTACTTTCTTGCTTGAATGCCTAAAAGGAAAAAAAAGATAAGGATTACAAATAAGGTATTGTTATTTAGTGTTGTTCATTTCTGTTTCCTATGGCCTAATGAATATTAATGAGGCTGGTCTGCCTGCGCATGCGAACCTGGCTCTATCTCGATAGTGGTGACATAGAATTCTCCGTAAGAAGTTTTTGGCAAATATACGGACAGAAATTTATTTTTTACGCGTTTTTATTGGAGGAAAATGTAGGGCAAACACTAAATAAAGGTATCACACAGAAATCTACATTTATATCTATAATATACAGAATTGTGTGTTTGTTCCTCAAAATATCACATGTTTATTGTAGCTACCCAGTAGGACATAACATATGTACATGTTTATATGATCACATGCTTGTAATAAGCCTTGATCAGAAATAAAACTTGAAACATGACAAAATAATTCCAAATTACCTAGTTTCCGTTCAAATATAACGTGCTATTACACCCACGAGAGTGCTACAGGTTTTTTTATAATACATTACAATTTTTTAATTTACATAGAGCTAGCTCGACCGACAGCATATGAAAGAGAACCTGCCATCAACTAACCACTATACACTACATTTTATTAATCTAGCACATTTTAGGTTAAATAAATAAAACAATGGTACAAAGATGGGGTAAAACTGGGTAAATCGCGCTAATCTTCTTGAAAACACGCGTCCTCACGCTGCAGGTGTTGGTAGCAACTTTTTTTTATTTATTTTTTTTTAATGTTAGATTATGAATACTGTATATTTTTATGTTGCTACTCTTAATTTTAAAGGCCAATGACCACTTTGGATGTTGAATTGTACGTTAAAGTCATTTTATGTGTATATGTTATACAAAACAATATTGCTCAAAGTAATTATTGCTTTCTGACAAAACTTTTAAGAAAGGTTATTGAGAAAATAGAACACGATTTTTTTATTATTCCATCGGTAAATTAAGCGGTTGAGAGTGTACCGTTTGAAATACTTTGAATTTTGAAATTGCGCATAGTGGTAGTGCGTCCGCTTTGAGATCAAGGGGTCCTGCGTTCAATCCCCATGGGATTTATTTAGTAATCAAATTGAAATACATGAAAATTTGTCATTTTGCACAATATGAGAACTGTGTCTTTTTTCCAGTTTGGGGCCCCATAGGGTAACCTCGTTTATTTTCCCGTCGTAGGCGTAGACATAGACATCCCCTATCAGCCTTACAATGTAAACATGCAACATACATTTATAATATTACAATTATACAATTAATATTACAAACTGATGCAAATGTTTCGACATCGGATTATTTTTATTTATTTGTTTTATACATAACGGTATCATAACATCATCGTGTTGGTAGCAACTTAATGCAAGTCAAAGACATGGCCAACATTATCTCTGGATTGCAAAAATATCGAGAATATGTGGGACCTTATTGGGTGACTTTCACGTCGACGTCATCCATAACCTGTCAATGTTCACGAACTGATTGTTGCGCTTCGGGACAATTTCAGCGTTTTCAGAGACACGTTTACGTAACCTGTGCAGTTCTTTGCGTTGTCGTATAGCAGCAGTTATTCACAATCAATGAAGTCACTTTTAAGGGAGTGACCGTGTTCTGTGCCTTAAAAGATCCTGAATCTACTGAAAATTTCTGATTTGTTGTGATTTATTGGCGTTAAGTATTCTCTTGTTATATATTTAACACATCCTTATTTAGTTTGTTTCGACGAGAATGAAATATGAACTTATTTTTAGTATTTAAGCATATTTTTTTCGTTGCAGTTTGCATGTTGTCTAGCAGAGAATAAATAAAATATTGTGTTAACTAATTTGTAATTTTGATATTTGCGACTGTAAATACGGTTTTTAAAGGTCGGAATTTTTTTTAACGGCGATGGCGTAAGCCGGAGCGGTTGAAACAGATTGCGGCTATAAAAAGTATATAATATCGCAAATGTCAAAATCACTTAACGGTTAATCCTTTTCTAACGCACAATGCTGTAAAATGCGATCATTACTGATCGTTTGATTTGAAGCAAATTTTATAAAGGTCCGTCCATAAGAGCTGTTATATTAGCTTGTATTTGTGGATAAGACCCCGGTATGTCTCCTACAATGCCTATACCTAGCAAAAAGTGTTTTTATGTGTCCAAAATAGGAGAGATTTACCTGACTGCAATTTCTAGCCAGTTTTAGCCAAATGTTGAATTTGATTGGTTGCCAAAGAGTAGGTCAATCACGGCGACCAATGAGATAGTGTGATTGACATGGTGTTACTGATTGTCCGATTTTTGCGACTTTATATATACGTTATTTAGTAGTCGCAAATTGAAACGAAGCACCCGATCAGAAACCTTAGTTATATTGCCTGGCATTTTTATAAGTGATCGACTAAAGGCTTGGTAGTTTCAAAATGTTTTCTATCTGAAATGCCTCGTATGATTATTTGATTTTGTGCTGAATGAGATGGTTGGTAGTATGATTTTGCTAATACATGCATGTTTATTTTGATACCCTGCGCAACTGGAATGACCTCTCCATGTTTTAAGTTATTGACCATGGGGCCCACTGTTGATAAAATTCTCGAAATCATTTGTAGGCAATGCGCTCAAACTTAACGGCGTAAATAAAGTACGCAAGTACAGCATTTCATTCTGTACGTAAATAAATGTTAAGTATAAAAACACGTTTGTGTAATTAAAGACACTCGCCAAATGTACTGTATTAGATTAATTTCGGGCCGCATAAGATACGTTACTGCCATCATGCCTGCACTCTGGCGTATTCCTGTTATCTGTTTATTTTTGTTGATATTACAATGTAGCTATTTCTTTCATAGAATTGGAAAGATACCTTAGAACCATTTCTATATTGACCTTTTAAATACTCATATTAGTTATAAAACTTGATCAGATTCGAGATATATACGGTAGGTGGGTGTTTAACCAAACTTTAGAAAATGTGTTTCATTGTCAGTGAATGACAGAGCTGATAATCTGAGGATCCCGGATCTTAACGGGCCATAATTGGGGAAAATGTATCCGTATATATTCTCATTTAAATTGTGAAATTAACCAATAAACTATTAAGACACATGAAGTGTTCCATCCTGTCTGGAGCTTCAAATAGTACTGGCAAAATCATGTGAAGAGTTTTTCAGGCTTGAAAGACACAACATGAGGGCAAAATGTATGTAAGATTGGTTAGAGTGGTCTAGTTTTGTTCCCACATAATGTGTGCGTGTGTAATAATGTACATTGTATAGATTATTTTAACATCCCACCAGTCCATAACACACCACCCTTTTCTGGTCCTGAATTTAAAGCAATCGTTCTTGTCTTCAAAAGTATGATGACAAATCATACGATTTTAAAACGTATTTAGGTAATTATTGTTGTTTGGCACGTATGTTTGCAACCCTGCTTGTTCCCGATTTTCGAGAATATTAGGTATTTTTAAACAGAGATTGAATAGTGTATCTTCATTAACCTAAATTATGGAATGCGGGTTTGGACATGTCACTTGCTAATTGCCACTTGCTTATTGCTAATTGCTACTTGCTTATTGCCACTTGTTAATTGCTACTTGCTAACTGCCGCTAGCTTATTGCTAATTGCGGGTGGGGACATGCCACTTGCTAATTGCCACTTGCTTATTGCGGGTTAGGACAAGCCAGTTGCTAATTGCTACTTGCTACTTGCTAATTGCCACTTGCTTATTGCTAAATGCAGGTTTGGACATGCCATTTGCTAAATGCCACTTGCTACTTGACACTTGCTTATTGCGGGTTTGGACATGTCACATGCTAATTGCCACATGCTAATTACCACTTGCTTATTGCCACTTGCTAATTGCCACTTACTTTTTGCCACTTTTTAACATCTGAAAGACTGTTAAGACTTCAGCTGCAAGATTATTTATATCGAATATATTTTCAGTATTAAACTTTATTAATGATTCATAATAAACTTATATGAATTTATAATCTATACATATACCATTGTAGATGTCTTGTTTACTTATAATAGTAACTCATGTTCGATGTTCACGAAACATGAATCAGATCACGCGTTTTGGAATTGTATAAAGCTTTAATGTGATTGAATATAATATATATTTTGGTATGCATGTTCCATTTTAACGGTCCATAACTAAGACAAAATCGAAATTTCTTTTACATGTAAATCTGGAGTTTTAACAGGGACATACAGTTTGAAACTGGCTTCTAAAACGTACTTTACAATAGCCGTGGAGTATTGCTGCTGCAGAGAAACAAGTGAATGTTTTTGTATTTCCTTAGATTGACCTGGATGGTCTTTTTGTCCTACTTTCACTTTATGGTATGTTGTAAACAATCAAAAATGTACGTTGCACATCATTGGAAGTAAAGTTCTTTCAACAATAATTTAATGCTAATTACCTATTTACAGCCTCTCTCTATGAGACTTCTGGAAAATTACAAAGGTATTTGAAAACTGGAAAACCTAGTTTCGTTTTTGAAAAGGCAAACTATAATTTATTTATCAGTTCTTTTGTTAAACTCATTTTTTTTCAACACAATCAATATGGTCACATTTGACGCTGTATGTCATATTTTTCCTTTTGAGCAGACGCCCGTTTCAATTAAAGATTTAAAAGAAAAGGCGATTTGGTCTAAGTAATGGACCTTTCATCAAATTCTAAATATTTTACTTCAATTAAATAATAATAGCTAATGTTCGTTATTTCCTAGTCATGTTCGGTAGTCATACCGATAAGCAATTGGCAACTAGCAATTAGCTATAAGCAAAAGGCAATAAGCAATTGGCAAGTAGCAAGTAGCAAGTAGCAAATAGCAATTTGATTGTCCCAACTAGC
Source organism: Saxidomus purpurata (assembly GCA_022818135.1). NCBI lineage: Eukaryota > Metazoa > Mollusca > Bivalvia > Venerida > Veneridae > Saxidomus > Saxidomus purpurata. The sequence continues at coordinate 37,468,088 of JAFMSR010000004.1, read as the reverse complement.
AATAAGTGGCAATTAGCAAGTGGCATGTCCCAACCCGCAATTAGCAATAAGCAAGTGGCAAATAACAAGTGGCATATGTCCCAATTAGCAATAAGCAATACCCAAGTGGCAAATAACAAGTGACATGTCCCAACTAGCAATTAGCAATAAGCAAGTAGCAAGTGGCACTTGGCATGTCTCAACTAGCAATTAGCAATAAGTAAGTAGCAATTAGCAGGTGGCATGCCTAAACCTGCAATTAGCAATAATCAAGTGGCAATTAGCAAGTGGCAACTAGCAAGTGGCATCTCCAAACCTGCAATTAGCAATAAGCAAGTAGAAACTAGCAAGTGGCAATTACCAAGTGGCATGTCCCAACCCGCATTCCATACTAAATAGATACTAGACGTACGTTATTAGACAATTTTGAGAACTTTTTGTTCATTTGTTTGGGATTACATTGCTCAGTTGGGAAATTTCTTCAAGTCAGTCCTAGGAGAGACTTTGGGTAAGTGCCACAAATTTCCCCTTTATCAGTACTTAAGTTCACATGAAAGGAAAAATCCCCCTTATTTCATATTAAAACGGCTAGTAATCTAGCCGGCGCACCGGATACGATAAATTTATACAGAAAAGAGTGTACCCACCGAATCGTACTATTTTCACATAAATTCATATAATGTCTCTATTTAGGCCAACCATCATGTAGTGATCAAGATGAATGAACTCACACAAAGCGTACTGTCTACTTAAGAGAGGGGCCAAATATCAAAAGACTAAAGATAGCGCAGAAATCGTCAGCCACGTCATGTCAATCAATGATGTAAGTATATTCGGATAAAACATGCTACAATTGAATATTCGGATAAATTGAATTATTTTCGTATAAACTGATGTAAATTCACATTACACCCGCTAATAAAAAAATGAATGACATCTTTACTTTTTTACAATTAGTTTTTGGCCCTAGGTGCACTGATAATAAAATGATCTTTTAAAAACATGACCTGCAGAACACCCTTGGATGGAGCACCCTTGAGAACAGGCGTCAAGCCTCCAAATTGGTTATGTTTTACAAAATATACTACAATCTTGTAGCAATCTCCCTGCCCAGTTACCTAGAAGTCCCAAACAGGTTAACAAGACATATGCACCCCCTTAGTCTCCGCCAAACCCATGCAAATTCGGACTTCTTTAAGTACTCTTTTTTTTCCCCCATACCACAGTCCTGTGGAATAGATTACCCACACATATTGCGATCCTGCCTGATCTTGAATCATTCAAGCAGGCAGTGGCCCAAATCAATTATTAGTGATACAACAGTTGTTTTTAACCCTTTCACTCTTTTACTATTTTAACAGTTTTAACCGGCTTGTTTCTCTTGACTGTAGGAGCTATCTTGCAGTAGTTTTATCTTTTATTAACACAGGATGCACCCTGCCCATAATTTACCTGAGAGGTGCAGGCAGTATAACAAGATAGAGATAGATAGAAAACTGCACTGACAGAATGAGTCGGATTTAATCATTTATTGTTTTTGTCAGTGTTTGTACCCACCACGCATGTTTTAGAGTAGTGACGGTCTGGGCCAGGTTGTATTCTGATGACAAGAAAAGCTATCCAGGGGAATAAGAGACACAGATTTGACATGTACTGGCAAGCAAGGAAAAGCTGGTGGATTTTGCATATTATTTCGTTTATTTTAGAAATAGATGAGACGGAAAACGTTAACTAATTTTCAAATCTTGGCCTTGACCTCCGTCGGTGGAGATAATTTTTGTTTAAATTGGTCGCGTATGCTTGTAAATATGGGGCCTTAAAAGGGGTACTTAGAGCACACAAAAAATGGGCATTACAGCAGGAAATGTCGGCGGCTTGCATTTATTGCCGATATTCAGCTCATGTCGTATGTATGGTGTTGGGCCCAGTATTCTTGGTAATTTCAGAATTTGTGGTATTTAGACAGTTTTTTCTGTCCCCATTGCTCTCATTAAATAAAACAACTGAAGTAAACCAAACTGTAAATATGTTCCAGTTGATGTTTTCCGTTGATATCCGTTACGAAAATTTGGTGTTCTTATACCTTAAGTTTGCTTCAATATTCCAAAGCGAGTCTGAACATTTTTTTTATAATTGAAATGTTTGCTTTTTGGCCTGGGGACTGAAAGTCCCCTAGGACTAAGTTAGCATACCACATTCCAAACACTGCTGACAATTTAACTGTGCTATGTGCGAATAACAACTGTAAACATGCGCTTTGGGAAGACCAGATCAATCTTTTGTTTGAATGTCGCATACGATAAGAACATATTACAAATAAAAAACAGTACATACAACTTCAAACGATTGCAGAAAGGTCTATAACTCTGTCAGGGTGCATTAGACAAATTTTTTCTGTTTTAGAAATTACTTGCGCTGGTTAGCTGATTACGGAAGATAATCATACATGTATGCATATCACAGAAACAGTGACGGATATTTACGGAAACTAACCATACGTTTACGATCACGAATTCATAAAGAGTTTGTAGTTTGATTTTCAAATTTCTGATGTTATTTCATTGACAACTTTCTTATTTATGAAAGATTACATATATATTTACCTAAAAATAAATTTCCTTAAAAAAAACATACAATTTGCGACATTCCCTGAGAAGGAACTCACGAGTTCAAAATCACCCGCCATTTATCGAGGAGGCGCTGCATGGTCTGTTAAGCCCAATGAACGGCCTTTTATCGATTACAACTACAAGGTAACAAGAATCATTTTGGGTTTTCCCTGTTATATACATTGTACAGTACTGGTATTTATGTTTCATTGTTGGTATTGCTTTGTTTATTTCTGTTTCCCAAGGTCTTGGTCTTGGTACACAAGGTAATTTTTGATCCAGATCTTATCAGAATTATGGCCTTGAAGTTGACTACAAAGCTCAGATTGAATTTTTTATTGTTCTTTCAAACAATTGATATTGTTGACCATGTGATTATTTTTCATTTAACGTATGTTTTATAATAAAACAAACTTCCCTGCCACCCATATATTTGTGAATATTCATTCTGTGTCATATACTTAAATTTTCTTCATTTGCACATTTCAACCTGCGCTTTAGTTAAGGTCTTGTCAGCCTAAATCACGAAGGTCAAAAGTTGTTTTTAGGGGAGTTAATCTATAGTCCCCAGGCCTTCAGCGCTGACAGCGCTTTGATTTAAAACTGTTACTGGAAGAATAGTTGACTGTTTGTTCATATATAATTAAATGATATTGATTCACAAGACATAAAAATATAATTTTAAATGAGATTCTGAAATATCATATTTGAGACTTCAGTTGCAATGTAACTTTTTGGTCGACCCATGAATTCGGGTGCACATATTCCTGTGACGTCAAAGGTCAACACACTTTATATTTTTGAAGCTGTGTAAACAATGTGACATAGCATTTATATAAAATAAGTTGTATGTTAAATTTTAGATGTTCTTGGTTATATTTTGACATTGGTTGTTTCTTTGTTTAATTTTTTGTACTCCTTAGTGTTATAAAGGGTTCTAATTACCATGAAAACTGGGCCAATCAGCACAATACAAAAATATTTGAAAAGCATTAAAAATAATCATTTCTAATTTATTAATGACTTTTAACAATAAATTGTCTTTGAGAAATTATCTTAATTTGCGGCTTTATCGCTTGGTAAGTAGGTCTATATACCTACATGTGCCATTGTTGCCGGAAGTAACTGTTTTCTACTTAGTCAATAGATGCAACTTGTTTTGTTAAATACCCTGCAGCTCTCCAGCTGGAGCTAACATCAGATTAGAACTCCCAACATTTTTCTTTGTGTTTGTTTGGCAATATAGCCTATGATTTCCCTGCATTGAGCCTCCCTATAACTAAGGGGAAATACTAAACAATCAGTACAAATTACTACCCTTGAATTGAAGAGTCAAATCATCCCAATATCCTTTGCACACCGGCATATTTTGTTACACACTCGACAGACATGCATGTGTTTTTGTAAACACTGTACATCACGTGATGGCTACTTTGGGTTTACTGCGCGTGTTGGGGGCGGCTATACGGCAGCAATAGATTGAGCGTAACATGAAAGTAAAATTTCCATTGGCCCACCTACAGAGGTCGGGCGCAGGGGCGGGGGGGGTCCCCCTGTCTGCTAACCGCACATGGACTTCTTTTTTTTTTTTCTAACAAGAGGTCAATTTCAAGCGTCTCATAAGAGTCAATATACCTAGGTTTGAGTTCGACATTTGTGAAAAAATATTTGCACGCGCTCAAAACACTATCCCACAGGGGCCTGTACACAAACGTTGGTAAAAGAAAATTTTCAAAGCTGGTAAAATTGTGTCCAAGGGGGTCATTTTCAAGGGGGTCGCTTAAGTGTCAGCTTTTGCCTCGGACGCCTGAGTTTTCAACATTCAGGAGCTGTCGGCATAGCCTTTAAATTCATACAGACAAAACGTGTTCCATACGGTAACTGTCACTTCTATGGAAGGCCAAACCTGTCTTAACCCGCGTATACGGTTTATTACATTACAGGCGTTCAAAGGATATACTAGTGTACGGTTTGAATATGTTCTCAATACCTTTTTATGGCGTGTTTAAATGTATTTTAACATGATTTTCTAATGTTTTAAGAAAAATTGAAGAAATATTTTGCGCGTAAATCAAAGGTTGACAGCCGTCACATCACATGACTCCCAACGTGACTTTGTTGACAACATATGTCAAGGTTGCGAGTACGCTGAAATGAAAAATTGATATCTTAGTAAATATTTAACACTTTGACTTGCGATTTCTGTCGTTCTGTCTGAGCTCCAAAACAAATCCTCCGAATGATTTTGATCAAGACTTCCTTCATACAGACTAGTTACAGAGGCATGTAATGGGAAAACTATAAAGCCACCGACAAATCCTTGCCACCAGCTTTTCCTTGCTTGCCAGTAGTGGTGATTTTTAGGTGAACAGGCTTTTTTCTGTCTGCTTCATATCACCTTAACCCTTTGAAGGATTTTGATGAAACTCGGGTGAAATGTTCATCTAATCAAGAACACATGCAGAATCCATGTCAAGGTCATGCTGGCTCGAGGTTAAGGTCACAGCCTAAGGTCAAAGGTTTGACATTTCCTGTCCTCTCCATATCTCTTTAACCCTGTAGCTTTTAAATCATGTTCTTATGTTCACCCAACTATAAATAAAGTTTCTTCTTGTATCTGGAAGGATTTTGATGAAACTCAAGTCAGATGTGCAGAACCCATGAGTTGGTCATGCTGGCTCAAGGTCAAGATCACAAATTTAGGTTAAAGGTTTGAGTCTTGAAACTAATGTCCTTTCCATATTTCCTTAACCCCTTGAAAGGTTTTGATGAAACCCAGATCAAGCATTTAAGTCTTGAACTTTCTGTCTGCTCCATATGTCTTGCAATCTCAAAGTCAAGGTCACAAGTTAAGGTCAAAGATTTGAATTTGTCAGCTGACAAAACCTACACATCATTACTTTACTGAGGCCTTTTCTTTGACCACTTAAACAATAGGGGGGGGGGGGGGGGGGGGGGGGGGGGGGGGGGGGGGGGGGGGGCTTTAAACGTGCATGTGTCCAGATGACTTTGTCCGAGTTTAGCTTATCGGCTGTAGCTTATCCATGGATCAAGGGATTCTTAAATAACTTTGCACAAATGTTCACCATCATGAGACAGAGTGTCATCCGCAAGAACCAGGTCTCTAGGTCTAAGATCAAGGTCACACTTAAGGGTTAAAGGTCAAATTCAAGAATATCTTTGTCCGGAGCATCTTCTTCATGCATGGAGGGATTTTGATGTTACTTGGCACAAATGTTCACCACCATGGGCTACCCTTGTTTTTAGAATTTCTTTCCTTTGTTGTGACTATAAATAGCTGATATTGTAACTTTTTTATTACTGGCCGTAGATAAAAATCGAGACCACTTTTCTGTGGTACAACATGCATGTTACATCCAATATTTAGGTGTATTTTGGCCTATCTCTACTTGGTAAAGAGTTAGCTCTTTTGACATATGGCGGCTCGACATGTTACACGTGGGCATCTAGTTGTAGATTAGGCTCATATGATTACACACATATGTTTTTGATTAGCCTTTCAATATAATTCAAAAAAAATAAAATACGTGCTTGGTGAATAAATTCCTGAGCTTATGTAGACTTATGTAGGATAGCCTTGGATTGTTTTGATGAAGGCATTTAAGCTGGAGACAAAAAATTGCAAGATGTTACAAATTACATTCATCTATAGAATTGTTTGCTGTGTGACAATGCTAACAATAACACATTCTGACTGCCTTGCAGCAGTCGTATCCACCAAGCCTTGATGGAAACACGTGATTAATCACTTTTTTGTCTGACTTGTGCGTTTACAACATAAATATATAGCACACCTAGCCAACTAGTTCATTAGAAAGTCAAGAATTTTTTTTGGCCATTTTTTGGAAATTTTCAGAAGTTTCACTCTACAGAATGATGTAAGAAAACAGAATTTACCTCAGTGGCGTGTATATTTAAATGAAATGTTCAGCCTATATGCTTTACGTGTATACTACAATTGATAAAATGCAAAATTAGTTAATATTATTTTAGCACTAGGTGGTTTAACAGCGTACATGTACCTAATTGATGTTTTGAACTCTGTCCAAGTATGTTACGGGCAAATCAAAACAAAAACTGAATTATTTATATTAAATCCATTTTAAAATGGAACTTGGACAAAAATGTTAGCTTTCATTAGCTATCCAGCAGGCTAAAGTAAAGAAATAATATTGAAGTTAAGGTTAAAGCGGATGGCAGATTTTAAAATTGTGCTGTATGTTAGAAAAAATTTTACTATTATTTAATTTTCACAAATTTCCATGATTTTTAGATACTGCAAATTCAAAGAAGTGATGAATCATAATAATTTACAAGTCAAAATTGTCAATGTGGGTACAATGTATAATAACACTTTGTAGTCTGATTTTGTGCATTTTTTAAATTAGCTTAAAACAATGGTAAAATTATACAGAGGAAAGCGATAAGGTTGTAGCTTTAGGGTCAAATTCAAACTATAATCTTTTGTTGTTGTTGTTGTTGTATGAGTTTCACCTGTTTCAACCATATTTCAGTCATTCTGGCAGGCAGCCAGTTTACCTAATTATTGTTCCTGGGTACCAGTGCTAAAGATCCCTAATCCTCCGTAAGAAACTGCCAACTTTCTCACATAAAGAGGCACAGTCTGTTCGTGTGCAGGGCTCGAACCCATCACCCTGAATCTATTAGTGGTCACTGTGATTACAAGTCAGCATCTCTAATCACTTGACCACAAAGGCTGACATACATTAACACTGTATTAAAAATTATCAGTCTCGGTTATACATGCATGTCTCAGTATTGAAGACTGAAGCTAAGAGTGTGAATGAAAGCATTCCAGTTTAGTTGACTTTTACACCTTAAACAAATTTAAACCTGACGAAATTAAGTTTCAGTAAGTTTAACCACTAAATATTATCAATTGTTTTCTTAATATCATTTTAGAAGCTTGAAAGTTTTTGTTTAAAAGGTACGTATTCAAATTAAAAAATGGGAAATTTACTATGATATTATATTATGTTAACATCATGCGTTTTATCATTTTTATGTAGAGTACATAGGAACTGCTTTTAGACTTTATTTATTTATCAATTAAGAAATACATGTATACCCATTATTGCTTAATTTCATTACTTTTTAGTGTAACTAGGCTTTTTCTGTATATTATAAGAAAGAACAATTATTTAAAGCATTATGGTTACCGTAGGAAATTTTTTATTTGAATTAGATATTCCCAGGTTGTTGCCCTTTGAAACTCTTGGAACATTTTGTTTGCGTGAAAAGCTCGCTAGAGCTCTGTTTTGACCTATACATCTATTCCTGCAGTGTTACCAGAGTAAAGTAACGGAATATTAATTTTCTGACACAACTTGGTTTGAAAAATTGTTGTAGGTCACTACAAACTTTCTTACATGAAGATACATGGGTGGGAGAAGGGCTCGAACACATGACCCTTAATCAGTGAGAGGTTACAGTGATTTTAAGTCAGCGTCATACCACTCGACCACAGAGCCAAACACTTGGAAATGACAAAGTACCGACCCTTTTAAATTGTAGGACATAGTTATATGTACAATGTATATTCAAGAGGGGGTTCAGATTTGAATTACAAGTGCACAAACACTTGAGGGAAATACTTAAAAGCAACTCATGATATTGCTTGCAGTTTTATTATTAAATTTTGATTATTAACAAAACTGTATAAAGTTGTGGCAGTAACAAGTACATTGTAATGCTTTAGGGGTAATAAAAGTTATCATATTATGGGACAATACTGATGAAATGAAGTTAACAATATGTGTCATGTACATGTAGCTAAGGTATGGTATAGATTTTGAGACATGGACTTATTGAATTGCTCTCAATTGATTAGAAAGCCTCGGCTGCTGGTAAAATTCTTTTATTCCAGATGTGACAGATGTAGTCTATGTACATACATGTATATATCTTGTGAAAAACAAACATAAAGGCAGTTTAATCAAGTGTGATAAAAAAAGAAACAATATTGAATTTTCATGTTTTATGAATGCTGTTTGTTGAAATGGATGTTGAGGTATGTACATACTATAGCTCAGCTGTTGCATGAGGTAAATTTGGTTTGATACGAAATATACATACATGTATATACAACACAGACAAAATTTTTGTCTATGTTGACACAACATTTGTGAATGGGCAAGTGTTAACTGGGCTTTAATAGGGCACCATTAGCTCGACATAAACAATTTTCAAATTTATGGACAAAACTTTTCAGCATACACAAAGATTGAGAGAGTCCACTAACTAACAGACATCTGCAAGTTTGGCAACACAGGTTTGCTGCAATTAACTTATAACCATATTTGGGTCACTGCACTAATTTATATGCTTGATATATTGTTACCAGTCTAATACAAGTGGTTGAACTGAAAACTTGCACTTACTTTTAATAGGCTTGTAAGAGGGCACTTAATTTATACATAGGTTTGATCGCAATCAGCCTGTAAGATGATCTTGGCAGATACATAGGTTTTTGCAAACAGCCTGTAAGATGATCTTGGCAGATACATAGATTTGATTGCAATCAGCCTGTCTGAATGTTCTTGGTTAATATATGTTGATTGAAATCAGCCTGTAAGATGATCTTGGTTAATACATAGGTTGATTGCAGTCAGCCTGTAAGAGTGTTTTTAGTTAATACATAGGTTGATTGCAATCCGCCTGTAAGATGATCTTAGCAAATACATAGGTTGATTGCAATCAGCCTGTAAGAATGTTCTTGGTTAATACATAGGTTGATTGCAATCAGCCTGTAAGAATGTTCTTGGTTAATACATAGGTTGATTGCAGTCAGCCTGTAAGAATGTTCTTGGTTAATACCATAGGGTCGATGTCAGGATTTTGTTTTGTCTTTTTACATTTATCTAAGAACCAAGCTAACAAAAATGATCTTATTTTCGCGATTTAACTTTCATATTTTACCACTGAAGTACCCGGTAGACTGAAAAAAGGGAAAGAAGTGACATACGCCATGTTATCCAACACAAATTGCAAGTGACGCCTTTTTATTATTTTTATTTCATTTTTGATTTTGAAGTTGGTGGACAGTGTGTGAATTTGTTCAAATGGTATGACAATATAATAGTCCATGAGTGCTTCATTAAAAAAAATTAAACTGTTCCACCAGGTTTTGAAATTGCCAGCACACTAGTTTATGCATGGTTCGTTCTGTTGGTTACAGCTTTAGGGCCCCTTGGAGGGACGTCACTCTAGCAGGTTGTATTGCATAACATCAGCCTAGTCTTTTTTTTTTTTTTTTTTTTTTGGGTGCTTTTGTGGTAAAATATAAAATGTTAAGATCCGGTGAAAATAGATCATATTTTGTTAGCTTGGTTCTTAGATAAATGTAAAAAGACAAAACAAAGCCGGAAATAACATAATCCTGACATCGAGCTCCTATGGTTAATACATAGGTTGATTGCAATCAGCCTGTACGAATGTTTTTATTTAATACATAGGTTGATTGCAATCAGCCTGTAAAAATGGGTTTTTTTTTTTTTTTAAATAAATAGGTTGATTGCAATCAGCCTGTACAAATGTTTTTAGTTAATACATAGGTTGATTGCAATCAACCTGTAAAAATGTTTTTAGTCAATACATAGGTTGATTGCAGTCAGCCTGTAAGAATGTTCTTGGTTAATACATACTGTATAAGTGGTTATGTTCGCTGGTCAAAAACTTTGTGAATTGAAAATTTCCGACGTTTCGCTGACAGAAATGTTCGCGAATCCCAAAATGTGAATGTGCGTAAATTTTACACGTTGTGAAAATCACATTAGCGTTGCCATGAAGCTGATCGAAGCTGGGCTCGTTGATAATAGGTTTTAACAGTACAAAGGTTTAGTTAAATAATGTAAATTGTAATCATGCAGTGATTATGCGATGATTATTTTATTGTATGCTGAACACCTTGTACAAACGAGCTTTAATTTGGCAGGTAAGTAACGGTTAGTTATATTTTGTGCAGACCGAAACAGTTAAAGTCTTTGTTTCTGTACAATACAAATTTCATTTATAGCCAGTATGAGATAACAAAGAAACAGTGGCTATGCTTCATGCTTAATTATTACAATAGAGGTGCGAAAACTAATCTGTAGCTTTTGTTTATTTGTACACGCAAAGTGGCTCATGAAAGCGCACAAGGCTCTCTATGCAAAACCAGATATAATTCAATCATCTTTTGAAAAATGCGGAATTTGAAATTACAAAACTTTAACAACCACGGTGGTAAAAAATACATCTGATAGCGTAGATATTTACGCTGGTGGATATATTTGCGAATTTTGCCAATTCGCGAAATTCGCAAACATTTCCACGTTGCGAACTTAACCACTTATACAGTAAGTTGATTGCAATCAGCCTGTAAGATGATCTTAGTTAATACATAGGTTGATTGCAGTCAGCCTGTAAGAATGTTCTTGGTTAATTTGCAATCAGCCTGTTATGATCTTAGTAAATACATATTAAGTTGATTGCAATCAGCCTGTAAGATGATCTTAGTTAATACATTGACAACAATGTTTTATGAAAACACAATGCAAAAGTGAGAGTTGAGACTCCAAAGATTCAAATCTTTAAATAAACTCCCTTTGAATTGAATATGTAGGTGAATATATGACCTTAAATCTGAAAGCTCCTGTTACGATTTTTAATTTGTTTTCGATTAGCTCACTTCCCAACTGATATGGTATTGGTGTTTCTTTCTCATGAATAGTAAATCCCATTATAAACCTGAAAAGTTTTCATGTTGGGTCAGTGTACATAGGTTGATTACAATCAGCCTGTAAGATGATCTTGGTTAATACATAGGTTAATTGCACTCAGTCTGTAAGAATGTTCTTGGCAGATGCATAGGTTTGTTTGCAATCAGCCAGTAAGAATGTACTTGGTTAATACATAGGTTGATTGCAATCAGCCTGTATGAATGTTCTTGGTTAAAACACTGGCTCATTTGCTATCAGCCTGTAAAATGAAATCAGTTGAGACACAGTTTTGATTGCACTTAACATATACAAGAGGGAACTAAAGTTGATACTTAGCATGCCTGATTTGATTGCAGTCAGCCTGTAAGAGTGTTCCTGGTTGATACAATGAAACAGCAATGACACTGTAACAGAACAGAGTGAATGCAGTGAGCCCTTAAAGGACACTCGATTGGGTCACAAATAAGACTGATCTTTAAGCCTGTTAATAGCCACTTAATTTATACACAAGTCTTGATTGCTGTCAGTCTCTTAGAGGGATACTGATAGTCTGGCATGACTGCAATCAGCCTGCTAGAAGGCTATTAATCGATACATTAACAATTTCAATTTCTGAAAGTCAATCTTTTAGAAAACATTTAACTGTAATCAGCTTGTTAGAGGGCTTTTAATTTATAAGATTCACGGGTTAGATTGCATAAAATTACATGTATTAGAGAGCATTGCATATAAAGATACACAGGTTGGATTGCAACCAGCCTATTAAAGGGTAGTTAAGTGATATGATACTAAGGTTTATTATTGTTTGAGCTAAACAGTCCAGTCATTATTGTTAAAATCGTTATTTTAAAATATGTTGCCGCTCCTTAAAACATTCAATTATCTATACAAGTTATTGTTGTACAATTATTGGGTGGATAACAATTTATTATAGAAGTCCTCAATGTTGATTGTTTGTGCTAAAATGTACAAAGGTTGATTTCAATCTGCCTATTACAGGGTATCTAAATGATAGACACACAGATCAATTGCAATAAGCCTATTACAATGTATTTAAATGACAATTGCAATCAGCCTATTACAGGGTATTTAAATGATAGATGCACAGGTCGATTGCAATCAGCCTATTCAGGGTATTTAAATGATAGATGCAATGGTTGATTGCAATAAGCCTATTTCAGGGTATTTAAATGATAGATGCACAGGTTGATTGCAATAAGCCTATTTCAGGGTATTTATTAATAAATGATTAATTGTTAGATGCACAGGTTGATTGCAATCAGACTATTACAATGTATTTAAATGATGGATGCAGAGGTCAATTGCTACCAGCCTATTACAGGGTATTTAAATGATAGATGCACAGGTTGATTGCAATCAGCCTATTACAGGGTATTTAAATGATGGATGCAGAGGTCAATTGCTACCAGCCTATTACAGGGTATTTAAATGATAGATGCACAGGTTGATTGCAATCAGCCTATTACAGGGTATATAAATGATAGATGCACAGGTTGATTGCAATCTGCCAATTGAATGGCCTTTAAATAGATACACAGGTTAATTCTAGCACCAGCCTGATAGAGGGTATTTAAATGACAGAGACACAGGTTGATTGCAATCAGCCTGTTAGAAGGTTTTTTATATTGTTAGGTACACAAGTATTATTATCACAGCAATATATAAAAAGGCTTTTCACTGATACATGTATATAAAGTTTGCAAGTTTGACTGCAACTGCTTTAGTAGAAACCATTTCATGGATTGATACACAATATAATTATGATAGTAACAAGCATATATGAAAGAATTTCATGGATAAATACACAAATTTCATTGCAGTTAGCAAGTTAAAGAGCATTTCATTTTATTGATACAAACTTGTTACCTCCATTTCTGAACTCAAATAGGCTAAGTTTTAATTAATTTTTCTTTTTAAAGAGTTTTAATATTTTGTTATACTGAACTAAGGAAGATGTGATTACTTTATGGTACATGTAATTCACCGACCCCCACTTACACAAGAACTGCAATATGCTTTACTGTGCAGATTAAGATTATGTTTTATAATTAAGTGGGTTAAAATCTCCTTACATTTAGTGGGGAAAGAGTTAACTACCCTTGATGAAATATGTTAGAATTACAAGTAATCCTGCTAAATTATGAAACTTTAAGATAGATTTAAGACTGAGCATATCATTTTGAATTTCAAACTGTAACAGTTCTGATAAGAAATCTGTTAATTTAGCTGCTTGACTATATTATCTCAGTCTAAATACATGCCATATTTATTGAGAAGTTATTATCAGAATCAAGGAAAAAATTGGTCAGTGACTTTTACCTGCTAAGAAGACGAGGTCTATGCTACAAAGCTGATTTTGACTGCAAAAAAAACCACATTATGTTTATAGGAATTTGTTTCAATTCGATTATGAAGAAAGCTCCGTAGCTTATTAAATTACTCTAGATGTCATCATGGGAGGATCAACAGTGATCAATGTCAGTTAATCATTGCCTACTCAATGCTTAGTTCATTCGGATAGGTAACTTAATTGGTGTAGCACTTAACACCTAGCTTGTCATCTCCACAGATGTTGTACCAGCATGATTGTTAAATGCTGTGGACTTGAAAAAAGAGTTTTCTTGTCAAATATTGGAAGAAAGCGGATGTACATGAGATCTCGTTTTAAATATATATTTTTCATTCTGTATTTAGGTATGCAACCAGTTATCTTGCTACTATGGTGGATTAAAAAAGTGAAGTGGAGATTAGCGGGAAAGTGGACAGCCATTTTTTCGATTCATCGTCATGAAGACGGGGAAATCCTCTGGGGAGGAATACAGCAGAGTGGATATGCTGATGGACAACAGGAAACTTCTGCCGGCGACAAAGTCCATTATCATAAACCGGGATAAGGACGAAGGTCAAGGACTGATGAATCCCCGGGCGATGGTGTTCCTCGTCCTCTGGTACTTTTTCAGCTTCTGTACCCTGTTCTTGAACAAATATATCCTGTCTACATTGAGAGGAGATCCAACATTACTTGGTAAGTAACAGTAGATTGCAGTATAGTACATAATTATATAAGTTTTCATCTTTGTATTTTTACTTGAGTGTTACTTAATTTTTATTATCAAAAATCTAATTTGGAAATGTGTTAAAGCTGCGTGTTCTCAGTTTCCATGAAAAAAATGAATTTCTAGTAAAATAATATATTAAAACATAAAATGTAAAGGTAATTAATTACTAAAATCATCTACAGCAATTTGAGAAAATATTTCGAAAATGTTGGTGACATTGGTTTTACGGCACTGCTAAACTATGTGTTTATTTTGAAAGTACAGACAATTTACTTTACAGAAACTTGTCCTGAAACCGGTTTATTTGATGATTCGTTCTAAAATATGTTAAGTTCAGATAGCTCAAAAAACCCTTTTTTTATTCACCAAAGTCGGAGAGTTAGCAGCTTTAGGACACGTATACTTAGATTAACATTAATTAATATAACCATCAAGTAAAGTTCTTTTACTGTACCTGCGATATTTGAATGTTTTTTCCTACTGTTTGTCAAAATGTTTTGACATAATGTTAGTGTTATTTTATGTATTATCCAGATGAAGGCGTTTGTCGAAACGTTAATGATCATATATTAAATCATAACAAGAACACTTGTTGTTGTTGGAAGTTTCCCTCATATAAAATTTTAGAAAATTTGCATTGTGTACAGTCAAACTTGTGCTAACGGCCACCTGTTACTAGCGGCCACCTGTGGACAACGGCCAGTCTGAATTCCCCCCGTCCAAATTTGCTCTAAACAGGGCCGGGAATAGCGGCCACCTGTCGCCAGGGTCAGCGGCCAGCAAAAAAAGCTTCCCGTCATCTGGTCCGTGATGGAACAACGGCCACTGAAATTTTTACAGCTGGCTGAATCAGGGCATTTTGTTTCTTGTAAAGTTGTTTGCACCTCAAACGGAGGGCACAATTATAATCAAAGATGCTTTTGGTGATGAAAAGAAGTGCTAACATTTAATTGTCACCTTCACACGTAAAATTAATCCGTTCAAACTGTCCGGCAATTGCCAAAATTGCTTGATTGTTTATTTGATGCAGAACATCTTCGCAATTTGGAGTCGCAATTTTCATTGTTTGTGCAACTAAATAATAATCGTTTATTTCAGCTAATTAATGCATTCACGTTTAGTAAATTGTTTGATTCATTACAATCAAACTGAGAAACACACACTTTAATCTCGTAATTAGCCGTTGTATTTTTATTCACAATCGGCAATGAAAAGGGGCGTAATCCACGTTAATTAAATGATCGTTTCCTGTTTCGAAAAAGTGATCAGCGTCACAGTTTCTGGCTTATTAAAGCGTTTTAAGGCCGATTAACTAAATTCTGCCATTGTTGATCCGATACAAAATCATTTTGTATTTGATTTGTCATGTGACCGTTTGCAAAATTAAACCATATGCACAAATTGGATAAATCGTTATTCGGAAAATGCTTATAGCATATTTATCTGACAAATGATGATGAAACTTGATAAACAATGTTTAGTATGACGACAATATATCAAGTGCCCACACCTCCGAACAAAGGTCACCTGTGAACAACGGCCGTTTTCGTGGTTTCCCTTGACCGGCCGTTGTTCACAAGTTTGACTGTATTTTAAATCTAATAAAGAATGTAAGAATGTCAATCCTAGGTGACAAGCAGTGGTGCTTCTTTCTAAAAGGCCACTTCAGCTAGGCAAGTTTCCAAGTATAAATTGAATTGCATGGATTTTATTTTCTCATCTGAAACTTCATTAACTTGTATGAATCTAGCAATCATGATTTATGAGTTGCTGAAGTTAAAATTAAATTCATTTATATATCATTATGCTTGTTTGGAAAGTAATGTACATTAGAACAACCGCAGACCATAGAGTTTCAACAATTTTAGTCATGCTGTATGAATTGTTAATGTAACTTTTGACAATTACCTCTGTAGTCAATTGGTAAATGTTACAGACATGCGGTCTTAAGACCTCTCACTAGTTGAGGATCATGAGTTTGAGCCCTGCAACTGACTAAAGGTTTTATAGACGACAGTTAAATTGACATTAAACACTTACACCACTAGTGACCTCGTTCTTTGTTTTGTAACCACTGCAGATCATTATGAAGAAGGTCAGTCTTCTAAACCCCTTTGAATTCTGATTATAGTCTACACCACTAGTCTGCTTACAAAGTCTTGTCGGTCAATCAATTTTCAATGAGCACCACCTGAGCAATTAATGTGATTGTCTAAATTAAAAAATAAGACGAGTCTACAGCATGTACAGTGCAACGTCTTGGGAGCAAACACACATGAGAACACAGACTAATGAAATGTGTTTGTTGTAGAGAAGTGTTATTCTTGGGAGGTAGATTCCTTATATAATTGAAGCAATGGGAAAGAAAATGTGTGGCTATTAAGGGAGGTGTCATATGGGAAGGTTGGACTGTATTTCAGATATTTAGTGGGATCCAGGTTAATGGAGCCGTCTTATTGTTTTTAGGTGCTATGCAGATGGTGATGACTACTACCCTCGGCTTTCTGCAGATGTATTTACCCCTAGGATTTTATAAAGCAGTAGATAGAGAAGGGAAACCACCAAACTTTTGGAGAAATATGGTTATTGTAGGATCCATGAGGTATTATAATATGCATAAATTGAAAATTCAGTTTTAGACTATAGCCTAATATGTTTAATAGAAACGGAAGCATAAGTGCATGTTGACCTCATGATTGAGTAATAGAAGGTATCCTTTATAATAGAGAAGCCAGTTTTCTAAAATGTCAAAACTTTTGTTTTGGTTTTGATACAATTTGTCTGAAACAAGTTAATTTGTTTTTCAGATTTGCAACTGTTGTACTGGGTCTTGTGGCGCTGAAGTTTGTAGCAGTGTCGTTTACAGAGACGATTAAAAGTTCCGCTCCGATATTCACTGTAGGAATTTCTTACATGATGCTCAGAGAATACACGGGATTCTACACTATATTGTCGTTAATTCCAATCATGTTTGGTCTAGGGCTTTGCTCAGCATATGAACTTAGTTTCAATATTCAGGGATTTGCTGCAGCTTTAGCAACAAATTTAACAGAATGGTAAGTTCTGATAGCTTCCACAATTGCCTTAACTGTGGTATATATTAAAATTTTCATAAATATGTCTTGAAATTTTAACACAAGTTCAGATATTAACTTTTTAAAAGCAGTTGCATCAGGTATTACAGTAACGTAGAAAAATAGCAAGGTCTTAACTTTGTTGATGAAGGCAGCATAACGAGGGGGAACCCTGTTGTCTGAGTCAGTAGGAACAACGTTTCTAAAGCGTAACTTTCGTTCGATGGATTTTCAAATAATTATAAACAAAATATTCACCATAAGTACAGGATGTGTTGCATGCATGGCCTATTACCCTTGGTTCGAGGTATAAGTCATTTCCATTTAATAGTGCCATGGTGAACAGTGTCTATAATAAATTATCTTTTCCAGTAACAGCTCTTGTTTAGTTGAGTGTATATTCTAAATTAGTGTTCTCAGGGGAAATTTGCCATCTGAATAGTGAGTGGTGCAGACCATGATCACACAAGATTTGCTTGATGATTCTGATCGACACTGGTCATTAAGACTCCAATTTCTACTTTCTTATGCCACTTAGCAGAGTTTAATGAAATTGGTGAGTTGTATTGGAGGCTCTAAGATACGGATTTGTAATTCTAAATGAAAGAATATACTAAATGTATATTGTTAACTTATTTTCAAGAAAGTAGATGGCATTATTTTTTTTGTTTGATATAAAGATTTTTCTTGTCATGATTGTTTTTTTGAAGAGAGACGACTCAGAAGGCAGGTGTCCTATTTAATGTTGTTTGCTCTACATCCATTTATGTTCCTACTTGAAAAGATTTTATCTGATCATTACTTATAAATGTTTATTGGCAAAATATCTCAGCCAGGTTCATTAACCAAGCAGATTGCCTCTTGGCGCTCCAGAGTTATGGCACTTGAATTCATGAAATTTCACTACATTAGCAAATTGTCCACTCTCTTAACCTGAAAAGTTTTAATCCAGTCACCACCAGGCCTGAAAACAATGTTTATTGGCACTATATCTTGATGAAATTTGATAATCAGACAGATCACCCCAAGCACTCCAGAGTTACTGCCCTTGAATTACAGAAAATTCTCAAACTGAGATCTGTCTACTCTCTAACTTTAATAGCTTTTCCAACCAACACCAAACCTTATGACAATGTTTTATAGCGATAATTTCTATCAAAATTTGGTAAGTTTGTTCTGATTACCATGATATCAAATAAAACATAACTAACTGAAAGCATAATGGGCATATGAAAGTTATACATTGTATTACCATTCAATATGGCCGTATGGTCAAGAATGATGTTGAAAACACAGAAGAATTGCTTTAACAATGTGTAAGAAATGAGTTATACTGTGTTGTTTCTCTTGAAATAAAAGTATACGTAACAGAAATGGTGGATTTACAATATTTCACAGACTGATTTGCTTGATATTCAATGGAAATAGAAATGCTGCATAGAGTCTTTTATACATATACATGTATATTGGTTAAAACTTTGGCAATATGCATTTTTGTAGGAGTTTGATACAGTGATTAATGTCTTTCTAAAAATTATAATGGTTACTAAAAAGAGTTATATCTTTTAAAGCTGCTCACTCTCAGATTTAGGTAAAAAAATGAAGTTCTTCAAACTATACGGAAATGACAAATTTTAGAACATATAGTCACATAAAAAGGTGCCAGTATAAATTCCTGTCACTATATCTGTAGATTTGAAATAATACGCTACCAAGTAATAGAATGTTGCTGATGCTTTTGAAATTCCAATAAAAACATGTAGTGTAACGGTGTCGTAAAATCAGTATTTTCACTTGATTTTTGCAAATTCCTACCTAGGTTTTTACTTATATTGTTGATTCTAGCCTTTAGTTTTATATTTATGTATTAGTATGTCATTTTTGAAAATTTTATTTTTTTCACCGGCAACTGAGAGCGAGCAGCTTTAACACTCTTTTCTCATATTATGTTACAGTTTACAGAACGTTTACTCAAAAATGCTCATAAGCGGTGAAAAGTACAGATATACGTAAGTACATAATGTCAAATCATTTTTCAGTGTTTGGTTTGTAAAGAAAATTGTAAGACACATTGCTTGTATTGATGTTTTCTGGTAAAGTTAACACGTTAGGATTGGTATGCAAAATCAATATAGATGGAAACACATTGCCGCACATTTTAGATTAAGTCTTTTCAGATATTGCATGAATAACTTGGTTAGTCTTGCATAAAGATATTTTTGCTATGTTTTTAAAGACAGATTATGCCTGTAAAAACAAGTATGTTTAATTTATGTCTTTTATTATGAGTTTATATTACCCTTCAAAATTTTGATATTAAGTTTTGATCAAGAACAAAGCTTCCGATTCATATATTATTATTGTTATGATTTTGACAATGGTCATTTTCAAGTAGAATAGAGCAGTGACTTAATGTCTTTCTTAAAAGTATAATGGTCACTTTGAAGGGTGTTATCACATATTAAGGTTTTTAGCAAACCCCAAATAAATGTAAATGCCGTTGGTGTGTATGAAGAAAAAATACAAACTGATGATTGTTACTAGCCTAGCACTTGGTCCTTGGTTGTTCAGTGTTTCAAGTGAAGCTATCAAATTCAAGCGTAAGCACCAAACTTAAAACTTGAAATGTACACATGTAAATGTCTGTGGTGTCTGAGCAACATCCATCGTAAATTTTGACAAGCATTAGCCTTTCCAAAATGTTTTTGTTCTAGTGCATGAGCTGTTTTTATGTGTTGAATAATACTTTAATACAGTGCCAGAAAGTACCTCTATAAGAAGTATTGCCTACCCACTAAGTTTAAAGACCCCCAAAAAGAGGTGCAGGGTACAGCTGAAGGAATTGTATCTGAATTACCGACTTGTTGCCGTAAATTCTTGAACTGTGCATTGCAAAATAAACCATCAGCCATAGACGACATCGCAAAATAAGTTTCATCACACTGTTGGATAGCATGATCTAGCACTTTTTCTTTACCCAGTTTTTTTTATTCTCTTAAAAAATGTGATTTAATTTCGATTTTAAGATCATGTTGGGTGCTATTTAAACAGCTCAGAGCTATTGTCAATCTTAGGTCTTCGTTTTTAAATGAACAAAGAATGATTACATCAGTAATTGTATGACACATGATAAACAATGCCTGTATCTATTTCAGACCAGCAGAACTACAATTTTTCACAAGCATATCATCTGTCATAGTGCAGATACCAGCATGTTTCATCATGATAGACTTTCCATATGCAAAACAGACGTTAGATATTACTATGTTGACTGCTTTAATAATAAATGGTGTCTTCTTTCATTTCCAAAGTATATCGGCATATGTTCTTATGGAATATATATCACCGGTAACACATAGGTGAGTATTACAATAAGCTGATTATTGAAGGTCATGTGCTTGAACCCAGCCACTGATTGGACTCTTTTAATGGAGAAAGTTGGCAGCTTGTTACGGAGGATTGGAGTGTAGTAATGATCCGTTACAGAAAGTATGGTTAGGTAAACTGTTGACCTGTACAAATGAAATGCTGTTGAACTGGCAAAAATCCTGCAGAAAAAATGTGTTAAGTTATAATACATTGTAATTTTATTACTTTTGATTGCTAAACAAGTTCTTGCAACTTATGTTATTCCCTCTCGGGACTCATTCCAAATGGAATCAACTTCAAAGAAAGAGAGAGAGGCAAAATAGTATTATTTGTGTTGTGCCAAAGGACACTACAACTTCTATAGGGGATCGAACCTATGACCCTCCAATCCCGAGGCCAAAGGTAGGAGTGTTACAGTTTAAATCTCTTTAACCAGAATCTAGGTTACGTCATCGCTGGCGAGTTGTGAGCCGTCTTAGTTGTTCGCAAATTCTCTAATAGGAAATCAGTAATACAGTAGTAAAAATTGTTATAGAAAGACGGAGAAACTGACTTCACACATAAAGTTAGAAACATTTTTAGCTCGACTATTCGGAGAATATGGAGAGCTATTACAGTCACTTGTGCGTCGGCGTCGGCGTCGGCGTTGCTTCTTGGTTAAAGTTTTGCCTGCTAACTACTATCATGCACATATCTCAGTAACCACTTATGATATTGACTTGAAACTTTGTTCATGTCTTTAGGGGTGTCATACAATCAAGGCAGATAACTCTTGAAAAAATTTAGTACAAATTATGGCCCTTGTTTGACTTTGAAAATTTGGTTAAAGTTTTGCCTGCTAGGAACTATCATGCACATATCTCAGTAACCACTTATAATATTGACTTGAAACTTTGTTCATGTCTTTAGGGGTGTCATACAATCAAGGCAGATAACTCTTGTATAAATTTAGTACAAATTATGGCCATTGTTTGACTTTGAATATTTGGTTAAAGTTTTGCCTGCTAGGAACTATCATGCACATATCTCAGTAACCACTTATGATATTGACTTGAAACTTCGTTAATGTCTCTAGGGGTGTCACACAGTCAAGTCAGATAACTCTTGTATAAATTTAGTACTAATTATGGCCCTTGTTTGACTTTGAAAATTTGGTTAAAGTTTTCCCTGCTAGGTACTATCATGTACATACCTCAGTAACCACTTATGATATTGACTTGAAACTTTTTTAATGTCTTTAGGGGTGTCGTACAATCAAGGCAGATAACTCTTGTATAAATTTAGTACTAATTATGGCCCTTGTTTGACTTTGAAAATTTGGTTAAAGTTTTGCCTGCTAGGAACTATCATGCACATATCTCAGTAACCACTTATAATATTGACTTGAAACTTTGTTCATGTCTTTAGGGGTGTCATACAATCAAGGCAGATAACTCTTGTATAAATTTAGTACAAATTATGGCCATTGTTTGACTTTGAATATTTGGTTAAAGTTTTGCCTGCTAGGAACTATCATGCACATATCTCAGTAACCACTTATGATATTGACTTGAAACTTCGTTAATGTCTCTAGGGGTGTCACACAGTCAAGTCAGATAACTCTTGTATAAATTTAGTACTAATTATGGCCCTTGTTTGACTTTGAAAATTTGGTTAAAGTTTTCCCTGCTAGGTACTATCATGTACATACCTCAGTAACCACTTATGATATTGACTTGAAACTTTTTTAATGTCTTTAGGGGTGTCGTACAATCAAGGCAGATAACTCTTGTATAAATTTAGTACTAATTATGGCCCTTGTTTGACTTTGAAAATTTGGTTAAAGTTTTGCCTGCTAGGTACTATAATGCACATATCTCAGTAACCTCTTATGATATTGACTTGAAACTTCATTAATGTCTCTAGGGGTGTCACACAGTCAAGTCAGATAACTCTTGTATAAATTTAGTACTAATTATGGCCCTTGTTTGACTTTGAAAATTTGGTTAAAGTTTTGCCTGCTAGGTACTATCATGCACATACCTCAGTAACCACTTATGATATTGACTTGAAACTTTTTTAATGTCTGAAGAGGTGTCACACAGTCAAGACAGATAACTCTTGTTTAAATTTAGTGGAAATTATGGCCCTTGTTTGACTTTGAAAATTTGGTAAACTTTTGCATGCAAGGTACTATCATGCACATATCACAGTAACCACTTATGGTAGTTATATCAAACCTTGCAATAGTGTTCAGGGTAAATTTTGTATCAAACAATTAATTTACCAAAAATTAAATCTATAGTTATAGATTTTGACTTTTTTTATGATTCAACTTTCCTAGTTTATACTTAATAGTTAGCAGAATTTTGTTTTGCTATTATACTGATAAAAGTTTTGTTTTATTATCAAACACCCACAATAGTCGAGCGTGCTGTCTTACGGACAGCTCTTGTCTTTCTTAGTGTTTCATTTTAATATTTCGTTGAACTTTTGTTTTGCAGTGTGGCGAATACAGTGAAAAGGGCTTTCCTTATATGGCTGTCTGTGATAGTGTTTGGAAATCCAGTGACATTTCTTAGTGGCCTAGGCACAATCACAGTCACTGTAGGTGTACTGTCTTATATTAAAGCGAAACAATTTGACGCAGCCAGACTTGCCTTAAAACTGGTGTCCGATACAGAAGTACAAGTGAATGATGTAAAATCTCGTGATACTAAAGTTACAATTGGAATAAATGGAAAAGTTAAAGTTTGATATATACTAAACTTAGGATTTTAGAGGATTTTTTTTTATTAGCTAAGCTTTAAACCCTTGCCCCGCCTGATTTTCATTATGGACTTGTCCAACTCATTAGTTTGGAAAGTTCCATTTACTGGTGTTAGGTGGAATTCAGAGAAAATACATCTGCTGCTTAATAATTGGAGAGTGTAGACTATTGTCTAACTGCAACAATGTGGTGGACAAAGGAGAGTTACCTGCCCCTTGCGGGGTAAGGGTTGAAATAAAGTTTATGTTTAGGTATTTGTATAAATGGTTGTTATTTTTTTGCTGATTACATTTTATTTCATAGCACCCTTATGTAGCACATTATTTTATCATAAAAAAAGAAAAGAAGTATCATTTAGTTCATGCAGATCATGTTACAGAAAAGAATGTGATTGCTGCAAATATGACCAAGTGCAAATTTTCAGTTTGCATGCTAATAAATGAGCATCCAGTGCCAAACTGTTGTAAATCAGTGTTTATTTCATATATTAGATAAAACTGTGTTGCATTAAACATTTATTGTGTTAAGATTAATTTTTATTTATTAAAAGTCCTTTGTAGGGCTAGTAGACTTTAAGGAAAAGCCCCTTTTCATTAAACTATTATGTAAGTGTTTTTTGGCATTTATTGCTAAAGCAACAGCTTGTGTGGATCAGTGGTATATTAAACAACTCCCATCTTTTTCATGGCTAGCTTTAAATAATCACTGGGCATTTACAAGAGCATGACTGAAAATGTGAAAATTGCATCACTTTTTGTTGAGATTCATTCCATATCCACTCAATAAACAAATTTTCTTTTGAATTCATGCTATTAAAATATACACTGAAAAAAGTAGTTCCAGCAGACCTATATCACTACACTGACTGATATAAGATCTATATCATCACTCTCTGACTGATAAAATATGAAAATATTTCTCTTACAGAACACAGTATTTCATTTAGCATAAAATAAAACACTCTTAGTCTTCCTTGTTTGTAACTTGATAAGTGCATTTTTGAGTGACTTGTTTCACAGAATTTAAGAAGACGTAAATCTATTTCTATTAACCTCCATGGTTTTTCTTGGTGGGTTTATTGAATCGCTAAAGTTGTGTTTGAATTTAATGTTACTTGTACGGTAACTTCAAAAGAATAAAAGCTACACTCGTGAAACCATATAAAAATAACTGTCTCCGATACTGATATTGTTGATATATGGTATACCATCGGATTTGAACTGTAGTTTGACCAATATGAAACACTGTCTCAGAATAGCCATACAATGGTATAATTATGTGGAGTCAACTGTGTCTGTGAATGGACACATTGAGTAAACTGTGTCTGTGAATGGACACATTTCTATATTTTACTACAACCAGTCTTTTGTTTTCTTCTACAGTGAATATGCTTTATTAATTCCACTTCAGCCAGACTAACAATACATCTGTATAAATTCATTCTGCAATACATTGTATGTGGGCTTTATATAATTCCATTTTCATGTTGACTTCATGACTGTACAATACATGCATGAATAAATTAGGATGGGAATGAACACTAAATTCATCAATACTTTAAATATTCCGGTTTAGCATAATATATTTATTATTTATTCGAATATTTGTACCATTCACTGTGGTGTTCCATGTATATTTTCATATCACGGGTCATGGGTGGATGGGACTTACAAGTATTTTTAGTATGAACAGGGTGAGCTTTTCTATATGGTCCGTTTAAAACAGTATATTAAATGAAATCTCCTCTGAAACCTTATTCCAATTTTGCACAAGGAATGTTCCTTGCTGAACATTTCAAAATTGTTAAATTTGTATTCATGCAGAACTATGGTTGCTATGTAAAAATAGGTAAAAAATTTAAAAAAATCTGTATTCTTTCAGAACAAGCCTAGTTAAATATTTGGAATGTAACAGTCAAATGGAAGATTGTAAGTTGATCCTGGGTCAACATTGTGAGATAAACAACTTTTTACATTTGTTAAATAAGAAAAGCGTAAAAATTAAAATGAACAAAGCCTAGAGCTAAAAAATTTGCACGTAGCACAATAAGACCTTACAAGATTGTTCAAACTGCTTACCCCCTGGCAGATGCCCCCCTGGTCAATTAGTGCATTGGAATATATAGGAAAATTAGGAAATTTTTTCGACACGGCTCTAAAGCAAACATTGGATACAGAATTGCAAGTGGACCTTTACCAATATTGTTCATTATGAGCCAGGTCAAAATTAGCATTCTTTATATTGCTATGTATTAAGAACAATAGGAAAAACTAAAAAATCTTCTTCTGAAACACAAGGCCTAGAGCTTAGATATTTGGCATGTAGCATTGGCTATGGACCTCTACCAAGATTGTTCAAATTATTCGCCCCCATCCCTAGTATAAATTCATTCTGAAGCGTACATTGTAAGGTTAAGGTTCATGTTTATGAACTAGGATCACTTCAATATTCATGTTGAACTTCTATGGACCTGTATCAATTCAAATATTCATGTTCAAGAATTGTACCCTTATGGTCACTTAGTTTATGTAGGAATATATGTTCAAAATTTAAAATGTTCTCTGACACAAGGGCTAGAGCTTAATTATTTGCATGTAGCATTGCCTAGAATATATTTAAAGTTTTTATATTATTCAGTCCAAAATTGACCTGTACCGATTCATTTGTTTTGCAAACGTATATAGAACTTATTTTATATCATTTCTAGGGATCTCATGGGAGGCTGTACCAGGTGGGATTTAAGGACAACTTGGCCCTTTTGTTACATATACACAGAGAATTTCTCGCATATGAGATCAGCATATCCGCTGATTTTACCCATGCCTTGGGTTACTGTCTTGCCTGAACTCGACAGTTCCGCCCAAACAGTAACCCTTGGTGATGGATATTTCGATCTATATTGCATGCTAATGACAGAAACTAATAATCCTGGATCCAGCTGTTATAGTAACTGTTTGAAAATGTACTAGTTTGTAAAAAGAGAAATGTTTTCAGGATTGTCCTTGTATAAACTAATTCCAAAAAGGGCTGTTATGTGGGATCACTTACAGCAGACATTTTGGAAAGCCTTCGTTGAATCTCGACTAACATGGTTATTAAAGTGTTTACCAACATAATTATTATCTCTACCATAACTTAATACCAGACAGATTTTTCTAGAAGCTCTGGGGTTATGGCCACTCCAGAATGAACAAAAAAACGGTTGAAATTGTTTATCCAGCTCAAGACCTATCAAAGCTTGTGTTTCTGCGGAGAAAGCGGAGAATGTTAAAACACTTTGTGTCATTGTTCTGCATTTACTTCTTTCCACACAAATGATAGTTGTAAAATGTTATATTCATTGACAAATGAGGAGATTTCCAACACAATAACAGTGAGGGTCATGTTTTTAGGCCTTTCGATTTTCTTGTTCAGTTCTGTTTTGTTATGATTACATTTATTTGATGCTCGTTATGGGTGTATAACCCTCACCCCGACATTGGCTACCTAGGGGTCGTAAATTGTTACAATTTAGTTGATTTTATTACATTGAGAGAGCATTCATGTTTGGTTTGAGAAAAAAAGGTGTTTGTCATACCCATAGTTTTAATATAAGGAAATGACACTGCCATGTATATTGATAAAATCTGTGATACAGGTATCTCTTTCTGTCCCGACATACATGTTCATACAGTGTAGATTATCACTTGTTAAGTTTCAATGAAACTTGGAATATATACATACTGATATTATCAAAATCATTATCACTTATCATTCAGTGAAACAAAACCCTTTATTAAGCCAGTTGTCTTTTTTTTGTCTAAGAGTTACTACTTTATGTTTCTTGATAAGTTCTTCCCAGCATTGCTGGAGTATTTTATGATGGAAAATGTACTTAAGCAAGTTCTTGTGTCCATGTGTCGAATAGTCATCAGGGCTAACACTGCCCTAATTTTTCTTCAAGGCATTTTGTACATGTAGCGCTGTTGGCATAGCACAGTTAAAACATGCCTTTCTTAAAAGTTGTTGCCAATTCTATGTCTTTTGATACAATTTCACTTTTTGCAGCCAA
This sequence comes from Saxidomus purpurata, assembly GCA_022818135.1. Lineage (NCBI taxonomy): Eukaryota > Metazoa > Mollusca > Bivalvia > Venerida > Veneridae > Saxidomus > Saxidomus purpurata. The sequence goes on along the minus strand of JAFMSR010000004.1, from coordinate 37,440,436 downwards.
TTTTGGCATTGGCTAATATAACGGTTCTTAAATTTTAATCTTTTTCTGTTCTTAGATTGATATAATACATGTGAGGGTATATCGCTACTGCTATGAACTACAAATTTGGCATTCGATGTGACTTTTAAAAAAAAATATTGGTGGTGAAATTCTTTTTTATGGGTGATATTTGTACGTAAAATTTAATATTTGTAACTTACGAAGTTTTACTAAAAGGCTTGTGTTACTAACTGTATGTTGTGTGTCATTAACATTTTGTGATAAATTAGAAGTGCTGCAGTGGTTGGTGCGACACTTTAAAGCTGCTTGCTCTCAGATACTGATGTACAGATTTTGATGAAAAAATAATTCAAACTGTTTGAATACTCTTTTTCATAATTATATATCGGTAATACAGTGCATTTTTTGCAATATCGAATGCTTGAGAAAAAGGTCGAAGGTTTGTGAGGTTTCAACTTTGAGAGGAAATCTTTAAAAATGTATCAACATTTTTGTTATTATATAAAATAACTCTTATATTTTATGACTGTAATTTAACAATTAGCCTATCATATGGCAATGAAGTATAAAAGTTATTTTGATCAACATTAATGGCAGTCAAGCAAAACTTCATGCATAAATAGATGACAGTGTGTTGTGCAAGAACCGTAACATTTTCTTAAACTATTCATCTGCTGTTAAAACTGCCATGCAAACTAACTTGAATTAATTTATTGAAAATTTTTAATGCAATTATCAGAACATTTTTTCCCACTTCCCTGATGAATTACGTCTTCCAGCAGACGACACGTGCGTTCCATGAACACTGTATATCTTAAAGCTGCTCGTTCACAGACAGTAAATGTTTGCAATGTGTCATAATCTTTTATGGTGCATATTTTCATGTTACAGCTGTTTCGCTGATTTATCAGTTTAGTTTATAGACATGCAAACACGTTTTAGAATAAATCGATTGCTCACAAAATTTGCGGGCGAGCAACTTTAACTATTGAAATGAACATTGTTATTTTCACATACCGTTATAACGATATTTTACCGTAAAATGGGGCCAAATTCTGTGCAGCGCTGCATTCTTGGTAATGAACTTATTTGCCATAGTTGTATGGTGATTTCGTTTTGCGATGATCTTGAATCATTCTGTTAAATACAAAATTGCAATCAGCGCATTTTTCAATGTCACATTAAATTTTCCATTGTTACTATTACATATAGTTTATATTTTTCACATGCAAAGTGGGCAATAAAATATTATACATGTATTTATTTCTTTTATTATTTCCAAGGTAACTTATGCTACTTTAAAATGTATACTTCCAGCTTCAAGTAGTGAAATTGTTGGACAAGATGTGTAACGAGTTTTCTGCTATGAGTTTACAATGTACATGAAGAGACAACTTCCTCACTGGCAATATACTTATACATGTGCTGTGTTATCATTTCTCTGTTTAGCTCTGTTTAGTCATTTCAAAGTTTTATTTCACACACTGTCTTCTTTAAAGAGAGTCTGGGTTATTCATGTATGCCTCTGTGGTGGAGTGGTTAGTCGGCAAATTGAAATCACTGTAACCTCTCGTAGATCATGGGTTCAAGCACTGCTACCAACCTTGTCTTGTTATGTGAGAAAGTTGGCAGTTTCTTACAGAGGATATGAATCTAGTACTGGTTCTTCCCAGGAACAATTGTTTGGTAAACTGCCTGCCTGTTAAAATAAACCAAAATACGGTTGAAAGGGGCGTTAAAATCCTACAAGCAAGTCTGGGGGAATGAAGTCAATAAATCTTCTTGGGTTTAGATTTTGAAATGGAACAAACTGTAATAGACTGGTGGCTCTCCCATTAATATGGGATGTATCATAAAGTGCTGTTGCCTTGATCATGAGAGCAACTGTGTTTGAGATACACCTGTCTTATATGGAAAGCAAACTCTAACAAACAAATGCTATTTTCCATAAATATTTACCTTAACCAAAGTATTTTTTTACAACTACTGAAGTTTAGTCATCTGATTTAAAGAAAATGCTTTGGTTATTATTCTGTTTGAGTAACTGTGACCTTGACCCTATCAATATTTCCTGGTGATGCACATAACTAGCGTTGTCATCGATCACTTGTACCAAGTTTAATCGAAAACCTCTTGACTTATGAATCAGACAAGAAGGCCATGATGGCTATATCGCTTACCTTATGTAGCATTGGGCAACAATGTGCTCAGCTAAACTAAATAACTAATAAGAAAAATTCTACATGAGAATCTGACCTTTACCTTAACTCTGCCTAGGTTTCCCCCACAGTATTCACAACTTGGCTTGGTTCTAAACACTTCTGCAAAAATTCATATATATTCTTTGGGCCATTTAGGAGAATGACAAACTTTTGGACATCCATTAAGACATTCCAGACTTAAAGTGTAACATCCACCTATCTGGAGACAGAAAGTAAAACAACATACGCCGATGGTCTAAACGACTTTACTTGAAGTTTTATTTTCATTTTTGAATTATCATTTACATAAAATGTAGTTGATTTTCCTTTGCCGTAAATCAATACATCGGCATTAACTGTTACTAAAACGTCGTTGTCGTCTTACTATCTATCAATTCATGACTTCGCGTAGTGAAGTTTTAATGATGCGTATCAGTCCAATAAAAATTGTATAGCATTCTAATTTAAAATAATAACGATTATATTTATACTGAATTCAAATTCTTCATGCAAATCACACGATCGGCGGGATAGATGGTTACTAGTAGTTGACTCATTGTATTTCAATTCTGATTTTGAGTGACCCTGGTTGAATGTTAATAATTTTTTTATTTAAGTTTTCACTTCTATTTCATTCCTGTATAGACCTAGATACACAATCTGTGCAATTTATATCGATGATTCTAACAGGCAAACCATCCCTAGAAATACGATAGCATTAAAGTCTAAGCATGTTGATAAACTGATATTTCTTAAGAAAAACAGAAATCAATGACAAATGGAGTGTTGTCAGTGTGTGTGCTGACCGCCATAGTCTCTAAAGTCTGAACTACTGATCCTAATTATGTGACTCAACTGACCTGAACCAAATTTGCTCACATTAGTTCTGTATTACTACAAACATGTTAAAATTGGCATACACTATTTCAGAATTATTTGTAAGTCATTGAAGCTTAGGGTATTGTCATTGAAGATTGAAGCTTAGGGTATTGTCATTGAAGCTTAGGGTATTGTAATTTATCTTTTGTTTATTGTGAAGGCATGGTCAAAGTTTTGTCCATTAATTATAAGTAAAATAAAGTAACAATTCATGATTTATCTGTTAATTACAGGTATTGACACAAACAAATTAAATCAACTGAGTAAAAATATATAGTTTGTAAACTTATTGTCTTGATAGTATCACGATACAGTGAAGCCAAAGTTTATCTATTACTAACAAGATAACTGTGTGAAAGTAAAATTGGCTTCAAGAGAGACCTAATCAAGACATTACAGACTTAAAGTGTAACATTCACCTCTCTCCATATCTGGATACAGAAATTAAAACAAATTGGTTAAGTTTAGATTTTATTCTATTTTATTTTTTGTAGCTCTTTGACAGAAGTTGCAAAACAGTTACTTCACCTTTGGACATTTATCCAGCATGTTTAGCGTAAATCCATGCAGTCGATCTGATCTGCACTGCTCAATAAACATCATATTTAGAAAATCCCCTTTAACCCATGTGAAAAATGGACATTATATATTTAGATAGGGTAGGTGTTGAAAACTTGCCTATCTCGGCCTTTATGCAGAGACCATGTCTGTCGAAGGAAATGATAATTTTGTACTATGACCTCAATCTGCCACAAAGCACAGTCATTAACAAGACTTAAAGTGGTATTTCTCGGAATGAGAGTCCAATACCATTGCATTCATTTCATACCAAAGAAATGTTCATTATCTCTTTAGTAACCACTCTGCCACCTTTACTTCCAAAGTATAACTTACTATATAGATACAGTATGTGGAAAACCATTTCAAACTTTCATCAGCCGACTAGCTTCTTTAAGCAAGTCAATCAAGAAGGTAATTGCTTAATACTTCCATGAATACTAATCACATGTTTTCTTATTCAAACACATTGATACTTTCACTATAAGAAAAGAGTTTGGCTGGGGGATGTTCTTCATTAGCACTATGACTTCATTGTTAGCAGCCTACAGCTCAAGTATTGTATATCACTCCATAACCACTGGCAAGTCATGTTACAGCTCAAGTATTGTATATCACTCCATAACCACTGGCAAGTCACGTTACAGCTCAAGTATTGTATATCACTCCATGACCACTGGCAAGTCACTCTTTATAATATCCATTAATTCACTCCCAAGATCTTCATCCTGAAATTTCAAAAATGATATTACAACTCGCAATATACGATAAAATATTACTTCATCAACAAATAACTATTTACTAGAATACAGTGCAACCTCTCGTGAGCCAACATTCTTGGGAACACAGAAATTAGTTTGTTGTAGAGAAGCGTTGTTCTGGAGAGGTTGATTCGTTCAATAATTAATATAATGGGAAAGGAAGTGTGTCTTTTTAGGGAGGCTGTTGCTCTAGGGAGAAGCTTATTGCTTATTTATAAATGTTAATGTCACATCAATTTACGCAAGCTGCCATCTTTGACTGATTAGACATTTTTCCATTGTACATTTACCTAATCTTTCCTTCCAGGCACCATGCAGTTATGCAATTGACTACTATTATCTACTATAATTATTCAACCAGCTTGTGGCTCTCAAACCAGCCATATCGGATCAGACCCCTAGTGGGATTCAAACCTTATTTACCGCATATTTATATACCACCTTATTCCCATTCTCATTATGTATGCGTAAACCACTTGGCTAAGGGAGAATGGTATGAACCCATTCCCCGCTAAATTTCTATTTTGACTGAGTTGACGATTTGCAGATCATGATCAGAATGCATGGATGTGCACGATGATCATGATCTACATTGATGTCGCTGGTAGAATCATTTGTCACAAGCAGTTTTAAACTAGAGGTAAGAGATATTATAAGAAATTTCAATATTTTGTTATACCTGATGTGACCACGTAATAAGGACCGATTTGGTATCCTCGTCTTCCCCCGAGACTGTTATCATTACATCTGACACCGAGATCGAACCATCCGATGAGTATTGGGAGGCGTGGTCAGTAATTTTACTGCACGATATACAAAAGAAGGCAATTAATATTAATGCTTATCTATTCGTTTAGGTACTTGAATAAACATTTCATATTAAATTTGTTGCAACAATTTACTGTATGTCATAAATCCACAACAAAGACAATGTCATAAAGCCACTCTAAGACTTAATTGTATGGTAAATATTCATTAATTATTTTCTTTACTAAGTCTTTTACTGTGCACTCTTTAAAGATGCATATCCTAAATCTAGGATAAATGTTAATAACCTCAAAAAAAGTTTTATTCAAATAAAAAGGATTGGCACAAAACCTGAAAGTTTCAGCAAATAATTCCAGCAAACATCGGTAAAATTAGAGTAATCATATGTGATGTAGTTCCATAAAATCTTCATAAACACTTATTTCATAATTTTTTGGGAGATAGCAATTTATCATAAAACATCACTATATTGGCACACCATGCGTAAACAGGACATTTCTCAATAATATATTTTTCTTGGCAAACTTATTCATTATTATCTTGTATACATTTAGCTCATTGTTTTTATGTTTGAGAAAATAATCTGCTCGCTGTACGGATGTCCCATAAACCCAGTTAAATAAGTTGGGTCGATTTCAGGTCATTTAGTGGTCTAGCAAATATATTTTCAAATAAAGTTAAGAGTACTTAATTTGAATTATGTCCGATAATATTGACTGGTTGCCTGGACTTCAACTTAGAGAATGTTCTTTCCTCTATCCTAAATGTACTTTTAAACGCAAACTTTAAAAGTCTCAAGAACTGCTCGTTATTTTCGTTGATGGCTTCTTTCTCAGAACTTAATGCATATGCGCAATGTAGATACATACTCTTTCACCAACATGTATATTTTCTCCGCTAGTTTTTCCGAGGCTCCGTCTTCATCAACGTACAGTGTTGATGTAAATCGTAAATTATGCTCTTTAACACCCAGGTCTCTCAGGGCCTGATCTGGATCAATCAGCTGCAGTTTCTGTCAAAATAAAGCATCTGTATGTTGATCACATGACATTGATACTAAGGTCACTGATACATGTATTTATTTATTTGCAAAAAGTTACCTAACAAAAGCACTGTAGCAAAATCTATTACACTGTTACTGTTTTACGTATTCCTCTCAAGAAAATAATAGAAATAATTAGGTTGGATGATATACCAGCATTAGTTTAAACATATTTATTCAGTATATGTGCAATACAAACATACATACAGGTGTAACAATATAAACACTGAAAGGGATTGAAATGAAAGACTTTGTATTATGGAGTTTACCAACATTACGAGGGTTGACCGCAAAACTGTCATAAGACCTTCTTTATTTCGTGTAAGTTATTACAATTTTGTGGTCAAACCTCGAAATTTAGTTAAACAAAATCTGTTTGAAAAGTTTTACCTTACCAAAACTGACATATCATTCATACTAAAGTAACTTTGCATTTGCCTTCCCTAAAACATTCCATTGATCTTTGACAATCTATGAAAGACTGAACAAAAACCAACATTTCGTTCTTGGAAGTAGCTAGGTTGCTGGGATTGACTACCTAGACTTTTGGTCTAGTAGCCATCTCTGTATGATTATATATATGTAATCATTAGCTGATTTCTCTTGATTTCAAATACATAGACATATATTTATATTTTTTATTCAAAATTAGAACAAGAGAAATCCAGGAGAAAATGGTTATTGTCTAACAAACTTGTAAAAAAATGGAAATTTAACTGAGAGATGCAACAAGTGCACAAAGCTATATGACGTCACAAACTGGAATCTCATGTGATTCAATCGGTCGAATCGACGTTTTAAGAAAGCTTTATAAAGTTTATATTTGATAGATTTATACTTTTTTTTCGCACAGACTTCCAAGCACATGACCCAAAATCAATCTGATATCAGTGAAACTCTCATGTATTCAAGGATGAGCCCACGTAACTCCGTATAAAATATAGTGCCGGCTACCTAGACCAAGTCCAGGTAGCCAGGTCCGGCTACCTAACCACTGCCTTAACTCTTTTACTAGTAAGCCTGACCTCAGATAAGCCTTTGACCGGATTTGTCTCAGATATCCATCCACGATAACCATTGAGTAGTATACTTAGGCAGATATAAATACCACATTGCCCCCCCCCCCCCTCGAGGTTGACTTAATCTGAATAGAAGGCGATTAATATAAGTTGTAAGAATGATTACATGTATAAATAAATTTACCTAATGACCGGAGTATCATAATAGCATTGGTAATTAAATGATAACATGTTTTTCCTTGTTTTTACAATAACCCTTAAATTTGTAGAATTGTGGTCATTAGCACAGCAAGGTTTACTCATGTACATGTACTTACATTTCCTCTCATGACTAGAGCACCATGTAACACCCTCTGTTTCTTTGGGTCAGGGGTCTTCAATCCTGTGATGAAATTAACATATAAATATGTCATGCACTTTCAAACATACTAAGCTGATCATCAAAGTTTTCTAAGTTTACAATATCTAAAGAAACAAACACAAAATTCATGGAACATTTCACAGACAGGTCTTTGTTAAAAAAATTTGTTCATTTAGATCTAATATGTAAATTTAAATACATTTATAACAGTCGGTTCAAAAGCTCTTAAAAGCTTGTGTTTTTACTGTTATTATAGTCTTGCCAAAATGAAATAAATCTTATCTTATTGATATGTAAAAAGATGTTTTCAAACCTTGGTAAAAATTGCCTTAAATTTCAAAAACTTACTCATAACTGCTTTACAATATATTACATTTCCTATTGAACACGTGTGTGATTTAGAGAGTCTTTCTTGGACTTCTTTGCTTCAAAATTACCTATCGATATTATTGACATTACCTACTGTAAATCAGTTTAAATTCGTGAGACAAGTAAATTCTGATCTGTCTCCGGGTTAATTCACCAGACCATGAATTCTCAAACAAGTTATCTCGCTGGTTAACACTGCTGTAACAATATCTGATTTGATTCTTTCGGGAGACATTTGAATTAGCAAAATGATGATTTACAAGTTGTAAGCAATTGGCTGTTACTGACAAACACCTTCAAAGCTGCTTTTTCAGTTTCTGGTGAAAAAAATGAAATTTCTCCCAAAAGATATACTACAATATAAAAGGAAAAAGTAATTGCTAGAATCAACAACATATAAAGTCTAAGTAACAATTTCAGAAAATCTATTCATCTTGGATTGACAGTGCTGATTAAAGTATTATATTGGAAAATAATTTGTAGACTTATCAATAAGCATATAATTCAAAAGCTGAAAGTAACAATTTCAGGAAATCTAAGTTCTAGGCCTTGTGGTTGAGAGAGCGCTAAATATTCGTCCTTTTCAAGAGACCATCCTAGCTGTAGTTTTGACTCAGGTCATGATTTGAAAAAACTTGGTAGAGGTACTATACAAGACATGCCAAAAGCTCTAGGCCTTGTGGTATCAGAAAAGATTTTAAAAGTTTTTCCCATGTAAAAATCAAGAAACCAGCCCCAGGCAGGGTCAACTTTGACCCAGGGCTCATAATTTTAACAATCTTTGGTAGAGGTCTACTAAACAATGCTACATGCCAAACATCAGCTCTAGGCCTTGTGGTTTCAGAGAAGAAGATTTTTAAAGTTTTTCCTACATAAGCCTATGTTAAACCAAGTGACCCCCCAGGCAGGGTCAACTTTGACCCAGAGCTCATTATTTTAACAATCTTGGTAGAGGTCTACTAGACAATGCTACATGCCAAATATCTAATCTCTAGGCCTTGTGGTTTCAGATAAGAAGATGTTTTAAGTTTCCCCTTTTTTTGCCATTATAAGCAACCAGAGTTCTGCATGGAATGGAATTCTTTGAACAATTTTGGTAGAGCTCCATGCTAGGAACATCCCTTCATAGTTTCATCAACATTGGCCCAATGGTAACAGAGGAGATGTCGAAATGTTGATGGACGACGGACAATCATCCATGAGAAAAGCTCACCCTGGCAAAGCCAGGTGAGCTAACTAGCATTTCATTGTTATCATAACTAGCATTTTACCTGCAAAGGATGCTTCTCGCTTCAGCAAATTCAGGGATATATCTACTGGTATATTATGTTGTGTTTCTATGGTGACAGTTTCACCATTTGCAGGTTTATAGCAATCTATACCTATTATCAAGTAAGGGAAAACTGTTGACATTTAGAGATTTAACATACATGTACAAACTTAATTAAAATACAACTTCACAAAATTCCACTGCACTAATATAACTTGAGATTTATTGATTAGAAAATGATGAAATGTGTAAGTTAACTGACTACCTTTTTTTTTCTCTAATGCTATGACATAAGAACTTGGGTGGCGCATTGGTCGGGTGGTTTAAGCTCTGGACTACCGATTTGGAGGTCCCTCGTTTGAATCCAGGTAGGGCCACAGGAAATTTCAGAAACTCTTTTCAGTGCTTCCCACCCATCTAAAAATGAACTGGTTAGAAACCCATAGGTAGTCCAACGTGCATCAGTGCTATACACCGAGCACGTAAAAGAACCAAACGGTCTATTCGTAAAGAGCTAGATTCCCTTGTATCTGCATCTGTCTCTTCAACCTGGACCTGTCAGGGGTCTTGGCAGTTTCAACCTGAGGGGAAATCCTACAGTCGGCTGGGACGGCAAGCAATAAAAGAAAGGATTAGAAAACGTTTAAAGATATTATAACTATACCAAATTCTTGTTGTATTTTGTTTTTTAAGAAGTCCATTTTCGCCGCCTCTCCGTGAACAAGCATGACATTCTTTGGTTCACACCAGGAAATCAGCTGCATTATACCCTTCGCATCAGCATGAGCACTGAATGACATGTACTGTACTGACAGTTTTACATCTATCTGAAATCAAAATTTTAACATGTATGTGTTAATACATACTAGCTCAATAAGCAAAAACAGAACTAATTTTCAAGATAATTGGGTACAAAATGTGGCTTCTAGAATGCTCATAAGCTTTTTCTATGATTTGACATGTGACCTAGTTTTTAACACCATGTGACCCAGTTTCAAACTTGACCTCAATTCATCAATACATACATTCTTACAATTTTTTCAGGTTAATTGAGTACAAAATGTGGATTCTAGAGTGTTCACCAGGTTTTTCTATGATTTGACCAGGTGACCTAGTTTTGACCATGACATGACCCAGTTTCGAATCTGGCCTAAAAATTGTCCAGACAAACATCCTGACAAACTTTTGGGATAAAAGGCGGTCAAATGTGGTCTCTAAAGTGTTCACAAGGTTTTTCTATTATTTGACCTAGTGACCTAGTTTTTAGCGCACATGACCCACTTTCGAACTCATCCAAGATTTCTTAGGACAAACAATCTGACCGAGTCTCATGAAAATTGGGCAATAAATGTGGCCTCTAGAGTGTTCACAAGGTAAGTGTGAACTGATGATGACAGACAGACGCCGTACATCAGGCGAGCTAAAAATACATACATGTTGTTTATTCTCCATCTCTAGCCTTTTTACTCCATTAAGGATCTTGTGACCAATCGTACCAGCTACACAATACCCCGGCATGATTACCTGGAACGCAAAAAGTTAATCAGCATTTATAAAACTCACAACTACATGAAGATAAAACTAAGTCTAGACTAATACATTGTATACCTCCACAAGTAACAACTGTGTCTCAGGGTTTAAAGCTGCTCACTCTCAGATTTTGGTGGAAAAAAAAACAACAATGTTCTTGGAACTGTCAGTAATTAACATATGTTACAACAAATCATCAAATAAAAAGGTTCCCGTATAAATCCCTGTAAAGTATTTCTGTATTTTTGAAATTACATGCTTCCAAATTATAAAGCGTTACAAATGCTTTTGAAATCCCAATATACATTTAAGCAAACAATTTGTATAGTGTAGCGGTGCCGTCAAACCAAGCTCACCAACATTTTCGAAAGATTTTCTCAAATTGCAATGAAGATTTTCAATTGTGTTGTTGATTCTTGTCATTACTTATACATGTGTATCATTTTGAGAAATTAATTTTTTTCACCAGAAACAGTGAGTGAGCAGCTTTAATGCCAATTTCAACTATTTCAGTAATTTTTACAGGGGGGGCAGTTTTCCTAACCATCGTCTCTGGCAAGGACCAGTACTAGAACCTTATCCTCCATAAGAAACTGTCAATTTTCACACTTAATGACACAAGGTTGGTAGCAGGGCTCGAACCCATGACCCTCAATCAGTGAGAGGTTACAGTGACCTCATGTCAGTGACTAACCTCTTTACCATGGAGGGGGGCCTGAACTCTTCCTCTTAACTTACATGACACAGGCTAAGTGGGGACCAAGCCTATGTCCTTGGGTTAAGAGAAAGAGTTTAGGCTACTTTAGGTGTGTCTTTTAGCAAGAAACCGGATTAAATAAGTGTTTCATTTCATCCGACTGTAAATAGGTGTCAGTAACTAAAAATTGCAAGCCCTCTCTAAGAAGATGTATTTCAACAAGGAGACGTGTTTCTAAAGCTACTAATATACTAGATTGAAAAAAATTGTTTCCAACTCAAGCATGAACAACTTATCATAAACTACCTCCTCTACTTAAAACAGAAGTGAAAATGCAATCACTGACTAACACCATGCTTTTGATAAATGTGTCATGGAGGATTGTCCATAACATGGTCTGAACCTGCAAGCAGCAACTCCATTACTGTACCGACCAAGGAAGTTTTAACAAATTGCTGACAGCAAAACTTCCATGCCTTTCTTTTGCAGCAAACTAGTATTTTACAATATATTACATTGGAAGAATAATCAAAAGATGTAAAAATAAAAGTGCAGGTCAGTTCTGGTTTTAGTATTCTATGGCTTTATTCATTATGTACATTACAAAACAGCAGACAGCGTCTACCATGTTCTGTTCATGTGGTGCCCACTTTTTGAAGACCTGCAGAGAAAGCCCAGCATGCAACATTCCCGGTGTAGCAAACACAACCATTGGTCCCGGGTTCTCGATGTATGAGCGGTCGAAAGGTTTGATGTGTTTAAATTCAAACATGTTCCTCTGTACAAATGTGTTCTTGATTTTCTGACTGGTCCAGGATATAAACAGTTTATAGTAATGGTTGGCCTGAAATGAAGAACTAAATTTTAACTCATTACATTCATGCGCCAAGTGGACAAGTAATACATAAACATTATTCCTGGGAAAGTCCAGTACTAGACTCCCATGCTCTAAATGAGAGGTTAGTGACCTTGCCTCTTCGACCATAGAGGAAAGACTTTGTTTCTGCCGTCTAAAGAACTTTAAAGAAACGGTCCACACTAGGTTGCAAGTTAAAGCCAGGCACAGAAGCGGACAAATCAACTGAAGGGTGCAGATGGACAACACACTTCCTCTATATCTGTTAATAACTTATTACAAAATACAGCCAAACAAGATAACATGGCTAATCAAATTTTGGTTTTTCCTGCCTCCGCAAAATCAAAGTTGTGCTTATATATCTACAACTGTTACACTAAAAAATAGAATGTTTTGGAAAAATTTGGCTCTGCTATTTCTAATACACATTCAGTACCTACCTTTTCTGTGAGTCCCAGACTGAAGTAAATTGGTATATTGAGATTCATTCTTTCCCAGTAACTCTCTAGCAATATACACAACTCCTGGGCTCGGCCCAAAGCAAATACTGGAATAAGCACCTGAAGTGTAGCACACAATCTTAGCAACTGCCGTAATCATTACATGTATATACAGTCCAATGTGTTAACAATGACCACTAGTCAGAATAGGTAATAGTGACCTATGTTGGCAAGTGGTTTTTTTATGTTTCAATTGCTTATAATAAGAATAGTTCACTATTTTCACCCTTCTGGTCTTTATTTACTGGGTGGTCTTTATCCAGAGGTGGTCTTTAACAGAGGTTTGACTGTAATTTCATGAAAAATATAAAAACAATAATTTAGAGTTTTATCTTCCACATACAAACTCATGTATGTATAAAATAACAATTAGAATTCTTTTCCCCATGACCTAGTATTATATTTGAAAGTTGAAAACGTTTCACCTCTTTTCCAATAACCAGTCCTCTAAAATTGAAGCAAATATCACTTTTACTATTATAAACCTTACCTTTCCACCTCTCTCAACACAGTCGTGAACTTTCTTTAGAAAATCTCTCTCTCTACATCTCTTAGATTCACGTATCGTGGTTGCATATGTTGATTCTGTAATGAGAAGATCTGGTCGACATTTGTCAATCCACGCAGCCCCTAAATGTCGGTCTGGGGTCATGTTATAATCCCCCTACAAATAAAACATAAACTGTATAGTTACACATTATTTTCTTTTCTTCTTAAATAATTATACACATGTACCTGTAGTTTTCTATTTCTATTCCATGCTAAATCATCTACAACAGACTCAACTGTCTATCAATTTGGTCAATTCCATTTACTGGTTGTGGAGATGCCCAAAGAAAATTTAACACCCAAAAGGTGAACAAAGTAAACCATAATTATGTTCATACTTATGTCATAGTCACTTAAAGTCCAACTCCGTGGCTGAGTGGTTAGAGTTACTGACTTGAAATTACTGTAACCTCTCACAAATTAAGGGTCATTCCCAGGGTTCAAGCTACTGATCATGTAAGAAAGTTGGCAGTTTCTTACAGAGGATAGGAGTCTAGTACTGGTTCTTCCCAGGAACGATAGGTAAACTGCTCGCCTGATAAAATGACCAAAATACGGCTTATAATGGGTGTTAAACTCAATGCAGCAGTCATGTGATAAATGAAGACTGTGCACTGAGAAAAACTACTTGCTTAAGGTAACATTTTATTCAATAGGTAATGTTCTACATAACAAATCTTATTCACTTGGGCATGTTAATTTTAGAATTCAATATGTTAAGATATTGTAGTATATTCTCAATATAGACATCTATATTTCAGATTGTTCGGTTTATCTCTCTCTCTCTATATCTCTCTCTGCTGACTATTATCTTTTTGTCTGATTGTGATTTATAGAGCAGGAAGAAGGACGTAAGAAAAAACCCGCTTCCTTTATTGCTGTGACCGGGCTGACTACATTCACCTTGTACTCAAGAAAGAAATAAACCCAATAAATCACTGAACACAACACTTCATGCTTACCGTGTAGACCATGGACTGCTGTCCAACTCTTATATGAAACATGGCAGCACCCAACACATGACCGGCATAGTATGCTTTGATCTCTAGCTCTTCATCAACCTACACCATAAAGTTAAAATAAAACCTACAGTAAAGCATTCATTTAAAATAGAACCTACAACATAGCATTAGTTAAAATAAAACATATTACATTATAGTTTCACAATATTTTGTAAGAATTTTCATGAAGAATACCATTGTTACGACATGTACAATGTAAGATTCTTTTGTCATATAAAAAAAGGAGGTAATCAAATGTTCATTATTCTGCAATAAAGAACAGTGACATACAAACCTGGATAACTTCATGCAGATTGACAGCTTTCACTTTCTTCATACATGACTTGATCATTTCTGATGTAAAGAAGTTGGTTTCCCCTTTCCTGTCGACAGTGATCTTACGGAAATCCTCCTTCATATAAATAAGAAATATAAAGTAAAATATTGGTTCTGCATGTCATCTGAATGAAATAAACATCTGCCCGAGTTTCATGAAAACCCATTTTAAAAGTTTCTTCAAGTATGAACCAGGCACAAAAAACCAATGACCCTGACCTAGAAGTATGATCTTGACCCTGACTTATCTTCTCTTACTGCAAAGGCATCATAAGAATAAATAAGTACAAACTTTAAGGTGGTTCCAAATTAACCAAAAATTCGATCAGAATAATACATGAAAAACAGCTGCCATTTTGGTTGAGTGGTAAAGGTTGCCGACTTGTTATCACTGAACCTCTTATTGATTGAGCCCCATGGATTCCAGTCCTGCTAATGGAAAAACTCTTAAGGTGAGAAAGTTGGCAGTTTTTTTATGGAGAATTAAGAGTCTTAACATTCCTAGGAATGATGCCTGCCTGTTCATAAAAGAAACACTGCTAAAAAAGTTTTAACACACCCTTTCCCCCATCCCCTCAGAAAAAAATTAAGGAAATGCTCTTATAAAATCGCATAATATTAGAGGTAACTGACCAGTAATATAGGACATATAGCCTTGGTGGGATGTGTCATATAGATCGGGCCATCGTATCCCACCATCTCTGACATGTAAGGTAGAGCTCCACAATGATCCAGGTGAAAGTGACTGAAAGCAAACAAATAAATGATTGTACTGGAAAAAACAGGGTATTTACAAAATTTAAGTTTTATTTTTACTAAAACATGTATTCACAAACTCATTTCTTCACAGAAGGAGTTCTTTATAAATGAAGCTTACTGTATTATATTCTAATAAATTGTGATCCCCATGCTGTAATCACTAGATGTGAACCGCATAAATACTATTAACAATTAAATTACCAGTAAGTACTTTTCCTTTTTCAAATGTCATATTTTCTTACAAATGTAAGGACACTAAAATAAATTCTAATCCCACATAATGCAGAAATAATAATTTGCAATGTACCCAGTTCTGCATTGCAATATTCAGCACTGCAGACATAATAAATGCTGATTAGTTTATACTAATCTATTTTAGCTCTATTGTAAAGAAAGCTTGTAGCTTATCGAGTCACTCAGTCTCTCAAGTCTGCTTCCTGGAAGAACCAGTACTGGTGCCATATGAGGAAGAATAGTTATGACCCCAGTGGGGCTTGAATCCGCAACCTCCGGGCTGAGCGTCCGACACCTAAACCTCTACACCATCACTCCCCTCTAAATGCTGATTGTACAAATAGATGTCTAAATCATACCACTGCAAATTGGGTAATTTTTGCTTGACGAAAATTTCATAATTTGTGTGCAGAGAGACTTTTTCGCAAATTTTATATTCAGGGATTCATAATTCTCTATGTGAAATGAATCTTTCACAAGATTTTAAAATTAGCAAAGTGGGAAATTTTGAAAAAATAACTGAAATTAAATCATCGTGAAGATTAACCCAATTTACGGTAGTTTGTTTAGCTCTATCATAAAACAACTTTTCTGAACTTATATTTATCTCTAAAGACACAATCAAGAGGAGAAGCAATCATTTATCACAGAGAGAGCCAGCTGTTTTCGTTATTGGTACCCTTTAATCACCAGGTGGACTGAGGCACATTTAGCTGCATTAGGTGTCTTTTATTAAAAGCGGCCTGACTAAGACCAATAAAAAAATATGTGTGTTGCCAGTCTCCCGACCGACCTAAACTTTTACTGCTGAACTAAAACCTTTTTAATGAGTTAATGATCACAGCTTCTCTTACAGACTTAGAGCATTCTTATACCTTATGATAATGCAGTCTAGATGTTCGGTCAGTCTTTCTTCTTTGGTAATAAATGTGAAGTCTGGGAAACGTCTCTGAAATGACAATAGTTATGATGTAAACATTAAAATCTTGCACTTCGTATTCTTTATATGATTACATTAAATTCTTAGTTAGTTTATACGAATTTATTTTAGTCTGATTACGAAGAAAGCTCTATAGCTTATCTAAACGCTCTTGAACTCTCATTCCAGATGTCATCACATTCGCGAGAGAGAGGCAGCGAGTTTTTCATCACTGCTTCCTATTTACAGCTGGGTAGTCTGAGGCACGTGTGGTTTCAGTGTCTTTGCCCAAGGACACACCTCGTACTCCGGCTTGGATTCGAACCCGGGACCTCCCGTTCCGGAGACGAACGCCCTAACCACTGAGCTATCGAGGCTCGAATTCTTAGTTCACATCCCGATTAACCTGCAAGTTCTGGAGATCACTTTGTATTTTCTTGTACTGAATTGGAGCATTCTGACAATTGTTGAAGTTGCAATGAAATCAATCTCAATATCTGATCCTTTTTATATGCCCACAAATGACGAGTCAACCAGTAAGTTCTGCCTCTACTATGTTGTAAAATTTAATTAACAAGAGCTGTTTGTAAAACATGTATACCCCCTTTGATGCAATCAGTAATGTCGAAAAAGAAATACATATGGCGTGAAAAAAGATCAACAATTTTTGGCCATTCAAAAAAAATTGTTGGCCTAAAAAGAACACAACAAAATGGCCTACAAAAATCATTTTGAAAAAAAAATCATAGTCGCCTTGACCTTTGTCCTACTGACCTGAAAATCAATGGGGGTCATCTGCTGGTCATGACCAACCTCCACACCAAGTTTCAAGATGCTAGGCCCACATGGTCTCTAGGTATCGTCCGGAAATTATTTTACTATTCCCGGTAATAGTGACTTTGACCTTTGACCTGCTGACCTCAAAATAAATAGGGGTCATCTGCTGGTCATGACTGACCACCACACCAAGTTTCAAGATGCTAGGCCCACATGTTCTCGAGGTATCATCCAGAAATCATTTAACAATTCCGGGTCACTGTGACCATGACCTTTGACCTATTGACCTCAAAATCAATAGGGGTCATCTACTGGTGATGACTAACCCTGCGCACAAAGATTGGAGATTGTAGGCCAAGGCATTCTTAATTTATCGTCAGGAAACCGTTCTCTACCAACCAACCAATTCAGGGTCACTGTGACCTTGTCCTTTGACCTACTAACCTCAAAGTCAATAAGGTTTATCTACTGGTAATTACCAACCTGCACACTAAGTTTGAGGACTGTAGACCAAAGCGTTCTTAAGTTATCGTCTTGAAACCATTCTCTACCGACCAATCGACAGACAGACATGTGCAAGCAATATGCCTCTATTTCTTCAAAGGAGGGCATAACAAGAAAATATAAGATATTCTTATAAACTTTTATCATATCAAAAATCCTAATCACTTACATCATCATTGAAGCCCATGTGCATTCCGCAATCCAACATGATGTTTTTCCCACCAATTGTGACCAGAATACAACTTCTTCCAACATCTGACGATGCATATAATATTAAAATTAATTATATCAAAATACATAAAACAGATCTTTATAGATACAGCTTTTGCCTATTCATCTTTTAATTGTGATAAAATAAAAATCACCTACTATTGTTTCAGTCAGCATTAGAATTAAGACACATGCAACCTTTTTTTAACTTATACATGTACGTCATAACAGATGATTTATTATAATTATACCTGCATGGTACCTTATATTTCTGAAAGAGGTTTTGCAATTTAGAGACCCCAAATTTTTAACAATTGAATAGCAATAATAGTTACATTCTATCATTTCATGTTTGTTTAGTATGTGTATATAATACACACGTTCATTCACTCCTTTAGGATTCAATTTATACTTGTGAATTATGAACATACACTGAACACAGGATCATGCCAGTGACTAAATATAGTCATATAGTCGCTGGCATTATCCTGTGTCCAGTGTATATTCACATGATCACATGATCATGTCAGTGACTTAACATTGAACACTGGAACATCTGACATGTCTGAGTGAGTGACAGTGTACTGAATGTCATAATGGAACATGTCTGCATGTGACCATACATTGAAGACTGAAACATGTTAGCATGAACCTATATACACTATGTATATAGGTCTATGATGTTAGTGACTTATTATGCGCTAAACACTTCTTTTTCAGCTCATTCACCTGTTTATGTATATACATGACTGTATTCAAGTTTAACATCTACAAAAATAACCAAACATATACAGAGTGTGTCATTAATTAAATACAAGCCTGTGTTACTTAACAAGATGAACTTAAGGGTTCTGTAAATATCTTGAACTTCTGTATTTACAGTATATTTTTGCATGTCATCCAGTGTAAAAATGTTGTTAATTACTTACCTTGACCTGCTCCTGTAAAAGAACAGAGAGAACTAACTTTAATGCAGCAAATATTACACAGAATGAAATTATTACGAATACTCATTCTAAACTGGTTTATTTAAATCTCTTGATTGTGAAACAACTACCAGTAATAGATTAATCACTCTTAGGGCTCGTTCCATGTACTAGCACCAGTAATCAACCTCGAAGAGACAGAGAAGCAATGTGGAATTAATGTGTCTTACCTAAAGACACTTTGTAACCACCTTCCATAAAGACACTTAGTAACCACTGTCCACAGCAATCTGGTGGAATTTGAGATCTAGAACCTATAAACACCCTACCACTGTGATATGCTAGCGCAGAGTTTACTCTTAGAATTAGTCTTTCACAATAATACACTTTCATCTTTACCAAAAAACAATTTCAGTGTCAGACACATTGAATCATAGCTTCCAGTTACTTAATTTTGTTTTGAAAGTAAAAAAATCTTAAGTATAGTAACTCTAGCCACTGTCTTATCAAATTGGTTTGCACATATAAGTTGAATTTACAATACTTTGCAATCCAGCATAACACTGAAACAATGCCTCAGTCATGTCAGTAGCAATACCAGGAATACTCTATAGACGGTTCCTGGCAATACCAAGGTATGTAGTTGTCAATAAAAGTTGGTAAGTTAGACTAACAGAAGTTATGTTTCTCTTCGGAAGTTGATAAAGGTATGTTATATTATATGGGTCTAAGCAGGGTTTATTTGTGTACGTAAGATGTCTGGTCTAACACAACAATAAAGCTGACATCGTCATCAAAATTCAAAAGCAGGTCACTGTCCGAAAACTGTTCAGTTGGGTATATTTGGAATTCAGTTTAACAGTTACAATATATTGAATATAAATAATCGAAAAGAAGACACATATATACCTAGTGGTGTAACTGTTATCTCTGACATTGTCTTTTTTATTCTCAAACATTTAAAAATCTAGCTGCCGTTCAAATCCATGGAGGCTGACATGTTTTCATTCAGCAGCAAATATTTGAAATAAAGCATAATTACTTTTTTTACACTTGCTTTCTTAAACAAAAAAAAGAGATACAGAATGGTAGCTTTACTTTCCTCTACCTTCTTATCTTAAACAGATGATAACTACAATCAATTTAAGTACATTGACTTTTATCAAATCAAAACCGAAAGTAGCTTACAGTACTGTACCGTCCAAAATGGCGTCAGAATCAGACCACTTTGATCTCCAAAGATTATACGACTTATTATGCGCTTGTTTTGATGAATCCGGAATCATTTGTTTAGATAATTATGTGCATGCATATGATGAAATATCGAAGTAAGTTTGAAGTTTTGGAGGTTCCATGTTATACTCGGGGTTCGAGAATCTAGAGTATTACAGGTTCAATATGTGATGAAAATAATGTACTTAACCAGTTTTCACAGCAATTATAATTAATTATTCAAAGTTATCAAACTCGAAGTAATACACCACTTTTACTCATCTAAGGCCAGGAGGTTACAGTAGCAGAAGGGGGGGGGGGGGGGGGGGGGGGGGGGGGGGGGGGGGGGGGGGGGGGGGGGGGGGGGGGGGGGTGTTAAGTTTCAACAAATAAGGACATTATAAATAAAATATGACAGCTTTGAACAAGTTTTTATAAGCTGTATCCCTTAATTAAGGTTCCTTATTATGGCAAGTACAAAGGGAGAATGAATTGTACCACTGTGTCTAAAGTCAACATTTTACAACATTTTTATCCAAATTTTATACAGTTTATAAGGTCTTATCATAGCACAAGGGTGTGGTGAATGCAAGGGTCTAATGTTAAATAAAAAAATGAAACACAATTTATAAAATACATACAAACTGGGTTTACAAAAACTATAAAAATAGAATTTACTTACCAGATTTATTGAAATCGTAAACCATACATGTATGTAGCTCTATCACACACACTGACTTTCTGTCACTTATCCAGCTGGTGTTGGTGCTGGTTACTGTTGACAACCAAGGTTATGGTTAAACAGTATTAAATGTTCAGAAACCGATAACCAGAAGATAAGTTGCCTTTAGACTGCCATCTTTTAACTTTTAAAAATGTAAAACGGTAAACTTATAAAATTGCCACAACCAAAAGTACGAAAGAAAACTCAAGAAGAACGCAAAACCAGCTATTTACCTTAAACCATCTGAAACAATTGAGGGCCTCTCAACATGGGCGGGGGCCAAAACACCTTCTCTCCAAAGACTGTGTGAGCTGCAAACGAAACCTCTTATCCAGCTCACCCGTCCATCTCGGGCAACGATAACACAAAACAAGGGAAAACAAGGGGCCGTGGGGATAAATCCAAGTGGGAAATACTTAAGACAGTTGTATATCAACCCTGTAACACATCATGCTATACTGATGTTAGATAGAGTCTGTCTGAGTCATAACACAGTAAATTTCTATCTTCAGGTTGTTACGGCTAATGGGCACAGTGTTTGGCTTTGTCAATTCTGACGTGGTAGAGAAGATCGGTATACTACGAGATTACAGGAAATCTGATACCGGCGACCACTTCAAAACAATACAGAGCATGATAAAGTATGAAGTTGAAACAAGTACTACCAATAACAAAAAGAAGGCATCGGGATCACGGACCTTACTCAGACTGCACCGAGCACTGGAGTTTGTGTCTGATTTTCTCATCGCCGTGAAGGAGTCAGATGAACATGCAAAATTGTCCGGGGTATGTTCTAAGAGTTACTATCGTACCCTATCGAAACATCATCCATGGATTATCAGGAAAGGGGTCGATGTAGCAGTGTACACCATTCCGTCAAGGAAACATTTTATGGAAAAACTGAAAATGCATGATGTTGCAGAGACAGAGAGAATGATGGGCGAAACTGGAAATTTGGGAATGAAAATATTCAATGTGGTTGAAAAAGTGTATGCAGATAACAATCTATTAGATCTACCATAAGTGATTTAGGAAATTTTAATAAATTTATCACTTATTTAAACTTAGTTGATACTACTAATGTATATTAGTATATTTATTCAGGAACCTTAATTTCAAAAACTGTGACATATCATTTCCATTTCAGTGTTGTGTTGAAATATGCATAACATGCCATACTGAACTATACCAAATGTCTAAATAGATGCCAGGACATTGTACAAAACTTTCCCTGTGAAAAATTAATGGAGCAGTCCATACCGAAAGATAGACAAGACCTTTTTCAATATATAGCAGGGTCTTGGTGAACTACATTGTAGACTAGTAACTGCATGTAATTTGTCTATTATATTTCAAGTCCTCTGATCATCTAGCTAGGTATAAAGTTATTTGTAGCTCTTATGTAATCAGGAAAGATGTCTTACCAGCAAAAATGGACAATTATTTTTAAGAAAAATATTCATAATATTGCTTTTTTAAATCAAAAATATATATTAAATACATGTATATATGCTTACTATATCACGTTAATGATATGGAAAAAGTGATAAATGCCTTCTGACTACATCAAAGACAGGTAAGTATTGATATTGTTTAACTTTTATATCAAAATGAACATATAGCTCAAATCATTACTCTATTTGTACATTCATTAGTCTATATGATTTAAAGGTGTACTTTAAGTGATTCTGGGATTTCAATACACTTGGGAGTCATGTTCATTCTTCTGCTGTTAACTTATGAAATAGTCCTTACAGTTCCCTCTTTGCTAATTTAAAAACCTTGCAAAAAATTCATTTGACATAGATTAACTATAAGAGAATTTTCCTTTAGCGAATTTATAAATTAGTCTGTCTGCTTGCAAACCATGAAATTTTCGTCGCTTTAAAATTTCTCTACTTACATTAATTAAACTTGATTTTTAAAAAGATTTCATAGTATACAATGGTATATAATATTATAGAGTGTATTTTTGAGTATACAGTTATTGTAGTGATGCACATTAATTTTATTGTTATGAATGTATATGTGAACCCACCTTGCACACAACACTCCCTTACCTGAATGAAACCATTTTGTCTAGCATATTCCTGTATGTAGCTTAACCACCAGTCCCTATTCCTTTATAAGTTGCTTTAATTAAGGCCAAGATTATAACACTAAGTTTCCTGGTAACATGCCAAAAAAGAAACATGGTAGATGTAGAGGATAATTGTTTGCTTCGATGTAATATCACGTTATAATTTCACCAAGAGGGCACCAAAAGTGATATTTTCACGAGTGGCACAGCCATGAGTGAAAATAACTACTTTTGGTGCTGACAAGTTAAATTATTGCGATATTACATCGATACCAACAATTTTTCTGTTTGTTTTATGTCTATAACTCTACTTTTGTTGAGTTTGTTTCAATAAAATGTCTTTAACCTTGGGAAACATCATCAGAAAGCATAACAAACATGACATCTTTTTAAGGATGTCATCGTCTTATGGTTTCCTGCGTTCATTACTCTCGTATATATTTTGATGTAAAACCGGGTAGAAAATTTTGATAATTTTCACTGAGTGGACAGTGAGTTTATCAGGATATAATTCACCGTTATATTTTGCTAAACCACCGAAAAACATAAAATAAAGATAGGTACATTAAGGGAATACAATTATTTTATTTTTCAAAATTGTTTTAATTACCTTCCGATGTTCTTGTAACTACCAAAAAGTTATTTACGACAGAGCCTGAAAATAAGGGTACATGTTGGCAAAGTTACCAGAATCACAAGATTGATTTGTTTCAGCATAGATAGATTATGTAAAAAATTTTTAGGCCTAACAGTCTGTTGTATTGATTATGTTATACAAACTATACATTCTCTCGCTCAATTGTTGCATCATTGATGTTAGTATGTTTCTCCCGCTTTAGTTTATACTCATTTATTTTAGCTTGATTACGAAAAAAAAGCTTGAAGCTAATCAAGTCACTCTTGAATCTGCTTCCTGGAAAAAAACAGTATTAGTGTTATATGAGGAGCTAGTCAGTTATAAAGCAATTGAGGCTCAAACTTATAACCTCCGGGATGAGGGGCATACACCTCCTTGACCTCTGCACCGCCGCTCCCACTTTATACCTTCAATTGGCGGTTAGCTTTACGTCAACTTAACCTATTCCAAATGAAATTCAGCAACAAGAGTTTGCTGCAAGTGTGAATCAAATCTGCATATTTATAATCTAGCACATCTGATCTCTGTCCATATTGATGACTCTTTGTGATACATAAATAAAAGCACGTTATAGGAATGTTTATACTTGTATACATATAAAGGTTTTTACGTCTATTACAATATTCCAGGCTAATAGCCATACCCACAGAGGTACCAAAGTGGTTGTATATACCAACATAGACTGTAGAATATAATAATAGAATATACTTTAAAATGTATGTACATACTATTATACACTACAAAATATGTGCTAGCATGGAGGGCAAATTATATGTGTACATTTGTGTGTACTAGCAATAGCTGCAAAGAACAGTATATGCTAGCATAGACTGTAAAGTGTTTCATTATTCTAACACAAACTGCAAAATATGAGTACCAGTATACACTGTTTAACTTGAACTTCACAGTACTTGTACATCTACAGTCTGACACAGACTGTACTAGCATAGACTGTGAAGTATATTCACTAACATCTATTAGACTATAATTATATTATGATTGTGCTAACATAGATCTAGTACTACCTTACCTTAACTGCAATATGATGTATCAGCCCTGCTTTTTGCATAGCTTAAATATCCTTTATATTACATGCACACTTTAGTTTATATAAAGATTGTTTTATAGATCTGTGATATTTGTTAATATTTATTTGTATGAAAGGAAAATTTTGTTAAGTTGTAAATTTCTTGTGAAGATGGTTATTCATCTATGCCCTGCCTGTTTGTGAAGTCTGTCTGTTGTTGTTTTTTGTGTGTGGTAGATATTGTCTTGACAAAATAAATCACTGCTTAAACCATCCCAAAGATTAAGTGTACCATTGATTGTTATTAAGTGAAATATTGTGACAGCCACACTCTAGGTTTTGGCCTATTAAACCTCATAAAAGTCTATGACATTTTATTATAATGATAAGTGAAAACAGAACTGTACATTTTACCATCTTGGAATAATTAGTGCAAGCATTTTCTGATCATGATCTGCACTGTTCACATTTCAGTTAGTGAATTTTCAGTGTGCAACTTTTTTGAAAAAAATAATATTACAGTTGAAATTGAAGTACGGACAAGGACTTGTCCATTGCAGAAATAAATACTGCTTTCAAACACAAAGAAATTAGATCTACTTTGATGAAAAGAATTAACACGACATTAATGATGCAATGACCTTGCCCCTCTGTTGATGTCAGGACAAAATAATCCATTCAAACCTTTTCAACATGCATGTATTTGTCATAAGATAGGTAAAGTCTAATTTTGATTGATATTGAAGACATTTGATTGACACCTGACGTCATGTTAATTATGTCATTCGGGCAAGTAATATAGATAATAGTTTTTATTTTTGACATACAGATTTTGTTGAAACTTAGCAAGTTGTTGAATGATTGATCTGACACTGTTTCCATCTACCAATTGTCCTGGATAGAAAATCTGACTTTGGACCAAGTAGAAGAAGAATAAGTTTTCCATCATCATTTAATTTTTGTATAACATAAGATAACTAAAGGTTTAGGAAATTTGTATATTTCTATAAAGTCCTTTGACTTTTTCATGCTGGTAAAATAACAAAAAGTCTGTGCACCTACATACTTTATGTTATCCAGCTATCACATTCAATTTTCAGGACTAACCTAAGAACAGTTACTGCTGTTTGCCTTCTGCCAATCAGGTTTTAGCTCACCTAATCCGTTCTCTAAGTGAGCTGTAGTGATCAGCCTCTGCCTGTGTATCAACATGTATCTTGTTAACATGCTTGAGATCACAATGTCATCTTGGATACTTCTGAATCTTTGTCAGATTATTTGTTTTTATGATATCTTAGTTGGTCAGAGGAGTCCAAAATGTCAAATCTTCATAATTCTGTAAGAACATCTGTTTTGATGAAGGTACTGTTTTGATTGGAACGGGATGAACTGGATTCAAAAATGGGGTAATGCAGCATGAAAGGAAGTTACTTAAACTGTAATCATCAAGTAATCACCAGATTTTGTTAGAAAGTTTGTCTCTATGGATTCTTGCTTAGCATCAAAACTGAAACATATAGGGTCGACAGTTGTGTAAACACTTGCCACATGTGTAATTACAAAGTCTTTATGTTATTTTGTTTGTGCTATTATTTGCTAATTCTTGTTTGGGATCTAGCTTAAGAAAGTGAGGCTATGTCAAGTGTGGTGATACTTTGCAGATTTAGTTCTGAAATAAAGAACAAATCACAGATCTTTGACTTTTACAAACACGGTTCCAGGGTGGACCACAAAATCATTGTAACTTATATTGAAATAAAAAAAGACTTAAGACAGTTTTAAGGTCAACACTCAAGTTGTAGTGCTCTTTTTGACTCATGTGAGCTGTTCTGTACACTCCTCTCCTTGTTTCTATTATTCCTGTCATGGTTGTACCCTTTCAAACTTACTTCACATGTTACTTTTGAATTACTTATCAATAAAAATGTTCACAGAGTAATGCTTGTTTGTTTTCATTTCAATGAAGTTAATTAAGAAAATATATATGCATTATATATTTAAGCTTGAGCTTTGTCCATCTGGCCAAAGTGAAATCTACACTTGTACTCTTGTGTAACTTTCAGTGATTTCAGAACTTTGATTTGATCGTAAAGTGGTTTTTAAAGTGGTTGATTTTCAATGTTCACTACTAAACATAAACACACTATTCTGCTAAAGATATCATCTATTTCATTTCTAAAGTTGTCTTGAATTTCTTTCTTTCTTCCGGATGCATGCTATAAATAGAAATGTTTGGAATAAAAATTGCAACATAAACCAGCAGGAACGACAGACTCTTCTCTTTCAGTCATTCCATTATAACGTTCAGGATTTTCTAAACTAATCTGAAAGTCCAAGGATCACTTTGAATTTACTGATATAGTAAAATAAATTTATTGAAAGGATAATAACAGAACCATGTTCTATTCTCTCTAAAACAATGTTAACATATTCCTTTCTTGCATATTTAAGTCGTTTGTTCATGAAAAAGAGTTGCCAGAAAGCCTTTCTTATTTTTTGCAACATTATTGAAAAAATTACTGTTCTATATTTTTGACTTGTACTTATCGATAAAAGAGTAAAGTTAAGAATATTTTTGATACAAATAAAGGTCCTTTCTGCTGGTAAGGCATCTTTCTTGTGAAAACAAGAGCTACTTGAATAATTGTGCTCCTGGGACTTTAAAGTTCCTATCAAAAAACCCTATCTCCAAAAAAAATCTGAAAAGAAACGGAAAGGAAAAATTAAAAAAATCTATCAAAATCAGAATAGTTTTTTATTTAGATGTTTAGCATGTAACATTACCTTGTGGACCTCTACAAAGATTGTTCAAACTATTATTGACCACCGGGTCAAAAGTGACACTGCCTTGGGGTCACTTGATTTTACATAGGCATATTGGACAAAACATTTAAAAAATATTGTCTGAAATCACATGTCCTAGAGCTTAGATATTTAGCATGTTGCATAATTATTGGGCCTCTACCAAGATTGTTCAAATTATGACACCTAGGCCTAAATTGATTGTACATAGGCTTATATTTTTATATGCAGAAACACTTTAAAAAAATCTTTTTCTCTGAACGCTCAAGGTCTACAGCTTAGATAATTGGCATGTAGCATTGGCTAGTTGACCACTACCAAGATTGTTCAATTAATTAAAACTGACACTGCCCTAGGGGCACTTGGCTTTTAATGTAAGCTTATCATAGTGAAATTTTAAAAAATCTACCTTTTTTTAAAACAATAAGCCCAGAGCTTTGATATTGGCAATATAACATTATGTTGTGGACCTCTACGAAGGGTGTTCAAATCAGAACCCCCGGGTCAAAATTGACCTTTCTGCTATTGATGACCTTCTATTATAGCAAATTGTAGCCAGGTGAGCGATATAGGCCATTTTGACCTTGGTGAAGGCCATTGTGATTTTGACCTGTTGACCTCAAAATCGATATGGATCATCTACTGGTCACGACAAACCTGCTTTCAAAGTTTGAGGACACTAGGTTAAAGAGTTCTCTAATTATTGATTGGTCAAGTATTTTGTGTTAAAGGTCTCTGTGACCTTGACAAGCCTTGCTTTAAATCGACAGGGGTCATCTACTGATCATCATCAACCTACCTACAAAGTCCGAGTACACTAGTCCAGTGCATTCTCCTGGTATTGATAAGACAAGCTTTTTTCTGTCGAAGGTCACTGTGACCTTGGCCTATTGACCTCAAAATCAATAGTGATCGAGCGTCACAAATTGCATATGGAAGGGAGTATGTTTCCCAAAGAAGCACATTAAGGAGATTTAAACGTCATTCAATACTTGCCGAACCTGAGACCATCCGTACTGTAGTTTTCCTCTATTAGTTAAAGGTTGTATTTAACGTCGCTAGAACTTGTGTTCTTACCCTTTTCCCATGTATTTATTGTCATATGGTGTACTATTTAGTATTGTCACTAGCATTGGAAATTAAATATGTTTAAACTAAAACTATAATCTGGAGCAATAATATTAACATATTCGTCCCAGCTATAATTAAGTAACCGGAACTTTCCAGCCAACTCTGCGTAGATTTTCTGTCTCTTTTAAGTTTCACAAATGCAAACGTCGGTAGCAAATTTCGAGGAATTTCCACCGATTCGGGTATGTTTTTTCCCGATTTTTATGTTCCCGAAGGGTGGCATATTGAAATCGCACCGCCCGTCTGTCCGTCCGTCTGTGCGTCCCCACTTACAAATTCGTGTCCGGACTGTAACTCTGTCATGCATTGAAGGATTTTAAAATAACTTGGCACACATGTCTAGCACATCAAGACGACGTGTCGCATGCAAGACCCACATCCCTACCTCAAAGGTCAAGGTCACACTTGGAGTATGAAGGTTATGGAATCCTCTATATATGCACACATTCGTGTCCGGACTGTATCTTTGTCATGCATCGAAGGATTTTAAAATAACTTGACACAAATGTCTAGCACATCAAGCCGACGTGTCGCGTGCAAGACCCACGTCCCTAGCTCAAAGGTCAAGGTCATACTTAGAGTTTGAAGGTAATGGATTCCTCTATATATGCATATATGCACACACTCATGTCCGGACTGTAACTTTGTCATGCATTGAAGGATTTTAAAATAACTTTTTTAATAAACGATACATACGTGGCCTAAGTGCGTTCGTCATTTTAGTAAGCCTACGTACGTTTGCATCATAAAAACGCCACTTACTAGTTAGCTACGTATGTTTGCATCCGTCTGTACAAAATTGTTTTCGAAGTGTTCTCGAAAACCATACATATGTGTATGGTGATCAATACATCGGCAGAGAGACAATTTTATGCATTCTTTTTTGCGCTAGGTCTCTTTGACCAACTCTAAAGAATAACGAAAAAATCGGGAAAAAACATACCCGAATCGGTGGAAATTCCTCGAAATTTGCTACCGACGTTTGCATTTGTGGTCACGTGACATTTTTTGTTTACCACCCGTGATTTACATACAGGTCTAAAAGTTGCGGAAAAGAATATATTACATATCTAACTTATTGTACCATCGCTAAACCGCGAGCTGATACAGAACCAGTTTCAATAAAATCGATAATCCAATACTGTCTACATCAATATTGATCGTGGCCGATCGGAAGTTTCCGTATTATGATAAGTCTTAAATCACTTAATCAGCAAAAAGTCAGCCCGGATAGCTGAATAGGTAGAGCACGAGACTTGTAATCTCGGGGTTGTGGGTTCGATTCCCAGGGCTGACCAACTAAAATTACTAACAGTCTTTCGGATGAGACTTTAAAACCGAGGTCCCATGTATGGGTGAAAACCTGGCATGATAAAGAACCAGGGGTGTCTCTGGAATTGGGACGCTTTCTGTATCTTGCACTATCCCCCGAAAACCTAAAATAACTAAACTCTTCTGGGGGCGTTGGTCATATGGGAAACCGGTACCAACGATAAAACCCTAATATACCATACCAAACATGTTAAGGCCCTGCGTATTGCATAGTTGTTTTTTTTATAATGTCTACATTATATTTGTTATGTAGTAATTAAAATGGGATTTCATTGATTTTCACGTTGACGCCATATGTTTTTAAACTTCTAAATGTTTAAAGTTAGCAGTTTTTCTTACTTTAAATACGTCCGAGACTTTTCTGAGCTTGAATGAATCTGGTCGTAAGGTCCGTAAACAGGATATAAAAAACCGCAGCTTCGTTTGTGGAAAAGTTATTAAATATCCTTTGAATATGTACAAGGTTTTGACATAATGGTCGAAGATGTATTTGGTATCGTACTGTTTGTTATCAGTTAATACAATTTATTGATTCATTACAGGGTTTTTATTCAAACATAATACATAGTTTTTATTTACAATAATAATGTTGGCTGCTCCCGTTTCGATTATGCAACCACGTGGTACAAACCTATTCAAAACAAACAACAAAGTAAAGATAATCAGGGGCGTAGCTGGGCAAAAACAATTTGTAGGCACATGCTTTCTAGTTGATTTCAGGGAATGTATCCCTCAACCCCCAACCCTACCCCACCAAAAAAAAAAAAAAAAAAAGAAAGAAAGAAATTTTATATCCTTTTAATATGCTGGGGGCGTATTTTGACGACAAAATAAAGACCATAATTACTGTAGTTTTTGTAACGGCAAAATATATTTTCTTTACATGAATGTGCTAATAAGATCTCAATCAACAATAATTATAAACCATAATGTATTCCCAAAAATCATATACGCATCTGAATTTTTTTTTAAGCATCGTCAGGTTAATTCTTGAAATAAAGCTTCAGACGGACGGAAGGGGAAAACAGATTCTTTCCTACACAGTAAACAGTAACCACTGTCATCACAAATTTGGACAAAACGGAATAGGTGTTGCAGTCAGGTACAGCTAATCTCCCTTAATTTTCAAATTTCGTTAGGCACACATATGCATGGGATTCATACTGTGCTTGTAAAACCACAACTGGGCTAGATACTGTAAAGGTACATATATTTGAAGCCCGTCATTTCACTGCATAATCATAGTTTGCAGATATAAAAATGAATTTAATGAGCAAATTAAAAGTTATAAAATATTTACATGTGTTTGACGATGGTGAATACTTTCACCGTGCAATATTTTATCATTTTCAGATGTTGGTCGATATTTATTTTCTTGCCAAGCGACTACCATTAAAAAAAAGCGTCATGTGTTAAATGACGGTCTGGGACCATTTGATGAATTGATTGTAATGGCAGACATTTTTCAAGCTGTTTCTCAAAGTTATTCAGGCAAAATTTCAAATTTTATTATTCAGAGCTAGGTCCATACGGGAATCAGACTCATAAAATTTACAAATACATATCATAAATAAAACAATAGCATTATGTTAGCAAATACAATCTCTACGTGTTAAAATACTATTTCTCTTTACAAAAAAGACGAATTTTTTAATATAGGTGGTATACATTGTTGATTCGGCGTTTAGATATTTCGTTTTAAAACATCCAAATCAGAGTACATTGTAATTGATACCGTTTTAAAATTGAGTTACATTCTAACGTAGAACCGAGGTAATCTAATAAATCCTGGTAGAACGAGAATTTATGCTCTTCAAATATGGAGGAAAATAAAAGTTATATATATAAAAGTTTTATATGTAAAACGAAAATACAACACAACAGATATATTTAGGTACGATGCTAGTGAGATTATGGTATCAAGGTCAAAAACATTAAAATTCTGACACCGAAAAACGCAAATGTCGGCCATACCGAAATTAACATAGTTAACGTTCTCAGCGTTTTTGTCTTTGTTCGATTTACTTTGATTTTTTTTTTAAAAACATGAGATAAATTTGCTGCACACAACACCGATAACTTCTCTACCCCTCATTTTTTATTGCATTTTTGACGGTTTTAATTTATTTTTCATTTTCCAAACAATCTGTAGGCTCGGGCCTAATGTGCCTAATAGTAGCTACACCCCTGATTTTTATTAATCTTTCAATGTCGAACTTATCTATCTCGTCATATATATCGGGTTACATACATGTAATGGAATAATGGAAACTATTAATACGCTTTCGTTATCATAACCATGTACATATGTGTATATGTCCGTGTTGCAATATATTCACGATCACGTGTTGCAATTACATGTCCATAAAATCACTAAATCACGATGATCGTGGTTGCAATATATTCAGCAAGTTGCAGCAGGCAGCGGATTGTCTGGGAATGGTGTCGTCAAGTTCAAGGACAAGAGAGTCCGTGCTTTGATAAGAGACAGCCTTCACGCTACCTGCGTGTCTTAATGTCTGAGCTTCGATACTTGAAGGAGAGGTCACTCTGTGTATACCTGAAAAAGAAAAAATGTTGGTAACAGTTATAAAACGACAGTTCCTTCTGCAGCGCAATATATTCACGTTCAAAAGTGAAGATGTCAACATGTACGTTACTGAGATATTTGAATTTCTTGGTGATACTGTAATATCATTGAATAAGATTTATGTAAAGTGTCTGAAATGATACCGACATAAATTTTGTTCTTATCAGTAAAATAGCTACATGTTTCATGCACCAAAATGTTCAGAAGAAGCAGTAGAAGCTTTTGTATTGACTGTTTGGTTAAGAAATGTTGTTTGTAGGCCTACTGTAAATTTGAGTACCTTGGGTCAATCATGTAGAAAACACCAAACTTCTTTATTTAAAATATAATTTCTCAAAACTTATTATTATCATGCGTGCAATATACTCAAGTCCGGCCCTTATACTACATGTACTTACTAATCTAGGTACTCCGAGTAATGAAAAGCTATATATACATGTAGTTCAATGCAAATAAGAGCAATTCATTTGTTTTCAAGTTTGTCAATTCTACTTTCTATGCTTGAGTGATTGTCGTTATAATGTTTAAATGGATTATCAAATCATTTTTCCTGTAATTGAAATTTTCCAATCATATGGAACATTTTGTTCTCTACTCGCTAGCAATGATAAGGCTGGTCAGAAAATCGATAAACAGGTAGTAGCGGCCGGACAGTTCGCTTGCGGTCGTAAATTTTCCGAAACAGACCGGAAAACCGCTGATTGTTTCGGCAGCTCAATCAATAAAAATCGATATTTGCTTGCGTAATATTAGCCCGAGGATATAAAGATGTACTGTGTATTACGCTAAAATAGAAATCTATAATCTTATTGCATTCATCCCAGCTATCTGTTTGTACTATTACATTGTATGTTTAAAAAGCAACTGTTGTAAAATAGAGATTACAGAGAAATGAAGCAACACTGATTTGAATAATAGAGCTATTATAGATTTATCAGTTTGGGGGGAAATGTTTTTTTTTTCATGAATATACCCTCGAATTTCATTAACTTTTGTTAAATCTATGCAATGCACAGAGCTATCCGTGTAATAATTGTTGACAGGATCATGCGGACAGACTACAGGAGTAATAAGCTATTAATCTTTACATTGTTGAATTAATTTTATTAAATTGAATCACATATTATATCAAAGCATCCGCATTTAATGTAATTAAGTGAAGCTTCACAACATAAATCATACACGGCATCACCAACTTGTACCGCAAAGACAGTCACACTTTCACAGTTTTCTTTTTTCTTCGCACGTGCTTAAAAGCCATAAGTGGTTGTATATCTTGAAAGCAATTAGTTCTCTAAACTTAAAAGCTAACAAAAACTACCTTTAAAAAAGATGGTCCACGCAATTTTTAGTATATGAAAGCGATTGGTAGCTTGATTCTAATATTGAATTGTGAAACAATGAAATAACGAAGTTTTAATTAGGCATATACAAAATCGATGTCATCGATTTCATATTCTGTTAGCTGTGAAAAAACAAACAACACGATAGACACAATGCATGAACGTGTGCGTCATCTTTGAAAATTTGTTATTTACATAACTTACAAGGTAGATGTTACTATCGTTTAATTAATTACGGTACTGTTTCCCGTGTGCTTGACGCCAACGTTACACGTGCGTAAATTCTACAAGATTGAAATAAATGTGCTACAGCAGAAGCTTGAACGACACACTTAAGTGTCGAGGATTATTTTGAAATTATTCACATAAAATCGTGAACGTTTCTTCGAAAAAATTATTTGAAAGTGCGAGTTATTTAAAGGTTACTTTTGTTAATAAAAGGAATAATCAAGTAAGGTCTTTTTTTCGTTGTCCCTTTCCACAGTAGTTAATTGTTCTCTAAAAGCAAACAGAAATACATTTATTAAACTAACTAAAATACATTTCATTGTTTCTGAGATGGGTGTACAATAAAAAAGATATATATAATACACACATATAAGGTAATAAATTACCAAGACTAACAAAGACTTTTATTGCACCCTAATAATCCATATCCGTTCTAGTATTTTATTGCCCCGGGGTATATTGTAAAACGCAAGTGGTAATTCTTATGACAGATTTTAAGTTTCTTTAAAATATGTAAGTTTACCGTAATAACATCTTATTTGCATTTTCTTTTTCAATTTCTGATATTTGATCAAAATACTAAAAGTACATAATTCACAAACATTATTTTTCGACATTACATGTACCTGATTTCGATTTCTGACCGGTCTTAACTGTTTATAGGGGGACCAAAGTAGAAGTAAACGACTGTCAAAATACGCACAAACAGCAAAGCAAAAAAAAACAACATCACCACATTTATGACGGGTGAGATCTATCCGGACGAACGGATTCTGAAAACAAATTCTTTCATATAAAATAAGCGTCACAATTTGAAAGTGACATACGTACTTGTGTATATGTGTGTTTGTGTGACATTACAACAGTCCCGTGAAAATGTGTAAAAATTACAATGTATACACAAAATCTTTTTTTCACAGGTGTTACATTTACCTGTTTACGTTAAGTTGAAACAAGTGTGAAATTTAGTCACTTTGCTACAATACAGATATAACTTTAACCAAATGCAGTCCTTTTAATTTACTCATTTAATTTACACATGAATAAAGCATACCGAGACTCGTTCAAAGATTGGTACAATCATTATTCACTTTTTTCCTTTTCATATAAGTTATGCCATCCTTACGTTTTAAAGCAACAATACAATACAAAATCATCACAATTTTAATACGATAGTAATCGACAACTTCCGTGAAAATTACGGACGCGCCCGATCTGTATTACGACTACATTTTTAACTGACTGTACTTATAAAAAATTTAAAAAGGTAAGCGAAATCCTTCAAATATTTTATTTATTTTTACACCAATTTATAGCTGATATAATTCCCTTGCCGATATCACTGAAGCAAAAACAATCTTATTATTGATGTTCTATGTATGGGTCAAAGTATTGAGACAAATGACCCAAAAAGCTGACTAAAAGTCTTGCAATCCTTAACATTTCATATGGAAAATGCGGTGGTACTTTTTTAATTAAAAAGGTAAGTGAAATACCAAATTAATCTTTTTGAAATTTACATCATTATAAAGAGGAAAAATAATATTAATTCGTCTGACCGAAGCAAAAACGATTAATTACACGGTTTTTGATTTAATAGGATTAAACCGAAATCTCCCTTCTTTGTTTAATGTGTAAAAGCCGCGTCTAATCGATTATCGGGAAAACATGAAAGTTCCATATGATTGATATTGAAATATTGTTTGTTCAAAATATGCAAGAAAGCTAGTTTCCAAGTATTTTATCCGAAGGCCCATTTTTTCCGTGTCGCTGGTCATTTATATTAAGTGTTCATTTTTTACTTCCTAGTCTAACCTACCTTCTCGAGGACTGAGGGCTGATCGAAACAGATGCGGGTATTTTTCTGCCTTGAATACATCTCTTGCGTGTCGGTCCTTCATCGAGTAGAACCACGTGTCCGGCATTCTTCTTACCCCAACTACAACAAAAAAGTACCGTGCTACAACCAAACAAAAGAAATACCGAACTAAAACAAAAAAGTACCGAACCACAACCCAAAAAGGTACAAGGTTGATCTGTTTATTTGATAGATGCAGAGCTATATCAGTGACAAAATTACTTAAAATTGTTTTTTGGAACATAGTTGGAACTGTGATAGTGATTACCTCTATTATTGCAAAGTAGCCAGTTTTGACCAATGCATTCGAATCAGCCATTTTATATCATATAATCTGTATTCGCTTTTGATACACCCCTTGGCTGGTACTCCCAAAATATACATGTAGTACATGCGTACTGAATGTATTCCGCATGCTCAGATGTGATAACGTTACTTACCAAGGTTGAGAACAGAAAGAAGACCGAGCCAGTAGGACAGCATCCCATCACCTATCATCGTCATTCCATAATCACTGGCTAACGTATTCGTTAATTTCACTCCAGCCTCGTCGACGAAAACTTGAAACATCGTTCCATGCCTTTTACACATATCACGTGTTTCCTTAATCGCCTCCAGCATTTTCTTCTTTCCTTCCTTTCTGGCGGTATCTGTCCTAAGCCCCTGGTACAACTTTCTGTCCACATACATGATGACACATTGGGAATTTTTAATATACGTTTCTTCAGACAGTATGCCGTCACCTTGTCGGCAGGTAACCTTGAATGTTTTCTCTAGTGTGTTCCTTTGCCACTCTAGCCATTCCACTTGAGTCTCATCATCCACATCGATCTTAAAGAAAACTCCATTTTCTCGTGCTGGCCTACCATTACTGGCAACCCGTGTTCGGACTAAGAGTTTCAAAACTTGTGGCCACCACTGTGACATGTTTTCTAAATCGTTTACACCTACGATTCTGTCAATCGTTTCCTTAACTTTGGTTGGATATTTCTTCTTCAGAGAAGATTTAACACTAGCTTTGAATTTCTTCACATGGTTCTCGTCCACTGGGTTATATAATAAAACCACCATGGAATTGGGTAATCCGTGTAAAAAGACTGGTTTTACTTTGGTATGGAAGTCTTCATCATCAATTGAAGCGATATATACAACGGTAGTTTTGTCTGCCTCTACGGCACTGTTGCTACATATATTTTTATGCCAGTCTGATAGCGTAGCAAACTTCACATTTATGTTGTACTGTTTAAGTACTGTCAACACTTTTTCAACATACACTTTTATCTTGCCTTCCCCCGCTTCGTTGCTGTACACGATATAACTTGTCATTTTGTCAAAATCTCAATTACTGAATGCTTGCGCAGCTTCGAAGAAAATGAACAGCAATGTTATTTATGAAAATACCCCAAAATAAGCCACGATTTTTCCACAATACTTCCTCATACTTGTCCGGTTTCCAAAATCATTTTATGTTATGTTTATTTTTGTGGCTAAATATATCTTGAGAATGGTAATAAATACAAATAACTTGTACGATCGATCACTTTACTATTTACAGTTACTTCCTCCTTTATAATATCTGTTCGAAGTTTATCGCGTTTAAGTTTAAACCACCCGTGTTATAATACGTAGTACAATTTAACCTGACCATGTTTTATCGAAGAATATTCAATACAAAAAGGGGAAATCCATAATACATCGGTCGGGAACATCACTAGGCCTTTTATGTTACGGAAAAGACCGAATGGCATCCTGCCTTTAGTGTATTGTACTTTCCCACAGACTGCATAGCCAAGCTATGTAAAAAATTTTCACCACGATGTACATTCAAGTAAAGCACTTGAACATCGAGTCTCTAGCCTACACTATACGCTCTCAAGTACTAAAGTGTTGGTGTTTTTATGTGAACATTGCTTTTATCAAGGGATGATGCTTACTTTCGCATCAGGGTGTGATTTACGAAACATAAGCTACAAAAGAAAACTGGAACTATCACTGAAGGTGATGAATAGCCTCCGTTACGATTCTATTATAACACAACTAAGCTTGGTACAAATTACTGTATTGAAAATCACAATGGGCCATAACTCTGTAAAAGAAATAATCCGAGCGAAACCAGCCGAGAGTATGCACATCTAGGCTTGGTACCAATCACTCCTGTGAAGTTTTATTCATTTCTGGTTTTGGAGTGGAAGCGCGCGCAAAAAATCTCTATGTACAGTGTACTGAAAAAAAACCCCAAAAAACAAAGGGCCAAAACTTAAAGGAAAAATAATCCGAACGCAACTTGCCGAGAGCATGTACAAGACCTGACCAGCGCACTCGCACTCGCACACGTAAATGTAAATGCCTTATTTCGGGGGTGATCTCAAACGATTCTAGTATCATAGGAAACCTTGGTTACGTTCATCATTTAAAAGTCTTCATCATTATATAATACCATTCACTATTATTCTAATTATGATAATTACTATCGTTTACTGTAGAACTAATACAAGATTGAATATATCCACTATCATCATAATCACCATGAAGAGATTCATCCTTGCAATTAAATTAATCAATAATCAGTTTCATCAAAATCGTCGTTTTTATGAGAGTCATTGTCCCATCAACATCAGTTGTACCATTATTAAAATAAAACAAATAATGTCCCCAACACAGGTTTTCAATGGTACCGGGAGAAAATCTAGAATTAGAAAAAAAATATTCAAGTGACCAAAAAATATGAGAATTTAAGAATACACGGACACTGACACCCCGCCGCCTCAAAGAAAATGTTTTATTTATATTAAAAAAACATATGTAAAATTACAGTGACCTTGATCCCCCCACCCAGAAAACATTCTTTTCTTTTATTTTTTTTCAGAACAATTTTAGAATTTAAAAAAATCATTTGAGTAACAATGACCTAGACCCCCATAAAAATATATTTTTAGAACAATTTTAGAATTTAAAACAATCTTTTTTCAATAACAGTGACCTTGACCTAGACCCTAGTTACCTAAACGCAGTCCAAATCTCCACATACGCTACATACACACTGATTTTCATTGTAATTCGTCATTCATAGTATAGCTTGAGTTATTGATCGGAATCTATTTTACTATTTAAGTAACAGTGACATTGACTTTGATGTTAGTGACCCAAAAAGCAATTCCAAGCTTTCTCTCCACACGTTCTACCTACACACCAAGTTTGATCAATTGGTCACTCCACCTCGAGTTATTGAGCGGAAACCTATTTCTATTTTTAGTAACAGTGACCTTGACCTTGAGCATAGAGCCCTTAATGCAATCGCAAACGTCCTCTCTATGCAAGCTACATACGTACCAAGATTCATTGCAATTCGTCACTCTTAACAAAAGTTATTATCATCATCGGCGTCGTCAGCTATATCATCATTGTCATAATAACAACATTCATTACCATAACGATCATCACCACCATCATCCTCAACAGTACCAGATTAACCTAATAACACAATTTGGAGAGCAAGAACTTCCACTTATTGATGAATGTGTTTCGCTTGGGGACAGAATATACCCTAACCGACATTCACTAATGACTCCATATACGGACTGTCAAATAAATCAGACAGCCCTTAGAAAAACAAACGATGTGCAAAAAAACTCAATAAACGCACTAATAACTGCAAAGTAATAATTGTTAAACATACAATTTCACGGTTCGGAGACACCCGCATGATGAATTATCATTAATTGTCTACATTTGCATCGGTATGATTGTCCATCGTAAATAACTAAAATTGACATAATATTCTAACTTGAGATGGTCCCTCAATACATTGTTCAAATACAGAGTAC
Source organism: Saxidomus purpurata (assembly GCA_022818135.1). Classification (NCBI taxonomy): domain Eukaryota; kingdom Metazoa; phylum Mollusca; class Bivalvia; order Venerida; family Veneridae; genus Saxidomus; species Saxidomus purpurata. Next base: position 37,400,622 of record JAFMSR010000004.1, on the reverse strand, counting down.
GTTTACATGTATATGTACGTTTACAGTTACACTGGTCAGATCTAATAGACCTGACCAGCGCACTCGCACACGTAAATGGAAAAGTACAACGTACTACTGCCTAATTTCGGGGGTGATCTCAAACGATTCTAGTATCATATGAAATCTTGGTTACGTTCATTATTGAAAAATCTTCTTCATTATATCATACCATTCACCATTATCCTAACACTAATCAATGTTATCGTGTACTGTAGAACTAATACAAACCGAATATATACACCATCATTATAATCATCATGAAGAGATTCATCCTTGCAATTAAATTAATTAATAATCAGTTTCATCAAAATCGTCGTTTTCATGATAGTCATTGATTGTCCCATCAACATCAATGGTGCCATCATAAAAATAAAACTAGTAAGGCCACCAAAACCAGGTTTTCAAGGGTGCCGGGAGAAAATTTAGAATTAGAAAAAAATCTTCAATTGACCTTGACCACAAAACAACAACAGTGATATGACCAAAAAATGAGAATTAAAAAGTACAGTGACACTGTGAGTTATTGAGCGGCAACCATTTTTTCTATTTTTAGTAACAGTTACCTTGACCTTTAGCCTAGTTAACCTTGATGCAATCGTAAACTTCCTCTCCACGCAAGCTACATTCACACCAAGATTCATTGCAATTGGTAACTCCTATCCCGAGTTATTTAGCGGAAACCATTGCTCTATTTTTAGTAACAGTGACCTTGACCTTGAGCCTAATGACCCTTAATGCAATCGCAAACATCCTCTCCACGCAAGTTACATACGCACCGAGATTCATTGCAATTGGTCCTCAATTAAAGTTATTGAGCGGAAACCAAATGTTTGACGACCACCCGCCCGCCCGACACACGAAAACGCCATTCTAATAACCAGGTGACAGAAAAAACCTGGCTAATAATGATAATCATTATCATCATAAACATCGTCGTCGTCAGTTATGTCATCATTGTTATACCATCAACATTCATCACCATAACGATCATCACCACCACATCCTTAACATTACCAGTTTAACCTCATGACAAAAATTGGAGAACAAGAATTTCCCCTTCTTGATGAATGTGTTTCGCTTTGTGACAGAATATACCCTAACCGACATCCGCTAATGACTCCAAATAAAACAGACGGCCCTTCGATGTACGAATGATGTGCAAACACTTAACAAACGCACTAGTAACTGCAAAGTAATAACTGTTAAACATGCAATAGCACGGTCCGGAGACACCCGCGTTATAAATTACCATGAATTGTCTACATAAATTTTGCATTGGTATGATTATCCATCGTAAACAACTTAATTTAACATAATATTGTATTGTTGTTCTAACTTGAGATGGTCCCTCATTATTTGTTCAAATACAGAGTACGTTTACATGTCCATGTACTTTACAGTCCATGTACTGGTCAGGTCTAATACTAGGTTGAGTACCAATCACTCATCATGGGATTAAATGCATGGTAAAGCGGTTTAATTGACGGAGACATGTAACAAGTGTTGCCTTTGTATAGAGGCCCGAAACTGTCCTTACAGTATGTTACGGATTGCCATGATTTTTATTTTCATTCATTCCCTATGCTGTAAAACTTTATTTAAGTCGAATATGTATTTTAAATTCTTAACTCCAATGAAATAAAATCAGTTTTCGAGTTCAGGCTACAAAGTATCGGTAGCCGTTCACGTTGGCAATGCACTGTTCACAAGATTTTTAAATCAAGTCAACAAGTAGTCATATCAGTCTATAGACATTCTACTCCAGAAATACTGGTTTCCAGTATTCTTTGATCTGTCTTTCAATTACTTGATAATTGGTTGAGTGTGGTCAGCACAGCAGTGGGTAAATGATGTCAGCAAAAAAGCAGGAGATTAATTGCCCAGAAACTGATATGCCTGTACTCACTGCTGGACATTTGTTTCAAGTAACATGTGCAAGAATTCTCTTATATTTTCAAGTATTACGGAATTTACCTAAGTTTTCATCAATGACTTTGTAAGTGAACAATACCGATTTCAAATATATTTAGGTGCTAGGTACAGTTTTAGGAGTTTTAACAGTGTTAATTATAAGACACATAAATCATACATATTCGATGTACAGATTGTTTTGTAAACTACCATTTGATGTAGCGTTTATTAGAAGTTTTTCAGTTTGTCACAGAGTAGATAAATTATGCCTACTGGTACTATATTTCAAATGAAAGAAAACAGATTGAGAGTAATTTTGAAATTAAAAGCAGGTTTCTCCGTCAAAGGGGTAACTGGAAAAGGAAAGTTTTTGAGCGTACTGAAATTGTCTTTGTATAGAATTACAAACTTAATCATCCTATTTTAAACAGTGCTTTTATAATTTAGAATTTCATTTCGCCATTTTTATATACTTGTGATGAATTGAGAGCAAGGCCTTATTCTTTGCTGGAAAATGAAGTAGACGCCATGCTCCACCATTTTTTCCAAGTAACTAAAAACGGGTGTTATAATGAATATAATGAATATGTAATAATATGTTATGTGTTATAATGAATATAATGAATTCAATAGATGGATATGATACAAACAGAAATGTAATCAACATCGTTTTGACTATTGACAATTCAAATGGAATAGATGGATGGAAGTGACGGTTCATGGATTATAAGTCACTAAAAATATGGTTCTAATCAAAATAATGTGATTACATTGTAGTTTTAAACATAACACAGTCTCACAAAATGTATAAAGGATTCCTTTTGTGCATATACCCTATTATGAGCTAAACACTAGTTAAATACATTTTGTACAAGACTTTAATTAAGGAACAAGAGCTGTCCCTCACAAGTGCACGATTGCCCCCGAAAGAGGTGTCTCACAGTCTGTGTCTAATCCATGTGTTCAATAAATGTGCTATGTAATTTTAAAATCCTTCTATGCATGACAGAGTTACCATGCATACAGTATTCAATTACTTTTAAAAACAAGTGTGACCTTGACCTCTGAGGTAGGGACATGGTTCTTGCAGACAACACATTGTCTTGATGTGCTGAACATTTGTGCCAAGTTATTTTTAAATCAATCAATGCATGACAAAGTTATAGTCCGGACACAAATGTATGCATATATACAGGATTCCATTACCTATAAACTCTAAGTGTGACCTTGACCTTTGTGGTAGGGATGTGGGTCTTGCACGCGACACGTCGTCTTGATGTGCTAGACATTTGTGCCAAGTTATTTTAAAATCCTTCAATGCATGACAAAGTTACAGTCCAGACACGAATGTGTAAGTGGGGACGCACAAACGGACAGACGGACAGACAGACGGACGATGCGATTTTAATATGCCACCCTTCGGGGGCATAAAAATGCATTTAAAACATAAAGGTTTCACTGTTTCAGAAAACTTCTCCCTATTCTCCGTGGAAAATATATAAAATAAAATTTGGGTCTAGGAAAATCCCTGTATGTATCTAAGTTCTACAAGTTTATTTTTAAACTCAGTGCTACTTAAGAAGCTGAATCCATTTTGTCTTAATGCCATAATGAATTGTTTTGCATTTGAATAACATATCTTATGAAAGGGAAGGGAAACATTATCGTGTCACCAAATTACATTATACCTTTTGAACCTTTTCCTGTATATTTATAAAGTGTGTAGATATTTATGAGTTTTCTATAATCTTTAGCTAAGTAAATCTCTATGATTTCTTCCTTTCCATCAGTAGTTTTGTTAAATATTTTATACATGCTTACCTCATTATCTTTTTAAAGCAATATAAACATGCTTTACAATTAATTAGCTATATTCTTTAATTAACAGTGCACTGTAAGTACAACAATGTATTTCCCTAAATATATCATTCTATATTATAACTGTTATAACTTACACTGAACATACCATGATTTACTAAACTTATTAGGCAGTGTAAATGTATGATTCACAAATAAAGCTTGCAAACATAATCCTACATCCATTTTATCAGCACCATTGGAAAATAATCCCCAAAATTTTCTGACCACAAGTGATTAATAGCTACATCATGCTGGGCAGTAATGGCCACTTGATTATCACCCTGAAGATATCAATTGCATGCCAGATTAAGAATTCTTTGGAGAAACCTTGATTCCTCGGAGAAAGTCCTAGCACTGATATTATAATCTCTGCCTTGGCCTTACATGTATATTTTTCAGAAAGGCCCCAGCACGTATCTTTAGAAAAGAAAATTGTGCCAATAATATCTTTGACTACAGTTACATTGTAAAAAAAATAAAACTTTTATTAATGTTATTTGCTAGCCAGGCATGTATATTTCTAATCCTGTTTGCAAACCTTTCATCTTCTAAATTAAATCTTTATCATTGAAAAACTCTTTCCATATCAGCAACTTAAATTTCAAGCGCATTGTGTAAGGAAAATTGAAAGTGCAGTTATTGTTAAGCGAGTCACGAATAATGTATAATTTATATGCAGTTTCATTTGTTTTGACAACTGCGAAAGTATGATAATTCCAGCAGTTTTATCTTACATTGAAATATTCAAGTATTTGCATTAGGCACTGAATGCTTGAATAATAATAATAATAATGAAGAATAAAATATTCGATATCCGTTCAAACCTAAATGGAATGACGCAGCATAACGACTCGAGGGAATAATTCACTGTTGAACTGTAAATCTTTTTTTCTATTTTTTGGAAAATGTAACCTTTTCATATTTTATAAGCCGATATGATTTTATCGCCTGCGTCGCATGTACGCTGGTACCACTGAAGTGATACCACATCGGTCGATCTTTTATATATTGTTTATCTGTTTCCATTGGTCTGCAGTCTTTAATCCGAAACTGACTTGTTTGACTATCTTTTGAACAGGTTAAAGTAGGCAAGACAACAAAAAGAGAGGGCCAAGATGGCCCTATATCGCTCACCTGTATATCAATTGCCAATAATACAAGGGGCCATGACTTTAACATAATTCATAGAGGTCCGCTATATAAGCCTACGCGAAATCAAGTATGCCCCCCCTTCCCGGGAAGGGTTAATTTTCAACCCAGGTTCATGATTTGAACAATCATCGTAAAGGCCTACAAGGTAATGCTACATTCTAAATATCTAGGTTCTAGGCATTGTGGTTTCAGAGAAGAAGACGTTTAAAGTTTTTGCTATGTCAAATCAAGAATCCCCCCGGGCTGGGTCAGTTCTGACCCAGGGTCATGATTTGAACAAACTTGGAAGAGGTCCAGTAGGCAATGCTACATTCCTATATAAGCCTATGTAAAATCAAGTGACCCCCTGGGCTGGGTCAATTTTGACCCGGGGCTCATAATTTGAACAATCTTGGTAGAAGTCTACAAGACAATGCTACATGCCAACTATCTCAGCTCTAGGCCTTGTGGATTCAGAGAAAAAGATTTTTAAAGTTTTTCCTGTATAGCCTATGTAAAACCAAGTGACCCCTGGGTGGGGTCAATTTTAGACCGGGGGTCATAATTTGAGCAAGCTTGGTAGAGGTCTACTAGACAATGCTACATGCGAAATATCTAAGCTCTAGGCCTTGTGGTTTCAGAGAAGAAGATTTTTAAAGTTTTTCCTATTTGTTGCCATAGCAACCAGAGTTCTGCATGGAATGGAATTCTTTGAACAACTTTGGTAGAGCTTCATGCAAGGAACATCCCTGCATAGTTTCATCAACATTGGCCCTGTGGTTTCAGAGGAGATGTCGTTTGAATCAAAATGTTGTCGGACGACGGACGACAGACGACGGACGACGAACAATCATCCATTAGAAAAGCTAAAAAATCAAATATTCAAATAAAGATGACACTTTTTAACACATTAACATTTAGTATTAAGCCTTTAAAACATTCTTAATTTAATCCTATGGCAGAAGTGGCCCGCTATATCTAATACGGGTTTGGAAAATGTAACCCCATTGGGCCAAGGTCAACGTCACCTTTAGGGATCATTCATATTTCATGCAGAACGCATATCTAAACCCCGTCACTTCAAGATCAATGTCACAGCAGGGTTTTCGTGTCCGCTCCAGATCTCTTTAATTCCTTGAAGAACTTGCATGATAATTTTCAAATGTTCATCTCATCAATGCAGCGTGCAGAAAATATGTTTTAACACCGCTTGACTAAGATCAAGCTCACTTTTGGGGTCATTCGATTTTCGAGTCCACTCCATATCTTGGGAACCCTCTGCAGGACTGTCCATGAAGCTTTGTCCAAATGTTTATCACATCAAGACAACCTGCACCAGCCCATGCTCCACCCCGCCACTTCAATGTCAAGGTAACAATTAGGGCTTACTGTTTTTTTTTGTGTCCGCTTCATACCACCTTAACCCGTTTAATACATTATATGTTCATGAAAATATTCATCTTACCAAGGCTATGTGCAGAACCCATGTTACAACCACTCACATCAAGGTGTTTTCTTCGGCAAAAATATATGTCACACCTGATCCTTCTTGCGAATTTGGTTGACACCCCACCCCTAAATGATATAGCACAGCTACTGTTAAATTAGGCAAATTAAGAGTAAATGGTACTAAATCCGCCAATAGTAACTAAATCGGAAATAATCGACAATAGGCACAACTTGGCCTATGACTGAACACGCATCTGAAGTGTTGTTGAAATCCACCCTTTTCATATTACATTTCACAAAGATCAATAATGATTTTGCAAGTTAACTACTGAATATCAATAATAAAATCATTCGGAAAGCAACAGCCCTTGTTGACGGAATAAAACATAAAACAGCATGGATACTTTCCGATTTTTAAATTCTTGTTCAGCTACTAGTATTTACGTTTTCATTCTTAGTTTGTCATTAGTGAAAGCATCTTCGCAGTCAATGAAGTATAAAAGGTTTGCAGATACTAAAAGGCTTCCTATTTCACTCGTTCAGCTGGAAGAGAAATCACTTCCCCAGTGCACAATATTCTGCGAACATGAACCGGAATGTAGAGCTGTCAACTATAACAGCGCGGAGGAAAGATGTGAGCTAAACGAACACTATCCAGAAATTGTTGAAATAATAACCGACAACGACGGCGGGGAAAATGCAGAGCATTTATCAATGGAACAGGTATCAAACTGGGCAATCTTCTACAAACCGAATCCATGTAAGTACTCAAATTTATTTTATGGCGATTCATACTGAGCGTTACTGATTTTACATAGGTTTCTATAGGAAAAAAATTAAAAAGTCTTCTCCAAAACCACAGGGTCTAAAGCTAAGATCTTAAGTATATCGCATTGTCCAGTAGACCTCTACAAAGTTTGTTTTAATCATGTCCCTGAGGTCAATATTGGCTCTGCCAATAGGGTATCTTGTTTTAAATAGCTATATATATAGGAGAACCTTTAAAAACTTCTCCTCCGAACCCCCAAGATTTAGAGCTTAGATATTAAGTGTAACAGTGTCTAGTGGACCTCTTCAACATTTGTTCAAATCATGCCCGCGAGGTTAAAACTGACCAAGCCCGGGGGTCTTTTGGTAAAGGAAAAACTTTTTAAAATCTTCTTGTCAAAAACAGAAGGCATACAGAACTGATAACAATGAAAAAAGTTCATTAAACGCTCCCTTGCAAAATTGTTGCTTTTTATTCAATATTGAACTATAACTAAAAACTAGAGAGAATTCTTCATACAAATCAAGTTGATTTCTTCTTCTGTAAATTTTTGCAGCATGTGATTTCGAATTCACAGTTCTCCTGGCGTCTGAAACCGTTCGCACAATGACATCACCAAATTACCCTAATAACTACGAAAAGTAAGTTAAATGATCCTTTTTTATCCATCGTATACATTTTCGTATCTTTTATCATTGAAACATCATGCATATAGTATGCGCAATTATTTTTGTGTACTTCAAATAATTGTATACCTAACTTGAAAACAATATTACAACCGCAACATATTTTAAGAGGGTAAATAGCGGCTGCCTGTGACACATGATTTTAAATCCCTTCAATCTCTACCTGAATTATAAAGCTATATTTACATTTACTGTTCTTAATTCCATAACACTGATAATTTATATGACCATGTCCGGTTAAAGAAGCGGCTGATAACCTTATTGCTGAACACAATCGGTTTCACCAGTAATTCTTTAATCAGTTTTCACAAAGATCAAAAGTGGAACCAAATAAAAATAATTATTGCCGTAAGCATTGTTCTGCGACTCAATAGATTCCAGGCAAGACATGACAATAAAAATCGCGCCATAATCAAAATTTAAAATAGGTGTGACTCCACTAAATATTGTCAATAGACTTACTGTATCACATTGCCCCATCGATTTAGTAGAGTCTTACCTAAAAAGGCTACCAGTCATTTGGGATCAAGCCGCCATTTGCTTGAAATACTAAAGAGCTAGGATTTATTATTTTTTAAACGGAGTTATCCTTGACAGATTCAAAATATCGTAATGCTACCTGTTTCTTATTTGTCTTTTTTCCAGCAATGAAAATCGCAGCTGGCTGTTTATCAAACCCTCGCAAACATCAACACTATACCTTCAATTCCTAGATTTTCGTGTTAGCGCTTCGTCGGACTGTGTGTATGATTATGTCGAAATCTTTGACGGTGAGTTTGCGATATAACACGTTATAGATTACAAGTTTATGTAGTATTGTTTTGTTTGCAGGCTTGTTTAAATTTTGCAGTGTGTGAATTTACATAATCATTATCAGTAAAACTTCAATAACTCGAAATGAACAGGACCCGAGTAAAATGCCCGAGTTATCGAAGTAATTCGAGTTATCCGAATTCCATCCGTTTAAAAGGGAATCGCCTTATATATGTCTTATCAATAAACTTCAGTGATTTCTTGACCTGATTTGGCCAGTTATGTCGTCGTCAACCTCAAATATACAAAAGCTTAATAACTGACGTACAAAATGTACTATCATGTATCTATTTTAAAAAATCCACGTTCAAATTATACTTCTCGAGACGATGCGTCAGCGAAGGCGTGAACAGATGTTTTTAATCAGCAAATTCGAGCTGCTGCATTAGTAAGAAAACTATTACAATACCTGGTGGGACCTCATATGTTCCTTGATTTATCGAGTTTTATCCATGGTGATGTGTAGTTAAACATTTAGGTAATATGTCCGGAGCTGGTTATCCCAGGTTCTTGACTTATTGATGTCCGATTTAACGAAGTTGTAATGTATTGGAACTCGTAGATAATAAAAAAGGAATGTTTTAAGTGGTAATATCATTTTCATCAGTTTCAGTCTTTGGAAGATGGTTATTATCCAGTGAATGCCATTTCATTGAAAGACATTTGGTCGTACATATATTAGATTTTTGTCTACTGATTATTTGTCGAATTGAAACACAGTCGAATACGTCACTTCGTCTATTTTGTATGACTATGACTATTGGTCGAATATGTTCAAACAGATTTAAATCATAATGCTCATAATTATACTTAGATTACATTTGCGAGAGGTTTCATAGGTGTACTCAATTTTCTTGTATACTGCCATCTAAGCCGTGATTAATTTTTACAACATTCACCGATTTCGTCCGAGAGTAATATTTTTGAAATATATTTTTGTATTTTTTTAGACGAAATTTCACTTCGACCAAGTGTTTTCGACCAAATGTCATGGATCCATTATTATCAGCCTTATTAAGTAATTGCTCAAATTCGGCTGCATTCTAGCTCAACACAATACGCAATTTAATATAGTTAGATGAGATTCCAAAAAAATCTTACAAACGCAGATCAATAAAGCCAAACAGAGTTATGTATATCTGCAAAATCTGACTTTTTGAAATATTAATATACATCTACGTTAATTTGATAATTTGAAGCTAATATACATTTTGAAAATTTCCGTTTTTTTTACATATATCTATAGAGAGTTTAATTCGTTTATACTTTACCAGCTCATACTGTAGCGACGGAAATTTTATCGGAAGTGTCATTTTAGTCTTTGAATGTGGGAGGCAATATTCGAATATCAAAGAAACTCATTTAGTCAAATACAATGTAGCTTGCTTTGATACAAGGAATAAAAATATAAATGTTAATACATGTTAAACATAAAATGTATGAAAAATTGTTGATGCATCAAATTGTTGACACATATTTGAAACCTGCTTATAGATATATATTTAATTGATTATATCTCAATATAAATGATGGGTAAGATATTTATCGTGACTAATGAAATTATTGATGCTTAAATCCCCAAAATAATACTTAAGTTTCGTTAGATAAAACAATCACCTTCCATTAGTTTTTGCAAATATTTTGATTCTACATCTCATCATGCAAATTTCTTTTTTAGGAACATGTAAAGATGCACCAGTCTACGCTAGGTTTTGCGGAGAAAAAACAGAACAAATTGTCGATACCAGCGGCATTTACGTTCTGCTAAGTTTGATATCAGATTACCATAACCCCTTCAGAGGATTTAACATGACCTATTACATCGGTTAGATAGGAACACAACAATAAACACAGTGGTTATGTACCTACAAACTAGAAAACCGCATTATAAATTGATTGCTTGTTTGTTTTACACTTATTCTCTTTCCCTTCCTAGCATTGATCACTTATAGAAAATAACAAGATGAGGTGTCTGTCATGCAATTAACACTTGACTCCAGATGTATATATTTTCTTTTGTTGTTAAATATTGTCTAACAGTTCACATTTATAACCTGCGTGTTATAAATTATCCGCACTTTCTGTAGAATAAAACATTCCTTATTACATATGATACTACTCTGCATATTTGTGTGATTTTAGCTCCAGTCACTCCACACTGATAAGCCATTGGAATAATTACAAAACAAGAACATTGTATATATGATTTTATCTTTATTTATTTTAAGTTTACTAAGGTCCCTTTACAATTATGTCATTTGGGCACTGGACATAAAACTGCACATAATGTTATGTTTTTATAAATCTAAACAATAATAATATTATCAGTCGAAAAATATATATCTGGAACGAACATGGGTGCATTCGTATCCGTTCGGTCACTGAATGGTGACATGGCAGCTATTTCTGTTCTTCGTTTAAGTTGTTGGCAATATTCCAGTAATAATTCTCAATATATAGTTCTGTACATTCTTTATTGTTTGCTGACTTGTCTTTCAAGTTTTTTTATCATCTTTTATTATCTAAGATGCAAAGCAGTTTTCGAGATAGAGCTTGAGTTGAGGCTGTGATATAAAACACAGTGAATGAGAGAAGAAAGGAGAATGATGAATACATGAAACGAAATATGGTAAAGGGACTTTTTATGTAAAATGATATGTTTGATATAGATGTATTACAGATCATGATCAGAAAGAAAAAGAAAGTATGAAGTTAGAGAGAAAGGCGAGTGGACAAGAAGTGTGTTTTTATTATATAACATTTATTTTGACCAAATACTTAAAGACTATATGCGTAAGTGGGAAAAATATACAAGAAATACAAAAAAAAGTGTGAAAGTATGATTTTAGAGAGAAAGATGAGTAGGACAAGAGGTATGTTTTTATGACAATACATATTATGCTAATATTTAACTTTGTACTACATAATAACAAATATTATATGCGTTAGTGGGGAAAATATACAAAATTTGAAAAGGTGTTTATATTGAGGGTTGATCGCGAAACTATTGTATCTGCTTCTATTTTATATGCAGATACAATAGTTTTGCAATCAACCCTCGATATATGGACCAAACAAAATACTTTATGTATATATATGAGAAATATACAAGAAAATACTAAAAAAGAGAATGTAAAAAATTGGCGGGGGGCACGGCACGAAAACTACACGTTCATATAACGCTTATTATCGTGTTTTCACTCCGCGTCTTTGACGTTTAACTTCTTAAATCTCTATTTTCGTCCCGCGCCCTCGTAAGTTATCGTCTGTTGGTCTGCGCCCCCGCCGTTTTATTTCTTTAATTTCGTCTTTTCGCCCGATCGATGTTTGGAGTTTTTATTATATAAATGTTGTATGTTGATGTTGTACAGGTTGCTGATTTGTGAGAATAGTTTCGCCCCGCGACCACGCCCCGCGCCCTCGTCTTTATGACATGTCGGAATCTTTATATATTTCGATTTTCGTAGAGTAAGACTTAGATTTTCAATAGTGGAACGGTTATATATTGAATTATACACTATATACTTGCGCTGTCTTTTTAATGGTAACATTCTTTTTCACTTTTGGACTACGTGATGTTTGACAAAAACTTCTCTTCCTTCTCAAAATGCGTTATAACACCAAATAAGGCAAAGTAATTCAAGCACCAAGTTGCACTGGCACCGCGTATCTAGTCTGTACGCTCGAGCACCTGTCTTTAATACTGGCATTTTACTATAATTGTTTTTATATTTGGATAAAACTTACTTTGTATTGCAGTCAGGTAAAACAAAACTCCCTAACTGTTTGTAAGCTTGAGTCGCACTGGGGTCTTGGGAGGTTCACCTGACGAATTATTGTCTTTACATTGTCTAGATGCCAGATTAATAACTCCTTTCTGAAGCATGTTTAAGTCATATACCCAAATGAAATTTATATTATACAATTGTCTCTAGTATGCCTTTCAATTAAATATGTTCTATCAGCAAGAATGTCTTAGGAGGTTTTGCTATGACCTATCACGTCAATGATATGTGAATAAAACAACAAAGCTTGTTAATGGTTACTCGATAAATACTAGACGCCACTGTATATAAAGTGATAACATAACATGACTTATGTGCAGTCAACAGCTGCTTAAACATTACTTGTAGAGGTCAATAACCAATTTTGATGTTACAATTACTTATAGAGGTCCATAATCACTGTTGTTGTCACAATTACTTATAGAGGTCCATAATCACTGCTGTTGTCACAATTACTTGTAGAGGTCCATAATCACTGTTGTTGTCACAATTACTTTTAGAGGTCCACAATCGCTTTTGATGTTACAATGTTTTGCACAGGTCCATAATTATTTTTGTTATCACGTTGTCCAAATTACTTTTAGAGTCCGTTATCACTTTTGGTGTCACAATTACTTGTAGTACTTACATTATCTCATTATGTATTTTAAATTACTTATTATGTATAATGGTAAGGAATATGTCTTACCGGCAAACTTGGCTATCATTTGTAAACACTTAACAAATAACATTCCCAGCGCTGCTTTTTGCATCGGAAGTGCATAATCTAAACGTAACGAAGTATTTGTTCAATGATACTACAAACAATATTGTTAAAAATGAAGACAAATGTTGCTAATAACAAGAACTACCACACTAACAGCTTCACTTGTAAACTAGGGCAAAATATCAAACTGAAGCGTAAACAACGTTATAGCATAATATTTACTCTGAAACTTAAACTTAACTCAGACAAATCAGAAAGAAACAAAACATTTCAAAACAATCAAAAAGCAGTATTTTCATTGTTTTTCCTCCTAGAAAATGCAAAAGTTAATCCAACTGTGTTATTCGTTATAATAGTATGTAAAGACAACTTCTTAATGACATACGTTTATAAAGAAGCATACTCTATAATAAGCACACTACTTCATCAAAATGATTAAAACGTGCTAAATGTATGTAAAATAATGAATAAAAGCGTTATAATAAAAAAAGTATTTTCCAAGAAGAACATGTATCGAAAAACGCCTAATCTGTGCACAAAGTCCCAAGCAATAAATAACTGTCCACCCTAAAATGTATGATTTGAATTTGCATCCTTTTTTAGGGTGTGCCTCTTTCCGTTTAACGCTTTAAAATTGGTCTCTTGAAACGCTTTTATTATTTATCGATTACTTGTTGTTAATGTCATCATGATTTCAATAAAGTTTTTTCTTCATATCTTATTATTTGTTTTACTTTTTGCATGCCGTTCATATGCGGCTGAACATTCATATGACCAAGTCGTACATATATCGCTGCACTCTGACACTACTACCAATAATTACAAGCAACGAAATATTTATGATATTTCAGAAGTTGTTGCTATTATATGTACATTTCCATAAGAAACTTAGAACTGAATTTTCGAGGTCCGAAGGGGATTTTTTCACTTGACAGGGAAGAGTTATCAGACCTTCATCAAAGATCTTGATCAATTATCTTACACATTATACGTAAAACAGGTGCCTTTGTGGGGATACCATCTTCTGGACCTTTCCCCAATGCAATGGGAGAATGATAAAACATTTATTGCTACACCACTGCAAAAATGTAAAGAGGCTAATGATCAGTATATTGCAGGTTGTTGCACACTGTTTTACTGAATTGTGTCATCATTCAATTAGGGCAGTATTGGTCGATAATTGTACACAGGCAATTGACAACGTTGCACTTGATCACTGTTATTTCTATAGATCTGTAGATCTAAGTGGACAGGATACACCGCAATTCAGCATTCAATCCACTATTTCAGTGCAGCCAACATTACAAACGATACTGAATTTTTACTAAACGGTTATACACAGGACTTAACTTTTCTTTCTACATGACACAGATTTCCACTCTCTCTAAGTTTGGCAATATAAACTTAATGTGAAAGATCAGATTATGGTGGTCAGACGTCGGTTAGCACCTATATTTATAGATATTGGACGGCGGTTTTCCGTTTAAAACAATTAGACTTTTGTGTACATGTACATACAGTCAAGGTGTTGCAATTATGATCATGTCAAATTGTTAAGACAATGTATAGTATTCACAAGTACTGATGGATATAATTTGATATGAAAGAAGAACACAACCACCTGATGATATGATATATGTTATAAAATGAGTGATTTGATATTGGCAAATACGAGTGCCAGAGGACAAATGATAGGGCCTATATCAAATCACTCATTTAATGACAATTTTATTAAATAACTAATCAAACTATTAATTACAGTCAAGACTGTCTGTAGTGACCGACGTTCGGAGAATTAAAAAAAGGTCACTGTAGACAAGGGGTCACTATACGCAATATTTGTATAAAATGACAAAGTGTCTGGCAAATAGTAAATATTGAGTAACGGGTAAACGATTTGCTTGCTACATTATAGTACTGTCAGTATAAACAAGTTATTGGAAGGCTTTTTAATGTGGACAGACAGACAAAGTGATCCCCATATGTTGGCAGATAGACAGATGGACATTGTGACCCTCATGTATTGGCAGAAAGACAGACAGACGAACAAAGTGATCCCCATATGTTGGCAGACTCTTTGTGTCCATCGGAACGTCGCTAAGACAGTCTCGACTGTATTCATTGTTTATTGACCATCATCTTCACTGCAAGTAACTCGTCAGTCAGAAACAGACAGTACATGCAGAGCTTTAAATAGAAATACCTCTAACATATTCATTTTTGAAATAAACATATTGATGTGGGTATTCATTTTCTTAGTTGGAGCATTGTTTATCCTTTCAAATGGGTTTTCAGACAGAAATTGGTTAAAAGATGATTTCCATTTTTGCCATTCAATCTTCAATGTTGATTTCAACAGAATTAAAGATGGCGCAGTTTTCGTTTTGAAGAAACTAAACACCTGAACGTATTAGCCAATCGGAAGCTCAGATTTCTCAACAGCCAATCATTCTTCAGCAATCTTTAATTGGACCGGTCCAATAAGTGATATTGGCCCTGGTTTTTTGTTATTGGCCCTGCCTTTCAATTTTATGATACCTTTTCCTATTTTATTACGTCGGGTAGTTAAAGAATATTAGAGCCAATAAACAAAAGTTATTTCATAACAAGTTACATTATTTCATTCTCTTTATTAATCAACAAATTCAACAATACTTTATGTAAAGATCTATAAATATATCATAATTTGTAATAATTCAGTTTTAAATTTACCAGTATGTCAAAATAAACTTTTTACCTTACTTGCAACAGGTCTAATTGACCAGTGCAGACTGATACGACTGCACTACTTATTCTTCTCTGATTAAAATTAAAGTATAGAGAAGCAAAATATGCAGTGACACAGCAAACTTTCAGCTTTTGCCTACAAATTGAGTGTTTCTTGTTGATTTCTGTATATCAATGCTGAAAAACAGACATAGTGGTCTGCATTTGCAATGGTTATAGTCTACATGTATTGAACAGGATGCGTGCATCTTTTTAAAATAATACAAAAAAAACTAAACAGTTACAGAAAATTTAGAACAATAAGTTCTCACACTGTCATTGTGTACCTTGTTTGGTATCAAAATGACTGTAATTTTACCAGTATATATTGTGTAGTTTTAGGATCCAGCCTCCATATTTAAGACCTGAATACTGTAGCGAAGAAAACATTTGAAGACAAAATATTTATAATAATGCATTATAAGTTAATTACTACAATGTACCCTAAAGCTTTTATAGCACATTGAATTTGATATGTTTTGCACACATGAATTAGTTACAATATTGTTCAGGTCTGTATGATCAAGATGCTGTTTAGGGTGTGCATGGGATTTTGACACAGTTTTGTGCATTAACTTGTCACTCATTATTGAAGCATCATTTTGTCTCTGGAATTTTATCTCTGTGTTCAGCAACAGTTGTAGGCTAGTGTAATTGAATAATTATATGATGATGGATATATGATTGCAGCTTCGTCCGTTTCTTGATGGACATGTACAAAGTCCTGTTTTAATATTAATATTGCTTAAACGCCAATCAATGCTTAGTAGTCTGTTCTTCGACATCTGGCAACACAGAAAAAGGTCACCCATCCATCCGTTTGCAACATAATAGCTCTGAATGCCTTCATTGCTTTCCCATCATATGCTTTATAACTGATGAGGTAGTTCACATGATATGTCAATTTCGGCCAATAAATGAGGAAGTCCACATGGTCGTCGTATGTCAATTTCGACCGATCTCTAGGGTCATTCTTTACCAACACTGCATTCGAAAAAGAAACAACCGCATAAAATCTGTCTAACTTTTGCGGTTAATAAAAATAAAACTTAGGGAAAATGTTGGCTGATCAGTTTTCGGTCTCAGCTGTGCCACTTCATACTGTTCCTGCCAATATGGCGTACGTCAATTATTGATACATATGTTGAAAGTAGGTTCAAAGAAAAATACGTATGATATGATTCACCAAGGTAAAGTTAAATTATTCGAGTGTCAATAGATTTTTTGGGATCAGTTTATTATATATATATAAACGTGTTTAACGCAAACATTGATTCGAGTTGAATTTTTTATTCAAAACTAGTTTTCATGCTTGTTGTAGTAACACTCATCTGTACATGTAGTAAGGATGCATTACGAACCCGGAAATACATTGAATCATCTTTAACAGGCCCTATATACATGAAAATTACTTGAAGGGAAAACAAACTGCAATAACGGCTTTTTTAAAGTTTAACGTGGAAACCATGACAGGACATTAGATCTATTAATATTATGACAAAACACATTCAAATAAACTCGAACAGAATGTTTTTTCGGTCCAGACATGGGAAAAATACGACACAAAATCCAAGCCTGACCCCTACCGACCAATCATTAACTTTTTTGTTCTTCACTCTAGGACTAGACTAAAACAGATGTGTCGATTTCAGTAATTACATACGGCTAAAGAACGGACGTGTAAGCAATTCGAATAACAGCATTTACATACATAAATTTTCGTCCTCGTCTAACGTCTTATTTCCGCCATTTTGAACGATGTTTGAAAACCCGAGATACATGAACTAAGTCCGACCCTCTGTGTAAAACATATAATTTATACAAAGTATTATGAATTTATTTTCTGTTTTAATGACTACATGTAGCACGCATTGTTGTATTTTAATGTGCATGACATATTTCATTAAAAAACATAAAAAGTATAATATAGTTTGACATCTTTATTTAGCACGTTAGTACTGTTAGTTTAGAAACTGAATACGAAATGAAAGTCAAAAATTAAATGAATTTTTTTAACACATGGCTGTTGTTTGTCATTATTCTTAATTTAAAAAACGAAGCGGGTAGGTTTGTCAAAACGTGGTAAAAAATTATCGAACAAGTGGGTTTTATAACCCCCCTAATAATCAACATCCGGCTTAAAACAATTTATTCCGTAATAAAAACAGTGTGGCTACATGTACATTGATGATGATAATTTATAGATTCCATATATTATATATTTAAGAATAAAAAAGCAAAGGCGAATTGTGTTAAATTGAAAAATGCTAACTAGAAATCTGGGTATAATTAAATATTATGGAGCATAAAATTTAAGAAGAAACAATTTCGATACTCGCTGCATTGAAGGACAATTTGGAATGAATTTATCTCAGAATTAAAGCAAACCATGGAAATATCTTTCGAAGAGACATGTACAAATCTAATTCTCTCTGTCTCTGTTTCTATCTGTCTCTGTCTCTCTGTCTCTCTCTCTCTCTCTCTCTCTTTAATTCATATTCTAGTTTTAAAGTAAGGAATGATATTCCCATGGATTTGAGATTATTAAATACAGTCTTTTAAACGACATTTCAAAAATTATCTTTACAACAGAATGTAGAAATTAAAATTGTCTAAGTAATGAAATTAGATTTACTAAATAATTCATAGTATTATTTGCATTTGATTGTCTGATGTAGAGATAATAATTACAAAAATATGTGTACATGTGATATATAAAGTATTATATCAATATATATATATATTGATCTTGTTATATAAGTATGATTGATTTAGAGTGTATGATTTGCTGCCAATATGTTGTTTACTTGTATGTAGGTTTTATTTCTCTTATCCTTTTTGTTCTTCCGAAGGCAATATGAAAATAAGTTATGTTTTGAATGTTTGTAATTCATAATGTACCTTATATGTTACCTTCGTAAACCAAAGTTTTTATTACTATACACTATGCAGCACTTTATGCACTTGTTCATGTACTCCGTCCGCTTGGATGTCCAATGATTTAATGTTCGTCATATTTCTATCAATGATACCTTTTTCTAGAAGCCCATCCAGTTTACATTAAATGTTAACATTGCCCACTAGCTTGAACTTTGGAAAATTTACATTTGTTTTATTTCAAAAATTAGAATTCAACAACAATTATGCAGCACAAAACGTAAGCACAATAGGAATATTTTAGTGCAAAAAGATTGAACAGTTTTTTTGAATAAAATTTTTTACCTCACATTTCGTGACGAAATGACAAATTTTGTGATACGCCAAAAAAGGGGTAGTGGTACAAAACATGGCATTGCGCAAAGATCGTTTAAGAAAATCGATACCTATTCTGTAAAACATACTACAGACTTAAAGTTTACGATACCCGAATTCCAGCTAACTCTGAATGTAACACCTCGCTTTGATGGTGGATCACTATTTGTTCTTCTGCAATGGCTACTGCATAATTGTATCTATGAGAAAACAATGTACTGCATTTCTGAAAAGTTGCACTGTATATGGGGGCGGAGCCTAACTGTGATCGATCTATGATGGAGAACAGCATCCATCTAATACAGAGAACAGTTACAAAAGCAAAAGAAAGCAAATGTGCCATAATGCAAAATAGATAGAATACAGTTGACTCGAATAATTACGTCATTTCTCGAAGGCCTCGAGATATAGTATTTATTTGCAAACAATACTCTATAATTGATTTTGAAAACTACCTAGCAATATGTTAGATTTAATTAAAAACAAGGCAAATACAATTTCCTGTTCTACTGATTTGCACCTTACGATTTTTCGTCAACGCTCTTTCTGAACATAATTGATGATTTTCGACTTGTACCGAAGAGTCCACCAAAGCCAAGCTCTCCCAGGGCCAATTATAAATCTTTGTTTTTTCCGGAATAACTAGCAGTCCGAGGAACATGTTCGTAATACTGGGGCACTATCAGAGCTTGGATATTTCTTTCTCAGTTTGCTGCGTGTTTTGCTCCTTGTTTAAGGGTGGCGTATTCTTTGCATCGCGTGTGTGAATAGTACATATTATGCATTTAATTCGTACTTTCCTGTGGTGTATCACAGAAGCCGTTGAGAAACACGATCTTTCTGGACGCGTCCATTCCATAAGCTACTTCTATAATCTATCCGTGACTTTTCGAAACTTGTTAATATTCGGTATAGAATTATATTACACAAAACAAGGAAGCTGAACGAGGGTGCAGTAGAGCTAGCACAATGTTTTATGCCGATGGACGGCTACACCAATGCGAAAAATTGCTTTTTACTACCGCGAATCCTGTTAGACCTTACCCAGAGTAATATCTTGCTACAGCCCTAACCTAGGGTTATACAGTCATTAATTGTTCTAAATACATGACAGAGTACCATACCGATATCATTCTGCAAGAGATGATTATTGGTTATTGTTTCTGTCTTCCAGCAGATTGGTGGATGTTCTGAACTGCAGTAGTATTTGCCGTACAACATGTGTTCGTCTATTCTGCTTTCGAAACGTGTCATCCTCTAATCCCGGAATAAGGGCCGAAGCAGGTGTCCTTATCAGGCTTACGGTGTAGCGTACTGACAAGAAGTATCACTCTTCCTCTTCTAAATGTTCGCGGCAAAGTTACTGCCTCATTCTATTCTATCTCAGCATAAATTAAAAGTTTCAAATACATCACAGTATGTCGCGCATTGAATTTTACACTTGATAAATCGAGTTAGAGAGTCAATTTGTTCGCTTGGCTGGTACATGTAGTACTAAGTAATTCAACTGAGCAGATCGCACGTGATATTGAGTTTATATTGATTAGTCGGCTGGAATCCCCTTTTATGTGCGTATTTGATTTTTTTCTGCGTTATCATAGTACTAAGAGTCAATAATTAGGACACTAATTAAAAATATCATTTCCCTCTGAAACGGCTATATACGAATGATGTTCAATCTAGCACAGATTTCCTTTCTAAACGGTTTTAGTTCAACATTCAACTACCGTTGTGATTTTTAGTCTTCAATCTTGAAAATATCAGCCTTTTTTTAGATATACAGAGGGGAGTTTCAAAACGTTTTCGGAAACCTCTAATACCTCTATTATTTATCAACATAATTTGGAGAAAAAAATAATTGTAGATACATGCACATTAAAATAAATCCAATCTACCCTCGTGGACTTTTCATTATACTTTCAGTAACGAACGTTTTGTGGTCGCTGTAGCAACTTGATAATGACTTGAGCAGGGCAGCTCCAAACAATGCATATGCCTCGCAGCAAACAGTTTTAAAACTTGCTCTGGACAACTGTTTGATGTTCCAAGCATTTTCAAACACTTTTCTGCAAAGCAAAGTTAGCCTTTCCCATTTAATTATCAGTGACTGAAATTAATTTGCATAAAACATTCTGTATACGTGTCCGAATCACTCACTCAAAAGCTCATTTACTTCCAGTATTCCTGAAGCCATTGCCAGGATTTGTCCTTCGTATCATATGTAGGGTATTTCTGAACGTTCTGTACTTTTCAAATATATTTGGACTTGACATGACTCAACCGCATGTGTATATCAACCTTCTGAACTGATTTTCACCACTTTTCGGTTGATTAAAGCGTTAATGAAGTCAGTAACGTCCTACAAAAAAAAGTATGTTAGGTTGTCGTCGTAACATTGCACACACAAAAAAATATGGACTTTACATGTGACAAAAGATCAGTACATTTTAAACAGTTTCTGAATACATCCTGAATTTGACCCACTTACGTAGGAACTATAGAACGTACATTTTGTAATGTAAAGTAAATCAATTGAATATACTCTAATTTATTTACAGTCTAAATAAATCGATTAATAAAAAGGTTATGACAACATCCCGCAAACTTGTCAAACACCCCTCGTATGTATCAAAAATATGTTGTGAAAAAGACAAAAGTATCTTGGAGCTAAATCCCAATATTTACTTTCCATATTTTCATGGTTCTTAAGAAATGTACATATAATAGTCATACCAGACAAGTCGATAGCACATGATTAGAACAGAGGTAATACGACCCTTTATTGCATATGTTACTATATATATTGTATCAAATCTGCCTTGATTTTCGTGAATATTGGCCGATAACGATCACGTGACGTAGTATGCCACTTAGTCATGTTGGCACACTTGCTGTTGTGCCAAAATCCATAATGAGACTAATTCCGGTTGCTTTGCAGCAACGACAGACCGTCAGAACGTGAAGTCGTTGACGTTCTTAACAACTTAGACGTAACGGAAAATGGCCTCCGAGAGGACACTCGATGCTCTTTCTCACCGTTTATTGAATTTACATGGGCTTGTTGAGCAGCAAAATGCAGAAACTAACATGCATTTAATGGTATTTATTTTTATGAAATAGAATGAATATTCCGGGAATGTGTGTTTTATATAATTATCTTATCTTCGAAAAACACACTTCTTTTACCAAAATGTGAGAGCGAGCAGCTTCAATGAGTGGACACAATTCCTATGTTTTTGGAAGATGAAGTTTCGTTCGTTTGACATCACGGTTAGAAAAATATTATGAAATAGTTCATTAAATACATTTTCTGTATACATAAGCTTATCAGCGGTTGTCACGCGTATCATAAATTTCATCAAAGCTAAGGTCATGAAACTTTACAGAGGATGCAGTTTTCAATTATTTAGAGCCTCAGATATTGTACTTGCAGGCTATTGGATTGATCTATAGTATAGTTTTGACATTAGCGTCCTATTGACACATTTGAAGTAAAATGCTAATTTTTTAAACAATATTTGAACAATGAATGAAGGTTCAGCAACTGAAATGGATCCACACACCACAAAGGGCATCAGTTAGAAGTTCTCAATAACTTACTGGCAGTCAGTGTGTGTGGAATAAAACATGAGGTGTTGATCTTAATAATAACATGTGTCAGTGGCACATTGCATGATATTGACAGTAATAAGAGATTAACCAGTGTTTAAACTGTTGACAGCGTTTGCGTGTGTTTGTTTGTCAGGGTCTCACGACCATTTCATACGTTTGTCAGTCATTTGTACAGGCGGG
Source organism: Saxidomus purpurata (assembly GCA_022818135.1). NCBI lineage: Eukaryota > Metazoa > Mollusca > Bivalvia > Venerida > Veneridae > Saxidomus > Saxidomus purpurata. The sequence continues at coordinate 37,377,681 of JAFMSR010000004.1, read as the reverse complement.
CAGTAATTTTTTTTTCATCCTTCATATGAAGAACCAGTGCTAGAGTCCTATCCTTCGTTTAAAACTGCTTACTTTCTCACATAGTCAGTAGCAGAGCTCCACTCCAAGAACCCAGTCGAAGAGAGGTTACAGTGAAATTAACAGTCGGCCACAGAGGCAGTCTAACATTTTTTTCAAAAAAAACAGAGCTTATATATTTTACCGGTACTGTATCTTCAATATCAAATGTTGTACTTAAACATAACCCGAATCATGCTATTTTTCATATTTCAATTTTTAGACGAGCGAAGTGAAATCTCCACCCTCCCGCATCCACCACCATTTGCATTTTTACGCTTGAATAATTATCTTGTGGAAACCTCTGCATTTCCATTTAAAATATATGTTCGTATCAAAGTATGTTATTGTTTTATATTCCGCATCCAGAGAGAGTAAAACACATACATGTATACGGACGTTTAAACTCTGCTATGAATAAAGTTACTGTAGATATAAGTTATAGGTCTATACTACATGAATAGGCTTATTACCTGAGCAAGTCGATTTGCATGCATTAAAATAATATATCCCATTTTAGTCAATGCTTGAACAATGTTTGACTTCTAGATCATGCAGTTCTCTTCGCAGGGCAATTTTGCGAAAATTCACTTAACAGTTCTATAAAATAGTGATATTGTTTAACTACAAACAGAAAAACTGAATTAATTGGTAAATTGCTAAATGCGAAATTGTACTAGCTTTAATACGTGTTGTATTTGTGAAGTTTGGCGTAACGACTCAACATGCTAAATGTTTGTTTAAAGTATGTGCCTGACATTGTGAGCAGGCAACAATGAGTGAAAAGTATGATATAAAGACATCGCTTTCTCAGGGATTCTAACATAACTCACGATCCTGTTTCTATATACAAAGACTAGAACAATTATGTTTTATTATGCCGTAAACCTGCAGTAGAGAAACGCGTAATTGTTTCTTTATATTTACATTACTGTATTTATTAATGCAAGCAGCACCGTAGTGTATTTTCATTTGACCAACGTTACGGAAAAAGAGCTGCCAGACACTTGTTGCACTATAGAAATAAAAGTTGACTGAGAACATATTTTTTTTTATAAATGTATCAATAACATTTTGTCACTGTCTTAAAATGCAAATTATTGTAAAAAATCGTAGTCACTTCACTTTCTACAAATAAGCATCTCTTTGTTACAGGGTTCTTAATGACTGTGATAATGGCAAGCGCCCAGCGAAACATTTATTTTAGTTTTTGTTAAAAATGCATCATATTTCTTTTTATCTTTGATGGTATATTTTAGATACGCCGTCCCTTTAATCTGTCAATCATTTGAAGGAGGATGCATCCTTTGGTGACACTCGGAACAATCTTTTACAAAACAACCAATACAATAGCAACATCTGGAAGAGGCAAACAGATAGCTGCGCCCTCTCAACTGACAATATTGCTCATGCTTCTCCTATCTGTATCAGTTATTGCATATCATTATAGCTGACGATTCCATAGCTACAGCTCTGAATATTATCTTGAATAGGAATAATGTGATACTGACAGCCGCTTATCCAACATTAAAGCATGGCAGAACAAAACTTGTCAATACGCTTGTGGACACTACTTATACTGTTTGAATACACATTTTTACACGGTTTGTTGATTTTTAATCACACGTTTTTTATTTTAAAAAGTGTTTTCTTTACTATCATTTTTCTTTATTCATGTTTTTAACGGGAGGGGTTTTCGTCCTTAATATCTTGTATCGATATGATAATCCTTTGATGTTAATTTACGACGGTTGATAAAAGTTATTCAAATTATCTGTGTTTTTGATAACCGGAAAGTGTGGTAATAACATAGGCCTAATATAGACGAAACTGCTCTGAATTAATTACCATTCTTTGGAATTAGATGTTCAATAACAGGAAAGCACCACAGACTGTCGTTCTAGCCGGAAATAAATGCATTTGTATCATGTCTCATTAACAACGATTTTCAACCACTATCAATAATTAATCTGATGTCCCTATACCTATGTGGTTTATTTCTGAGCATCAGAAAGACAAAAAGAGTTGTATATCAGACGATATACAACGTAAATTAGTTCATATAGGTTGTGACAAGAAGAAATATTACAAAAAGGTTGAGAAATGCAACAGGATATTTTCTACGAGGACATTGTGCCGCACAATTTGACGTCACTTTTTTACGCCATTAAATCTTGAAAACTTCGTTCATTGCATACTTAATAATGTGTTATTTTCCTCTTTGTTTAAAATGATATTACTATTCAGTGTGACCATCATAATTTCAAAAATTATCATTGATTTAAGCGTCCAGAAAAATGATCATTGCCAATATATGATCCAATACAATAGGGTTATTCCTTATGAATGCAAAAGGACTCTGTAACATTCTTTCTTGACTATCTTATTCTAAAATTTAAAATCCACCGGTATATTTTCATTTATGTATATATCAATAAAAGACATAACTCAGTATATCTCGTTTCTGACACGTCTTCAATCATTTGCAATAGTTTTAGCTTTATTCTTGAGCATAACTCAGTATGGCCATTTGAAGGGTAATATAAACTTTAACTGGCCCGAGTCATGTTAAAATAACGAATTTACTAATGGAATAGTGGTTTACTGTAAAACAATGTTGTGGCATGGCTATAATCATTATCATGTAACTATGGCATTCTTCATTATTTTAGGAGTATAAGCAAATGCCTTTCTTAAAAGTATTATAGCTTTGAACGGTAATGTGGGCTCGATTCAAACAATTTGATTATACTATGAAAACAAGTTAAAACTGCAAGCATCGCCAAAAACCTAAAAAAAACATGGTTTCCAGCGTCTTTGTTCCATTTATAGCGAAAGCCGGAGAACAAATATTAACTAATCAGTGTTTTCAAACTGACCAGGGCTTACAATAAAACAGGGCTAACAAACTAGATAGTTTATCCTTATTTCGGGCCTATACGTTTCATCTTCCGGTATAACTCCGAAATAAATTATACGTACCGCTTCAATAACAGCAAATAAAAAATATCAGAAAAATAATAATGTCTTTAAAAACTGTTTTTGATTTTACATTTTTTTTCAGACTGTATCTTAATAAACAACTAGCAGGATTCCTTGAATTTGAACAGTAATTATGAGGCATTGATATAAAACTAAAGTCAGCAGTGCTTCGTCTGTATAACAGTTAACATTGTTACATTTTCTTTACATTTATCATTCTCTTATGGTGAAATATATACTTATAAATTCAATTGGACTTAACAAAGTATAATTTCATTATTTAGTATATTTTACTTACGTTAAAGACTTCAATAAAGTAATTAAAAGTGTTCATGGTGCCTGGCTTTAAACTCTTTAAAAGTCGCAACTATGATATGCTGGCTTCGACTGTCGTAAAAATCAATATCCTTTTTTTGTGTCCAATTCCAGAAACGCATGTTTACAGGCATATTTCGCCGAACAATTTGTTGACACTAGATCTCCAATACCCCTATTCAGAATTTAATGATACTGCACAGAGGTGATAAGTGCAATGCCTTTTTGTGCATGGTCCATGTTTTGGGTCTCTAGGTCACAGGTCCAGGTCACAGGGGTTCGGGATAGTAAAATATTGTGGACGCTTAATTTGTTTCCAAAACCCCTGGTCAGAATTTAATGATACTTTAAAAAAGTTATGAGCACCATGCATGGTCTATGTTTCGGGACTAGTTCAAATGTCACAAGGGTAAAATCTTGTGCGCTTTTAATCTCCAAAACCGCTGGTCAGAATTTAATTATACTTAACATAAGCCTTAAGCTGTGCAGGTCCAATGATCAAAGCATAAAAAATTATATGATAATTTTAAATACTGTGTCAGTGGGGTGTTCGGTGGGCATTCAAAGTTTTAGTTCTAAATTGAATTGAATTGAAAGAAATTTTATAAAGGTCTGTCCATAAGAGCAAATGCTAGAGCTTTTTCTTTGCGGGTGAGACCCCGGCATGTCTCCTATCATGCCTATACTAACAAAATATGTTTTTATGACTCCAAAAAAGGAGAACTTTCCAGCTAGTTTTGGCCAAAAGTTGTCTTTGATTGGTTGTCAAATAGTAGGTCAATCTCGGTGACAATTGAGATCTGTTAGTGCAATTGACCTGGTTAAACAATTACTGCGGGTCACAATACGTGGTGAGTAACAGATGCATAAAGTCTTCAGCACTGATCGATATATACGTCTCTCTTCAGTGAAAAATTGAGGTACTTCTGAGATTAAAACTGTAGACACGTTCTGTTTTTCAAGAAATGCAAGAGTTGACGTTCTTTATATTGATTTATATAAGATGTGTAAAAATGCAAGAGTTGTCGTTCTTTTTATATATGTAGATGTATATAAAGTTATTTTATCACCTGGTAAGTGGCTGATCGTCGAAGTGTAATTTGTTAAGACGTCTGCACTGTAATGTTACGAATGGAGTTCAAATCCCGTTCGAACCCAACTTTTTTAAAACCTATTTTTCTTCAATTTTACTTATCATTTTCTGCTTTTAAACCATTTTTTTTTATATATTTTAAGGCAAATGATCATAAAAATTTTCATTCATGCGAAACTTATAAGGATAATGGCTGGGTTTAGATCTGGTTATTTGAACATCTAGACGGCAAAATTTCATCGGCTTTTTGCCATTATACTTAGAATATTTTCAAAGACAAAATTTATCAGAGTGGAATGGATGCCCCATTAATATTTTTTTATTTTCTTTGCGTTTAAACCATTTTACCCTTTTTATCATTCCTTTTAACTTTGAAACATATCTGCATCATTATCATTTGGGAATGCTCATAAGTGAATGTGTTTTAATGTATTTTTAAAGTATATACTGACTACTTTATTACCAAAATTATCTTAAATGGTTATACCTGTATAATGGTTACTGAATATTGACAAATTATTTCTGGTATACCGTTCAGTTAGTTATTTACAAGATTAGGCTAGGGGTATATAATTCCATAAAATTCCATATATCTTTTTCATAGGACGGTAAATTCCTTTCAGAATTTGAAAACGAATCATTGAAAGGATATTTTAATCAAAATAACAATTGAAAAATTGACCATTATGGGCTGGAAACCTTAAGTTTGCTTTTCAACTTGATATCCGATGTAATCCGAATAGGTATTCGCTTAAGGTATAAGTTAGGCTTGGTCTCTTTGTATTCTTTAGGGCCATGCATCAACATCTACCATCACCAATTTCCAAAATATTTACATGTTAGTTTTCTTTGTAGGCCCGCTGTGATACTTTGTATCATTGATTTTCTTGTTCTCTCTATCATCATGACAAGCAAGAATATTTTATGAATTTTCCTTCGATTAGTATGATCCTTATAACAACAAACTAAAACAATGAAGCTTCTCTAATGGAACAGATGAGTTGATACATCGGGAGATCAACGATAATTATGTTTCAAAGGCAATTCGTAATATGAGTAATAGCTAGCTATGCTGTCTTAGATAATTTGAAAATGCGTATTCTGTGTTTAGTCAAAGCTTCACTTCAAAATAAGGATCGGTTTACTTGTAATTGACTCCAGGAGACTAATTTACACTTCAAAGCTGAGGTTGCCTGATATACATTTTCCTAGTGTCTTATTGTCTCCGAAACAAAAGTAAATAGATTTTCGCATGGTATGCAAATAATGCTCAGTCATGAAATATATTACAATATATGCTCTGCAGAGAGAACGAAGGCGAAAAAAGAATATGTTTGTCTTGCATAGAAATGTAACGTGGTTGTATCTCAATTTTCGATGACTTTGTCATGGTTGCCTGCCATTAGTGTAGCCATTCTGTTTCTTAGTTGACAAGACATTGAAATATAAGCTATCAATGTATGTTTCAAGTACAGGTGACATGACAGTTTTAGAACAGATACAACTTTGCTACAAAGCAGTAGAGACAAATTGACAGAAATGAAGGTACTACGTAAGATTAGAGTATGATTGTACAATGCAACTATTCAATAGCTTTATTGTCCCCACAAAATTTCAAATGTGCGAATACCTGTCATAAATATGCTTAGTTTTCAGATGTCATCAATTCTATGAATCTTACGACATTTCTAAACTGTTTAGATTAAGGTTTGATACAATGTTTACTAAGATTGTTGTACATAATGTACAATTATATGTCACTCTCACGCTCAGAAACGAAACAGATGTTTAAGTTGAAAATTACACGTTGCCCTTTCCGGCGTCAAATTTCGACTTCTAATTTATGCTACTGAAAGTTAAGTTTGCACAGCAAAATGAACGAAACACTTCATATTTTATCTCTTACTTACATGTACAATATTATGATGAAAAGGGAAAAGGCAAGTCATATAATATTTAAATGTATCTTTAAACTGAATAACTTCTTAATAGGAAAACTCTGTTAAAAGACTCTCTAAGATCGAGTATAAAATATGAAGATATTGAAGATTGAAAATTTCCAAAGTACAAGACTATGGCCGTCGACCTACCCTTTTTAATCGGTGTGTAAAATTGTTGGACAAATCGGTTTAATACGATTTGAGAGACATTTTGCTATTATTTTATAATCACGCATAAAAGTGTAATTGGTCTCCAGTTTTTCAGATTTTCTCGTTCACCAGCTTTGTAAATAAGGTAAATAACTCCTTTACACTTGGACTAACTTAAAATGTTTGTACTTAATATATTATTTACAACATCTAAAAAATCAAATTTAATGAGGTGCCAGAGCGTTTTATACCACCCGGCTTGTATACCATCAAATCCCGGTGATTTTCCGTTGTTAAAACTGAAAATAAATTGCGTTTTCAATTTCGCTCATAGTTAAGTCCGAGCATATTTTTTTCAACGATATTGCAAACACAAAAAAGGCTTCCTGGCAACTCTTTATCGTGAAAAAGCAGCTTAAATGCAAAACAAATGAACAGATCGACATTGTTTTAGAGTGAATATAACATGGTTCCATCATTGGGAAGACTTGGTATACTAGGTATATTAGGTGTAAAAACTGTAATGTTGTTAAGTAGATGGTATTATGGTTTTCAGCTGTTCATGCGTTTTATTTTGCTCATTCTGACATTAAATTAATTATGAGTGGGTTGGGTAATTTGATATGCTGTTAATAATCTTAAATAAAATAATTGACTACATAATGTTACGACATAAAGAAAAGTTGCGATTATCACAAACTTCGTTGTAATTCTCAAAATAGCGTTCAAATAAATGTTTAGATTTAAATCTCGTGGTCAGAATGTACAAAACTGTGACATTTTTTCGCATCTTTTAGGTTTTATTTGTTATAGCCCATTCAAAAGCCTGGTAACCCCAATTTGTTTCGTCATATGTTTACTTGTCTAAATGACTTCTAACAAACAGGTAATTCTACACAACATTTGATTTTTCGTTTCTGTCATATGTCTGCTTAAAATATGTTGTTTTGTTTTTTAGAAAGTGAGCGGGGTAATCAGTTGTAATATGATAATTCTTATAGCATGGCTATGTGAAAGATATTTATTACTTGTGAACAATTAGTATAAAAGGTAAATGTATACTAGATACATATTGAATTTTTTTTCAACATCATCATATATACAGAAATTGAAATTACAATTAATTTGCTTTTAAAAGAAATCAGATTCAAAATAACAAAATTCGATAGGTTAGTTAAACATCACATAACTCTAAAAGAAGCATGGTAACATATTATTTTCTATGTTTCATTTTCTTATAATTATACATTGTTGTTTAAAATAATTTTACTTTTTAAAGACTTTGATTTTTAGACAAAAAATGCTCATGCCTCTTTAAGTTCATTTGAAAGCGTTGTTTTTTACGTTCTTGTTTCTGTTGTGGGATTCAATTACAGCTTTTTTATGTTTAACACTTTAAACTTCTTGGTCCTTTATGGCATGATGTTCAGATCGTGATATATTATAACAGTTCTTGAACACTTCCTGTTGGAATTGACAGGATACTGTACTATTGCAATATGCTATCCATTATTTGGGGCTTTAGTCAGGACAACTGACACGTTAGTATAGACACTCGATGTCACCCCGTTTAAGTTGCCATTGAATCACCCATACAGTGTGAACGTAATGAGCGTAATGATGCAAATATATGTAACAATCAGAACCTTTTGACCATGTTTTTCACTATCAAAAGTTACTGTATTTATTAAAGAATAATTATAGATTTAAGCTGCGTGACTAACCTATATATTTATATCAGAACTATAAAAACATTTAGATCTACTTCTTTATACCCTGTAGTTCAAATAATATTATAATGTTAACGCTGACTACTGTAAGCGGTATTTAAAAGCCACTGGAAATAGGTTGGTCAAAGCTTAAACATTTATAGGTGGAATGTGATTTTTTTATTCTTGTTAAATTCATAGTTCATTCAAGGTTCACTAATATCTTCGAATGAGTAATATTGAAAAATGTCCATGAGTGAAAATTTATTCAATTGCAATCTTACACATAATGTCACGGTTTTAGCATATCTTTGTAAACTATACATCATAACAGTGATTTGACGTTTGATATTCAGTAAATGTTTCTAGCGAGATCAAGTCAATATTATAGAACTATTAAAACTTCTGATTCGACCACATGGTAACATGAAATGTTGTCTGCTCCTTGTCTCAAACACATTAGCAAACAAAACAACTTTTAAAATGTGTTTAAAGGTAACTATATTCGTTTATGACATGACAAAAGAGCATTGGTAATACGATCATTTCTTGCAGTGAGTTCATGAATTGCAATCCCAGGCAGATGGGAAATTGATGTGTAAGATAACGACCACTGGTACCAGAGTACTGTACTGCCCTTTAACAAATACCCCAAATTAAACTTAACTTATAATGCATTATCATGCACAAAACATTGTCACAAAGTCATTGTCTGACAAACGCCGTATACACTGTTCTATATTATTCACCTTTATATTTTATAAAAGCATAACCTGTAATTATTATATTCATTTGGCTTATAAACATTTTGTCAAGAATACGACCTTTAACTGTATATTTAAGTCGATGCGCATTTCTTCCGAATATTCATATGCAATTCTCGTATTCGAATATTCGTATCTTTGATGATTTTATAAAGCATCAGTTTCCTTATATCGTACGAAACTCGTCAGGTGATATGTACATATTTTAAACGTGCCGGTTTTTGGTTGAATTAGTTGTTTAGTAACATACTTTTTTAGCCGGTAAGTATTTTTGTAACAAGTGTTAAATGTGCAAATAACGATAATAAAATGCAAACATTGTTGCTTGCGGTAGTTATAATAATTGACGTGTGCAATCTTTGTTTCGCACCTGCGATTATGTTTTAATATATCGGTCCTGGGGGTACCAGTACACTACTGTAGGAAGTCACCTGTAGATAAAAGGTGTCAGTAGTTCCAAAGGAAGTCACTGATTACTTTAAAAAGTCACTGTTTGCTTGAAAAGTCGCTACAAATCACCCAGCTGTCAGTCAGTGGTTCCTAAGAAAATTACCGGTCACTAGGGAAAATCGGTGCAAGAAGACAACTGTTAATAGTTGTTAAGGACATCAATGGTTGCTAAGAAAGTCACTGTTGACAAAAGGAAGCTAAATGTTACTAAGGAAGTCAAAAGTTGTTTAGGTGTAGGTGTATTAAGTTGTTGCTAAGGAAGTCAATGGTTGCGAAGGAAGTAACTTGTTCTTTTGAATTGTGAATTGTGAACCATTTTCCTGTGGTAATTATATCTTTATAAATTCAATGGGACACTAAAAGTATAATTTCACTGTTTAATATTACCTCTACTCAAGTTAAAGACTTTTATAAAGTAACTGGAAGCATGGTGCCAGCTTTAAAACTCTTAGCAAGTCACAGCTATGATATGCTAGCTTTGTCTGTAATAAAATTAATATCTGATTTTTTGTTCATTCCTAGGCATACAGGAATATACATCGATCGTTTGCCGAACAATTTATTATCATTTATTTGTTTTATAGTCTTAATACCCGTGGTTTATTGCACTAAAATGGTAAGATATGTAATTTCAATTTTCGTTGAATAAACCATAAAAATAACTTGAAATCGTCTACAGAAGAATAATATACTCTTCAAAGGAACTATAGTGTAGGTTGCCTGGTATATATTCTCCTGGTGTCTTATTATCTCCAAATGGAAAAGTAAATCAATATTCTATTTCATGGTATGAAAATAACGTTCAGTCATAAAATATTTTACAAACTTAGTCGAGAAATTCATTCTTCTCCTAATATCGTTGAGTTGGATAATTGAAAACTGGATAAAGCTGCTTTATTTGTGTCAATAAATATGCTCTGTCTAAGGTTTATTAGCTGATCTGATATCATTTTGTAATATTACAAAATGTGCATAAGTCTAAAGTAATTCAGTTGCACTTAATATCACGGCTATCGATATCTTTTTAAGCTATACATTAGTACAATGGATGCGGCTGGTAAAACTAGGACTTCATTCGTCAAACTCTCTTTTTTATTGTAATTTGAAAGCCTATTTGTATGAAAACATATATATTTTTGGAAAGGTATTTTCAATATCTACATAAATCAAACAAAAACAGTGATGTTTTTTTCATGTTAATTCCACAAAATACACATCCCAACAAAATAACATGATCACACTCTTAGATTTAATGGGTCAAGGGGCTAGTTAGCATTTTGGTCTAACTCATTTAATGATCATCTGTTTAATGTAACAGAGTGCTATCTTGAGTTTGAACCTCAAACAATATTATCTGTAAGAGCCTTGTAACAGTGCGCACGTTTCACATCATGTAAAAAAAAACGAAATATGAAACTATTTTTTGCCCAAAAGCATAGGGGATATCTTGAATTCAGTGGACATTTTTTTGGAATATTCATTGAAAAGTAATGAATCTGAATATTTTGTTATACAAATCACTAATGAAAATTGAATGTGAGAATTGTGATACAAACATACTTTCATATGAGTCTTTTCAATATTTAATTGTATGCATAACAATGACTTGACTTTTGATATTTCGTACATCTTGCTGCCATGATCAAGACAATAAAATAGAACTGTTAAAGTTTCTGATATGACGATGACAGCAGAAAGAAATGGTAACGGAAAAATACCAACTTCGCGTGCATACAATGTATAACGATATATGTAATAGATAGAGTATTGTTTGCGAGAATAATATCTGGAAATGCGTAGCCAACAGTATTCTATCTTTTTTGTATTATGTCACATTTGCTCTGTTGGGCTATTACAGCTGTTCTCTATTGTAAATAGATCACGGGCTCTATTCCAGATAGATCAAAGTTAAGCTCCGACACAATACACAGTTCAAATTATCAGAAATACAGTACTCAAATGTACATTGCTTTCCTTATTACACATTTGCAATAGCCATAATACAATTATTACAATATACTTTTACATAATGTTATTAATGTTTTTCTCACAACCAGAAAAATGTATAATCACACATTCGTCTAACGTTCATTATGTCTGTTCTTCAATTGTAACTAACTTCAATATGTTTTCAAATTCAAATTACAGGATGTACAAATACATGTGGGCAACATTTATTTCAGAACCGACTTTTACCCAAAATAGAAAACATTTTATGTCAAAAATCACTCATCTTCGAAAAAATATCAGTTTTAGGAGTCTTTTTTATATACTTGATTTGTTCATTTAATGCACATCTTGCCAAAGATGAATTGTAGGAGAACCTGATTTGATCGAAAACTGGTTTTAACTGCCATGACCAAGAGGTCAAGAGGTGACAGATATGGTTGGTTTTACTTGACATGGGGCATATTGTGTTGTGAAAAACATTAACGCTAAGTATTTCTACATTCCGAATAGAGATAAGAAATACTTTCATGCAGACACAAACGTTAAATTTGATAGACATCTAACCAGCATGGTAGTTCCTATACTCCAATAAACTATTGCATACTGGGGCAGAAAATAAGGGTATAATACTAATTGATTTTAACAAATAAATATGAATATTATTCTTTTAAATACACTTTCCTTTATAATTTCTTACAACATAGTCCACTCTTCAAGTAATAATCACTCTAATTTTGGTTGACTGTTTAATGCAACAGTGTTCCAACTTTGGTTAGATCTGTTATGCCGTTAGTTAAGTTTAAATCTGCAAATATGACGGCTTCTGAAAAACGATCTAATTCACAAAGGTTTAAATTATTTTTTCAAGTCCTAGCGTTAACTTTATATTTTACTACATGTATCAAATGACAAAAAATATACAATTTATTTCAAAGATATTTATCTTGCAGGTATGGAACAGTTTTTAAGCATCCTGTAAAGTTTTGAAAAAAAACACACTCTTAGACCTGTGTTGCATTCTCCCCTTGAAATGTTATAAAATTTCTTACCTGTCTTCAATTTTTGAACAAGTCTTACGTCAACGGATAACTCCCTATACCCAAAAATCGTTTTGCATTATGTACATTGTTGCCTGTTTGAGTGAACGGCTATTTAAAAACATGATTTGTTACACTTTATGACCATTATTGTCGGTCGACAATCACAGTACAGGTAAGAGCTTAAAATTAATTTCAAGATATACATCAAGCAGGGAATGATGTATCAAAAGCAACAACACCTTTTGGTATAGGGGGCTACACGTCTTGCTGCAAGCCTTGTTAACAAATTGATGATAGGTATGGCATTTTATCATATTTAATATCCTGTGTCTATTTGTAACCATGAGCACCACCACTTCTTCTGTTTTATTTTTTTAGAATTTGAAAAGACGTTTTCAAAAATATACAGTTTTACATACTTTCTGCATACAATAAAAAAGATAAAAACGTTTTACAATGTTGTTGAATGAAAAACTAACTTTTGTCAGGCGCTTCCTTCAAATCTATTTTTGTCTGTTTATCAATAGTATAAAAATGCATATTTTAAAATCAAAATTGCTAATATATAGACTTTAAATTGACTTTAAAAATGCATTTACGTTCATTTTGTATGAAACAGAGAGACAAGATACAGCCAGTCTATGGCCACCAGGTCCATTTGCAACACGTATGTCGGGTATTGCGTGCCCGGAATGGGAGTCTAGGGGATGGAGAAAGGGTATTTTGATTATTGAAGCAGCCATAGTTGAAAGGCAGTCGAGGCTTACTTTTTGTGCCAAAATTAGACATAGTCCTGTACTTGACAAAGAGAAATGGATTCCAGGAGTGTACAGTATTTATAGGATGGAGAAAATCTGTCCAGAAGGTTAGTTATTTGAAATCTGTGTACATTCTACACACAAAAATAAGTTATATGTCAACATGACTGCTTGATAAAAAAAATACATTCCTTGCTTTGATAGACATTTCGCCAGAGCAGTTAATGTATTCAATATATCTTGATAATGTTTTGAATAATATATGCCAAAAGACACTTTTAATTTGAAATTGTATTTCTGGCGATAATAACTAGCGTGTTACTGCTGGCAACACATTTTTATGTACTTACCCTGACACTCCAAAATATCTGTTTATAATCAATTGCAACAGAGCAATGACTGTGCACTGCTGCGATTGATCATCGTTAATTTATGCTCAATGGCTTCGGCATAGCCATATACATCTTCGAAACATAAGAAGGGGCTGAGGTGTTCAGAAATATTTATCATATTATTACAAGCATAGAATAACAAGACTGAAAAAAAATATCAACCCTTTCACCCAATTTCCATTATGGACATATTCATCGATTTCTTTACACTATACTAATTGGTTATACATTATTCACTTAATGCACATACTGGATTGATTTATATATGTGTTTTCCTGAATTTCATGAATATCCATATCATTTCTCAAGTATTGTAAATATACGTAAAGTTCTGTCATGACTTTAAAAAGCCAACAACATTTTGAGTCCATCAAGTCAAATGAATGCATTTTGTAAGGAAAATATCTACGAAAAACTGACAATGATATTAAAGGTATCTCATTTTCACAATTGTGCTCCGAAGAAGCAAAGGAATAAAATATATGAATTTCAAATCAGACTCACAATAGTTCACTTAATTCACAATCGTAAAATATGTACATGTAACGTTCTATCAATTATATTTCTGCATATACTGTGTATACTTATAAAGAGCCTATAGTCAAGCATGACTTTGCACACAATTTGATTACAATGTTGCATTAAACATTCACTAAGCAAATCCTTTTTGATGAAATAATCCTGTGAGGGGATTGTTTTTAAACTGAAAGAAGTTAAAGAATTAAAATAAACGCACTGTTTTATCGACCTAATTGGGTATATAAAGTTTCGACAAATTAGGTATCCTATGTCAACTTTTGTTTTTATGTAATGAAACAACATGAAAATATATTCGTAAATGCTTACAGAAGTCCATGTTTAATATGTACGTGTTAAGAGGTACTTTGTAACGGCGTTATTGGTTCAGTGTTTTGTCCGACTGTATTATTTTGGTACAAAAGTTCGTTTTTCCTATTCATATAGTATCATAAATATCTTGACAAATGGACTACAAATGAACAAAGCAGTTAATCTACTAGTCACATAAAAATAAACATACACTGGAATTGGTATATTGTCCAATATTTGTTCACTTTATGTAGGATTCATCGAACAAAATCGGACTTGGACCAGCCCAATGCTTGTGGGGACTGTGTCCATGTATGGATATGTGCCAGAATTTGAAGTTTACAATAGTTCAGGTAAGCCAGTCTCTGTTAAGTGTGCTGTTTTCAACAACTGAGTAAACTTTTAAATATTTTGCAATATATATATCAGACATTTTCCTCATCTTCTCTTTTGAACCTTTACACACACCAAGGGATTAATATTTGACTTGTTGTAATATTGTTATATTTTTCAATGTTCTTCAGTTTTAAAACTGACACCATTTAAATACATAAAATAGTGACGTTCAATATTTCTTCTCACTATGTATGTGTTACGTGGCATTCCCTGTTTGATATTATTTTTGTTTTTTTGTTATATAAGAGTGTAGGCTCAGTATTAGTTATCAATTAATAGCAATAAATTTCAACAACATATGTAAAATACTATTATGTACAAAATCAGACTGCAAACTAAGTTCAGTGTACGTGTATAGATCCAATTCGATAACGCTACAATTATCGAAAAATCCCATTTCAACGTTTTAGGTACGAAATAGTATTGCGATTAATACGTTCATTGATATATTTGTTAAAAACGGCCAATATTCGAAAACAGGTGTCTGAATTCGAATTAATTATGCATTGTCGCCGGAAGACAACGTATAGCCTGAATGCATATTTTAAAGTTTCGTTATGTTCTTTATATTTCCCTGTTTTGCACGGGAGGGAGGGAGGGGACGGTTACATGACCATTCTACTTGTTATTTTTCATTATAACTTAACTAACCTTCATTACAGTTTTTACAATTTCTGCACATTTACAGGCTTTAGCACAATTTTTTCTGCCATAATCTTGATCTACATGGCTTTTCATTTTCAAACTTCTGTTTTCTACCTTCAAGTATATAGATAGAATTATGAGTTCATTTTACATTTGCTTCTAATAAAAATCCGAACATTTTGTGAATACTAGTAGCCAATAGACTAACATGGATGCAAAATCTGAAAAATAAAAATAAAAAAACTTCCGCAGCCAGGACTCGAACTCCTGATGCCTAGTTTCGACGGCCGCCAAATTATCCACTACACGTCTTTGGTGATATGTCAAGACTCTACTTGCGTACATGTACCTTTTCAAACAAAGTATGAAGGGATAATTTTACACCTGACTACCCTTTATCACTTGTTTATGTAAACATGATAATAGTAGAAATATCGAATTTTACTATGTGCTTAGTCACTGCTGCCAAACGTTTAAAAGACTGATTATACATTATACTACATTGTATAAATGCCTTGTTGAAGATCAATCTTTAGTCGAGTATCTCAATCTCCAAGAACTTAAACTGTGGCATTTTATTTTATGTTTAACACCAAACACATAGTTTTACATAAATACTTTAATGATTTTTTTGCTTTAAAAAAGTGAGGAAATATTTCAAAGTAGACAAATGCAATTGGAATTGAGAAAATGTTGTTTTGTTACCGTATGCAAATGATAGCATCCCTTTTACGTATGTTCAGATGGATAAATATTATTTCAGGAAGCACCATTATTCTGTTTTATATGTGTGAGCGAGTTTCAAATTCAAGTACAGACAATTCAAATTTCGGAATGTTAGACACAGAATTCCTTTTAGGAAAGGTAATAGTAAAATGTGTTATTCTTTGTTCAGTAAACGTGAATAAATATGGGCGTAATATAATCTAATGCCGTCAGACGGATATCTAGAAAAAGAAATAGTTTATTGTAAACATTTCTTCAAAATAACAAATTAACAGTAACAATGTCAAATAACTTCAAAGTACGGTTGAACAGCGATACCCCCAAATCAAAGAGCATAGAAAACGAAATGGGGCAGTGCATAGCACTACGTTTTAACGCTAATAAGAACAGGAGGATTCCTTTATTGCTCATTGAGTACCATTGCCCTTAGCGCCACGCCAATCACACCTCACAAACATCAATCTATGATCTCACACTTTTTCTGGAACTTGGAGCCACTTGAAGCAATTTCAGACGACGCACGGACCGATCATGGATTTAAAAGCTCTACCCGGCTAAAAAGGCGACGTCGTTGAAATATTGTTCGGTCACCTTGCACTACGTATTGACGTTTTGCAACTTTATAGAACTGCATAGAATTTTACTCTAAATTAATTTCCTTCGGTTTCTTTACATACATTTGCATAATGCCTAGAATAAGAAGCCGGGTGATTTTTGAAAACTGAATCAGCAATCATTAAAAACGAGTCAACTTATTTTACCAGCTAAAACAAGTAAATAGATTTACAGAGCTGTTGAGATTGACTCGACTCTTGAAAACATTGTTTTCCGTTCACATTAGTTCAGTGTCAGCGAATAAAATAAGTAGAGGCATAGAATTAAAGAGCTGTTGAAATTTACCGGACTCTATAAATAATAATTATTATGTTTCATATATATATACATAAAACTAAGAAAATAAAATTAATGTATGATAAAGGTCTCCCCAACATACTTATCAAATGCGATTTATAGTTAACTAATCCAAAGAGAAGCTTCTCGGTGTTTTAATAGTAAAGCAAGCGTTATCTTTTTATTAGCAAATAATCTACACAAGTTGAATTTACCACAAGTAGAGAAACAAACTAGCCATGAAAAATCAGACCAGGTGTTAAATGTATTATTTTAGAAGAACCAATATTTCTGTTTTAGAAAGTGAGATAAATGAAATACAATTCATCATTGAAGGGAATGAATGTCATTTACGTTTAGACCGAGTTTTACTTATATTTCACTTTCGAATGATTCGACATGTTTTCACAAATAGTTTGTTTTTGGTTGTTGACTTTTTCACAAATTCGCCCTTACCTTTTTATAATTGCTTATAATCATTTGATATTGCCCTAACCTAAGAACATATCCAGTGTACATAGGATATACAAGATTTACGCAGGTTATATAGATATTGATTCGATCAATATTTCATGCTAATTGGAAACAAATCAAACCCTCTTAAGGTTTCAAAATGCTCTTCCTTCCATTGTTAAAACTTGTGACCTAGTGTTTTGCTTCTAAAACATCTCAAGTACAAAGCGACCTTGATGTTATCATGACAAATACTCTGACCAACCTTCATAATGATTGGGAACAAAATGGTGTCGTTGTTATGTCAAAATGCCGTTACTCGATTTTTGGCAGAATGGACATTCTGATATCATATGATCTAGTGTAGATCCACCTTTCGTTGCTCTATAAGCTATTGATTTTACAGATCTAGGCCTAACATAAAATGCTGTGTTTGGAAATTTCCTGTCGTTTCACAAAATTTGTAAATACTTTCTTTTAAAAGGAAAACTCGATTTGTTCCACCTGACTTTGCAATGACGATTTGGCTTGTAAGCGCATATACACGGTTTTCTTTTATTTGACATTGGGATCTTATTTCTGACTAAAAGTGACATAGATTCACTTTTCATCTAAACAAACATTCTGACCGATTTTCATAATAATACAAATGTGGTACACAGAGTTTAGCCTCTCTACAATGTTTGTAAGATTCGTTTATTTATTACATATTGGCTTAAGTTTTTATCCAACGCGGTCAAAACGAGTTTATCATTTTTATAATGTTTGCGATCAAACTGTAGTCTCTAAAATGTTCATTTTTTCTATGATTTGACCTGATTACCTAGTTTATTCCAATTAAATCTCGAATAAGACTATAGGATAACAACATTTCTAACCAGCATTAAAAATGTTTAGATACAAAATTAAATGTTGCATCCAGAGAATGTTCACTGTGTTTTTCTTTAATTGATTGTGGTGTCCAAGGTTTTGACACCAGCAGCTTACTCAGTTGCTAAAGCCACCCACATTGTATCAAGATAAAATTTCTGGTTTTATCATTTGTAACTAAAACTTAAATGCAATCACAGGAGCATCTGTAATTTTCTTTGTCTATATTTTAACCTCTTAAACCAGTTTTGGTCTCTACCTGAAGATTATTAAGGCAACTATTCATATCAATTTTAATATTGATTATTCATGAAACGTGGCTTAGAGATATTTCACAAAGTGTATGTTGTCAAACGACTGACATCAGGTAAGCTAAAAGTATTAAAACATACAATATTTGACTGAGTCACACGAAACATTTTACATTAGAAAATTGAAAGTCAGTAAAAAGTAGTGATCACGTTTTGTAATACAGTACAAAATTGGGACATAATTTGTCAAATTGGATTGGTTTCTATGCGATAAGGGCAATATAATCTTAAAAGTCAAGAACAATTGATTACTATTCATAGATGTTTGAATAAAGTGTAGTCAGTTGGATCTCCATGCCCTGGAACTTTTCATTCAAAGCACACACTTGAAATTATGTGAGCGATAATTCACAATAAAATTGAGTAATAACCTCACGGGATTAACTATCTACCAAATACTAGTATAGGCAGTAAGCTATTTAATTCACGATGAAACTCTTTTTTTTGGTAACTGTCGCACTAAATAACATTATATTCAACATACAAAGTAATCAAAACGTTAAATTAGGTTTCTTTATATTTATTCCATATCGGCAATTTATGAACCTGTATCAAATTTTAGAACAATTAAACTTTTATTGTTATTTTTTTAATCACTAACTGCCTATATGTCACACAGATTTTAAACATTTGTAAATACTTTCTGCCTTTTGGTATTAAACATCAAGGTACATCCTATAGTTTTAACTGCACATCTCCAAATGCATGCTTTTACGCTAAATAATACATAGAATGCACCATAAATGAATAAATACTTATTAGTATATATACAAAATTTGAACACATTTACTTGTTAAACAATGCAGTTTATACAAAATCATAGTATTTAGGTAACACTCTTATTTGAACTTTTAGATAAACTATGTGCGCAAATTATTCATATATTATGTTAAAGATAGTTAGTAGTTTCAATAATGTAAATAGGTATCTTATAACTGGCTGTCATTAAAAAAGGTCAGCTTGCAAGATATCGTTTTTTTTTTCTGTTTTGCTCTTTAGATCTTGTTTGCACGTCATTCAAAACGCAAAATAAAAAAAATCTGTACATAGAATATCTTTACGATTCTGCAGTTTTCAATTAAAACCCTTACAATGAATCTGAAGAGTTATACGGTAAGGTACTTTAATTCTGAAGTTTGTTCAGATATTACAGTACAAAACAAGAATCACAAATTTATCTGGTTAATATAATTTTTCATTACCTAGTGTCTATTTTCAAACTTCATGGTCTCATTTGAATGATGGTACCCAAATAAACATTGTAACCTCTCGTTTTAGTTGTTTATACCTGACGCATACTTATTATGGTAGATTTCAGGAAAGTTTAAAGAAAAGTTGTCAGTTGCAAAAAGAATACTGTCAGATATGACTTTCAAGTTGAAAATACTCCAGTATAATCTTTTGCATTTAAGTATTTTAGCCCATAACCCAAAGCTCCTTAAAGGTCCATTACTAACGCCAAATCGAATTTTCTTTTCAATCTGGAATTGTAACAGGGAAATACAGTTTGAAACTGGCTTCTTAAACTTTACAATAGCCGTGGAGTATTTCCCTGTTTGAAATACTGCTGCAGAAAAACGAGTGAATGTTTGTGTATTTCCTTAGATTGACCTGGGTGGTCTTTTTATCCTACTTTCGCTGTATTGAATGTTGTTAACAGTCAGACATACACTTTGCACATCATTGGAAGTAAAGTTCTTCAATTATAATTCAAAATAGGCATGCTTATTTATGTACAACCTATTTACAGCCTCTCTATGGAAGATTTCTGGAAAATTACAAAGATATTTGAAAATGGGAAAACCTACTTTCGTTTTTGAAAAGGCAAAATTCATTTATTAATTCTTTTGTTAAATTCAAATTTTCAACACAATAAGGTCACATTCAATGCACTGTATGTCATATTTTTCCTTTTGAGAAGACACCTGTTACGTTCCCAGATTTAAAAGAATATTCAGTTTGGTGTTAGTAGTGGACCTTTAACTATCTACAGCTCTAATGCGTAATTGCCTAGATAAGTTATCTACAAATCTGCTTAGCGTCTATGTACCAATATGGATATACGAGGGCTGCTCGAAAAGTATCCGGAAAAGTTTCATAACTTATTTATTAATATGGTTATAAGAATGAAATATTTATACATGATACTTCGATATATTTTCTACATAATCCGAAAGAAAAAATAATGCAAATTGTACGGATGCAAAATTCACAGTCACTATGGCATCCTTGGGTAACGTTGAGCGGGGCAACGTCGGCAAATCGTGAAATATTTCGCATGTTTACGTGTTTTTAAGAGCACATTGAAACGCATTTCCAACGTCAAAAACTTCCCAAAATTTACGTGCCGCTTTCGCGCACTTTAGTCAAGGCCTACGTGACGTCTTGAGCTGAAATCTGACGTCATTTCCATAAACAACGGAAGTAGAGAACATTTGTTTTGCGGAAGCCTTAAAATGGCACTAGAACAGCGCTATTCCATAAAGTTTTGTGTATTAATGGGAAAAACGTAATCAGAGACTCTCTTCATGATCATGAACACTTACGGCAAAGGTTCAATGAAGAAAACCAGCATATATGAGTGGTTCAACGTCTTCAAGAATGATCCTTCGCACGATGTTGCCGACCGCTCAAGATCTGGACGCGGCAAAAGGTTTGATGACGTTGATGACTTGCCCGTCGTTGTCCATGACACAGTCTGTAAAATTCCACAGGAGCATTTCAGGTCATCCTTTAACAAATGGATCCGTAGGTGGGAGAAGTGTGTATCGCGCAAAGGAGAATATTTCGAAAAAATGTAATTTTTAGATGTGCGAGACAGACTTTGCAGATGTCATATTCCCTTCACGAGTAAGTTGCCCCGCTCAACATAACCCGACGTTGCCATAGTGACTGTGGACTTTGCGTCAGAACAATTTGCATTATTTTTTCTTTCGGATTATGTAGAAAATATATCCAGTATCACGTATAAAAATTTCATTCAAATAACCATATTAATAAACAAGTTATGAAACTTTTCCGGATACTTTTCGAACACCCCTCGTTTATGTACTGGTCATTTTTCTCGTGCAGTGCACAAAGTGCACATACCACGGTGGGGAATCACATGATCAAAATAATCTCCAAAAAAAAGTAAATACTTAAAAAATGTTAGAAAATAATGAAAACCGTTTAGCTGTAAATATAAAAAGTAGCCTATCTTATGACAACATTGACGAATTCTAGAACTACTCAGGTCTCAATAACAATCACCTTCCGATTGTGCTGAACACTTAAAAAATAATGAGTTCAGTGTTCTGGAGTGTTCAACATAATCAAAAGGAGACTATGATTGAGACCTGTGTAGCTCTAGGATATGTTAATGTTGCCATATGAAAGGCTACAGTTCATATTCAAAGCTAAACAGCTTTCATTATTTTTTAACATTTTTCATATATTTACGTTTGTTTAGAGTTTTTTTATCACGTGATTCCCCACCGTGACATACAAAATTGTATTAAAAGTGGATGAGAGAGTTTACTACACTTCATTTAATAATTTATGAATGTGTGATATACATTTTGTAACAGCACTCAATGTCTAAAGGGATGAATTAGTTATCATCGTTATTCCGATAATTCATCATAAATTTGCCTTCATTGATTCCTTAATACGTAGTAATTCAAGAGTCGGACGAATTTCTGTCGGGCTCTGTTTGCGAATGAACAGTCCTTAGAGTCGGACAAATGTGGTAAGAATTTTATGGACATTTTGTTGAAATGCTGTTAAAGAAACAAAGTATGAAATTTTTGGTGAGTATTTCAAAGTTTGCAAACTTCTTGTCTAAATGGGTGAATTAATTATTATCGTTATTACGATATTTCAAACTTCTTAGTATTGAAAATATAAAACTAGCTATTACCATCAATGAAGTTTTGATTGACGCTTATTGTTTATATGTTTGATGATATGTAGAAAGTCAACAATGATTGTTAACGAAGATGTTGGTGGATATCGGTTATATAACGTCAATTCAAACACTATTTGAAATTCCTCCTATATACAGAAAGAAGGATTTGAGCGTGATAAAACTATTAAGTTTATCACGCTAGGCGTCCGGAACTATTTTTGACTGCTGAAATTTCCTCCCGTGTAATTTTCACACAACATCTACGAGTGTGCATGCGCTAATACGCTTAGATTGGTATTGTTGTGAATGAATTCACGTGATGTTAAACAAATCGTAGTAAACCTTTCTACACTTTCGGTATCGCTAGCAATATCAGAAACAACTAAAATAAGACGAATAGCGTTTTATTTGAGGAGTAAAAAAGAACAGACAAAATTTCACGAAATGCAAGGAATGCACGGAAAACTTCAAGTTTCAAGACAGCGACTTCATGGAAGCGCAGCAAATAGTACCCTATCGAATATGTTTTTGTTTAGATTAGCGTGTTAGAATGGAAATAGATTTTATTTTTGAGTGATATACCGGTTATTATAACACTGTGTGTCGTGTAGATGCTTCATAATTAATCACTTAGGCCTTCGGCTAGATTACTACGCATTTACACTCCCCACAGTGATATACTAACCGATATATCACTCAAAAGTGAAATCTATTTCCTAAATATATAATTATGTCATGACAGTAGATTTGAAATACCTTAATTTTTTATTCGATAAAATTTGCTTTAACGAGATAGGAGTTAGCTTTGAAAATTAGAACGAAGCGGAGTTTGGTTAAATATCCGTTATAGTTTGAATTATTCTTTCAGCTTTTTGTTTGCATTTTAACTATTTAAAATAGATGTAAAATCGAGCCAAATTGAGACTTACATAGCGATATCTCCTCTCTTCATTTAATATTTCTTATAGAATTTAATAAAATGTACTGCGACTAAGGTTTCGTTCATTTTACATAGTACCGTATTGATGCTTATATAGCTGACCTTATTAACTACTTGTAACCATCAAATATTGTCATGTAAGTTGTGTAGTTCGTCTAACATCCCCCTAACTTATATTTGTTGTTGAGAGAAATACACAAAACAGATTTACATCTTTTTTAAATTAGAAACTAAAAAATAAGTCTGCAATGCATTACAGAATAGTTTTATGTTTGCGGATATAAATGATCAGATTAAATCAATTATTTTAGGGGCAATTAAGTGACTGTCCAAGGTTTGAAAAAACATCAGTGCGTCAAATATCTCTGGATGACGGTTCAGCAGATAACTACTGTTCTTTCTCCCCGCATCAGGAGCATAACAGATGTATGTATATTCAGTCACATCATTATATAATCCAATTTAAGACATGAAGGAAACCTTAGAAAGGCCTTCAATTTAACTGTGATAGTCAATCATACATTAAATATATTTGTTTACTAAATTTCAAATGGAGAAACCTGCACTTGATGTCATCTAGCTGTAGTTACAGGGCTAAATACTTAAATAGTATTAGTCTGTAGTTGCAAAAAAATTATTGCGGACCGCAGAATCGGCCCGCTATATTTAATACGGGCTTAGAGAATGCTACATGTATGTGAGGTAGTGGTTATTTTTAACAGATGATATGAAATGTCTAAAAATCGCCCAAGAAGGTACGATGAAGAATGGGTAAACATCATCGTTTAATGTGTAGCTTTAAAAATGTCAGAATGGTGTAATTTTTTATCTATGTAAACGTCAAATTATTTAATACAAATATCAATTTTATGTAAACGTTTAGAAAGTAGTGAACGGTTTTTATTGCTGGGCCACCGATATTGGTCAAATGTGCCGTTATCTTTCGGTATCGGGTTTAGCCATGACTCGATTTATTTTTAATTCAAAATTTACAAACACATTACAGTTTGTTTTTGAATAGCAGTATCTCTGTACAGTCACTTAACAACAAACAATATATATACTCGATTGCTGAGTGTACGGGAGACAATTTCCTAGATTTTTGTGAGAAAATATAAATGTTCTTTTAATATATATAATTTGTAATGTCTTAAACAGTTTTGCTCATATTACAAACAACTAGTAAACTGTCTCTCGAAAGGCAAAAATAAAATTAAAATGAATAGGGATTTGGCTATGACTTATTTAAAACACTGTTGTAAGGCACGCTGTGATACTTTATACAGCCAATCTCCAGTCAGGTAGATAGCAATGAACTGAGGACTGAAGCAAACGTCCGATTAATAATCAAATTAGTACACTACAATAGTCACTCTCAAATACATGGAAATTCACTTGCTCTCAAATGAAATTGTAAATAGAAATTGCTATAACGCTGTCGTAGTTCTCGGCGTATGAACAGAAATATTCAGGGTTCATAAAATATAATTCTTATATTAAGTGTAGTACTTGTGTCTGTATATAGAGGCCTTTAGAAAACTTTTTAATGGTTATTTTAATGACTAAATGTCGACCTAGTATGATGCTGAAATAGCTCTCTGATGTGTTTCCAGTATAATAAGGTAATGCAACATTATGAAAACGTATAATGATACGTGTCTTTTTTATTTTAAATTTGGAAACTAAACATGAGAAACAACAGCTTGTTTCCTATTTGCCAATTGTTCAGATCTCACGAGTATTACATTTGAGTCTGAGATGCTTATTACGAGTTAGCTTACACCTCGCTTACTTAAACTTTGTCTTTAATTCTTTATTTTTGCTGACAATGATATCCTTTGTAATGATACAGTATTTGATATACGTCAATCACTTGTAATACTTAGTCTTCGACCCTATCAAATATAGGGAAAGTTATTGTCTTTTGTTACCAGCTGATAGCAGAACAGGATAATACCGGCTAAGCAAATCCGAGGCTTGGCCAATATTCATCCACTTCCGATATCAACTGGTATCAGAAGACAGTAGACTTGCATTCTATTTATTATGCAACTGCTTTCAGGCATTTGCAGTTTTAAAGTAAAACAAAACATAGGTTTTGAACCAAAGCGAACCAATATCGAAAATGTATATGTAACTGTCCGGCACAAGAATGAGGGGCTAACGTAGATTTATTTGATATCACTAGTAACAGTTCATGTTATTTATGATTATTCTCTATTTCTCGATAATTCATCCCCATGTCAAGGGAAGTTTAGGTTTTCAATGTTGACATTTGCCCCATAAACACACCAGGACCCTTGCAGTGACTGGTTGGGGAAATATGTCCAATGTGAACTCTGTGAATGGGGCAGTTTTGATGCATGCATATTATTTAAAGCATGCGGCAAGAGTGACCCTCGATAAGAGTTACATGTATGAATATTCATCTGCATCATCTGTCTAAGAGGGAAAATGACTACCCGTTTTCATGAGACAAATATCATATTGGTACACTAATAATCAATCCCCTTTGTAAATAACTGATATTTTACATAAATGTAACAACGAATTATGAACTAAGATATTCTTAGTGCAATCTTTTGTAAAGGTACGAATTCGCAAAGGTAGATTTCCTTGCGTTATTACTCTACCATTTTAAATACTTGATGTTTGTAAATGAACGTAATTGCGTTTTGAATTGAAGACATGCCTTCTTTGTAGCAACCTTTTAACAGGGTTTACCCATTATGATACATGTATATAGAAAATGACATTAGTGTTATTGAACGTATTTATTTTAATAACATGTTGTTATCATTTTTATTATTATTATTATTACTATTACTATGACGTATTATTTATCATTATTATTGCTATTATTATTATTATTATTATTAAAACTACTACTATAATTATTATATCATTGTCACAAAAGAAGTTGCAAATGTAAGCATTAACATTTATTTTAGTTGACTAAGTTCACGGTAAATTTGGACCAAAAACGATTAGAGAAGACTTGGTAGAATTACTTCCAACGATATCTTCATAAAACCGTTTATTATTCATTCTGTTTTTTAATCTTTTTTATATCTAACTGAAAGGACAGGGCAGATATCTACATATGTTTAAGAAACACTGTTTTTAGATCTCTACATACATGTACAATCATTGCTTGCAATGCATTTAGGGACTTACTTGTAATGTCAATTTGAATAAAGCATTTAGTGTAATCAATATATTTGATGCATCTACAGTTTGGCAAATATTGGAGATAAAAAAACAACAAAAACAGTATGAAAGTAGGAAGAAACATGAAACAAATAACGAAGTTGTTTTGGTATTTTCTCGCTTTGAAGTAAATTATACATGAGTATCTGTGTTTCACCATGATTTGTTTTGAGTTAACTGACTGGTTTCAAATATCTAATAAAATCCTGTATGTTTAAACCCTTGTTTATTTCGTTTAAGCGATGGTAAATATGAATATTCCGTCTAAAAAAGTACGGACTAACACTGTCCTGTGATTTCAGACTTCTATATACCAAATATAGCAGACATTTCCTCGTTTCACCAGACAGAAATGAAATTAAAACATAAAGAGGTGAACGATTAATATCAGACTAAGAGCGTAAACACAAATTTTCATTGCATTTGAAAGAAACAACATGTTACACAGATTCAATTTAGTTAGAACTTAATATTTAAGATAGTTTTTTTTCAGCTGTAACGAGAGACCCGAACGCCTTAGGTAAGTCAAGACATGTATTTAACTAATAAGTTAAAACAAAGGCGCTGTAACCCATGTAGTAAAATGACTATTTTTGTGTCTAAAGTGTTTTCACGCTACATGTATTTATTTGTAGTTTATGCAGCTGAATGGTTGATATTTTAACGGCACCAAAATCATTTTTTTATCACTTTTCACTATTACTCTGTCAAATTGGTCTGATCCTCAGAAGCACTCCTTTAATAATCGATACCCGCAAAACGTCTATATGTCCAATTTTGTAATGAATAACTTTGTGACTTATATGTTGGTTTCATAGGCTGTAGTTTTAGTCTAACGAACTACTGGAAGTTTGCCAACCGCCTTGTCTTTACTTTTCTTTCTGTTGCTGTTACTTTGCTTACAATGATGCTGTTGCACAATATGAGAGAAACCAGTTGTTTTTCTAGTTTCTTAGGTTTAATACCCCTGCCTGATTAAACATATATTTTCAGAATTGACATCGGACTTCCTCATGTCGAAAGGGTCCTTTGCAATGTCGGGTATGTAGAATGTAAGAATTTAATAAGTTTTGTTTTGTTAAACTTTGTACATGTTTGCACTGATCTGTTGTAACAAAGGAACAGTACGTACACTACTCCTTTCCTGCGTATGATGTGTTTTATTTAATAACTTACTTCAAAGAAAACAATTAAAATAAGTTTATTTTGGTTAACTAATAATTTTACTATCATTTCACTGTTTACAGGCATGGTGATGGGCTTCCTCATATCCGAAGGAATGGTTTTGGGATCAGGTACGTTTAATTTGAATTAGAATTAACCTGTTTTAAATTAGCATTCACATACGGATTGTTCTATAACAACGACCACAATGCAAATGCTTATGTTATATTCTGACATAAAATCTATAAATTTACTTCTACAAATATATATCTGCACTAACTTTTGGACTAAATTTTTGAGTGTCTGTCGTATCAATAGAAAATTTTAACAATTTTTGTCTAACTTTTGTCATATCTAACTTTGCCAAACATATAGACTACTTGAAAACATATGATTGTTCAATTGAAATGTATAACTATCAAATCATTTTTTGTTTCATATTTCTTTATCAACGGTATGTTGTTGTTGTTGTTGTTGTTGTATTTTAATTCTTCCTTTACATTGTTGAAGGCCATATAAAAATAAGATGTACATGTATTTTGATTTACAAGTAAATCCTTGCTTGTCTTATATATTATGTAACCTTCATGAAATAATAAATACTTTCAATATTCCTCAGGGAATAATAATTATAACTGTTTTTCTATTTACAACAACTCTTTTCAAATTTCTTGAAAAAGGCAATATTGCCGAAAATTTGAATTAAAGAGTACATGAAATAAAGATTTTATTATTATTATTATTATGAATATTATGAATATTATGAATATTATTATTATTATTATTATTATCATTATTATTATTATTATTATTATTATTATTATTATTATTATTATTATAGACAGGAAATGTCTATAGCACTGTAAAGACTTAAGTCGGTTTTGCAATCAATTCAGCAGTTAAAACCCCTTTTTGCATAAGGCAGTAACAGAATACCCAAGAGATCTGTCTACTGTAGGGATGGTGTAAGATTTTATTTTGGTTTGGTATCGTTGCGCTTTTATGCTAGGCCACAAAAGAAAAAAAAATACGAAGGCAATTGTTTACATCACAACAAAATATTTAAATTACTATTCACGAACCTAGACAGACGTAAATAACTAAATCACACATCTAAAGTACACTAGTAACCAGTTTGTTTTAAAGAATACATTTCTGTTGAATGGAATGACTGTGTCGTTGTCGGTCTGGCGAGTGTACAATAGAAAAACGGGTTTCGGACAATGACGTAAGTTTGGTTAGTGCTGCTATCAAAGATACCAACCTTTAGATTGCATTTTGGGCCCCTGGGGCTAAGGTCAAGGTCACTGCGGTTAAAAATAGAAAACAGTTTCCGGAAAATGATTTCTGTTTGGATAGTGCTAAGGTTATGCTCTCAATAAAGCAGCTTCTAAGATATATAGTGAACTGTGTGACATACATAGGTCATCTATGATATCTAAAAGAACAATTTTAGGTGGTCGAAAAATTCAAAGATGATAAAATTGATGTTAAAAATTGATACCGTCATTTGTAAAATAAAAACCAAAGCAAACATCGCTACCGTTGAAGATATTATCAACCTAGATGGCAGGTTTACAGTTAAGAAAATTGCTTATAGGGTTAGTATTTCAGCAGGGTCTTGTCATAAAAGTTTGAGAAAAAGTTGAAATTTACAAATGCTTGCGCGCGCTGAGTGCCCCATCTTATCGAAGAAATATTTGAAGAACTGTTTGCAATAGTCTTCAATGCTGATGGAACTGTTATTTTAATTCCGGTACCAAATGGTCGTACAGTTTCTGTAAAGTTTTATAAATATCATGTGCTCTATTAAAAGGGAAAATTATTTTTCAGATACGTAGGCCTACCAGTGGACGGAGGGCATATGCCTGATACTAGACAATGCTTCTTCCCTTAAGTGTGCCCTTGTTCAGGATGAACGTTGTTCAGTTTCTCCGCCCTCCACACTCGCAAGACCTGCGAAATTTTTCTTTTCCATTGTTGAAAAAGATGCTTTCTGTGCGCCGTTTTTTCTTGCCAAGTGAATTTGATTTATTTAGTGTCTTAAGGGCTTTCCTAGAAAATACTACTTTGCTGCTTTCAACAAATGGGTTTTGAGAGTTGAAAAATGTGTTTATATTAGGGGAGAGTACTTTAGAGGACTTAATAAACTATTGAGCAACATTATACACATGTTGGAAGCCATTTGACAAAATTAAATGAATGACCCTATTATATAAAATGAAGAATTGTAAAATTCAATAACTTGCAGATTAAGCGTCCTATGATTAATAGTTGCAAAACATACTGTCCCATCATGCTCAACAATTCCTTTCAGTTTCTCTGGAACATTAATATTAACAGTTTCGAATTCATACATAAGAAGCATACAATGTGAATTTATATTTGGACTCAACATTGATGCGATATTTTCTAAGTATTTCTAAGTACCTGAAATTAAGTAATTATAAAAACACATAGTGACGTACAATGCGAAATAGTTTTCCTCGTAATATTCCATATATTTAATATTGCTCCTCATTCGTCGTCATTATCAGCAGCGCAATCAACTTCAAGTACAATGTAATTCGGACTTCCATTCACAATATTTTCCGAATGGAAAGAGGGTAAAATAACAGGTGTCGTACACACTGTACAGAAGAAAAGATACATGGAAACAATTATATACCATGAGTTTAACTGTCCTTTGATGTCGCATGAAGTACATGTGTACATTTACATATAGACTAGATTGACAAGGACATAATTCTTTCCATTGTCGTTTCAGAAATGATTGATGAAGAAAAACTCTTTGTCTGGTACCATCTTGATTTGCGTCGCACGTTAACTCTGCTCGAAATCGTCATAAAATTAACCAATCAAAATTACAAGGTCAGTATAGAAATGATTGTATATATCTCATTTGATTAAGCTACTATTGTCGGAAAATTCCATTTCAACGTTTTAGGTTAGTATTATTATAATTAATACGTATACAGATATATTGACTATCGAAAATAGTGTATGTTCAAAACGAGAGAGTGAGCATATTTATTTAAATATTTTTCATTTACATATTAACAGACATGGGCCGACAAAAGCAAGTTCATTTACTGTTTCTATGACGATGCAATGTGGAGCTTTCTGCAACTTAAAGCAACTGGATGTGGAGCCGAATTTTCTGTTTTAACGTCAACGTTGTTGGATTTGATTTTTATGTTGTAAGATTTGTTTATCATTGATGACTATAAACCATTTAACCTTAGTAGACATTTTCTTAATCATATTGATTCTTTTTAATTTTTGTCAGTTATTTGAACCGGAAATTAAACACTCGCAACATTTTTATGAATTCTGAAAATTTAATTCCAAAGATTAAAGAATTTGAGAGACATGACATTACAGCGGCGGATATCGAAACAGAATATTGCCACAGCCTTTCTTTGTGTTCCCTTTTTTCGTAATAATACTTTCTCAAAAATATATGGAAGTAGAGTGCCGCATTTCGTCCAGTTTATTTTTATTGTGTTTTAATTATGTTGCCGAATTTTTGTGCAGTTTTGTCGAATTATTATGTAGCAATCGTGGTGTTGTATTTCTATCTAGGAAAGGTGTTGTCCAAATTCGTTATATATCTACTCGATATTGTTCTCATGAAAGAGATAAAAAAATTAATATAAATCCTTAATTTGTTTTTAAAGGAAACAAAAAACAGCAATTTAGTATAATTGTACATTAGATCTATGAATAACGCACATTGTTACATGTGTGCATAAAACGCCAAACGTTCACATAGATTCGATAATGTATGTTATGTCTAAATTATGCTTTATACCTGCCTATTTATTGAACATATGAATACATTATGTACGTATGTAGGGTAAAAAGAAATCTAGAAATGGCAACAAATATTATATATATGTCCGTATATACTTCTCCGTATAAAAGGTTTGAGTCTTTTAAACGTGTCAGTCTTCTCGAAGCGAAGCTTGTAAATCACTATCAAAACTTATGTAGAGCCCTAAAACATGGGGTGGGCGTATAGTTAGCGCAAACTTTGTTTAAGTTGGAAACATGATCGCAACAGTGTTTTTAAAAGCATTGAATTTTGTTTACTTTGAGCTATTAAAATGACAGATATGACACAAACGAGATAGCGAGTAAAATTATCATATATATTATATTGTACAAGAATATTTGTAACATCGGGGATGAAACCATAGTTTGCAACAGTCAGAGCTTAAATATTTTCATAGCTGTTTAGTAGTCTGCATAAACAACCTAGAAAACAAAGTTTCTGATTGTCAATTGTGTAACCGATAAGCCTAGTAACTATATCCGAACATAACATGTACAATAAAAGCCTTGCCTCGATTTGTTACCCTGTATTGCATGTGCCTTTTTGTTGCCCTTTACCATGTTACCAGCTGGAAAAAGTCAGAGATAAATATCTTTTAGTTGGTTTATTGCATTACACCATAAGAAATGAATTCAAAAGTAAAACTATATAAAAGCAAATCGACGAAAAAGGCATTTATAGTACGAGCAATGTATATAAAGAGATTGTCAATAAGCTTAAATTGACCATTTTAAAACATGCGTAGACAATATTTTACTTCAATGAAACGAAACTTAATTGCTTTCTGATTTTAGTTTCATAATCCACTTGAAGATTTAAATAGTTCTGGTTTTGTGACCTGTTTCCATTGCTGAACTAATTCATTTCAATTAACAGCTAGCAATGTATGTCAGAACAATACACACTCATGGCATCAAATTTCTTTATATCTATGTAATACATTCTGTAGTGAAATGTCCATGCTTCTGCAGCTTGCTTGTATACAAATATGATTACATAAACACGTGCAAACTATCCCCATTCGTGTAAGCTATTATAACGTCATAAACAAGCATATTTTGTCGTAAACAACTCGTGACTAATAATACAACACTTATCATAAACTAAATTATTATTCAACTTTACAAAATTACACACTGTATTAGATCAATTGCACACATGATATGAAAGAGGTAGAGCTAATACAAAGCATAACTGAACCAATATGAGAAAAACACGGCCAATACGAGAAAACAGGGCCAATATGGAATTCAAGCATTCTGAATGGTTCAAAAGAGAGGGCCAATACGGAGAAGTCACTTCCGTTAGATTTTTAAACGACACCATTTTGTTTTTGCCATTACATTTTAGACTCCTGCTGATAGATCTATCTTATTTCTAGTTGAATACATTTTAAATTGTTATTGTTACAAGAACATTTATATTCTTGTTTTTCTCACTTACCAGACAGAAAAATCTCTATTTTAGCAGTGATGGATAATATTATCTCACATACAGTACTGTAGGGTTACCCCACACTCCGCGTGTTATTTTTGAAATAAACATAGGGTTATGGGTATTCATTTTCTTAGTTAGATCACCCATCTATAGCATTTTCGAAGTAAATTTCGAGAAAAAGTTGATTTTCATTTGTTCATCTCCATCCTTTTTTACACTTATTTCTTCTGACTTGTGTGAATGCGATTCAAACGGTGAGAAAATAAATCTACCATGTCCATTGAGTTGTTGATAAGGAAATCCCACACTCCGGTCAAAAAAAAATCAAAAAAATCGGCAGAGCCTCGGTTTTGGGACGTATCTCAACCCTCGGGTGGGATTTCCTTATCCACAAAATGTTAGATTTACTATTTTTAGCCTTCGGCCTTGGGCCAATACGACCACTCTCGGACAAATAACAATGCCAATATGAAATCACTTGATTAATAACATTATATTACGACATGTAAAATATTGATCTATATAAATTAAAACTAAAACAAACAATATAATATTATTCTCTTCGAACAAGCAATCTAGATGTAAACGACTCGTGTTACTACTAGTTACGTGCTCAGCTACATCGTTTCAAATTATTTTTCATGGAGCACAATAAAGAAGATACTGTTTCCACGTGTGTGTATGTGTCAAAGGAGAATAGCATACATGTAGTTTTACCTGTATTGATGCGGAGTTACTTTTCTTTCAAAATCAAACAGATAATCGCTTGTTGAAATTCATTTGTACGGAAGAGTTATATTTGCTAGTAGTGCGCGTGACAAGTTGGTTTAAAAATTATTAAAATATAAAGTTTGGTGCCAAATTGCGTTTTAACGAAGATATTTGAATATGAAAACACTCGTGATCGCAGTGGACTGCAGATAAATATCTCCTACGCACATTCTCGTGCAAGAATAGATCTCTGGCCTCAACATATATCGATGTTAGTGAAAACATTGACAAAATGGTCGACAACTTTCGGTTTCTATCCGTCAAAGCTCCGACTTGACCACATTCAACTTTCAATAACTTCAAAAGTTCGAAACATTGCGGGTCGAACTACAAACCGAGTGACGGATACATAAAACCCTTGACTAACGACTTATTCATATGATTTCATATCGTTGAAAGGCTTATCCCAGTAGGAATCCGTTTGACTCAATTAAATACTTACGAAATCCGCCATTATCTCAAGCGATAATTTTTCCAACTTAAACCAAGCTTGCGCTCACTATACGCCCACCCCCTGTAAAAGGAATGTACTTAATAGTGTAATGTACTAAAATAGTGATTTTATTCGGAAAAACGTTCCCTGAATTGATGTTTATGACGAACAAATCTTTAATATTTTATCTTATTGTTATTGGTGCAATTGTTTTAGGAGGACACATGCTCGTTTTATTACACTTGTCTTTGCGGAAACATTGGCTTTACCGACGATTGAATCGAGACAATCAATTCAAATTTTCACTTCGCATTTCCGTAAGTTAAACATTCATTTTTTGTTTCATAAATTTTGACGACGTAATATTTTGACAAATATATGTAATCGATTAAAACTATTTTGTTGATGATACTGTTTCAAGACCTAAGCATTGGCAGTTTCTTCAGCAGTTTAGTAAGATAGTACCAGCACATTGTCAATGGAACAAACAATCTAACAGTTTTCTTAAACAGCTGAGAAATGCACTGAGGATCTTGGTATGGGAGATGGAAGTATTCAAAATCTTCAAATAACAGCTTCCTCGGCTCTTTCAACACACTTACCGTCTGAAGCAAGGCCATTAAGTACTGGTTGGTGTGCAGACGTTACGGACACGAAACCTTGGATAATGGTTTATTTTTATTGGTTAACCTTAAAATAGACCTTTCTAGCCTAAACTGAAACGTAAACGTAAATAGAAACTTACTTCGTAATTGCCCTGAAATCATGATACTTTCTCTATTGTAAAAACACTATGAATAACAAAATTAAATAAAAAGACACAAAGGATTGAGACTAGCATACATGAACTATTCGCGTTTTTGGTTAAATAAACGCCTGTCTAGATTACCTGTCGGAGTAAATGCGGGCATGTAGAGATTACCTACTTATTCTACTTAATATTTCTAAAAGAGTGCTCTACCTTTAATCTGTGTCTCTCTTTCTTACGCCGATGGTGACGAATTTTCTCCAAGTGAGACACATGCATATTACAATCGAAGCTAGCCTCGTTCGGTTGAACTGTCATATTGATTACGACGGACTGACTCCGCGTTACATACAAAACAATTTATATCATAAACAATTTGTGTACGTATGTTGTCGAACTTCAGATAACAAGAATGAAACTGATCTTTAGCTCATCTTTTGCAGCAACTGATGGATACGATTTGTCTTTGTTATAAATTATGCGTAGCATTGTTCGGATTTCAATGTTTGCATTTGGCGGGGTGTACACTAGATATCGTAGCCAAACTGGCAAAGTCCATATAGAGAACAACAGGAGCTATATTTACCAGGCGATAGTTGGAACTTTTGTCATTTCTTATCAACAGAGTGGTGAGGTCAAAGGGCTAACTCCTTACCAAGTAGAGATAAGTCAAAATGCACCTAAATATTGGATGTAACATGTATGTTGTACCACAGAAAATTGGTCTCAATTTTTCTCTACGGCCAGTAATAAAGAGTAACATTATGAGCTTTTTATAGAAACAACAAAGGGAAGCAATTCTAAAAACAAGGGTAGCTCATCGTGGGGAACATGTGTGCCAAGTTACATCAAAATCCCTCCATGCATGAAGAAGAAATCTATCGGACAAAGATATTCTTGAATTTGACCTTGAACCTCTAAGTGTGAACTTGACTTTAGACCTAGGGACCTGCCTCATAGTGGTGAACATTTGTGCCAAGTAACATCAAAATCCCTCCATGCATGAAGAAGAAATGCTCCGGACAAAGTCATTCTTGAATTATTCTTGTATCTGAGCTTTGGCCTCTAAGTGTGACCTTGACTTGAAACTAGGAACCTGGTTCTTGCTAATGACACTCCGTCTCATAGTGGTGAACATTTGTACCCAGTTACATCAAAATCCCTCAATGCATGAAGAAGATATGCTCCGGACAAAGTAATTCTTGAATTTGACCTTTAACCTCTAAGTGTGACTTTGACCATAGGCCTAGGGACCTGGTTCATGTGCATGACACTCCGTCTCATGATGGTGAACATTTGTGCCAAGTTATTTAAGAATATATTGATCCATGGATAAGTTACAGCCCGGACAAGCTAAACCCGGATGGACGCACGCACGCACGGGCGCACCACGCACGCACGCACACACGTCGACGTGTCGTGCCTCTGTGGTTTTATGCTAGCATTCGATATCATAGATTGTTATTGTGTAGTGGAATAAGAAAACCAAATTGTAAATAAGCGAAATGTAAAAAGCGAATGTATGAACATGTAAAATGTTTGAGCTTTTTCGGCTTGAGATCAACTTGCAAGTGCATTACCTCAGTTTCGCAACAACTAGCCGGGGTTTAAGAAAGCGCAAATAGATTACAGGCCATAATTATGCTGCGTTCTGTAGACAAATTCTATCAATTGGCTATGATTAATCATATAGCATATTGTATTAAACATACATGTAAACGGATTATAGTTGTAGAGGGTAACGGGTTCAGCTGCATACTTGTATAAATTACGGGTGCACATGTATTTTCTTAAAAGCATACTGATGATGAACAGTTGTTTTTTTATTAATGATTCAGTTTGTTATCAGTAATACATGTATAAGAAATTAAATAATGATAAGTTAATCAAAATAATATATGGTTGGGTGGTTATAGTCACTGACTGGAAATCAATGTAACCTCTCGCGGGTCGAGCGTCATAGGTTGATGCCATGCTACCGATAATGTCTATTTTTTGGGAGAAGTTTGCAGTGTTCTTTAAATACTGGTTCTTCCTATGAACGATGGTTAGGAAAACTGGTAAAAATTAACATACGGTTAGAACGGCATTAAACTGATACAACAACAACAACACCTGCTGGTACTTATGTTGTTTGAGAAATTACCCAATCTATTTCCGAAATATGTTTTACATTTACGAATTACGTTTAAGTTAGGAAGGTCTAATATTGTCTTTACTCCTTATTGCATGGATATGCAAGAGTATACCTTATTTACTCTGCTGTCGGCAGAATTCCTCTTGAAATAATCATACTATTTTCTCCACTTAATGCATGTCCAGTTGATAGCACATACTACTCTTGCTTTTTGCAAAACATGAATTTTAACAGTCAGCGACAAATATTAGTTATTTTGTGATAATTATACAATCGACTGTATTCTTGTGAATATATATCATCTAAACAACATGTAAAGAGATCGAAATATCTACAGTGAATTTCATTGAGAAAAAAAGTTTTCCTTTACTACTTTGTTTAAGCTAATTTTAAAAGTAATAATAACACTTGGCATGAGACAAATAAAAATCTAGAACAAACGGTATTTTTATAAAAGTATTGCATATGACTGTTAAATGAAATAATATAAATAATTTAATTACAAGTCATGTGATACTTTATTACTTATTGAATAAGCCGTGGTCTCGTTTTTTTAAAGATTTTTTTCTTTCCGGGTGTTTCTTGATATTCTTTTTACAAATCTCGCACGACAGAAAATTCTACTGGTGGTGCAAATTTAGCTTGTGTAGTTAACAAGGAGGTACTTGGATAAAGCGATTTTTGAGAAACGGGTTTGTGGTTAGAAGGTTATATTAATAATAATTGTATACTACGGCTACCACTACTATTATTATTATCATTATCATGCAAAAAAGTCTCACTTGATGTATTATGTTGAACTTAAGTATGAACTTTTCTAGGTTGATCTAGTGGCAGTTACAGTGGTTGAAGGTATAAGTATTTGGTACATGAACAGAAGTCAAAGTAAAACGACAGAAAGTGAAAAACTAACGTCATCTTTCTATCTTTACTATGGCAAATATATTGAAAAACTGTCTGAGGTCAAAGATATGGTAATGTGCAATTTATATTATTTTTATAAATAAACAATTAATAAAACGTTTGTTTGCAACTGTAAAAGGTACGGTCTTTTTTATGTCTTTGTTTGCAAACACTTTAAGGTTAACTATTACTCATTTTGTATCTTCTAGTAACATGTATTAGGTACATCTCTTAGAGATGCAATTTATATTCCGTAAGTCGAACTATTCTTGCATTATAATTGCGAAAAAGTGCAATAGCTCATATTATGATATAATACAACATCATATTTACGTATACAGGGTTCATTTTAGAGGATGTATATGTGTCCGATTGTCTGCCGATGCTCTGTTAATTGGGAAACAGTAGTTGTTAATCAGATTTGTTGAAGAAAACATTTGATTATTAGAATGACGATGTTGTTGTCGGGCAGGCGTGTGGGCGGCCAGGCGGGCGAAATTTTTCGTTTCCGGATGATAACTTAAGATTGAATTGACCTCTATAAATTGGTATACATATACCTTGCATGGAGACCTACCTTGTGACTGCATTTGGGCCCCTGTGGTCAAGTCAAGGTCACTGTGGCTAAAAATAGACAAACGGTTTCCGGCCAATAACTTCATTTTGGATAGTGCTGTGGTAACTAAATTGGTATGTACAATGTAGGTTGATGTCATGGAGACCAACCTTGGAATTGCATTTCGGGCTCCTAGGCTCAAGATCAAGGTCACTGTGGCTAAAAATAGAAAAACAGTTAACATACAATAAATTCATTTTTTATAAAGCTATGGTAATGAACATTAGGTGTAGGTTGCTCTCATGGCAGCCTACATTGAGGTAAAGATCAATGTGGCTGAAAATAGAATGACGTTTTTCAATCATTAACTTAAGTTTGCTCTCTTTGGATTGTAATTTGTTTTCTGTGAATAAAACAACTGGTCCTGCAATTTAATCTTAAACTGAAAAAGCATGAAAATCCTGATTATAAACATTTAACAAGCAGGCCTTAACAGAATGTAAACTATCAGTTGTTTGGCACGCAAAGGTGTGCTTCTTGGCAAATTACTGTTACCAAACCACCCACAAAACTTCATTAAAGCTCCCCTCACTCCCCCCCACTTCCAAAAAAAAAAAAAGAAAAGAAAGGAGGGGTAATTTCATTTTCATGTAATTACTTATATCATACATTATATTACACAGTATGTGAAAAACTTGAATACTTCTTGATTGGATATAAGCTGAAATAAAACACAAATCTAGATAAATGATTTAAAGATAGGTTTACTATTTTAAAATACAAAATTCTTATAGTATTCTGGTACATTTAGATTACATCTGGTTTAAGAACAGAAGAGATGTAACGACATGTTTGATATCTACTGACACATCATTATACAATTGATACATTTGATACAACTCAGTTGTTTTTTGACATAGGATTGTATTATAATGTGAGAATTATGTAATAAAATCAGCTTTGGTACTGATTTGTGGATACTTTTTTATATGAAATAACAATTCCTGCGAGATGATGGGTTTTCTCGGGTAACCGAAAAATAACTATGTCATAATTTATCAGAAATAACTTTCTTGCAAAAATTGGATTGTAAAATGCCTTTAAAGTTACATTGTAGATACATTATCTTGAATTGATTGTAAACAAATGTGACGAAAGTAGTTTTGATGCTCCATTCATAGAATTGAATTTAAACACTATGTTTTCGTTTTGCAGAAAAAAAACTTATATTAAAAGACGGCTTTTAGGCATAAGTGCTGAACATAATAATTTCTATGAATTTTTATTTCATATACTATTTTCTGTTCTTTATGTATATGTATATGAAATCAATATAAATTTTAACAATGTAGAAATATTAAAATATTAGAAAATTTATAGCAAGTTTTCTTTCATTGGACTTTTTCCTGCAAGTGAATGTAAAGTCTGTAATTGTTTTATTTGGTTGTATATCTGTAAAAAAATCTGAAAATAAACCAATGAAATGATGTTGATCATACAATAATAGGTCTGAAAGGTTTTGAAACTATTACTGGTCCACTACCTTCAACGAAGTAGAAATTGTAATCGTGGTTTTTTAACGATATAATTCTCTGCTCTACAACGCAATCACGAAAAGTAAGACATCATTACAAAGCTTTCTTGTATTATGTCTCTTTTCTTGCCTCTACTTAAAAGTCTTTATGGTTTTGAAATGTAGTAATTTCAAATAAATAAATTGGCTTTATATACTGTAGAAAATAAATACAGAACATAGTCAGTACTTGCAATAGTGACTAAATATTGAATGATACTTGTGAATATCATTATTTAGCAGCAACGAGCCTTCACATGACTTGAGAGCTCAATTAGTAATACTAGGCATCGGACACTGATTAGGGCGTAGGACTATGTCACGTCACCTTTACGATAGAGACAAAACTCCCTAATATTGTAATATTGTACCTAATAAATACACATGATCAGTGTGAAGTCATATTAATTTGCAGAGCGTATAAAACTTTTAGGTTTTCAACTTAGATCAAGTTTCGATCTAATGGACCCATGGCTTTAAGAATACTTGTGTCTTTTTATGTGACCAACCAAATAAGTCATAGCATTGTTTGTTGCTCTGATATATGATGTCCACAGGATGATAAAACATTATTTTTTAACCGAAGGTTATGTTAAACAAGTTTATATTATAATTTATTTCAGAATTTTGAAATTCGAAGCTCACGACCGACAAAAGATGTACATACTGTCATGTTACTTAATTCGATAGAAACTCGTTATGTGAAAATAGAAATAAAAGGGAGTTATAAAAATGGCAGTAGATCTAAATGCTTAAGATTTGAACTACACGGCTGTAAGCTATCAGGTATGTGTTTATTAACCTATGAGCATGTTTAATATCTTACTTTTCGAGTCATTACGTAAAAGCCATGACAGTAAGTCCTCTAATACTTTTTGACGTCTGATATGTCAAGACAACATTTCTGTTATGACACTGCCTGACAAAACTTTAAAGCTCCATCGACTTTTTGTGAACATTGTCGAAAATGTATTACAGTTACTTTTAATCAAAACTTAACTTATGATTTTCAATGGATTATTATGATATAAGGGTGGATCAGCTGATTGTTACCAATGTTTAACCAACATTTACTTTTCTGTAAGTCTTTTATATAACATTGCATCAGATATAACAAATATAATGTGCTGATTACGTCAGAAATATGACGTGACGTAAACACGTTAATACTTTTGAGGTTTTGTTGTGAAAAGGAAAAATACATATAACATCCAACAAGAGCCATGCGCGGAAATCACTGGAAGCTATGTTTTCCCTATATTTCTATTTATTGCATATCTTACTATAAAAAGTAACAAACAAAATAGAGAAAAAATTTAATATCTCTTCGGGCTAGTCAATAACTTGCTTAAATTGGTGCGACAATATCCATATAACTCTCTGGCCAATATCTGCATTAGGTAAGCCAATATCTTATCTGGACGCACGGCGGTTGTTTAATTACTTCTTAATACATACAAGGGACCAAAATGGACCCCCCTGGCATAGTCAATTTAATGTTGTGCCTATGCCAAGTGACCCCCGGGTAGGATCAAATTTTGGTAGTGGTGGTCCACTGGACAATGCTACATACTAAATATCTAAGCTCTAGGCTTTGTGGTTTTGGATAAGAAAAGGTTTTCCTATAGAAGTCTATGTAAAACAAGTGACCCGCGGGCGGGCCAATATTAAACCCAGGGGCAAGATCTGAACACATTTGTTAGAGGTCTACTAGACAATGCTACATACTAAATATCTTAGCTCTCTGGTCGTGCGGTTTCGAGAAGAAGACTTTTAAAGGTGTTCCTATTTAAATCTATATTAAAACCAGTGAGGCTTGGGTGTTGTCAATTTAAACCCAGGGATTTATGCTCGTAGAGGTTACGGTAAAATGGTACACACCAAATATTTAAGCTCTAGAACTTGTGGTTCTGGAGAAGATGTTTAAATGCTTTCCTGTATAAGTCTATATAAAACCAGTGACCACTCCCCTCTCCCCCTGTCTGGGGCCAATATTGACCCATAAGGCATGATATGAACGAACGTAGTAGATGTCAATTTGAAAATATTATACACTAAATATATAAGCTCTAGAACTAATGGTTTTGGAGTAGAAGACTTTTAAAGGATATCTATATGTCTTTGTAAAACAAGGGACCCAACGAGCGGGGCACTATTGGCCTCAAAGGTTAGATTTGAACAGACTTGGTAGAGGTCTACAAGACAATGTTAAATGCTAAAGGGCCTTGTTGTTTCAGAGAGGAAGACTTTAATGTTTCCGTAAATAAGTCTATATATATGAAAACTAGTGAACCCGTGGATGTGGTCAGTTTTGAACCCAGGGGCAAGATTTGATTAAACTTGGTAGAACCCCTTAGATAATTTGACACACCAACTATCTTAGCTCTAGACCTTGTGGTTTTTGAGAAGAAAATTTCTAAAGGTTTTCTTATATAAGTCTGTGTAAACTAAGTGCCCCTACCCAGGCAAGGCGAATATTGACATTAGGGACAATATTTAGATAAACTCGGTAGACGTCTACTAGACAATGTTACACATCAAATATCTAAGCTCTAGACGTCCTTGTGGAAGGGAATATTTTTAAAGGTTTTTCTATGAGTCTATGTACAGAAATGACACCTCCCGTCCGGGCAGGACTAATATTAACCACAGGAGCAATATTTGAAAATACTTGGTAAAAGTTTACTAGACAGTGCTACATACTACATATCTAAGCTCTAGGCCTTGTGGTTTCAGAGAAGAAGATATTTAAATTTTTCGTATTGAAACCAAATGTAAAATCAAGTGACCGGCAGGGTGGGTCAATTTTGACGCGGTGGTCATGATTTGAACCATCGTGGTGGAGGTCTATTAGACAATTGATAGTGTAGCAGACGATGAAGTTTCACTGAATTCAAGTTAGTGGTTCCTGAGAAAAAGTCCGGACAGAAATGTCGGACGGACACACAGACGCACAGACAGACGGACTGAGACCATTACCATATCCATCCGATATCATCCGGGGATAAAAAGTCAGTATTAGAATACACAACTTCATTCTTGGTAAAAGTTTTCATCTGATTTCGGAACCTCTTGTTTATCTGTACTGATGTCACATGACCAACACAACATAAATACATGCAAACTTATTATAAACATCATATTATTGTAAATGCCAGCCGTGTGCATACAAAAATAGAATCTAAACGATAAAATCAATCTAGGCACAGTTTTTTCATATAATACGTAGTTATAAAATAAGGCATTTATAGTTATAATAAACATATAGACAAACGGCATTCCGAATGCAACAAGACAGGTACATGTATAAAAACAATGAATCTTATTTAATGCATGTACTGGCTCAATAATAATGAGAAAGCTAAAACTTAGTACATGTACAATGTAGATAATGCAGAGATTCAACGACAACGATACAAATTAGCAATACTTAAGATATAGTTTGTTTATGGAATATCTTAATTTTTATCGATTGAATCACAGGAATATGAGATATACATGTACAGTACTAATCTCTGTCCCAATGATGTGTCCGACACATCTCAGACGAGTCATACTGGTTTATATATCCTAAACAGTGTGGAGAAACTGCATCTCACTATGTTGATTCAAATTGAATGTTGACTTTATTGATGTCAACTGTGT
Source organism: Saxidomus purpurata (assembly GCA_022818135.1). Taxonomy (NCBI): domain Eukaryota; kingdom Metazoa; phylum Mollusca; class Bivalvia; order Venerida; family Veneridae; genus Saxidomus; species Saxidomus purpurata. The sequence continues at coordinate 37,333,717 of JAFMSR010000004.1, read as the reverse complement.
TTAAGGTCTGTGATGGTGACCGCTTTGTATGTTCTGAATCATCTAAGAATAGAATTTATTCGGCTTGGACAAATATTATGCACACTGATACTATGAATTCAACCGTGTTGGTGCTTATAAGTTATATTTATTCACTGACATGACAGACACTCGTTTACGATACATATTCTAAAACGTATAAGCTTTCAACCTCAGTCAAAATATGTTTGACGATTCAATCATTGTTACCTCAACTTTAATTTCATTTACAGGTTCATACAGATGCTTTTAATATTTTAAACTAAGCATTAAATTAATAAATAATTTTACATGTCTCGCAATTACGATGCAAAGTCAATCTCAGTTTTAGCTGAAAACCATAATATGAAATAAAATGTTTTTATTTTCTGTGCCTGTATAACTCAGAAGATGCCTTCCTTTATTTTTAAGCCCTCTTGAATTTGTTTATGATATACACCTTTTAAGTAATTGTTAATTTACTTATGAAAAATTATCACTACTCATGTTTGCCTGTCTGAGTAATTGCAGGCTTTGTTCCATGCTTACGACACTGTACCATCACTGAATATCTTCTCTCTCCATAAATACTAACTCTGCATACCTAAAAAAAAATATTTTGTAATGTTTTTTTGCCTGGTAAACATTTAAACATCCCCATTCACTTATCTTAAATATTCTGTGTGTAAACTTTACTAATGTTGTTCAAGTATATATGATACAATGAACCCATTTGTATAAATGTCTATTTCACAGTTGACGGTTAACATTTCATTTTAGGAAAATACAGAGGAATTACATTGTCGTATATTGACCGTTATTATTTTCAAAGTATCGTTATACATGTATGTTAGATGTCATTTAAACCTAAGCTATCTATCACGTGTTGAATGAAAAAAGAACTAGTAATGATAATTATTACCCGTGAAGGATTCAGTGTCCAACGTCCACCTACATGTTCTATACTGCATTTACCTTATAGATTTTTGTTTCGGCGCAGCCGTATTACGCTCGCCTTTGGCTAGAAGTTGGTAACCTTTCAGCAGCCAATAAAATGACAAATGGAATGTGTAACATTTTTTGGATTGAAAAAAATTACTCTGTAAGGCAGCTTTTAATTGGATAATACCGTATAAAAATGATCTATAAAATACTCTCGAGTTTTCAGTCGGTCATGAATAGTTTTATAATTTTCATATGTGAATAGTTCATATCTATCAACATAATCTGATGTTACCTCCAAAATATGTAAATTATGAGTGTAGGGTTATTATAATTTCTCGACCATTGAATAACGGTCAATATTTCGAGTAATATATTTCATTAAGGATAAAGTTTGTCTGTCAAGGTACGACCGTAATCACAATTGGGGGCAAATGTGTAAGCGGTCGGTTAACTCAGTCGGAAGAGCATTCGCCCTGTGAGCGAAGAGTCCCGGATTCGCCTCCCGGTCGAGGCGCATACTTACCCCCCCCACCAATGACATTTGGCGGCTTTTTACTGCATTCAGATAATACTCGATAGGAATTTTTACTATGAAATCTAGCTACCCATCTCTTTCATATACTCATAGTTTTTCTTACGTTTGCGTTTACGAGTGCACCTCTTGCCTCTTGCAAGATTAACTCCATAAACAAGATTTTATTCACATAGTGACCTCACTTTTATTCATCATACTATGATAGTTCTCCTTATCCTACTTATTTACTATTATATTTAATATAAATGCTTGAACATATGATGGCGTTTGTTCTTTTTTCCACTTTATAGACCTTCTGAAGTTATTGTTTATTCTCAACGCAACCAAACTGACATATATTGTAGCCTGAAATTTTAATCTACCTTAACTTACATAGCTTAATATCTTATACATGTCATAAATAGACTATACCGACTGGCCGAGAGTGATCACATGCCGTGTCCGCAAACGTATGTGCAGACCTACATGCTATTCTCAAAGTCAACCAATACTTTTATGTATGTCAATATTTGTCGTTATCAATTTATTTGAGGTATACGATATAATTTCGATAAGGTATACGAAACTTATCCCTCGGTAAATGTCGCTTTTTCACAGGTCCACAAACTATATATTGACCTCAGGATTAGTCTATATTTTACATTATACTTTTTAATCAGGTATACCGACCTTTAATTGCTTGACTGAATCAGATATGTTTGAGTCTGAAGCAGCAATGGAATCTGATAGAAGTGTTTCTATTACAACTGACAACAAAACAGACAAGAGCTGTACAAACATGTGTCTAAGGAACGACGACTGCAGTATAGCCAGGTTTAAAGATGAAAATTGCACCCACTATTTGTCAAGTCGTTATGGTATGTGGACACTTAGTGAGAAAAGAAGTTACATGTGGTCTGTCAAACTGTGTGCCAACGGTAAGTGTGTTTGAGGACTATTAAGATAATGATTCAGCATTTACGATTGATTTTACATTTAAATTGTCTAGTCAGCAGCCTACCATTTAATCCATTGACAAATTCAAACGGAATTCTATTTTGTGATTTTTGTTTACTTCTTTGCTTAGGTTAATTGCGGTTATTTTTAATGTAAACAATTTTCAGGTAGGGTTCACTCATTTCCATTCATTTTAACATTTAGATGTTTGTCTACATTTTCATCTACAGTAATGTATTAAATAAAAAGTCGTCGGTCAGTCGGTCGGTTGGTCCGTCGGTCGGTAGAGCAACGGTTTCCGGACGATAACTTAAGAACGCTTTGGCCTACGATCCTCAAACTTGATGTGCAGGTTGGTCATCAGCAGTAAATGGCCCCTAATAATATTGAAGTCAGCAGGTCAAAGGTCAAGGTCACAGTGACCCGGAATTGTAAAACGGTTTCCAGACTTATAACTCAAGAACGCGTGGGTTTAAAATCTTGAAACTTAGTGTGGAGGTTGGTCATGACCAGCAAATGACTCCGAATGATTTTGAGGTCAGTAGGTTAAAGGTCAAGATCACAGTGACCGGGAATAACAAAACGGTTTCTGGATGATAATTTGTTCTTTTAATAATAATTTTTAGCTCGACTATTCGAAGAATAAGGAGACTATTGCACTCGCCCCGGCGTCGGCGTCGGCGTCGGCGTCGGCGTCTGCGTTGGTTAAAGTTTTTAATAAAGTCAAATATCTTGAATACTATCAAAGGCATTGACTTGAAACTCAAAATATATCTTTACCATCAACATCTACACCTGAGGAAACAATCTCCATAACTCTGTTTTGATTTTTGACAGATTTATGCCCCTTTTTAACTTAGAATTTTTGGTTAAAGTTTTTTATAAATTCAAATATCTTGCATATTATCAAAGGTATTGACTTGAAACTCAAAATATATCTTTACCATCAACATCTACACCTGAGGAAACAATCCTCATAACTTTGTTTTGATTTTTGACAGATTTATGCCCCTTTTTAACTTAGAATTTTTTGTTAAAATTTTTAATAAAGTCAAATATCCTGAATACTATCAAAGGTATTGACTTGAAACTCAAACTATATGTTTACCATCAACATCTACACCTGAGGAAACAATCCCCATAACTCTGTTTTGATTTTTGACAGATTTATGCCCCTTTTTAACTTAGAATATTTGGTAAAAGATTTTATAAAGTCAAATGTTTTGAATACTATCAAAGGTATTGACTTGAAACTCAAAGTATGTGTCTACCATCAACATTTACATCTGAGGAAACAATCCCCATAACTCTGTTTTGATTTTTGACAGATTTATGCCCCTTTTTAACTTTGATTTTTTTATGGACTTAAAATGTATGTTTACTGTCAACATCTTCACCAATGTTTTTGATTTTTGACATTTATGCCCCTTTTAACTTAGAATTTTGTCACAGTTTTTACCAGACTAACATGGAAATACTCGAAATGGCTTTCTTTTGAAATATCATAGAATAATTATGCAGCATGCAGCGGTCATGCTTTTTTAATTCTATACATTTCAATTTTGAAAAGTTACAAAGTTATTCATGATCAAATTTACAAGGTTATGTATTTCTTTGAAATTATCCCCTCCTCCCTCCACTTGGCTTACAGAATCCACAGTAAGGCTTTGAATGTAATGTACATTTACAAACTTAAGGTCTTTGAACAAGTTTCATATCTTTGACCTTAATTCTTACAGACAATTACACAATACTCCTGTTCTTTGACAAAAAACCCATTTTACCAACAACCTTTCGAATAGTCGAGCGTGCTGTCATGTGACAGCTCTTGTTTAATTTTACAATTGCTACATAAGCCGTTTTCACGAATTGCACAGTGACTTTTACTTTAAAACTGTTCCTTTCATAGTTCGACTTTTGCATCAAGTGGATCATACGTGTTTAACAAACAGCTCTTGTTTCTCTAAATGTGTTAGGTGGATTAAAACAGAATACAAAGTTAGACCAAACAACCAAGCAAATGAATAAACGATGCTTTATGTTCTTTTATTTAGAGCCCATTGAATTATTTCAATCTTTAACATCAGCGGAGGGATCAATTATGACAAATGTCGAAATAATAGAAGAAAGTACAGTTATAACATCTATTGGATATCCCTTTTCATACGGGACTGGACAAAAATATAACTGGATAGTACAATTTACTGAATACCTCTACCCTAGAATCGTTTTTACAAACGTATCCCTAGGTCAAATACACCAGGTGAGATTGATCTTCATATGAAGATATACATCTTCTAAGGACGAGGAAAAATAAGTAGCTGTTAGATTCTAATTTAAAACACATATTCAATAAATACTATGTTACAGTACGGCCGCTAAACTATATTTCATTTTTGATCAATAATAAATGACACAAACTAACCACATATTAAAATATTTAGTTATACGTTGTTACGAAACGAAAACAAACAAATCTGCTGATTCTAATACGTTTTCATGTATCATTTTACAGCTAAATTATGATCTCTTAATTTTCACCCATTTTACTCGAAGTACTTAATTCCTTCTAAATAAAGCTGTTACAGTACCGATCATTATTATAGTCGGCATCTGCACTTAGGATTAAAGATTAATCGTATTGTTGATACTTTTTATCAAGGCCTACTGTGTTGATAAGTGAATAAACGCAACCATTTATTCTAACAGGACTGTTACGACAAGCTTATCATAAGCCAAGAGATTGAACCCATGGATAAAGGAAGAGCGGTAGACTATAACTATAATGATAGAATGTTTGTCGTTGAGACCGATGAAAACTTTGTTATCTTAAGCTTTACTACCTGCGTTGCACCCAGAACTGTCTTGTACAGCGGTTTCCGTGCTGTCATCACTGGAGAAGGTAACTGATTTGGTATATTAATACTCCGAAATAAATGCATGTATTTTAAAAGAAATTATAATTGTAAGCAAACCCGTTTTAGGCTTGTCCTGTCCTTATTCCGTTTGCTCAAACTTACCTGTTGTGTCCGTTTTAAAACTACATCTAGCGTGGAAGCCTTGTCCGACATATGGCAAGCTTATTACAGATGTAAATAACAAAACGTAGAACCTGTACTGTAATACATTTGGCCCCCTTAAGAAACCACGAGCAAATTTGTTTTGGGGTTGCAAAGTATGTGTGTAGGTAACTTTTATTTTCCAAAACATTGTAGACTAACAAATATAATCTGAGCTAAGTTTTCTTAAACCCTGATGTTCTTATGATTCTTTAAATGAAGTAATACGTACACATAATGGTTAAATTGTCGGTTACTGGATCAAATTATAACTAAGAAAAAAGTGAGCTAAAATCTAAGTTTTTCTTTCTTTCATTTTGATCAGGAAACCTTCATTTTAACCTAATATGCATGTATCACCTCATTACTTACGATGAAATCTGCATGTGCTTCTTGAAACGCTCTTTTACCCTAATATCAAATGCAACCACGCTCGTGAGAGGGAAGCAACGAACTTGTCATCACTACTACCCATTTTTAGCTGGATGGACTGAGACACGTATAGATTTGATATGTTATAGCCAAAGGAAACATCCCGTACTCCGACTGGGATTCGACCTTCCGCACCGGAGGCAAACACGTTAACCACTGAGAAATAAAGATTGGAAAAAGTGACTGCCCTCATTTTTGCTATTGCTTACAGTACTAAGTTGAAGACGAATAATTGCAGTTAATATATAGTTATGGTATTAACTATGTCGGACATAGAGATCATATTTTGAAAAAAAAAGAAAGAAAACTGTAACAGCTTGTTAGGTTAAATTTGATACAAAAGCTGACTTTTCAATGTAATATTTGGTGGATAACAAAAATTGATTTAAAATCTGAAATTTGAAGAGAGGGAAAGCATTCCAGTTACTTAAATAATGAACACTGAATTTATTAACAGTTCAATTAATAGCAAGCTGAATCATAATTATATTTGATGAACAATAAAACGGATAAACTTCAGTCGTAGTATATTAAAGTTATGAAGTCCATAACAGGCAAACTGATTTTATGAAGGCATTTGCGTACATGTACAGGTTTATAGGCATTGAAGCCAGGTCACGCAGAAGCAATCTTAAATTTAGAGGCTGAAGTGAGAATAAAGGTGAGAACTGTTTCACTCTCATACGCGACTTCCTCATAAACCAGATAGATATTGACCCACGACAAGCACATATAACTCGCGCGCACATATTATGGCAACGAATGTCTAGACAACAAGTAGAAAGGGTAAACTGCAGGGATTGGTTTACTGAATTAATAATGAACCTTGTAACCATGCTGAAAGATACGCCATTTACAGTGGATTTCGATTTCCTTCGTGAAATTCATCAAGCAAGATTCCCGACTGTGACACCAGTACAAATCACTGAAGAGAAAATATCCACAATCAAAAACCCAAATTGACCCAGGTAAACGCGCATACAGGATATAAAAGTCCTGATAGATGAGCTTCCAGACTGGAACTAATATACCCAAATCAACAGTCTAGAGCATACTGATCAGGTTGTATACAGCCAAACGAATCAAACAATGTCTAATAAACAACAATCGGTGCATGAATTACAAAATCAAAGCACATGTGACATGCAGGAGAGTGACCAAAGCAGTGATAATTATACGTGTATTTTAAATGTCTTACATGTACAATAATCAAATTCGTTGAATGTTAAGCCAAATCATTTTCGAAATTTACCATTCCCTCAACAAAGTCCTAATGTTGGTATCCGGCAACAACCAAATATGACCTAAATCAAACTTATTTCACATTAATTTTGCAGTACAGAGTGTATTAAAGCCGATTAATCGATACGTTCTCGAAACTGGTCTCGGTACAAATGTCAACAACCCTCAGGTGTGCAATACTCCTATAACAGCCCCAAAGTGACACATAAACCCCGGTGCACCTGCTAATACACTCCCATGTCACACAACATTCAGTACACAAGTTGAAACCGTTCGTTCTTTTTTATAAAGGTTCATCTCCGGTTGTTATAGGGATGAATGATGAGACACCGGCATGCCCTCCCACAATGTGCCTCCTATCTAGTATAATAATATTGCCGAAAGTAGGAGTAATTACACATATTATACTGTTTTAATGCAGTATCATCCAATACAAGATGAATCTGATTTGATGCCTTAATAGGTCACTCACGTTGACCAATGAGATATTAGGTATGAATGACCTAGATACATATTCAGTGTGAAAAGAATGATTCCTTATTGAATTAATCCACATAATAAACCTCTTTATATATTAACATATCATTATTCCTATACATGTCAACATATTCAGCTCATAACCTTAAATATTTACAAAAATGGATGAGGGATGTTTAAAGTATGTGTAAATTATGGGTTTACTATAAGAGTTGTCGAGACCCAACGACATGTTAATGAAATGATAACCTACTGAACTTTCAATGTATTTATAGTTTAGACCTTTAAACTCCAAAAACAGACGACATGTATCACCTGTGGGACCGACGTACAGTTGGTTTTCTAACCAACACAAGCAACTAAGACGGCCGATCGGGGAGGTGCTGTCGTCGAGCCCTGACCAAGGGTCTTCACCACCGCCGGATTCTCTTTTTCAACCAGTTTAAAGCCATCTCCCCTACGTCAACAAAGCTTGAAACCAGAGAGAGTGTCGCCCTCGTCTATTTTTATAACCGAATCTTAACGTTGAGGAAGATAGAGTTAGCGATGCACGATTTTAAAAAAGTAGAACAGCAACCTAATTGTTTACTTACATAAAGAGAAAAAATGTGCCTTATTTAAAAAAGACCATATATTAAAACAAAACGTTTTAAGAAATAGTTCAAATATGGTCTTGTGTTTTGATCCTGGTCCGGTTTCATGGGTACTTTCCAGTACTGCATTGATATTTGTTCTAATTGAGATTAGGCAGTTCATTAAGTAGAAGCAAACTCTGCGGTCAATTTAACTTGTAAACAAACAGTTCCGGTAATACCTGTTCATTTACATTTTGTTCCGTACTCCCATGGAACAACAAATTCCAGTTAAAAAACTGTTGAAACTGACAAAATACAACTTAAGTCCGTTGTAAGTGACAGTGTGTCTCACCAAACCGAGTCGAAAATGGGTGAAAAAAGCAACGCATTTGCCTGTAAGAGGGAGAACTTGAAATTCACGTATAGTGCATAGGTCAGTGAAATGCTTACAGTCAGCTATCACATGTAGATCAAAGTGTAAGCACAACGCGTACCAGAAAAAAATCGGGGTTTCCTTGGTGCTATTAAAAGCTCATAAAGGTCAGCGACTCGCTGCGCTGTGATTTGTTAAAAATGTAGGGCGTTGCATCGAAACGTACGAATAAATTACAATATCCTGAAGTAAGAAGTGTATTTAACTTGCATGACAAACATGTAAATCTTCTTATGATGTGTTTGGACGTTTTTCATTTTGTTCAAGAATCATGTATCATGTATCGTTCTTATCGCTCATCACTCATGATTCATTCATGAGTTATCGTGCGTGCATCGTGCATTCTGTTGGCGTGTATCGTTCGTGTATCTTTCGTTCCGTGTGCAAAGTTATACGTATGAACCACTGTAGTGTTAGCTACAAAAGCATGGACAAATCATAATTCTGAGATAGCAGTCGAAAAGTTTCAGCATTTTTATTTAGATATAAAAAATAAGGCATCAAGTAAGCACGCCTCAGGTGGCATAATTATTTGTAAAAAATGATTGTGGTAAGGCGGTCAGATTTAGACGTTTTAATAATTTTACCTGATGACTGGTACTGTAAGACAATCAATCTTTAAGATACATGTACACCAAATTTAAAGTAGGTAATATAAATTTGAAGCTTTGAATATGTCATGACGTAAAATATTGATTAATGCTAAAGACAATTAGGCATTTTGCCAAAATTGTGATAAAAAAGGCATTTATGTTACTCTGCTTTAAGTTCCTATATGTGAGGGTGTTGTTACATAAATAGTACATTGTAACAAAATAAAATGGGCTAGTACACACACTGTTCCCTATTCTACTGAATGTGATGGTTGCTTGAGTGTTGGTTGACTATTAAATGCAAAACACAAGCATTGACATGCAAACTTTTTTTCATATGCTTTATGCAGAAAAATCAAACAAACCACATTGATGTTCTTCTCCTTGTCATTCAATGCAGTACTTCTTTTAAAAATTCATGATGTTCCATTCCGTGTCGTACAGTACTTTATTTGTACTGTTGGTGAATAAGGACAACATATCTGATTTGTAATATACCTGTTTCTACTGGTCAGTTTTAATAAACCAATCTGCGTTCATCTTTGGTGTCCGACTTTCGCTTTGAGTGAAACGAGGACGCTCGAAGACATGTAGTTTTGGTTTTTGGAGCTGTTTCCAGTTTTATGCTTTTGCCATAGTATAAATCCTATCGCGATACCAACAAGTCGGAAAGCGATGATGCGGACCTAATTTCCATCAAGCATTTCAGCGCGCACAACGCTTTGATTATACTATTCTGACAGACGAATTTCACTTTGACGTCAATGTTACATGTACATGTATCGTTTTTATATCTGTAACAGCAAAGAAATAAAGTGTTGCATCAGGGCAAATCAATCTAAATTTCCCCTACTAGACTGTAAACCCAAGTGAAAAGAATTTGTTCAGACACAGTAAATTAGAATTATTAAGTATTTTAAGATTTCCAGTTTTTATATGTTTCGTTCTCTTACCTTTATTTCAAGAAATCCCGGCTTGTCATTCGCAGTCGTCTGGTATGTCATTTGGCGACGAGGGAGATGGTTTATGTACCAAAACGGCAATGTTTCTGACGTCCATGACGATGTTGAATTACCCATTTGAAATTGAAGAGGAAAAATGGGAAATACGAGGCGATCAAAATCAAACTATTCAGCTTTATATATTAAGTTTTTACGTTGTTTGTCCACGGGGTAAGTCATTCATAAATGTGAGCCTTTCGGTTTTTAAGTAAGTATTTATGACGAGAATATTGGAGCTGGCATCTTAGAAAAGTATCCGAACTTTAATATTTAACTGACTGATAACGACGTCAGTTTGAGAAAGTGACGTGTACTAATGTAAACCATTATTTGACACAGTAGTAAATAAAAAGCCACACAACGTAAAAGTACATGTACGTGTATAAGAATTATGTTATTTATCAGATATGTACATGTACAAAATGCATTTTCGAAGTAACATGTTTTGAAAAAGTCGTTATTATTGAATTATTTAACCGCTATTTGTATTCAGGTTTTTTTATTAACGCAAAAATGCTTTTCATTGATATAATCAGGTGCAAAGAAGTGTAATAATAACTTTTCTAAACGGGAAGCTCAAAGAAAGTATAAATAGATTATTCCGTGTAACCCTTATATTTCTGAGCTTTTGTACCAGTACTTTGGTCATCTTTCACCTGGCACTCATCTCGCTCTGACCGTGCTCATACCAAGTTGTTCATGTAATATTGTGCGTGCTGATATGTTACAAAACTAAAACTATTATTCAGCGAACATTTTCATGCATATTTTCGCTGCTACAAACTTTCGCGTAACTCTATTGATTGCGAAAACCACGAGAAATTAGAATCTAAGGCTACATAAATGCTACGGTAAGCACGCTTGGCTTAAATATTCCCTCAGACCGGTTGATTTTAATGTATATACAATAGTATTGTACGTATAAAGCTTGTATAAGTAATTGATTTTAAGCGCTTTATAGTGTTCAAAGTTCGAGAATTGAACTGGCGATCTGTAGAGAAATTCACACTGGTATGTAATGGTAAGAGCATTCACACCTCATTACCGTAGTGGACATTATAGACATCAATCAAAAAAGCAGAACACAAAATCCGTTGGTGTAAATTAAGGTGATCCCGGATGTTTCCAACATACGACGTAACGGTCTTTTTCACAAATAAATCTGAGAATATGGCAGCACATCTTATTACTTCTGTTTGTCCAGTTAGATTGTTGCTTTTGAAGATGTTTAGTTGGATGAATTCTAAGGAATTAAATTATTTGCATTCTCATATAATTATAAAAGTGGAACGTTTATCATAATTTATGCATGTACATTTGTATAAAACACCAATAGTGATACAAAAACATTAAAAAAACCTATTAAATTATGGTTTCTGTGCATGTGTTAGTAGGGTACCCGTTTCAGTAGTTAAAGATAGAAAGTTTCTCGATTCTGTCATATCAAGGTTATTCCCAGCGATTCAATTTCACGGAAATAGACTAACCACAGAAACGTAAAACGCGCGAAATAATTTTTAGAGAGGATCACAAAAGGTACATATATTTTTCTAACCCTACCTCCTCGCCCTAGTATGCTTAGATACTAACTACTGTACATAACTACATGATAACGTGGAGGTGCATGCGCGAGTACGTGTGTGTATAAGTGTGTAACTTGACTTTGAATTTATACTAATCTATAAATGTAACACACTTTCTTTGTGTCTCTGAACTGCCTCCAATTTTTCAATGCTATCAAACGGCAAACAGAAGAAGGAGAAGATCATTCAACATTTGCAATTTTTGATGCGTCAAATAAAGTATATTGCAACACTGACTTACCACCAGATATAATTTACGCAGAGACCTTCTCTGTGACAGTGCTATTTCGGAAATCAAAAGGGCCCACGGGCATGTTTGTAAGAAATGAAGGTTTTCGTCTTCGTTATACAACCAGAAAGCAAAGTTATTCGTACTCTAGGAAATCGACGGTTAAAGCTAAATACTTTTTAAGAATGAATACAACGGATTCAAATTAGTTTGCCACCAGTAAGGCTGTTTTCAATCAAGTGAAAGCTCTCCTTTTTACAAACCCTGACTACCCAATGTGGCTTTCTATTGATCATTTACTAAAATTCTTCTGTTTACTTTTTCACGACTATAAATGCTCGCGTTTATACACGAAGAGCAAAATTTGCGAATTTCAAATAGCATATTAATCATTTTAATGCTTAACTTTTGGTTTTGGGGGGGTATTTTTTGAAATTAGAATATAAAACTGTGAGGGGGGGGGGGAGATATTACATTTTATATACATATTTCGGTATATAACTAGTGCATATATTGAAAACGTTGTTAATTTGCTCATTTATATAATTGTTCGCAACATAGTCTGTGTATCGTTATTTATTTTAAGAGCTTTTTATCGCAATTCCACATTCGTATCGTACGTTCAGACAAATAGGCAAAGTGACATTTTAAAGTTCGCAGATGGACTGTCCTCGCCAATTTTGCTAATCTTAAATTCACGAAATCATGTAAAGATTTACAGTATTTTGTCCGTAAGTTCACTTACTAAATAACCTTACTAACGTATGGAATAATTAATACTTTGGGTCCAAAGTTGTGGTTTTAGTATTGTTGATGTTTCGTTTGGATTTTGAAACTTTCAGAATAGTTTAAAAGTAGTTTGTGACTGTTAGTATTCAATATTTAAGAATAATCAGGCTACTCCTATAACCAGGTGACCACCTGAAAATTCAGTCGCGTTTTCTCTCTTCTAAATAACAGTAAATAGTTAATCAGCTTCTAGTTAAATGATAAATATGTACACATATAACTATTAGTAAAGAACGTTTTCGCTTGCAGTTTGCTCTGATACATTTCGGAAATGTTATTATGTACTTCGCATGGATGTTACTTGGGATATGGCAGACTCAATATGTAGGACATGTAATATGGAGATTGTTTCTGTTACAACACGCCAAGAATGGAGTCTCCTCAATTATATATTAAAAGAACGGATCGATTCAGACAGTGAATATTCGCCGCAAGACATCGCCAGTGCAAACCTTTCTGCACACATAGGTTAGTAAAACAATTTTTTTTTTATTCAACGTGCCTTTTATGATTATTGTTACTCTAAAATAAAAGAAGTCGCATTCTTTAACAGACATTTGTCATTTAAAACGCTTTTAATATGCAGTTTTATATAAGTTACAATGCAAAAGCGTTTTAGCCTAACCAACGGACTCTAAAATTTGTGTATGATTTACGTTATGGAATACAATAATCTCGACTACGTTACCGATGCAGTTTTGTGAATAAAATAACTGTAAGTACTCCTACAGTCCCTATTGCTGAATTAAGACAATATTTATTTACAAATCTTTAATAGATCGAAATATCTAATTCGAGAACAGGTATGTTTTGGTATTGCCGTCAGTCAGTAAATTGTTTTATGTAGTATCGTGGTAAACGATCAGCCAAGACCCAGTTTCTGCACGAACGATGCAGGTTTCGTATCCCGTCACAGGCATATTTAAATGTTATTTAAAAAAAGTATTGCTGTTAAACCTGATTTTCAGTTTTCATCTTAGACCGAATATCACATGCAAAATTCATGAACGCAAAATTATTCATTGCACAAAAAAAAATCATCATGTCATAAACGAATTTATACAAGAGCTGCCAGTGGATTGCAGCTATATACGTTCTATTAAGTAGTGTGGGTCCTTGCACATACCGGGTTAAAGAAAAGTTAATAAAACATTGAAAAAAACATCTGCCATCCTTTGAAGAGGCGGGGTAGCAGGTGAAGAAAATAGCACTTGGAGCCGCACAGTGGCGAGCAGGGGAGGTTGTGGGAGTGGTATGAACATTTTGAAAACTAAGACATACAAGAAGGCATCTGGACATATTGAAATATCTTTTACTTAACTTAACCTGATTTTGCAAGTTTTTCTTCATATTAACTATTTGATTTATTACGAAGAAGAGCAATTTCAGTTGCTAGAAATCCACACTGGTAATGACTGATGATAAGAAATAAATAACAAATAACTAGCCATCATCTACTACATGTTTAAAAGTTTACGATGCCAAGCTGTAATCACTTCAACTAATGCAATAAATAAAAGTTTCTTGTAACATGTAATTATTTTTAACATGAGCACTAATTATTATATCAAAACAAAGGACATTCAAACAACTAATAATTCATTTTATGAAAACACCATGTAGGTGTGTATAAGAATGTTTATATGACATTAGCAATGCAGTATCACGTTTTACATTATATGAAAAATGTAAATCAAGGTAAACTTACTTCAATATAATTGCATCATTGTTAACATGTTAGAAGTGTCTGGTATTTTCATAGACACTTATTCAGTACCTGATCTAAATATCATTGTAAGCCCCTATTTATATCATGTACCACTGAGCTCATGTTTCAGCTTCACGAACCACCAAATGCCATGTCTATATCTAACAGTTTAATGCTTTTTCATGTGTGAGGAAATTACATTTTACTAACACAAGACGTCTATTCTTTTAATGAAATTGGACACTACTCTTGGTCTTATTTTGTCATACTGTTCACTGCCACAATTTAATTTCACTGTGAGTAGCATGTGTACGGTCTTGGAAGTGAGTAAACACATATGATCAGTCTTAATGAGTGTCAGGTTTGAGAACATACGTTCAACCTCGGCAGTGCTGAGAGGGAGTGTGAGTGCAACGGCTACAAGATGAGCAAGAAGTGAATAGGAAGTGGCCAGTCCCTTGTCAATATGTTGTTTTTCATGGAGTAGTTCAACAAGATTTCGTAGGCTCCTCTTTTAGGCAGGCATGGTGGTCAAAAGCTCGGTAAATCCTTGCCACTGAATCTGAAGGTTGTCAGGGTTGCAGCATGTACTTGTCTTCCAACAAGTTCGTTTCAGTAGTGCTATGAAATGATGGTATGTCCTGCAGCTGAGATAGGTCAATGACTGATAATTCCCCCACAATACCAAAGGCAGTGAATCAGCGTGTAATGTTTTAATTAGACCTGATAGAAACTCGACGTGAGCCTTGCTAAAAGAGGGGATAGCATCGGTGTCATTATTGAAGATGCCTTGGCTAACCATGAACCACTCTCAGTTTTCACATTGGCCTCTGCCATGTCCAGGTTTATTCCTTCTGTTTAAAAGAAGCAGCTAAGTACAGCAAGATGTGGTAGAATGTATGCAAGCAAGAGTAGTAAGTGAAGGTTGACTTCCTCAACCAGTGTTTGCCTTGAAGAAATGGGGGGGGGGGGGGGGGGGGGTGTCGGGGGTGGTACAGCATGATTCATTGAACATGTTTTTAGATAGCATGACCTACTGGGTTTTTTGCACCCTTGTCTCCGGTGATAGAGAGGGACTCATTTTAGATCGGGATCCTCAATCTGTTTTTGGATAGTCTCTATGATGACATCAGTAGTGGAAGACTTCAGTATGGTGTAACATTGGAATGTTGTTTTCATTTCACCAGTGTCACTTATATACTAAGTACAACACATTCATTTGTTCGATCACACCCTTCGTCGACCATGGTAGTGAAGCAGAGGCTGGCGCTGGTGACTGACTTTAGTTATTCCTGGACCTCATTGTACAACAACTAGAGTAGGTCCTGCACAATGGATTTTGGACCAACTTCAATACACAGATCAATTAAGTCTGCAAAGATACTGAGTGACAGATTTATCACAATGATACATTTGAGAACTTTCAAAGCATCGAAGATAGCTGTCTGTGCTGCACTCGTTACCTCGTCAGTGAGGGAGGTTACATCTTCGTTCAAACTTAGACTTATTGCATTCTTGTGTTGTTAGCTGTTTTCGTTTTCCTTTACTTTATCAATCCTGATTGTTTTGTAACCGATGTCAACCTAGGTCCTAGATCCATTCAGTCCAGTGGAATTGAACTTTTTACATATGTACAGAACATCACAGAGACTTTTCCATCGCTGGGTTCCTCTGTCTTGTGGATTAGCCATTGCCGACCATTCTGTTCCAAACAGAATGAGTTCCAAACGTTTCCATTTTACTAGACGAGCTGAGGGAACGCATTTGCTATACCGGAAAAGGGGATTCATTGCGAAGGACGCTCCATGACCCTGGCTTCCAATTGAAATAGACGCAAATCAACGGAAGTCTGTTAATGGAAAGAACTGATATTGTGGCAAAGAGGGTGTAATTCATTAAAAAATCAGAAAAATGCGAGAAGATGGCCGAACAGAAACTGCATGATAATGTTTATACATATTATATATATATATATATGTTAAAATATAAAGTAATTTCTGTGGTTGTCAGTTCTATATCATTTCATTATAATAATTATTTTCATGAGATGTAAATTAGAAAATAAACTATTTCACATAGAAATATAAGTATAAATAGAAAAAAAATATATATGAAAATATAACTGATATTAAAAACATATAACATTCAAATAGGGCTAATTTTGCATTGGAATAGAAATTACTCGTCATAAACACATTGGGTTTATTGTTTTCAAATGCGTTCTCTATATCATATATAGAAAAAAATTCCTTGTCGCTATGGTGAAATTGAAAACAAATAACATTTTCAATTGGTTTATTTTATTCTCATTTCTTACTCAGACATATTACAATATATATCACAGTGGGAACCTTCCTTTTTGGTGACGAAACATTACACGACAGAGACAACAAAGTAAACTTCCTCTTGGTTCAAACATTTATCATAGACAATGGCAGATTTTCGGACTAGTTAAGAATGTCGCATTTTCAGATACTGATACTAATTATTCGTGTCCTTCCCCGAACTGCCGATTCAGTGACTTAAATAATCTACGATGAATTATCTCATCCATAAAAACAATTTTTGTAATTTATAACATTTATTAGCTATATATTTATGTGAATATGTTTACCCCTCTTCTTTCCTATAATTCTTCCAATCCTAAACTCGTTTTTGGCGCGTCTACATAAGACTTTTTTCTGCTTTTGTAGCTCTACTGGACGAAGTCACAGGCATATTTAAATGTTATTTAAAAAAAGTATTGCTATTAAACCTGTTTTTCAATTTTCATCTTAGACCGAATATCACATGCAAAATTCATGAACGCAAAATTATTCATTACACAAAAAAAATCATCATGTCATAAACGAATTTATACAAGAGCTGCCAGTGGATGGCAGCTATATACGCTCTATTAAGTAGTGTGGGTCCTTGCACATACCGGGTTAAAGAAAAGATAATAAAACATTGAAAAAAACATCTGCCATCCTTTGAAGAGGCGTTCTACATAAGACTTTTTTTCTGCTTTTGTAGCTCTACTGGACGAAGTCCAGCGGAGCTTATGCCATGGTGGTTTGTCCGTCGTCTGTCTGTACGTCTGTCCGTAAACTTTTTCTTGCTAACGCTCTACAGGTCGCAATATTCATTTGACTGTGATGAAACTTGCTGATAAGGATCCCTGCAACTTGTAGATATTTCGTATTTGTTTGGGGGTTAGTGAGTCAAAGGTCAAGGTCACAGTGACTTCCGATAGCAATTCATTGCTAACACTGTACAGGTCACAATTTTCATTCAACTTTCATCAAACTTGCTCAGTAGGTTTTTTGCAATATGTAAATGATCTCTATTGTTTTTGGGGTCAGTGGGTCAAAGGTCAAGGTCACAGTGATTTCCGTTAGATTTTCATTGATAACGCTCTACGGGTCACATTTTTTTTTCAACTTTCATCAAACTTGCTCAGAAGGTCCACTGTAACATGTAGAGGATCCCTATTGATTTTTGGGTTAGTGGATCAAAAGTCCAGGTCACAGTGACGCGAACTTTGAAAATATTTTCCGCTGAGATCTATTTGATCCACAGTCTTCAAACTTCATAGGATGATTGGTCTTACTGAGTAGATGATCGCTATCGTTTATGGTATCAGTGGATCAAAGGTCAAGATCACAGTGACCTGAACATAGAAAATCTTTTCCAATAAATATCTTGAGATCTACATCACCCACATTCTTCAAACGTCATAGGATGATTGGTCTAACTGATTAGATGATCCCTACTGTTTTTGGGGTCAGTGGTTACAGTGAACTCTGTTAGCTTTTCACAAAACTTACTCAGAACAATCCAGTCAGACAGACCAGTAGAGCGATACTGACCCTTTTGGGCCTCTTGTTTATTCAATAAAAACTATTCCGTATATATTTCAAGTAAAAATAGCTGTGATAATTTTCGATACTCATGCTCTTTGTGAAAATCCTTTACGTGTATAGCACAATAGTAAATGTGTAATGAATTAGCCATGTTACTATGCTGTAAATATTTAATTGAAAATTGACATCTTACGTACAATGTGAATTCGTAAAATCCTTTGCTTATGTTTAGGCATATATATTCCTGTTATCATCACGTGTGAATTATATGCGACATACGCAATAAATATGTTTACATGAGATGAAAGGATAACCATATGTCGAGTCACGATATTAAAGACGATCACGCTAGTCTAGATTCTTTGTTATTTTATATTTTTATACTGTTTAATTAATTGTAATATTTTTAATAAATCATAAAAAAGAAATATATAAAGCAGTTATATCGCTGTTACATATTTTAAACATAAAACTATAGCTAAAATTCGATATATTAAAATCATTTATAACCTCCCTTTAAAAACACAAAAATCAATATTTAACCAAGATTGACTTTTAAAATCTCTTTAATGCTTTTAGAAGGATAAATGTTTGTTAGATATTATTTGTATGTGTTTATCTATGCAAAATTTGTCCGATTCAAATTTCACTGAGCTAGCTGTCTTACTTCAGTGGCATTATACACAAGGCTTCCCCCCACCACTACCCTCTCACCCGAGACAGAAGCTCATTTTTCTCAATAATTAGGCTGGTGACCTATTATTTTTAAATAAGTTTTCACGTAAGTGATGTTTGAACATTTCTTCTGCAATTAATTCAGAAATTCTGAATGCTTTTTGATAAATGATATTCTTTTTACAGAAATTCGTTTCTCTTTATGGTATATTTTCAGTGTATATACCTTTTGAAATCTCACGCATGTCATTACTTCAAAAAGTGTCCATTATTTATAAATAAGGCTGGTGTCCTACTTTTTTTATTTCATATTCCTACTTATCAGGTATTAACCTAACAACAAACCAACTTTTATAAAATTCTGAATGCTAGAAAAAAATGATGAAACTGTAGCGATCGTCTTCAAATTGTATGACGACCAAAGTGTCAATCTGACACAGTATTTATATCACATTCTAATGTATAAACAAGTATCTATATCGATGTAATATTTAAGATATAATCATGACTTGAGGATGTTCTCTGTTTTCTGGTGAGCGATTTAGGACCTTTCGTTATATCTTTATACATTTAAGCAAAAAAGGTGACAGCTTCATAGAGATTGGACAGCCAATAATAATTGATAAGTTAACATCTCAAATCAGTTTAAAAAATCAAAACATTGATGTTTGTGCATTATGTAGATCAATTATTTGAAAAGTAACACAATAAGCTGGACTGACAGATAAATTTCCTCGATAGCATTTTTTAAGGAGTCAATTTCATCAATAAACCAGGAATCTTGCATTGATGTTTGCACTTAGATTTCAACAATGTATTTACTAACACGATCGTTGCTGATCTGATGACATATTTTGATTTTTTCAAGGCTTAAGACGTCAATTGAATAGCGATGGTAAGAGGAATTTCATTTGGGAAAATGGCTCTCCAACGACATATTCTGCTTGGTATGGTATTTCATATTTATTCGTTACTGAATATTGTAAATTCATTCGTATATCATAGTTACATTGTATCATTGGAAAAGAATTGGCATTTGTATATGTGATTAGTTTGACTTTGCTTTTATCGAAAACTCCTTTATTGATATATCGATCTCTTTCCAAAACGTTTATCGTGATGACTAAGATAAATCTATGTAAACTATTGTACATGTACCGTAAACCTAGACTAATATAACTTAATTGAGCTATCTTGCAGGAAGGCGAAATACCCTCGGGTTGGAGAGGACTGTACAAAGGTGGATATAATGTCAGCTCTAAATAAATCTTGGGAATCAGGATACTGTTCAGGAGATATTTCTCAATACTTTGTGTGTCAATCATCTAATGAAATAAATTATAAAAACGAAGAACAAGAGTGTAAGTGACGTTTATTTGTTACAAGACATTTATGCTTTATGTTTCAAGAGTTAGTCTGTTAATAAAGGTTGTAAAACATGTTTCACATGTACCGTGCATTCGTAGCGCATTTTGTACGCATAAAACGTACAGTGTGCATGCGTCCGTGTACCTCCTAAATACATATATTATTCACAAAAATGTACTTCCATATATATCTATACGCGTTTTCCGTCAAATGTGAACAATTGAATAAGTTACCTTTATATTATTGACAATGACATATATTTTGTATTCCGCGTTAATTAAAAATGTATCATTTGTATATAGTAAAATCAAAAGTGAACATGTTTAGTGCAGAGCATTTCAAACAACCTTATTTATAATAAACAATCAATTAAGGGACAAGAAAGCTGGCTTTAAACCGACAATAAAATGACGAATGCAAATGAAAATCGGATTTGTTTTAACCACATGTTGACATTCATAGTATTATTGAAGGGCCCTCATAACTCTATCTATTTTGTATTGTCGCACATTTGCTCAGTTGCGCTATTGTAGCTGTGGTGTTTTATAGATAGATCATGTTCTCTATTATAGATAAACCACAGTTAAGCTCCGTCCCCATGCACAGTGCAATTCATCAGAAATACAGTACATGCTTTTCCTTTAGATGCATGCAGTAGCCATAAAACAATTAATGTTACAGATAACTCGTCAGTTAATCATGGTTATGAGTACAGATCGAGATTTACCTTAAATGAAATATGAGAACAGTTTGCAAAGTAATAATTCAACTTAAGACTTATTTTCTTCATAATAAAGTCAGAGTATACATGTTATCACATGAGACATCTCCTGCACTGTCGGTAATACGGACTACAATTTAAATTCCAACACCTACCTGATTTAGGTCACAGGAAAGGATTAAAGGTAATGTTCAAAAAAGTTATCTCGAAAGGTATATAACACCTTTGGCTAAGGTGTTAAATGTCAGGAATGGCCAAAAGAAGAATATAATAACACGCTTTCTTTAGTCAACAATTCTATTAAACTCGAACAATTATTAAAATCTTCTAAGTCACTAGGCATACAAAAACGGTCAATCCCAATCTTTCGCGTATCACTTTAGAACAGTGCTTACATATTATCGCTGTGGCACTGTGTGACTCATATTTATAGAGGGAAAAGTCTGGCAGATAGATGTCTTACCCAATGAAGCATTGTGTATAATTTGATTTTGGGTTCAAAAGTCAATCAGATTCCATGATACAAAAGTCAAATCTGTCAAATCCGTCAAATCCAGGATTTCGCCATCTTGCCAGACTTTTTGCTAGACAAAATTCTTTAAGAATAAATTATGCAGATATGAATAATCAAATGAAATATATCAATACATATTTTAAAAGTATGGATTATATGGATTCTATACACATAAGTTAATGTATGGAATTTTTTATACTTATACAGAAAATGTACGTTAGATATTTGTCTATCAGATTTAACTGGCATGACATACATTTGAAAGAAATAGTGCTTGCCACTTATGTTCAATGACTTGACTATATAGAGCATTAATATATGATAACATTAAATGTCTTACATAAAAATATAAATATAGGTTTTTCTGCCAAATACAAATCAAGTTTGTTAAGTTAAAATGAGGACATTGTTTGTTTCAAGAACTTCCGGAAGTCAAACAAGCTTCGTTCCGACAAAATGTTTTGCTAAAATAAACATGACAATCAATCATGCACATTGCAGAATTTGTTAAAACATGTAAATATTTCTTAAATGAGGTTGTGTACTAATTAAAGGCTCTCACTAAAGTATATCCCCTCTGCCAGATATCTATCATGAAAGTAACAATGTCTATCATAAAGTCTTGATTACTGACTGAAAGTTGTCACAGTAATGTATTTAGAGCAATAATTTCTTATATTGATGAGTGTATTTGCACTGTATAGGGTACTTTAAAATTTGATATTTAAAGAAATTTTATATGAAAATATTAAAGTATTAATATACGGTTCAAATTTGCAAACTAGTTTGTTAACAGATGTAGATTATGAAGATATTAAGTTTTATATGTTTTGGAATATTGTCCATTACATCCCCAATACCCTAAGCTTTATTATAAAAAATCCTATTTATTTGGAAAGAGATGTCCGTAGTCTTTTCGAAACATACACCAATACCCATAAATCAATAGAAAAGGCGCATATGGAACTTTTGACGTCGTTAGTTTCAAAAATAATATTTACTTTCTAAATCACAGAGACGATTCGAGATTGACTAGTTATATGACATCTTTATGCCTGTCTTAAATGTTCGTCCCCCACTAATTGCATAAATTATTACATTGTCTTAACTTTGATAGGGTAGTATAAAATGTGTGAAAATGTTTTACAAGAACATTTAGTTTTTTGTTTCAATGAATGAACTCCTAACAGATTGGATAAATGTGTGTATGTGGTTGTCGCCAGAGCGATCTCTGTATATCTTTACATTACAATTATGCAGAAAGTAGTATTCATCAATTAAATTTATCACCGAATACTATGATCATCAAGGTTTTTACCTTTACAGTACATACTACTACAAGTCAAATGTTTGAACGCCGCCAAATGCAGTGGGGGTTGCGATAATTAGTAATGTCGGATTTAATGTATAGTGATTAACCAAACCTAATCTTTTTGCACCCTAATTTTGTATATGGCTGACCATTTGTCAATGTTTAATGCCAAAAAAGATGATTCTACGTCAAGTCTATAGGCATTGTTTCCTCTGTATTGAAATTGGCTGCTGTCATATTATTGAATTATCAAATCATTGAAATAATAATATTTTTTTATATTTTCCTAAGTCTAGAATTCTAACATATAAATTTGCTTCAATTTATATTATTCTTGTACGAAAGAAAAGTTGTTTCGAAAAAAAACTTAATTTGAACCAACGCTTGAAACTACCGTCTTTACTAAAAATAATTTCGTAGCCATTCGTTTTAAATCGTTGTCGTCCAGCGTCCTTACTTAAAATAACTTCTTAGTCATTCGTTTAAAATCAGCTATTTCCGTAAAATTTAGACTGGTTCGCGATCTCAAATCAAAATACCGCTTGTTACAAAAGAAGACACTGTGAAATCAGTCTACAGTCTAAAAGTAGTTACGTCACCTCATGGAAATTTTACTTACTGCATTCAAATATACACGCCGCCTCCAGGACGGCGTGTAATAAATGCATCTTATTTTATCTCCTGTGGCTTCTTCAGATCAGAAAATAGTGTGTAAGATCGTTTTAAGACGCTGAGCAATTCTATTAGACATATCTGGAAAAACGAAATTGGCTTCTTGTTTTGGATAAAGCGCCTGTCTTTGTCTCTTTTTGTATTGTAACAGGTGATTCCTTGTTTTAAAGTAACTAACTGTTATTTTGTAATAATGGCATAATAGATAGACCTGTCGAGAAGATAAACTATTTCGTTCCAAAAATTGATAAAGCTACTACATTGTGTACCTGGTAAGGATACATTTAACACTTTTTCAGACTTCTAACCTTAGCTTGCTTTGTAATCTGGCGGTATCAAATTATCAAATAGATTGCTAAGGTCAATGTTTTCTGTCTCTTCTAAGGAATATGAAGTTCCATAATGGTTGGCCACTTCATTCAAAATTTCTATTTAATATGTTGTACAATGTGTAATATTGTTGCTGGTGAAGAGTAAAAGGCGAATTTAATTGTACACTAAATTCGAGACTAGAGTATTTGTTACCAAAACGCTTCAATGTCAACTGCCTTATTATATCCATTATCTAATATATATTGAAATAAGTAGTATATGATAAATAAATTTGATTCTGTTTCAGTATGTGAATGCCAAAATGGATGGGTTCAAAATTCAATGAAATGCTACTCTTTCATTGAAGAACAGAAGACATGGTACTCAGCTTCCGTATGTATTAAAACAATATGTTTCTGAGACAGAGGAAGCTTGCACAAGTCTAAGTGCATTAAGTTTGTTCTATATTACAAATAAAAGTATAATATACTAACATCAAATATCTGGCAATTTGTACTGAGATAAGTTAAAATTGACGAAAATATCGTCCGATATTCGGAATTTGGAAGTTCCGGTATTCGGAAGTACGTTTTACATAGAAAATAGAGGAGGACATTTCCGGACTTTGAAAATCGTCCGTTTTTCGGAAGTTTCCGGTATTTGGAAGGTCCGGTTTTCGGAAGTTCCACTGTAATAATAATAATAATAATGATGACTTTATTTAACGCTGGTTACATATAAAATAACTTCAAATGGCCTTCAAAAGAAAATATAAAGAAAGTTACAAAAAATAATTAAAAAAACATAATACGCAATAGTCATAAAACTCAAGCCTATTTAATTTAAACAGTGCATTGATTATAAACTCAAAATGAATAAACACACTCTCCACGACAAACACTCAAATAAATATATAATAATTCCACAAAACATTAACATTTAAAGAACAAGCATAAAGGTTCATCTGTAAAATGAATCAATGAATTTCTAAGCTTTGTTATGATGGAGATATTTCTATAATGTTCTTTTAAATATTATATGCATAATGTTCTAAATGCCATTGGGAAATAATTCCATACTTTTATGCTATAGTATGAAAAAGAATGTACTAGAACAATTTGGTGGACATCATATTGCTTAGGAGTTAGGGCTTTCAGTGAATTTTTTATGTATTTTATGTTCTATCTGGTTGTCAGAATTTAGTTTCCTTTGACACATAATGACATAATGATGTTTTACCAATTTGCTAAAATGTAGATGTCCTCACTACATAAGGCTCACATAAGTGTGGGGTTAGTTAAAATTGATTATTCACGATAGGATTATTATTGTTTAATTCCTGAAACAGTCAGTCACATTATTATCTTTTAGACCCTAATTTCAGCTGCAACAGTTTATCTCTATGATTTTAGAAAAATAGGTAAACACGTACACCGAAATAAGTAGCCTTCAAGAACTTTAATATGATTCATCGGCTTTCTTTAGTTCACTTGAACAGGAAGTGCTCGTGGTGAGATATTGTGATGGTTCTCTTTACGTCGTCCGTCGTCATGTGTCATCAACATTTTCCTACAAACGACCTCTCCTCTGAAACTACTCAGCCAGTTGTTTCCAAACTTAATAGCAGTCATTGTGGCATGATTCCCTATCAGATACCTTTGAACTGATTTGATCCATGCAGAGCTAAACTTACATGAGAGGAACAAAATATTGGCGTCAGGATCTACTGACCTGCTTCAAAATTAATTATGTGCAAATGTTCCTCGGGTGGCCATCTACCAAATTTCTTCAAATTATTTAGACCCAACAAAAAACTTCGAGGTTGATTTGAGCGAGTCGCGAAATTGATTAATACATGTATAAGTTGTAAGAACTTGTTTCGCAATCGCACAAATTTCTGCCAGAAATATTATTTTTTAGCAGAAAATTCACCACAAAATTCCGTACAAAGAATACAGACCGTTTAAGTTCATTAACACTGGACAAAGGGAAAAACATGTTATGTTATTATTTTACTTTAGACGACGCTAACAGAATATGCTGCCATTAATGACACGACTAGCGGTGGTGTAGAGGTTAAGGTGTCGGCCGCTCATCCTGGAGGTTGCGGGTTCGAGCCCAACTGGGGTCACGACCGTACTTTCTCAAATGACACCAGTACTAGTTTTTCCAGGAAGCGGACTCGAGAGTGACTCGATAAGCTACAAGCTTTCTTCACAATCGAGCTAAAATGAATTGGTATAAACTAAACTAATGACACGACGGTTGCTATCATATTTATAATATAAGGGTTTGATTTTATGTATGTTTGCATATTTTCTGAGACGCCAGTTTAAGTTATACAGGTATTGAAAATAAATACATGTTTGCATAATTTTGCCCCCAAACAATATACATCAGCAGCAATGTAAAATAGTATTTTCTTTGCAGAAACATTGTATAAGACTTCAATCTCAATTGGTAGAAATCAATGACGCTGCAGAGAATGCTTTCTTATATTCGTATATACAACGCGTGAAACGTAGGTATATATACATTTTCACAGTATTCAGGGTATAAAGTTTATCTTTATTCCAAAAAAAACAGTAAGAGCTTGTACTGGCAGAGATAATAAATTAGATGGGAAAAGATAAGAAACAAATAAGGAAATCTCAAATAGTAAGTTACTAATTAATAACAAATCACTTTCAGACACTTGGTCTATACATTACATGGATTTTGCTATGTTTATGCTCGCCAAAAGGCGATAATATAATTAACATTTTGTCCGTCCCTCCGTCCGTCACGCGAGATTGTCTGGAGTATAACTCCAATTGTGTTTAGATTTCACACAATGACAGAGGACATTGAGAAAAGTTATAATGTGCAAGAACCATACCTCTTCTTTGCTTGGTATTTGAATTATCACCTCTTTTACAAAACGAATTTCTGTAGAACAACTCCAAAAGAACTGAAGCAAATTTATTCAAACTGCACATAGAGATACGTAGAAGACACCACGAGAACGTGTAGTAACTAAAATCATAACTCTACTTGGTTCCTTTCTAAACTTATCTCCCTTTATTATCATTGTTATCCAAAATTAGTTTTGTCCCAAAGTATATCTTAATAATCATTCAAGAGTTTGATTTTGTAATTCCCATATTTAACACAGGGGTATGAGACATTAAGAGAAAAAGCAGTGACTAAGAACCATAGCTCTTCCTTGTATAGTTTTAAATCACCCCCTTTGTCATATGAAGTTATACTTGTCCGGGATATAACTCCATAACTATTCAATGGATTGATTTGATATTTTACAAAGTTAAAGCAGACATTGAGAGGAAATGCCCTCACTATGGACCCTTACTCTGTCTTGGAAAGCGTTCAATAGACTGAAATGATATTTCACACAGAGGTAGAGAACATTAAGATGAAGTATAGTTACCAAGAACCAAAACACTTCATTGCATAATTTTTGGTTGCCTCCCTTTGTACATTGTCATCTCAAATTTTGCTTGACCGGAAAATATCTAAACGTTTTCCAAGGGATTTACCTTATACTTCAAATAAAGGTAAAGAAGATCGATAGAGCGTGCATTGACCTAGAATAATAGGTATTCCTTGCACAATTTTTAATCAACTCCTTTTGTGATCTTAAAAACTGTATGTCCGGGTCAGCTCAAAACTTAATCAAGGTATTGACTTTGTATTTCACACAGTGGTAGATGGCATTGAGAGATAGTTAAATGGCAAATGACTCATTTTTGATGATCTCCCTTCGTTATTTGAAATCATTCTAGTCTGGAACATAACTACACAACTATTTAACAGATTGACATTTTACACACTAGTAAAGAAAATTTAAAGAACGTGCAGAGTCAAAACTCATACTATACTGTTCCATGCAAAGGTTTTAATTAATCACCCTTTATACCTAGACCTTATAATTGTTATGAGCATAACATTACAACATTCTTACTATTGACTTTATATGTCACACATTCAATGGTAATTGAGATTGAGAGGAAGAGCAATGTCAAAAAAAATTACACTTCTTTGCCCAGTTGTTAAACAAATGGGAGACATACAGATGAAGACAGTGGTTCGGTGATCATCCATCGTTTCCAAATATTTTCTTTTTTTACCAGGCTTTAGACTATAATTTGAAAAAAAGTTATGACGCAAATATAAAATATACTTTTGAGTATCTTTCTTTGGATAATATATTTTAAGTGGAGAGGAGAACAAAGTATAAAATGAAACTCCGAGAATAGAGTGTTAACAAACAAAACTTTTATGAATATTTTCAGGAGATTACTGGATAGATCTTACATTTCAATTCGTCAATAATACATTAGGATTTTTCTGGAATACATCTGACAGATCAATAAAATCCTTGTATAAAGACATGCTGCGTATAACATTTTTAGACTATGATTGGTGTGGAAAGATTCATAGTGCGTTACTTAAATGGAGTAAAGAAGATTGCTTCGACAAATTAAGTTTCATATGCCAGAGAGAACTAGGTACGTAAAAAGAATTCAAACTAAAACTGCCAATCTCAAATCAAATAGCCATTTGTCAAATAACAACGACATTGCATGCTAAACTAAATAAATGTAAACTTAATTAGCGCCTTATACTCTTGTGAGTCAGTATATCCGTCTGATGCCCTATGTCCTGTAACATGATATCGCATTAATGAATGCGATCCTTTATGTTGTGGTGAATACACATTTTAAAACGGAGAATGCTGTGACTTTTCTTCAGCAACTATTGCACGTTGTGATGATATTGCTCTGAAAATACCGAAAATGAACCTTACCTTCACATACACTGGGAAAGTATGTGCCAAATGGCGCTACCTAACATCGACAGAACATAACGATTTCAGCTCGAGGTTTCCTAACGTGAGAGCTCCATTTACAATGAGCGATGACAATCGTTGTAGAGATGTCTCCGATTCGGGAATATTCTGGTGTTATACATCTGACACACCGTTATGGGAACCATGCTTTATTAACGGTAAGTCACACTATAAATTGTTACTGTTAGCTAGCAAGTTTCATTTTATTTGTTTTAGCTCACCTAAGCACGAAGTACTCAAGGGTGAGGTTTTGTGATTGCCCTGCGTTGTCAACAATTCGAGTGTTTAAACGGAAGAAGCCATAGTTTCGTCTTTCTAAAACTTGGTCAGAATGGTTATCTTGAATATGGGTTTGAATGGGTCATCCTGTAGGTCACTAGGTCAAATTAACTATGTTTACATAATAGATGCTGCATTTTCCATCAGATCTACGTGAAACTTTCTTGGACAGGTTCAAATAGGAGTAATACAGGGTAAAACAACCATGCAACTAGGTCAAATAAGAGAAAACACGTTTATGTAATGTAGCCTACATTTCCCATTGGATATTGGCTAAGAATGATTATTTAAACGATTTTCCGGGCGAGTTCGAATATGGGTCATCTTTCGTGCAAAACTAGGTCATTAGTTTAAACACCAGAAAACAAATCATGTATACGCAATGCATGCTTTCTTTAATCGGATCTTTACGGAACTTGGTTAGAATGATCGACTTAATGATTTCTCGGACAAGAAAGAATATGGTTCATCGTCGTTAGGGTCGCCCGTCGTCCGTTGTCCTGGAACTTGGTTAAAATGATTATGTTGATAATATATCGGACCATGTCGAATATAGGTCATGTGGGTTAAAAAGGTAGATCATAAGGTCAAATATAAGAAAAACATTTTTACGAAATAGAGGTTTCTGTATCTATTAGATCTTCGCGATAGCTGGTAAGCATGATTGTCTTCGTGATTTCTTGGACCAGTTCGAGCGCCGGTTATCTCCGCTTAAAAAACTAGGTCACTAGGTCAAATATGTGCAAACCATGTTTACACAATTAAAGCTGCATTTCCAATCGATCTGACTGAAACTTAATCAGAATGATTTTTTTTAATTTTCAGACGAGTTTGAATATGTGTATTATAGGGTCGGGTAAAATATTCGGTCACTAGGTCAAATTTAAAATGTACTCATATTTGCTTCATTCTTATAGGATCTTTCAAAATCTTGGTCAGGATGGTTGTCTTATTGATTTAGCGGACGCGTACAAATATACGTCATCTCTGGTGTAAAACTAGGTTACTACATGTAGGTCAAATATAAGAAGAACCATGTTTACGCAATACATGACATCTAGATCATGTTCGAATATGGGTTAAAAACAGATCAATTGATCGGTAGTCTAATTCAGTCGAAATGGCAGTGTACTCAGTAGCGGGATATTGAACTATCATCGCTCTCCTGTTCGCAGTAACATAGCGTACATTTATGTCACAGAAATT
Organism: Saxidomus purpurata; assembly: GCA_022818135.1. Lineage (NCBI taxonomy): Eukaryota > Metazoa > Mollusca > Bivalvia > Venerida > Veneridae > Saxidomus > Saxidomus purpurata. The sequence continues at coordinate 37,303,430 of JAFMSR010000004.1, read as the reverse complement.
TTTTAGTAATGTTTATTTATAATATATTATATATTCTGTCAAATGTAAATTTAAAATCTAAAGCCGACAAGAAAATCAGTATCTTTAGATTAGCCCAGTCAACTAAGTTGTGCAAAAACCTTCATGTGAAATTTTGAAATAAGCACAATTCCAAAATTAAGTTTCACTGATCTAGTAAATACCGGAATAGTTTTCAATTTGATACCAAGAAAAACATGACAAAACACCCAATGAAAAGTAGAAAATCTCTGGACGTCATAACAACGTTAGAAATGAATCCTCGAAAAGTTTCGAGAAAAGATCACAGATACCTAAATTTCTGTTTCTGAAATTCTGGATATCTGATTTATCACAGTACCTATCTATATCCGTAATTTGAGTAATTACTGACTTATCAGAATTTTTACACTATTTAAGTTGGAATCTATGGATTAAGGGAAATGTGATTTAATCATGATGATTGAGCAAGGTGCCTTAATCAGTTCGTTAGCGGTCCAGCATATATCTTTTCGGACAATTTTAGTCAAAACATTGGTATGTTAACACTTTATATGTGACATTTTACATTTCCACACCATACTCGCATATCTTAAACTTTGAGGCAGCGCTATTTGTATGTGTCAGCTAAATCTGTTCTACAACTACATGTTCCCCACAGCCGTATGTACCCTACAAAGAGGTATCTGTATTTATTATTGTATCTTGCATTTCGTATTTTGATAGTCAATGATTATTCGTGAGAAGTGAACTGCAGTTCAAGGAATAAAGGGTGCCATTAAACATGATACATTTTTAGAGACTCCAACATAATTTGTTTAGCTAGTTTTCTTCTGGAATGCGTCAAGGTCTTAAAATTGTAAGGAAATACGGACGTTTTATGTTGGATTTGTTTAACGTACATCAAGTATTTGTGTTTAAAATGACTTGCCTAAAATGAGTCATGCAAATTAAATAAATCCTAGACTTTTTTTAAGTAGGTTGCTACGAATATTTGTCTTTTTTCATTGGTCCAAAAACTATACCAGCACTATACACGTGTTTGCTTTTTTATCACCAAGCAAGACTTTGGGCTTGATGATATTTATGTTCATGTACTACGATACTTCAATCATGTTTGAGAAACAGAAAACATTTAAGAGTATTTATTGACTTTTTGCAATATTGTCATTATCTAATCAAAAGTTGCCTTACAAAGTAAATTTTCGATTCCAAATCTATTTTTTGACATCTAATTTGCTTATTAACTGGCTTATAAAAGCCTATGAACTTTCTGTCAGAAGCAAGCTTAGTGCAGGTACAGAGAAACATTGTTGTTTTGCCAGAAAAACAAACGTCCGATAGTTCAGTTAGTCAGGGCAACCCTCAGCCTTTTGTCTCAATAAGCAAGCTAAACTCGAGTTCGGACTCCGACCTGACTTTTATTGGCGTTTATAGATCTGGTTCTTTATTCTTACATGTGTAGTTACTCAACTGTGGACTCTAAACATGTAAAACACTACAGGTAAGTAGATCCGTCTGTTGAAAATCCCCCAAAATATTAGCTTTTCAAAGATATCGTCATAATTTTCAGAAAGACAATAATCAATGATATATACGTTTAGAATCATGGATATTTACATGGTTAAATAGCAGAATATTCAATGTATGAATCTGCGTGACAGTTCCATTCCAATTAAATATAGAGGAAATCTGTAAAGAAAAATTCTGACTATCCCAGTCAAAATTTGAAAATTCAGGCTTTGTGTTACGTGTATTTTCATTCATTTACATGAACATATCGATAAGAGAAATAACTCTGTTTAACTTATTTCTTTCATGTTTTCAAATATCTGCTGTGTTTTCAGCTTCAATCTTGAACATAATTCCGTATAGTTACTTGGAAGGGTACTAGTAATATAATTTTAATGTCAGAATGATCCAAAAACTACACCAACCTGGCGAGATTTATCATTTGTGTCACTCAATCAAGGAAAATTCGAAAAATGCACAAATATAGGCCTTGGTGTAATTACAAATTATTTCCTCTTATACATGTTGTAATTCATCATTCCGATACTCTAGATGTGAACCACATATGTTGTTTTTCTAAAGTACTTAATTTTGACATTTGCAATGAATTGAAATTAAAAAGGATAAATCCCCATTTTAGGCAGTGCTTTATTTCATATTTAACTCATTTCCCGTTAATACGCATATGCTATATTAAGGTTTATCATTTAATGTTTATAATGATTGTTACAATCCATTGTTCGAAAATAGTACACTATATAGACCTGGACCAAAAAGTAGCATACAGATGCGCCTTTGTAATCAGAGTAAGCCAATGTTCGCTAAAGTCTAGTTTAGTTTATACTAATTTATTTTAGCTCGATTGTGAAGAAAGCTTGTAGCTTATCGACTATACTTAAGCAAAATTCCTGATATAGTAACCTGACTACTGATCGTTTTAAATTACTTCAAGTAAAACATTGATGCTTATGTGTGAGGATTCCATGTGGTGAACTTTATACAGCTCACATTATAAACAAAGACACAGCTAAGAGTATGAGTTACTCGGATACACCCACCTCCTTCTTAATACATGTACTATTCAGCTTGGAGGACACGAATCTTAATAAGTTTATTAACATGACCAAGTTAAATACAATGCATATAAACTTAAAAGAAATATACGGAGACAAATAATTGAATGTAAAAAGTAAAACAAACACAAATGTATCTGTTTAACTTAAAAGAAATCATAAACATGCATCATGTATTTCTATTTCGATAATGCAATTGTCTAAGTGTTAAAATAGACAAAATGAAAATGGTCTGAGCTTTTGTCGGTAATAACTACAACTTTTATCCGCTTTAACATTTCTAAACATTCATGAAAACGAGCAAAAACGTTTCCAGCATTGCTTAGACCTACATGTTATGAACCGAAGATTGTAACTGTAAAAAGGAACTAGTTTCAGGTTATCGTCCATTTGATTTTGATAAATGTTAAGCCTATACGCAAACATTATTTTTGTTGGTTTGTTCTTGTTTCAAAATTGGGATGAAAAAGGAAAAAAAAATGTTTGCCCGCTCATGCCAATTTCGTTAAAGAAGAGTCCTTAGAACAACACATCATTTGATGTAGCTTAAAGCCGAAATAATATATCTAAGAAAGGTATATTTAGCAGCTAAATGATAAATGAAAATAATTTGTTGTTATGATGTCCGATTTTCTCTAATTACAATGTAAATGGCCGCTTAATTTTCCATGTTGTTGCTCCTAAGCTTCTTTTCATAGGACCATTTAGAACCGCCACCGAACCGGGAACGAACCTAAGCGAACCGAACCGTTATAGAACCGTTACAACCGTTTGTAACCGTTAACCGCAGTTAGAAATATCATTTACAAACTGAACGAAGCGTTACTATGAATATTGCCATCACGTGGTAATTGATCGCGGGAAGTAACCAACCAGCATCTAAGAGGTTGTAACATGTATAGCAGTTATCTGAAATCAGGTTTAGGAATCGATATTATCTACAGTACATGGCTAAAACTATAATTAACAGTATTAATTCACGAACATAAGTATGCTAAACTTTGATACGATTAAAGTTAAATTCCACACAGGATTTAATCAGATATACAGGTATGCAGAATCATTTTGTGTTTCGAACTGAACGTGTGCATTACTTGTAAAATTTACTGAGTGATTTCATATGACTAGTTTACCTACGACAAGTATCTACCTTATGCACAGGTCATATAATGTATACAAAGCAGACGTAATTTCTTTAACAGGGGTGGTATGCGCACCTACCCCTAATTTGGAACTGCATGCACTCAGTCATAAAAAGCGTTATCACAAAACTTTCTCTCATTTTTCCAAGTTTCTACAATTACAAGTAAAATGCACTGTGAAAAGATTCCCAGATTTATCATTTTTTACGTATACGTCACATTGTTGTTACCAAAGGCGAGGTTTAAGAACAGTTGATCTTAATCAATGTAAATAAATGTAGAAATATTTAATTTAAAATTTGTTTCAAGTGTTAACTTTTTGATATTATATATATCACAGTGAAACGGCATCTTTATCTTATGTAACAGGCATACATGATAAAGGTATACCACAAAAATGTATAAGATTTAACACTTTAATTACGGTTAAATGATTTACTATGTACTTTTCCGCAATAATATAGAGCCTATGTTTCTTTTTGTCAAAACTCTGAAAACTATAATCATAAATACAGTGTATGCTATATACACATGCTAATTTTCCGATTCGTGTACAACGGGATCTAGCAATAAATGACACATTGTTGCCTAACTTTATGGCACGCAACTTCTCTAATTAGTGAGATATTCTCTTCTCGCCTAATTTGCATAAGTAATTGTGATTGGCTGGAAGCTTCTCACACGCTCAATTAACATGACGATCGCTCCGCAAATCAAATTATCAAATAAAAGCGATGACGATGTCAGACGACTGTGCCATTTTATCTGTGAAAAGCAGATGTAACAATCAGGTTTTACCATGTTCTATTGTCTTAAGGCTATTAGGTTGAAGAAGTCTGATCAGTCAAGCAAAGCAGCACCAATTAGCTTTCGCGGTGACTTATCAAAACAAAAACAAGATGTCTCACTGTGTATCTTTATTTACATAGAATGTGTCACAACAATTAACAGCAACCCCAGTTCGCTTGAAGTCCTAATTAACAAACTACTTTTAATTAGGAATACGTAACGATGTTTTACCAGTGAGGGGGTAATCTGCTTGTAAGTTTTTATATACCAGCTGGCAATATACCGCCTCTTTTCAATTTCATATTTCTTTACCGCTAACTCTCTAACATGGCGCCATTTGTTGTCACTGGTAAACGATTTTTGAATGAAAAATATTTGTGATTGGAGTCAGCAAATCAGATTGCAGAACCGCTAAACACCGATTGAAACGGTTATTGGCGGTCATCGGTTATGAACGGTTGTGGACCGATATAACCGAACCGAAGCGCAACCGCAAACGAACCGCAAACAAAACGAAACCGAACTGCTAAAATGGTTAAATTTACCGATGGCAATACTGTTATCAAACTGAAACACTTCTTATGAAAGGTACATATATGTGTTTATGAGGAATGCTTAATTATTGTAATCGCGTGCCCAACTTATAAATAAACTAAATATTTAGCTGCTTAACTGTTCGACATTTTTTTTAGATTCTAACATTGAACCTGAACCATTTGATAATTTTGTGAATGTTGCACTTGGAAAAAAGGCGTATCAGTCAGATACGGGCTATGGAGGAACTGCAGATAAAGCTGTAGATGGACGAATTGTACAGACGTATTATGTAGCACTATGCACCCATACCAACAGCACCACAAATGCCTTCTGGGAGGTCGACTTGGAAAAAACGTACTTGATTCAACACGTGATCATATACAATCGAAAAGATTGTTGTGGTAAATAGGTGCAGAAAATACTTAATTTGGTTTCGGCTACTGTTACATGTACCATTTAATTATTTCTGTTGTTCTTTGCAATGATATCTGACGATAACGTGATAAAACAAATTATGTTTGCTGCAAAAAAAAGAAAATTTAAAACCATAACTGTTACATTGTTAACATCGTGATTAATATGTTAGAATACGCTTTGACAATTAGCGAGAATAAGCGAAAAGTCGAAAATCAAATTTAAGAAAATGAGCCATTTCTTATTTCATGACTTAAACATTACTTTACTGTTGCAAAAATAGATTTTGTATATCTGTATGAGTACAATATAACGGCGAAATGTCTCTTTCCTATTTCTCAGATCGTTTATCATCTCAAAGATAAATATGCATCATTTGTATACAAAACTCAAGACATACATTGTAACAGTTCAATTAAAAATGGCAAAGAATAAGCCTGCAAATCCACAACTTGTTTACACATTCTGTTAAAACTAGTGACTATGTCATGGGATATTAAGTAAGAAACAGTAGATTCGTAGAGTCCTCTGTTCGTTAGCTTCTTCTCGATGATCCTCTTATACTGAGTTCAGTGTCTACTGTAGACCTTGCCGTTTTCCTCATGATCCAGTCGATTCACAGAGAGAAGAGCATTGGCGACAGAATACGCCATTGTTGCACTCCAGTGTCGACTTGAAAGTCTCAGTTTACAGACTTTTATAAATCACTTGCACTCGAAAATCTGATACAGGAACTGGATGATGTCGACAAGTTTCTATAGGCATATCTTACTTGTCCATAATGTCCTAAAGAAAACGATGCAGCAGTCATTAAGTTTCTTGGTCGTCTGTCGTCAGCATTTCTAAGCAATCACACAAAGTCATCTCATAAGACTTTGTCATTCTTTATCTTTACTTTTGGTAGAGTGATGGGTCCCACATTGATGTCAAAATCTTTATATGCCTCATTGAAGTCCTAGGAAATCGGCTAGAAGCTGTATGACGTTATGTCTGGGGTCTTCGTGATTTTCCTGAGGGTTGTCAATTGGTACGTTGCCAACCATAATGAAGAGCTTTTCATATTTTCAACTGAGTATTACGTGCAGTAGACGTTCGTTGATAGGTTTCCACTGTAAGAAAGCGTGTACATGCTTTCTACAGATGATGTGAGCAGCTCCTTTGTGATGTTATCCTGTCTTCCTGATCATATGACGACACAACCTGAGTTCAGACTATATTGTTCTGTCACTCTCTATCTGAATTCTCTTATCACCAACAATGGCTGTGGTGAGGCTCTCAATCTCCGTCACTGTTTGTACTAATCTTAAAGCTTGGAATAACATCCGCACATTTCAACATCCAATGTCTGCTGCACTCCGTCTACTAGTTAATGTTTTTTTTTTGTTGTTACCTTATTTGCAGACTACAAAGCGTTATGTGTTTTACGGGGTAGGATTGCTTATATTAAAATTATATGATTATAAAAGTCTGAGTGACAGTTAAAATATACTAGTTCTCCATATATTCTTATGTGAAAGATATCTCATCGGCGAAATTTACAATTATCTGTTCATGAAACACTGTTAACATTGCTTTGTAAATTAAGAGTTTATGCTATAAATAGAGCAGCAGTATTTCTTTTCAAGAATAAGAAATGCTACCGGACAATGAGTTTTCGTTGAAAAGCGACAACATATGAAACAATATTTGTAAACATCGTTTTAGACTTATCAAAATCAGTTCTATCATTACTCGAGTCGTTAATTTAGTATTATATAAATGTATTTAAGTGGTAATTGAACTTTATATATAACCCGTAACATGTCAAAAGTAGAACTGCACTTGTTTCAATATGCATATATTTTGATTATCTTCATTCCTATAAAAACAAAAATAATATCAAACAGGGAATGCCACGTACCAAAAACACAGCATCTCCAAAACGAGCCCCACAGCACCCAGAAGTGCACACCACCAACCCACACACGCACACACACACACAATCATGTACACACTCTTAAAATTGAAGGTAGAAAAAGTTAAATGTTAATTGTAAAAATGTTATACAGCGTGTAAACATTTCAGCTGAAAGACTACGGGATGTTCAACTTTGGATCAAGAAAAGCGGCGCAAATTACACGTTGCATGGGTATCGAGAGGGCATACTAAGACACAAATACACGTTTCGGCTGACAACTGCAGTCGCAGGACAGTGGGTTCGAATAACAAGAAACCACTCCGTAGCTGAGTACCTTACTCTTTGCGAAGTTCAAGTATTTGCAAGGTTTCGGTTTAATGAAAGATGTAAGTTTTTCAAGTATTTCACAGTATTGAACAAATCGTTTCATTACAAAGATCACTGTGGAGTATTGTTTCGGTGGTCCGCTCACTTGAATATCATCGCTTATGCAACGTATAACTTTTTCCAAGAAAAAATGTTTCGATATTTGGTTTTCCACGTAGTATTTGTGGATATAAAACCCTTCTATTTTATAATTATGTCGTCACGAATAATATCATCATATATATCACGTCCAAATCCAAATACAAATGTTCTTCCTTGTTTTTAATATAAAAAAATCCTTTTTTAGCTCACCTGAGCACGAAGTGCTCAATGGTGAGCTATTGTGATCGCCTGGTGTCCGTCTTCTGTCGTCTGTCTTCTGTCCAAACTTTACCTCCTGTATGCATTAGAGGCTGCATTTTTCACTGGACGTTCATGAAACGTAATCAGTATGACTGCCTTGGACAAATCTAGGTCGAGTATGAATATGGGTCATCTGGGAGTAAAAACTAGGTCACGGGGTCAAATCATAGAAAAACCTTGCATTTTTCATTGAATTTTCATGAAACTTTGTCAGTATGATCGCTTGATGATTCTAGGTTGAATTTGAATATGGGTCATCTAGTATCAAAAACTAGGTCACACAGTCAAATCATTTTCATGAAACTTTGTCAGTATGATTGTCTTGATACAATCTAGGTCGGGTTTGAATATGGTCTGAGGTAAAAAACTAGGTCACCCAGTTATACCATACATGTGACATTTACAACCCAATCATCATGTAAATTGGTCAAAATGTTTGACTTGTCAAGGTCAAACAGAATGTTTGTGTTTATGATATATAGTGTAGAGTTGAAGTTTGGTCACATATTGTCATAAGTCGCATGTGAGCGATATAGGGCCATCTTGACCATCTTGTTTAAATGTTTAAATTTATTTACCTGCTTGTCGCATTAAAAACCCTCCTTTTTTGCCACTAAAAGTAACTATCGGAAATCAGCCCGTAACGAACGTAATCAATAGACAAGGATAATTTAGATGTAAGGCAGTTTTTCAAGTACTTAACATGCTAATTTGTATTGTATTCGTATTGAATTTTCAGAGCAGATGAAACTGCTAGCTTCATCCAATCATCCTCAAAATCTAGCATTTCAAGTTTCACAAGCCACATTTCACTATCGGACTCAAGTATCCCCTATTACCATAAGAATCATATTTTATCTCAAAACGATCGGGCTCATATGCTACCTTTTACAGGGCAGATTACATTGCTAACTCTTTAATGAGACTAGACTAGTTATCACCTCTTATCAGTCAAACGCAAATACAATGTATCACATTTTAACGAGTAGACATTACATTGTAACGCAAGCTATTTTTATTCGCATAACAATATTAGCTCTTGTCGATCAGAACCAAATGCGTGTGCTTACAGATTAAACAAAAAAAATTTTGAGCTGTTGGTGAGCAAAGGAAGGCAGTCCTAGCCTTTGTTAACTTATTTTATCATTGACAATGCTCCTTTCTTTCAAATCATTCCTTTTTGGGCCCTTGGTTTCTGATTCAAGCAACTGATCCTAAAGTTCAAGTCATAACTCCAATATGATTAATAGTCTCTCCTGGACCCTTGAAGAAAACATTTACATGAATCGACCAAACTCAGGGTTTTACAAGTTATATCGATCACACTCATATGGTTATCTCCGTTTATATGCAACATATCCTTCTAATTACAGACCACTTTTACATTTGTCTAGATGATAACAGTCTTTAAATCGTTATGAGTATATAGATGATACTTCTATTCGTTGATATTAAAATAGTATGGAGTTCAGACAATGATAATCAGAATCATGACAGCGGTGGTATTTTCCAATGCAAAGACGGCAGGGAAATCCCTATTTTTCATAAATGTGACGGAGCATTTAACTGCGTGGATTTCTCAGACGAAATGTACTGCAGCACTAGAAGTAAGTAGAGTAGTAATTTTAATCTTCTTAAGACATACTCTGTGGCTAGAATCACGATAAAATATTTTTTTGTTTGATCTTTATATAGTAAAAGTCACCTCAGTGTTGTAGCTTTGAATCATTGGTGACAGGATGTTTAATCGTTGGACTTCCATTCTTTAGTAAGGGAGTGTTTTCTTTTAAATACAAAACGTCCGAAACGGAAACAAAGTAAATGTATATGCTTTTGATGTAACATGATAGATAGAAAACTTTGATACATGTACAAATATGATAAAATTATTGTTACCTTTGTCAATTTTTAAACTGATCACTTGTATATATTATCAACATACATCATTATAAATGTTGAGCGTTCATGAAATTATAACAGGTCTGCCTTGATGGTGTGTCGACTTTTCGGCTATTGGCGGCGGTGCAGTTTCAGCAGAACTGTTTTTACCTCATAACATGTCAGTCTATGCAATGTCAATGACAATACTCTATTTAAGATGTTGTTATGTTGTTGTTGCTGCTGTTTATGAGTGTATCACCTGTTTCTGTATTCGGTCATTATTATCCACTGGCAGATTACCTAACCATCGTTCCTAGGCAAAACCAGTGCTTTCATATATAAAAAGACATGATACTGAACGATAGATTAACATAGCATTAAACTTAATTTGTTGTGCCATAGTGTGATAGTGTGATGCCAGCTGATAAAGTCCGGGTTTAATATCCTGTAACTGAGTTATCGCATGACACCAGGAGAAATGTGTTTAAAAACATTTATGAAATATTATTGATAATGAATGAGCTACTTCTAAAAACAAAATTAGATATAAAAGTAAACAAAACTCCATTAAACGTTTTCCATACTAGCTATCATAATTTATCCAAACTGTACTGTAACATATATTCAGCTTAAGGGAAAGAAGCATACTTGATACCTCAGTTAGGGTAGGTGTGCCTGTTACATGGCATACGTATTACCCCAATATTCAAAGGAATATTATATTCTAATCATGTGATGAATGTAAACATTAAACATGTGTGTCTGTCTGCTTAAATGTGTCATGGAATTGCAAAACTAAGGCTTCTGGCCAAAAAAATGAATTTCATGTTGTTTGCATTTTTGACATTTATGTTGTCTCAGAAGTAAAACGAAATATACGGACCAATGTATTTTTCGAATACGGGGTAGATATCCGGATTTGCATATCGTCGTGTCATACTTACAAGGCTCTAACTCCACTTTTGCTATTCGAGAGAAATTGAATTTTGTAAAAAGGGTCATTATACTTTTGTAACAAAAATACATTATGTGTAATTTTCTGTTAGAAGTTGCATGGAACATTAAAAATACTACAGATGAAGTTGTTGTAGGATTTCTCGTCTATTTATCTAGAAAAAATAATTTTCAATTTGTAGATACATGTAGAACCTTTTTTCTGATTTTCTTGAAACATTTGTTGATTATAAGTTGCTTTTGAATATAGAACATTTTAATCGGTATATTTAGGACGAGGATGTACTAGTATTAATTTAACAGCTATAACACTGTTCAAAATGACCAGAAAAAATTCGGTCAAGAAAATTTCATAAAACATGAAAAAAATATAGAAAATAAGAGATAATACATGTTATGCTCAACCATTCCCATCTCCCAGTACAAGCAAAAATTTATCATATAAAATTGATCGAAAATCATTTTGTGACTGGACCAGTCAAACAAGTTTTGTAACTGTTCAACTATGTTTAGTAGGGTTGAAACTGTAATAAAAGTTTATGTTATTTAGCTATAACTTTCGCAATAATTGTTTTCTAATGAAAATTAACCATTGGTGAATGTATTCCTTTAAATTGCGATGGTCACATGGAAGGGTATTATAACTTTAATAGAGCATGCTTATGATGTGCAGCTTCTTTTCTTTTAACATAGCCGATCACTGGTCGAAAGGTCTACTAGACAAACTTACTTTCTACACTCCATTATGTGTGTTTAAGATCGTTTATAGTCCTGGCCGACCGTGGGATTTACCTGGTAAACTCGCCAAGACCCCAATACCCCATTATGACTACTTTGCATACTGGTACATTTTTTATCTAACACAATTTTAAAGTTTATTGACCTCTTATGCACATTTTTGTTATAAGTCTATCATCAAGCAAATCGCAAAATTCGGTCTTAAGAAATCACTTTATTGAGTATTTGATATTCGTGATGTACAAGGAATGGCAAGAATGTTATGATTCCAAAATATATTTCGGAAACTTTCTTTGGCGTATTATTTTCATCATTCTTACTCCATTGGCTATACACCCCACAAATTTTTCAGACCCAATGCTTTATAACTTTGCATGTTATCTCCTCCCTGGAAAAACGAATATATCGTTTGTATAATGTTGTTTATGCTTGGATGTGGTTAAACAAATTTTTTTAACGCAAGTGTTATCATTAAGTACTTCATTGGAACTCATTGGTATGCATTTGGTCGGCACAAGCAGAGTATGTAAAAATATACCCTCATTTTTATACACACTCGGCAGACCACTTGTGTTTTTTGCACATGACGTCACTACTTTCGGTTTCATCGGACAGAGGTCAGCAGCATAGGTTACTGTGTCCCTCAACATCCCGGCATTTGTTTTTGCTGATGAGAAGGTTAATTTTAAATTTTCTCTTCCTTTGTCAATATATCTGATTTGAGCACGACAAATTTTGCTTTGTATCTATATTTTGTTTTTGCACGCGATCAAAACGCAAATCACACAGCGGCCTGTAAACGAAAGGGAGCACATTGAATACTTTCAAAAATGGTGTCCAATAGTTTTCACTGTTGTCTAAAAGTGTCAGCATTTGTCTAAGATGTAGTCTTTTTTAGTATTCAGGAGCTGTCGTAATTGTCTCTTAATTCATTTTAGACAAAACGAGTTTTATTTTCTACAAGTAAACCTACAACCTGCATTTATCATTTGTAACGATCTACATGTGAAGATACATAGCGGTCTTTATTATGAATTTATTACTCCTAGGATTATCCACTGATATATTATATATTTCAAAATATAAATACTTTGGGTAAGTTTTCTGAATCAAAACAGGCGAAAGACATTAAATGTAATTAATGTCAGTAGTTATTTACTGAGGTTGAACATATACTACGTATCATCTATTAATGGCGATATTTATATTTTCATAACACATAAATTGATATGTTTATACATCTGAGGTTTAATTATATATATAAACTAAGCGTGTGTGTTCTTATTTTTACGAATATATCCCAAAACGCTTTAGTAACAGTAATTGGCGTAAAATTGACGTGACGTAATATTGACGTTACGTAACAAACGTCGTAAAATTGGGTTAACACGCTCTTCAGTTGAGCATCGAATCTGACGAAAATATTCTTTTATGGGATAATCAAACACGATGCAGCAGTATAGGACACATTAATTTAACATTGTACAAAGTTTGGTAAATTTCTGGAATGTTTTTTGTATCACACTACAAAGCCAAATGTTCTGTCTCAAGATAATCTTACAAGTAACAGTAGTAACTAAAAGTGTTATATATTGTATTTATATTATATGCAGACACAATTTCGTTTAACATATTTACTATACAGTGTCACACGTTCATTGAACACACTGTGTTGAAACAAGACTGAATGAAATGTCTGACGAATGAAGTGATCTAGATGTTAGAAAGAGTAAACTGCAAGTTCAAGTGATGAACATTCTGTAAATTGTTCTTCAGATCAGAAACTGTTTCAATCATAATGCGTGTCTGAATATGTCAAAAACAATTCTCATTTATGTTCACTTGAAAAGAAAACTCAGTTTTCTCGTCCTAAGCACAAGAAAGTGAAGTTTGTATTTGCATTTCATCATGACGCACTTAAGTAACTCTTTCAACGTTTTAAATCGGAAAAATTCTCTCTCTCTCTATAAACATATATATATATTCATCTGTCTGTCTGTCTCTCTCTGTCTCTCTCTGTCTGTCTCTGTCTCTGTCTCTGTCTCTCTCTCTGTCCCTCTCTCTCTCTTTCATGATAGCATAAAAGCAAGTTTTGCAGTTGTATAAATGTTTTAAATAAATTTGAAAACTTTTTCTTAAAAATAAAAACACAACACAAAATATCCGAGTAATATAATAACTTATCTCCAGAGGATCTCTTTACAGCATCAGTATGATTCAATGGCCTTACATTTCGAGACAACAGTTTCTCCCAATACAATTTCAGTGTTTTAACTCTGATATGCCTATTACTGTCTTGTCGTTTAAAAATGACAAAGAAAACACAACTTACTTTTTACTACCTGTTTTGGCACTATCTTCAATGTTCCTTGTCATAACTAATCGGTCATGTGACCTGATACATGGCTACTGATTAGCTAATTGACATTTCACCATCCCAAGAAATATCTTCAGATTTATCGGCTTATCGGCGAAATTGTCTCCCTTGAAAGCAGCTTATCGGGTTTATCGATTAAGCGTTATCGGTCAATTTATACACATTGAAATATAGAGGAGTAAAATCTTTAACTCATCAAAAAGTAATAAAATCATAATCTGACAATATTTATTAAGTTATTGAAGTAATCTGCATTCTTTCCACTTTATTTCAATATATCTTTTATTAAAATAAATTGATATCTTCTTGCTTCCCTATTGAATTTAAAAAAAGTAACTCAAATCGCATTGACTTCAATAGAAAAGTGCGTTTCTTTTAGCTTCAGATGAGGTTTTCATTTGAGATATTTACATATTTATACTTAACTGACAATATTTATTAAGTTATTGAAGTAAACTAGAAAGTTGTATCTTTACTTAGATATTTTTATTTTTAAGTTATTTGTATGTCTTCTTGCTTCCCTAAACATTTGAAAATAACGATTTTAACTGATTTTACCAAATTACATGTACAGCTTTAGTCACCTGTATTGACAAATGTTGTGACTGGTTATATCACGGACCTGTATGTGTATATAGGTCCGTGGTTAAATCAAGCATCACAGTTTTACCTGTTTTTAGAGTTTACAAGATTTATAAAAATGTAATAGTTGTGTTGGTCTAATTTTTAGGTATAAGATAATTATTCCAAAATTTTACATCTTAGATAAAAGCCGCTATAAAGCTTTATTCTGTTATGAAAAAGTGATAATTGATAAGCTCATCGAAATTTAAGGCAATAAAATAAAACATGAAAAAGGATTTCCCGTCGGAAAAAGATGAGCAATGATGAATGAAGACTGCATTTTGTTTATAAGTTTATGTCTAACTTCTTTTCCATTTTTAGATAAAATTTAGATTGAATCTAGAATAAGATTGTGCAACATATTTATCTTAGATTATTTCATCATCAGATCGAGTAAAGCTCTGTGGATCATATTCTCATTCATGTATTTACAAGATTATAAACAATTAAATTATGATGTCCTTTCTGTTTGCAGTTTATGCAAAATAATAAGCAAATTAAAAATCAAAACTAATACAGTTATAAAAACGTCCGTGGCATGCTACGACAGTCTTTTATCTGTTTCCTCGCCTCTGGCGATAACAACACCATGTCAATTAACGGTGATACTTTTGACACGATTGATTGTAAAACTGTTGTATATAAACATAAACAAAGAAGCAGATACAGTTCCTCAATTCTCAACTTTAGAAATGTATGTCATTTACATTGCATTTGGCCGTTACTTCATGAATTTAAATTATACCCTCGGGGAAAACTCTTTTTGGTCAATTTATTATATTAAAAGTTTGTAGCATAGGAAACGGTAGCTAATTTAACCGAGTTTTAGGTATTTGATAATTATTACTATATTTTACATGTTGTATAAAATCTGCTATATAGCTTTAATCTGTCATGAGAATGTGATCGGCTCATCGAAATTAAATGCAATACGATTTACACAGTATTAGCACATTAAAAATGATTTCCCGCCGACAAAAGATAAGGAATGATAACTAATAACTGCATTTTCTTCGTTTGTTTATGTCATACTTCTTTTTAATTTTATAAAACTAACTTAGATTGAATCTCAAATATGTTTTTATGATTGTGTAACCATAGACATAGAACATTCTATGTCTCTAGTGCAACATATTTATATTAGACTATTTTATCACCAGGTCGTGTAAAGTTCTATGGGTCATGTTCTCATACATTTATTTACAACATTATTCACATAAAGTATGATGCATCTGTTTGTAGTTGATGCAAAAAGTTAAGCAATTTAAAAATCAAAATTGATACAGTTACAAAAACGTGGTATTCTAGAACAGTTTTAATCTGTTTTCTCGCCTCAGGCCAAAACAATCACCATGTCAGTTAACAAGGATAATTATGACGCGATTGATTGTAAAACTGTTGTATCTCAACATAAACAAAGAAACAGATACAGTTCTTCAATTCTAAACTTTCGAAGTGTATTTCATTTACGCTGCATTTGGCCGTTACTTGATAAATTTATATTATACCCTCGGGGAAAACTCTTTTTGGTCAATTTATTATATCAAAAGTTTGTAGCATAGGAATCGGTAACTAATATAACCGTGACTTGACAACGACATTTTGAAGTTGTAATTACAAAGAAATTAGAAACAATTGATACACAAGTATGAACAAGTTCTTAAAGTAAAAATCTTGACTTTGTATTTTTAATCAATTTTACTGTGTATTTGCTATTATGAGGTTTTTGCATTAATTTCGTACACACAATTTGATAGTTAGCATAGCAAACTCATAACGGCCGCATGTACATATGTATTTATAAATGCATTTTCATTCGGTGCCGAAAAATCAGTCAATAAGATTAATAAAAATTCTAATTATTTCTTGTTCCCTTTTATTTCATTTTATTCCTAACATTGATATCTATATGGTTCAGACTTGAATAAAACTTAAAGAAATAAATCCTATATCGTAATGAAATTTCTTGACCCATCCATTGCGTGGTCATTTCACGCTTGGATAAAGACAGCTGATAAGACAAAAATCCAATAATCGATAGCGCTCAACGAGTGACTTTTTGATGTACAGGGAAACAATCGATTTTCCCACAGGCCTTATAACCAAGGGGCAATACTCTGTTTACAACGGCTCTCCAATTCTGGCCATGAATGTAATAATGAAATAATCTGTAAAATTGCAAAATGGACAAGGAAATACACGCTTTGACATCAAGCATAACTTTCTAATCATAATATGACTGACAGTTTGAGATGGAACTTGGAATTCCGCAACCACTGGTGTATAAGACTCAATTTTTATAACAATGGAGTTAAGACACGACGATATGCAGGATATACGCTAATGTACTAATACAATTCACAAAACAACAACAACATGGCGTTAACAGACGTCAGACGAGCATACATAAAATGGTGGCAAAATGCAATAACGTTACATATTCACAACATTATAGGGGCCGCAAACTGTGTACAAGCCACATGTCTATACCTATAATGCATACGATGTAAATAGATAAATACTATATAGGAAGTCATACTTACAGATGCTGAACGTAAGTCACTGATTAAAATATAATTAAACAGAGTATGAAGTCATGGCATACTAAAAACTTCCAAAATTAATGTATGACCTTTATGAGTGTGCGTTTATTTCAAAACGAAGAAATTGTTGTCTCTGTGTATATATCGAATTTACTTGAAGCACTCTACTTCACCGCTTTATTATTTAGGAATATGCACATTTTACTAAAATCACATTTACGATGTACTTGACTAAGCGCTATTACTAAGAATAATGAATTCTATAAAACGCTTCGTGTATCAATCTATATATACATACATTTGTACATGTAAGTCACGATAGGTCACATTGCTAAGTATTTGGGTCTTTAAAGAATGTCACGGAGTAAGTATATTTGGTATGTATGTGCCTATTTTTCACAGTGTAATATTATCTTTTAAGTTTTAAAATATAGCTCACCTATCAGATACTAACATTACAAAAGTAACTATCCGTTTCTATTCTGGAAAACACAGATATATCTAACAGTAACAGTGCCACAAGACTAATAAATAAAAATAGCTATTAATTGTTCTTCGTTATGCACTTTTTATCTAAATATGTTCAATCTTATATTCACGAATGCCGGTATTCATTTGTTAAGTACAAAATAGTTTTTGCACAAGTGTATATGCATTCAATTTGCAAAAGAGTAAAGATATGTTGCACAATGTGTTATTATGGCAGAATAATGACATTGTGTCAACCAATATATGTGTTTTATCACAGTTAAACTCAAAGTCTCAACTTAGGAGATTATATAACCGTTGTATGATAATTTGTAACGATGGATGGTCGGGGCTAAACACACCAGAGTAATCAAACACACAACACTTTACAGAATTTTCAACTTTAATCACAGTGATGAATATTTACAAAGATGAATATAAATATAAACAGTAAATAAGATGATAAGATGGAAATGTCTTAATGAAAGTCCAATTTCAAACACGTTACACTTTTCTAAACGATGAGAAAAACACGTTCAACTATAACAAAACACAGCCCTCGCCACTTGGATAAAAATCTCTATAAAGGCTCCGGTATACCAGTGTTGAATATAAGTATACCCTAATGTCGACTGCATCAAAGGTGTTTCCTGTGTAAATGAGTCACTACATGGACAAGACTGCGCTCGGGAATCAATATATCCGGGCGAATCTCGTAGTTTAACGACGCAAAAGGTCGGTTTTCTCCAGGAAAGTAATCAACTGGAGGCTATCAATCCGGGCATTGTATCTTCCGGGAGAAAAAGCTTGATCAAGCTAAAGTAGGAACTTTACAACACCTCGCATGTCAAGTCAAACTACTATGTGTGCCATTTTCTAATTGTCAGTCTTTCTTAGATAATAAATATTCCCGCCTGTCGATAAATTCACGGTAAAGCATAACCTCCGTGCAGACATGAAGTGCACGAACACAATTTATGTCGGTCAATATAAGTTATATAAATTGAGGTCCGTCCTAGTGGTTTCAGTTCAATTGCTATACAACAACCAGAAATACCAACATATAACTTTCTTATTACTGAACCGAATTTATTGAAAAATACATGAAAATAAACGAAACTCAATACTAGAAACAATGCTCTTACTTTTATCGGAAAAGTCTAGCAAATTTCACAATAATCCAAACTTTACCAAAACAGTGCTACAATTGATGTTACTTTCTTTATGACACGTTTTTTCTCTCTTGGTAGCAACTTTCGATTAGCATAAGCTACAGGTAATTTCTCTTCCTCCTGCTCTTGCAATAAAACTGAGCCCCTATACCTACATCAGAAGTATCTGCTATAAGAATAAAAGTATTCTCTAAATCTGGCATTTTCAAAATAGGTGGTCCAGTCAAACTAGCCTTCAAATACTGAAAAGCCTTTTCTTGACTTTCGCCCTAATCTACAAGATTTGGCTGCCCCTATTTCGTCAAATCTGTAAGTGGTACTGCAAAAGCAGCAATATTTGGGATAAATTTTCGGTAGAAACCGACTACCCGTAAAAAGGAACGGACTGCTTTCTTAGTCCTTGGTCGTTCAGCATTTTGTATGACCTTGACTTTACTAGGGACCGCTTCAAAAGTTTGGACCTCTCCTATCATATTCCCTAAACACTCTAGTTTTTGAAACCAAATACAACACCTAGTCGGTCTAGATGTAAGCTTGGCCTCTCTAATCGGCTTAACAAGTCCATAAGGGCAACAACATGCTCTGGCCATGTTATGGTATATACCAGGATATCATCTATAAAACTATCTGAATGTCCTATATCTTTCAAAACATTCCTCATTAATCTGCAAAATGGTGCATTAACTAATCCGAACGGCATTTTCCGGAACTGAAACAGACCTTGCGAGGTTTCAAATGCGGCCATTGGCTTTGCCTTCTCAGACAAAGGAACCTGCTAGTAACCTTAACTTAGCTCTAACTTAAAGAAATATCTGTATTTAGACAGTTTTGCAATCATCTCTTCTATATTTGGCATAGGTTCTGCATAATAATTAATTAATACCGTAACTTTGTTTAATTGACGGAAATCAATACAAAATCGGATACTGCCATCCTTTTCCCTAATATGGACAATAGGAGAAGAAAACGGAGCATTTGAGTGTTGTAGAACTTCTAACTCTAACATCTTACATTTATCTACTTCCTCTTTCATTACTGGCTGTGAATGAAAAGGAATAGGATAACCCTTAACCCTCAAAGGATCTGAAGTTGACAACTGATTGTCATGCTCAACCAGATCAGTATTTCCTGGAATGTCTGTCACAATATCTGAGAATTTCTCTAACAGATTGTCTGCCTCCTGCTTACTATCTACTGATAAATCAGGATTTATCTGTACGTCTGTGTACGTTTCACCTTCCTCTATCACAGGACACAACTCTATATTTCTCTCATCTCTACTTAACTCATTACAACTCTCCTCACTTTGGTCAAATCTGTCATACATACTCAAGTCTTCCTCTACATTCGCTGAATTCACCCTATTTAACACACCTTTATCCTGTAAACTGTTCTTACTACTATCTCTTTCACAATACTGTTTCATTTTCAACTTTCCATCTATCTCAATCTTATAATCTAATATATTTACAATCTCTGCAATAACAACTTATTACGCTTCGTAAGTAACAACACACGTACCTTACTTCCCTTTTTAAATCTTCTATCCCTAGCCTTTCTATTGTAATACTTCTTATATCTAACACTACTCTTAGCCAACTGCTGTTGTGCTAACTTACAAGTATCTTCTAACTTCTCTTGCAAATCCATGATATACTGGTAAGTCAATTTCACCTCATTATTTTCCGTCTTACCTGCCCATAACTCTTTCAACACAGTTATTGGTCCTCGCATCGTTCGACCATAAAGCAACTCAAAAGGGGAAAACTCTAAACTTTCTTGTGGTACTTCCAGATACGCAAACAACATAGCATTCAAATTTTTATCCAAATCTTTCGGTCTCTCACTATACATGCGTTTCAATATCTGCTTCAGACTACCATTTAATTTTCAACTAAACCATTACACATCGGATGATACGGGGTTGTAGTCAGCTGCCTTAGTGGCAATAATCTACTTACTTCTGCCATAAGGTTCGATGTAAAATGTGATCCACGATCGGTAAGCATTTCCTCTGGAACACCTGATCTACTATACATGTCTACCAAAGCCTCTGCTACTCTTTCAGTTTCAATAGTAGGCAATGCTATTGCCTCCGGGTATCTAGTAGCATAATCAACCATTGTCAAAATATATCTATTTTTCCGTTCAGTCACTGGTTCAATTTGTCCAATAATATCAACAGCCGCTCTTTAAAATGGAGTATCAATTAATGGCATCTTCCCTAAAGGAACCTTACTTACTCTGCCCTTAGCTGTTGTACGTTGACATATATCATATGATTGACAATACCTTCTTACATCTGACAACACACCTGGCCAATAAAATTCACCCGAAATTCTTTCACTTGTCTTTCTTACACCCAAATGACCTGACAGTAAAGAATCATGTGCGACATTCAAAACAGTTTTCCTAAACCTTTTTGCACTATTAATTATTTACTTACATCACCATTTCTCACAGCACTGTAAACTGTCTAAACAACAATTTCTTCCTTACATCAAACTTCACTTCCCCACTACCTCGACACTGCTTACTCGTATCAGCCTTCTTCCTGCAAATTTCTAAAGAAGTATCGCTCTGCTGTTTTCCCAGAAACTCTTCTGTAGAAATATCTAAAATTTGTGAAGGAACCCTAAGTTTAGATTGCTTTTTAGCTTGGGACTGTGCTCTAGTTTCAACTGCTTACACTAACATACAAAACGGTGGTTCCAGAGCACTCTCTATATGACCATTTATCACTTCATTTGTATGGTTTTCTACACATAACGCTTCCACAGTACCTCGAAAATAAGGACACTCTATATCAACAAAAGTTACATCTTATCTGTGTTCACTTCCATCTGTGTACTTACATCTACGGGATTTTTCTAAGAAAAATGACATCAGTAAACTAAAACCCGTTTCACAATCACACATGTACATCCAGTACTTCTCATTGCTATGATATTCCTATCATTGCAATACCCTGCTGCTGTCGGACACGAATTTACACTTAACAGCCCCAATTCCTCAACATCACTGAGTCATGTAATGCTATAACCACTTTCTGACGTTTTGGACTTACTCTCATTTCCATCTTTGCTGGAGAAGACCGACCTGTTACGTCGTTAAACTACAAGATTCGCCCGGATGTATTGATTCCCTGCGCAGACTTGTCCACGTGGTGCCCCATTTACACAGGAAACACCTTTGGTGCAGTCGACATTAAAGTTTACTTATATCCAACCCCGGTATACCGGATCTTTATGGATATGTTTATCCAAATAGCGAGTACAGTGTTTGTTATAGTTAAACGTGTATTTTCTTATTGTTTATAAAAGTGTAACGTGTTTGAAATAGCATTTTTGAGAAAAGTATAACGTGTTAGAAATAAGACTTTCATTAAGACATTTCCATCTTATTTATTGTTTTTATTTGTATTCATCTTTGTAAACATTCAACACTGTAATTAAAGTTGTAAATTTTGTAAAGTATTGTGAGTTTGATTACTCCCGACCATCCATCGTTACAATGGTGTCAGAAGTGGGATGGTCGAAAGGCACAACATGAAATCAAAACACCTCCATCACTTATGTAACTGCAGCATCTTATTTCTTGTAAGATTCCTCTTTAATTTTTGTTGTTGTACTGTTCGGTTCTAATTGTTTTCAAATATTTCAGACGTCACGTTTACGTTAGACCGACAGTCTCAGACAGCTTGGTTTAACCAACAGCAATGGTTATTGACATACAGACCTAAGCATCATAATCTTGATGAGTTCGTTCCTTTTTTGTTGAACTGTGTCATTATATGATGAAGCCACCAAAATAATTGGCTGAGAAAGACAGAGTTGTAAATCTTTTAGTAAAAGATAATTTTTGGGATTCTGTCGCCCTACTTTTCTCTACCGGAAGTTGATAATTTAGTACTGTACATTTAGGGATTACATTACTTAGATTGTTTAACTCAGCAAGGTTGATTGCTTGATGTTTGTATACACACTCTTAGTCTTAAACATGTACAGTTATGTTATTCCTATATAAGATGACCACCATGTTTATTTTACGGCATTAATTTTGACTCGTATTACAGTAAACCATTATAAGGTTAAGGTTATTACTGCCTACAGTCATAGTGCATTGGGAATGTAAGACTACGTTTTTGAATTGACACTTACTTTAGTATAGTGTGCCATATTTTAGTGAAGATTATTGTGTGACTTATACTTAGTAAGTATAGTATAGTATAGTACTTTGATTTTTTAATAGGGTACAAGTTGTTACTGTATACCCTTGTGTATAAACTAGAGTATTCTAGTATTGCCTCGCGGCTGTGAAGTAGTGTCGCAAGTTGTTGTTGTTGTAGTAGTATACGGTGGTATTATACATGGATAAGAACTATAATAAAACAACTGTCCTCGCCATTTGGATAAACATCTCCGTAAAGGCTCCGGTATACCGGGGTTGGATTAAGTTGACCTTAATATCGCAAAAGGTGTTTCCTGTGTAAATGTGTAACCACATGGACAAGTCTGCGCCCGGGAATCAATACATCCGGGCGAATCTCGTAGTTCAACGACGTAACAGAACAGTCTTCTCCAGGAAAGTAATCAACTGGAGGCTATTCTCATCTCATTTTCTGTTACAAAAGCACTGTTGGGACATTTGTTTGAAACCCTTACATACCATAAACAATACATCATTGACTTATTGCGCAATTTTGCATCTTGCAAACAATCTGATATTCAGCTTTACTGAAAAGTTTTATTGTGCACTCAGTGCAACATTTCCAGTGCAGTGACTTTTATCTAACAGATAAATAACAGACTGTTTCCTTGTAAAATATATTTAAAAAACAAATACATGTGTATAAGAAAAGTTTTACCATGTTTTAATGAAATTATACCTATTTACAAAATTTAATGTATAGCAGCATATTTGACCATCTAGCAGGTCTTGGTAAACAAAACATAGCAACAAAGTTTAGAATTAATTAACACTTTGAAGATTGTTCAAATTAAGACTTCCGGTATAAATCGGACCGACCCAGGGTCTCACTTGATATTACGTTAAGAAATGTGAAAAATTCTTTTAAAATATCTTGTCTCGGACCACAAGGATGAGAGCTTAAATATTTGGTTTGTAGCACTGCCTTGTAGTCCAGCACAAAAATTGATCAAATCATACTCCTTGGGTCCTAGTTCTCCCCTCCCCGAGGTCAGTTTACCTACTGACCTACTTTCTCGTGTTTTAAGCTACAGCAATGGAGTTGAACTGTATGTATAGTTTTGTTTGCTGATTTTCGAATTTGACCTTGACTGACCTTGACTTATTGGACTACTCTCTGTTATTGAAACTTCTTTAACACCAATAACATTTGGACTATGTATACAGTTTTGCATGTTTATATAAACTTCAACATTGGCTGACTTTGACCTTGACCTACCTTTCTACTTTCCTGTTTCGGAAGCTACAGCAGTGCAATTTTTAGCATATGTACAATTTTGCATGCAGAACGTTGACATATACTGATAGCTGTATGCTAAAACTACTATTCTTAATGAAGGCATGAAACATAGTCTTTGTACGAAACTTGTTCCGAAAAAATCAGTGAACATGGGTATACATTTGGGTTGCAATAAGTCAGCTGTTGTTTTTCGAGATGTAAACAAGAAAATGTGAGATGCTCAGGGTAAGAAAAAAGAGAGTAGTAACTGGACTGTAAATGAACACTAGAAAAAGTGTATATTGATTGACGAAATTTATGTACTGATTGGTGCACATAACCCTCTCTACATCTGGAGGAAATCTCTGAAGTGTATGATCCCTCCTCGCCTGTGGACACCAATGGGTGGGGTCAGTGTTATGACCGGATGTGTTTGTGTCTTAAATGGTTGCATTTCAGCTACTGTAGTAGGTAATATAAGCGCTAGAAAATACATTGACATGCTTGACAGTAATATTTGGCTAGTAATTGCATGGCATTTTCTCGAAAATTACAATATATATTCACTGAGGATAATGCCCCGGTTCAGAGTCCATACATTACAGACCTACATGATAATTAATAATATAAACTTTGCTGACCGACCAGCACACATAACTGACATAAATCCCATTAAACCTTTGGCTTGAAAAGTACCCACAAACATGACTTACTTGCTGCTGTGAGTTACGCATAGCAACAAATCAAGCCTTACTGTCATTTCCTGTTTGTTGTCTAATGAGCACTATCAGTTTAAGATTTTACATATTCTTCTACTTCTATTTTGTGCTTTGTGCTGTGTCTTCATTATATGTTTTCTCATATTAAAAGGTTTCATTCATCTGCGTAAAAGTGTGTTGGTGGTGTATCGGGATAACTGCATTTAATTCATTTCTATATTCAGTGATCATTTGTGAATAAAGCTAGTCTTTCTATTCATTGATATCAAATACACTTAACTTATCATAATGATATTTTGCCACTTTTGATATTTGCAGAACAACATCTCACAATAAACTGGAGGAGATCTCAAACTAATATTGACAACGAACGATTTGAAAAAAACAACCCATTATTTATGTGGAAGTGAGGAATGGATATTTATTATGTCTAAATGTGATAACATCATAGACTGTCTTGATGCTTCCGACGAGACGAATTGCGAAGAGCTTGACACAGGTAATTATATCATAATAATTAACATGTACAATACTCACTTCTTCCCTGCAAATGGCAAAGGAATAATTTAGAAGAAACTTTTAGTTTGAATTGCTGCCCTGGTCAAATGATGATTTTAGAGAAATATATGTCATATGACCTCAGCACGACGTATATGCCACTTATGATTATACATTTGTTGTTATTGTAATTTATGTTAAGTTAACAGAGAAGGCTCATTTTGTACAACTTTGATGATGACTGTCCTAAGTATCGTAAAATCGGAGTACATGTAATGCGAATGTAGCAGGCGATGTTTTTTTTATCAAGCTTTGCAATGGCATTTCAAACCTCAATCTGATACTATTTACAATCAATCCATCGGTTATATGTCTTTACTAAACTATTCAGGTATTACATGTATTGCTTAAGTAAGTCACATGACCAGCATTGCAGATGCAAAGTTAAGGCAACCATTGGCCCTGTCACCGAAACATATTTCTTAAACAGTTTGTGTTCGCACATGTTCGGCAACCTTTTCTTCTTAAAATCCACACGAAATTGAAAATACGTCAGAATGTTTGACTTGATAATTTTAGGATAGGTTCGAAACTGGGTTACCTGAGATCAGAAACCTGGTTACCAGGTAAATTCGAAGTCAAACGTTTTACAAAATTTTACAATGCACGTTTTTTATCCAATCACTTTGAATATTATTCAAAATGTTTTTCTTAATGGTATCAATATATGATATAGATATATAGATACAAGTTTGAGATATGGTTAAATAGGATCAACAACTAGGACACCAAGTCACAATATAGAAAAAAAATATTGTGAACAAATTTGACACATAATCATCCTGAAAACGTATCAGAAAGTTTGTCCTGAACAACTATATATTCATGGAAACCTAGAGTCAAAACCTATGTCGCACGGTCAAGTCAAAGCACTCAATATGCCATATTTGACACCCAATCATCCTGAAAGTTGGTTGAAATGTTCGTCTTCATATACATGTACTCTAGGTCAGGATTGAAACGTTGGGTTATAAACTAGGTCACTCAGTCAATACGGTTTTGCACAGAATTACCATTATTGCGTACTCTTTAGCGTTATAGAGCACAAACAGGTATAGTTCGGCGAATGAGGAGACACTCTTGGACCCTTAACGAAAGTGTTGTGCATTTGTTTACGTATCATTAATGACTATATTTATTGTAATCCTATGACTTTCGTGTTGTATTAGATTTTTCATCGACTCTATGTTCTAAAATATGTTATTTTCATACAATTTGAAGAATTTTATATTTTTTACTCAAAATCTGGGAGCGAGCAGCTTTAATACACAATTTAGCATATATAATGGTTAGCACATTATTAATGAAATATTCAAAGGTGTGCATTTCTCTTTCAAATTGAGTTCAGTGTTGAGTTATGTACATAAATTACTCAAAAAAGTTACTCTTGTTAGCGATACGTGACATTTTTCACTTCATTCATAAAAATAATAAGATAACTTGTTTTAAAGATATTAAAATGGATTAATGGTTTGGTCAAAATAAGACAGAAATATGCATTTTTTGTTATTTCTATACTAAACAAAATGTTAAATTACAATAAACCTGTTCACCTGACACAAACGTCGCTGAAATGAGAACCAATTTTATGCAAATATAATATGTCCGAGTCATTAAAATGTTGTAAAATATGACTGTGAAATCATATTTTAAAAACAAATTGAATACATGCTTTTTCATAATAAAGTTCATTGGTGGGTAAATAAACTCATTCATTAAAACAATAAACAATATAAGATAAGCAATAAACCAATTATCGCAACATACTTGTATCAATAATATTTATTTTCCTATTATTGTATAAAGACACCTAATCAGACAGGGTCTTGTATGAAAAGGTGAATAAAACAGTTAAGGGATTATACAACCTGCTGTTTGGGGAGGTCACTTATGAAGGAGTTTTAATTCTCTTTAAGCATGTATACCTTAACTTTTTATATTCAGATTGTGAAGAAAATGAAAGACGGACTATAAGAAGTTGTAACACTGAAAGAAATGAATGAAAAGAGAAAAAAAAACTTTAAAAATACCAACATACTTTCACAGATTGCTGTGTATAGATCGGCAAAGATGATATTATAGCTCACCTGAGCACAACATGCTCAATGTGAGCCATTAGGATCACCCTGTGTCCGTCGTCAGTTGTCATTGTACGTCATCAACAATTTGCTTCAACCAGCGTCTCCTCCTAAACCGCTTGACTTGTTCAAAGAATGTTATTCCATGCAGAACTCTGGTTGCAATGTCGAAAGGAAAATCTTTAAAAGGTTCTTCTTCTCAAAAAGCTTAGATATTTGACATGTAGCATTGTCAAGTGGACTTCTACTACGACTGTTCAAATCATGACCCCGGGTTAAAAGTGTCCCCGCCCTAGAGGTCATGTGATATCACAAAGGTTTCTGTAGAAAAATGTTTGGAATTCTACTTCACTGAAACCACATAGCATACAAATTAGTTATTTAGCCTGTAGCATTGCCTCATGGAACTCTACCAAGATTATTCAAATCATGATCCCCGGGTCAAAATTGATCCCGCCCCGGGGCACTTGATTTCACATAGACTTATAAAACCACAAGGCCAAGAACTTAGCTATACATAAGCTTATATAGGAAAATCTTTAAAACTATTCTTGTCTTAAACCAAAAGGCATATTGCTTAGATATTTGGCAGATAGAATTTTCTAATGGTCCTCTACCAAGAGTGTTCAAATCATGACCCTCATTGAAACTTGGCAGAATTTTTGTCGTGATAACCTCCAGGTCAAGATCGAAAATGGGTGACGTTGGGTCTAAAAGTAGGTGAACAGGTACGTTGATCTTGATATTTTGACCTACTGTTTTGTTGTTGAATCAACAGTATAAATTTGGACTGTGCGCACAGTTTTGCAAGGAGATTTAAAAATTCTCCGCGACAGACCTTGATCGAGATATTTTGACCTACTTTCTTGTCTTTTCTTGTCAATCGTACTCAGGTGAGCGATACAGAGCCATCATCGACCTGTTGTTTTTTATGTCGATCTTGTTAACTTTTAAAACATCGTCTCGGTAACCATCAGGTAGACTCTGATATGTTTTCACAGAAATGTCTTCCTATTCCACAAAATGCTGTCAAGCCATGTTGAATTGTCAACAGGCAAGGGGTTGGGCTTCAGTGGAGACTTAGAAAAATACAAAAAAAAGTATTCCTATCATTTTATATGTTATAGCGTGATGTACATATAATTAACTTAAATTTGTCACTAACAGCAAAAACACCCAGGAGTCAAAGAAACTCCGGAAAAAAACGACAAAAACTACGTAAGAGATTATAAATCTGTGTTGAACTTCATATACTTCATAACTAACATAATTCATCATGCACATGCATTGTAATCATGGGGTACATTATCATGTACAAATATATGTTTTATGATCAGTAATAAGAAATTAACATTTTAATAAATTCTTATTTATTTTAATTTTCTTTTTTTCCTTTCGTTTTGCTTGTTTTATTTATATTTTCATAGTTCTAGGTTGAAATGTTAGAATAAACATTCAAAAGTATCAGTTTTAGTCACCATTAAGCATTGTTTTATATATCTTGCAGTAAAGATAACTCTACATGCAATGATGGTAACTGTCCCTCTGACGTGTGCGACTTTGCGTCCGAGAAAGACTTCAGTGGTAATTAAAACGAATTTATTATAAGTGTTTGCTATCATATTGTGCAGTTTGATATATATTGTTAGGTCCAATTCCTACGGAAGTTTTCTGCTGAGAATTCGCAGTAACTACGTACCAGCAGTAGTATTTATTTCGACAAGATTAGCTTGCTCATACACAATTCTCGAAATAAAACACCGTTACGTTTGTGAACATAGCAAATAAGTGTTAAGTGTTTTAATTAAAGTCACTGATAAGTTTATTATTTATGAAATAACATCCGTTCCAGCGGTGTTCATCGTTTAATAAACAATGATTTGGAGTACTCATACGCAGTAATTAGCCACGAAGGCCGGATGTCTGAGCGGTTAATAACTGCACATCAGTATGACAACTTATTGTTTATTAGACGATAACAACGCTGAAAAAGATGTTTTTTTCGATTCTGACATGACCAGATATTACAAAAGGTGAATAAATGTAAAGCGTTATTTTCAACGCGAACGCTAATTTAACGTCATGCGGCGCAACATGACGTCATGTTTACAGCATATCGGTTCCCGCGTTGTTTATGGTTTAATATAACATAATTTTTCTACTCTTTGTATAAAAAGACAAAATCGTGAGTCATGTTAGAATTATGGATTTCAACAAATCGACAGTTTAACATAATAAACTGTTTTCGTGCATCTTGTTTATACAAACGTCTTCCAATTTATTGCTTTTTTCACTCACATATACCCGCTTCCTTAGACGGAGATATTTGCTGATTTTATTAGCCGATAAAATGCGTTGTTCTGCAAAGTCATTTTTTTTTCTTATTTCATCTTGCATTGTTAACACGCTTACAAATAATACATTTAATGGTTACATTGCTTGATTTAACAAAAGAAGTCTACAGTGTATGCATTAGCAAAACGAAAGAATATTTCAAACTTAGCCAAAACGTCTATTTATCTATTCATTTTTATACATTTGTAAATCCGTATTTCAGTTTTCAGTACAAACGAGATATATTTAATTTGTTACATTATTATACCTTCATCTTAAAACATACTAGGTCATGTGAACTATTTCAATTAGCCGTGCATGTAACCGTGACCGCATTCGAAAGTGAAACTGTTGCTTTGCAGTGTTTTGCTCCGGTCATGACACACCTGGAGCACGAACTTCTACTGTAAAGCATTTAAAATTGCATCTTATGTCAAATCATGTTGCAAAATGTAAAATGTATAATCATACAATGTAAGAACCAACCGCAATGTTGTGTGTCCTTTCAGTGAATTATGTACGTCCTCATTTCTTTGTCAAATGCCTATTGTATTTACAGAGCTGCAACGAGGATGTACATCAGAAGAGTTTAAGTGTGAAGATAGCCTGTGCATTCCAATCGACCGCAAATGTGATGGTAGCCCAGATTGTTTTAACAAACGTGATGAAAATCAATGTGGTATTTTTGTATTTACAATGAATACTTAATCCAAACAGTTGTGGTATTTAATCTACCTGTAAAAAACTATTAACAATATAACGTAATATACGTTAAAGTTATTTTGTTTTTCTCACGCTAAGTAAGGCTGAAGTTGATTTCCACATTTGAATATAACGTTTTCATACATTTGTACTAATCACTCAAATGGATACGTTGATTTAATTTTTAATGGAATATCTTTTCTGCAAGTAGTCGTTTAACTGGCGAATCATGCTTGCTTCCCACATGTTAATAAAATGATTTCATACATGTCGTACTAATTTGTAAATGGATAAGTCGATTCAATATTTGTGTCGGTGGAGCCTCAGTGGCGCAATGGTAGCGCCTTTTGGTTTGCTTCAGGATTGGAGGGTCCTGGGCTCGATCCCAACCAGTGTCACGGCGGTTGTGTCCATAAGCAAGACACATATATGTCCCCATTGCCTCTCTCTGTGTCTCTCTCTTTCTCTCCCTTTCTCCCCCCCCCCTCTCTCTCTCTTCTCTCTCTCTCTCTCTCTCTCTCTCTCTCTCTCTCTCTCTCTCTCTTCGTGAATGATTTCATCTGGAATTAGTCTCGATAGCGAATAATCGAAGTTGTTAGAACTTGTTTCGCAATCGAGAATACATAAATTAGTATATTTTAAAACTTGTATCAGTTTAAATTAATTAGTATAATTTAAAATTTGTATCATTTTAGTTAAAAAATGTTTGTTTTCCTTTACTTTCCTTTATTCGGAATACATTTCTATGATGTAAAGGGTGAGCTTTTAAAATTTATTATGAGGCTTGTAGTAACATTACATAATTTCACGTTATTGAAATGTTACAGATTCCTGTAAAAATTCATTTCATTGCGATCTTGTGAAATGCATCCCGCTACGACGTAAATGTGACAGATATACAGATTGTGAAGATGGAAGTGACGAGCGATCATGTGATTATGTTTCCCCGTCGTCATGTGACCAGTTGTTAAAGCAAGGAGCTGTAACTTCGGGGGAGTATACCATATGTAAGTTAAATGAAATCCATTGTGTAATTGCATTAAATCATTAAAACATTGAATTAATGGGATGAGCTGACATGTCTTATAAATGTAATATGTTGCTACACTAAGTATTTTCTTATATTCTGTAACTCTGATGAAAATATGTTTTTCGTTCTGTTTCGATTAACACAATTGTTTCCATGGTATACATTTGATCATTCTATTTAGGACCAGTTTTCTTCAAACCAAATTAGATAAACAGTTTTTTGAAGTGATTTTTTTCTTTTAAAAATTCACTTCAGGTAGTCATATGCGTTTTAGCCACATCTTTTATCATTAAATCATTTAGGATGATTTGTCTTACAAACTCAAAGGTATCTCTAGTTATTTTGTCGATATATAGAGAGTAATAGGTAGGTAGCGTGGATGGAGACCGAACTATTATTCTATTTATCCTGTCATTCTTTCATTGAAAACACACCTTGAAATGTCTAGTTTTATGATGAAACTAGCTTTACATTAGTTAACAATATGCGGACTGGACACACGCAGACAAAAAGTAGTTCTCATTTTAAATTTTATTTATGTCAGAATAATGTGCATAACGAAGAAATATATCATGTTAATTGTAATACCACAGGTTAATTTGATAGATTCTGATTGGTCAAGAACCTCTGTATATGAGACCGTTTACACCAAGTGGAGCCTCATCATTTTACCTTTTCTGTTTGTGTAAACTTTGTTTACGTTCAAAACAAAATGGCCGCCGTGCAACCGTTTCGATTTTCTCAACGACGTTTGTAAGCACTGCACACGTTTTTCGCAAAAATAATTCAAATTCGAAGACCTTAAAACTTACAGTGATGTTATTTTTACCTTTGTTTCTTCCCAGACAAAACGGGTTACTAACATAAGATCTCATTCCAGTCGATCAAGCTCCTTTTCCATGAACTATTGAATCCAAGTTTTTTGTTAATGAAAACACTGTCACTAATAAGTACTATTCAAATTAATAGTTTTCCTTTCTGCAACTAACTGCTGCTGACAGGACATTCATGTACAAATTCAGCCTCTGGAATGACGAAATAATATACCGCCAGATCAGGGGGAAATCTGAAAACAAATGTCCTTTTCTATCCTGTTTATTCACGCTTTCAATTGTCTTAACAAAATAAAGTGAACTCCTCTAATAAAACGCTGCTTATCCTTATTTGTGTCACATGAATTAGCCGAAGTAATAAATTGAAACTTGGAAATTTTTATCTTTCAATTCAATACGCTAAGATCTTTAGGTACAAATAATGGCTACCAAAACATTACTGCCTCGGTGACGTAGACTTGAACTGATGACGTAATAAATACGAAATGAGACCAGTTTAACGGAAATTATTTATTATGTGACTGCAAATATTACAAATTTCATACTAGAGTAGAGCTTTGCTTTTTGAGTGGAAAACAAGCCACACGATTATTTTTCTTTCAATAAAGTAGTCCGGCAATTACACACAAGTCACGTGGTCAGCTGCCGAATATCAAAACATTTATCCGGCACCCTGTTATCGGGTCGATAATGATGTAAGTGACAGGATAATTATTATTCTACTTACTAGTATAGGGGTATAATGCATAGTTGTTATTTTGTCAATATATTGACTATATGCAGCATATAACGACTGTCAGTTTGCCCGTCGTGCTGATTAAATTTAACTTACCACAACTGGGTTCTGCATGACTGTAAGATACATAAAAACATACTTGGAGAGGAGGCCCCAATGAAGTGGTGTGATTTAAAAATGCTTCTTTTTTTTGAAAAGGCTTGTCAGAATTTAAAGTGACATTATGCGCATCTTACTGCACATAGTGTATTTTTGGTGACAATTTTATAAATGCAATTTTTGGTTGCTGTGCATTTAAATGTGTTAAATTAATGATTATGCCGCATTAGTATTTGAAATTGGTGCTTTAGATATAAAAAAATTGGTCTGATAAAATGATAGTTGATTGTGTCATTGTTGATGTTGGTAGAGATTTCGGCAGTGGAAGGGAAGCAACTCCTGCATGCAGTTGTTCTTTTCTTAAATTGACTCTCCCAGTCAAATAAGAAAATCAATATTTCGAAAGTTATTTTTTCATACTAGTAGCGGGAAGAGTTTAGTGTATTGGGTTAAAAGCTATTATTTCCTCTACGCTTTTGTACACACACCATTTTCAGCTGGAGTGTTACTTGAAAAAAATGCGCATAATGTCACTTTGAGTATGTTTGGCACAAGTAATCAACTTTGCAGTCCTTAACAAATTGGATTTATATAGAAATAAGGTCCTTAAAGAGAATGTAGTACTTTTCTCATATGGTCCATACAAACTTAAATGATTGTTGTCTGAAAGTAGTGTAACTGATTTAATGTAACTTACAAAAAATTTGGTCAATTTTGAAATTGCTTCTTTTCTAGTGAAACCAATACACTTTCCAGTTGGTATGTGATTTGCTGCATTCGGCGGGGGATATCAATTTACCCAATTTTGTTTCAGATGGTTTGATAATATTCTGTGACTTCTCTTCAATGGATACAGCTGATGGAAAAATAACAATGTATGTTCGAAATATAGATATAGACATAAATATAGACAAGAAGCAAGGACAAATGTACACACGATTAATTGGAAATAGTATCATACAAATTGACGACCGCGAATTTCAAGGCCTTATCTACAGAGACGATTACACTTGTTTTCTTGATGTGAGTAGCTGGTGTCAGTTTCTTATAACCTTACGTTCCTTTTCTACAATAGACTTATTCATCTTTCAGTATATGCAATATAATTTATTGTTGAGATGCTGATTTAACTAGGTACATTTTTGTAACAAAATTATCTTAACATTTCGAAAGCTCACTGTAGCTAAAGAACTGATATAATATTTCAAAATTTATACCTGGTAATTAGGTATAATTTTATTACATGTTGCTTGGATATTCACTTGCAGTTATGAGCAGTAACTAGAAATATTGCGCTACAAGTTTTTCCGAGAGTAAAAGAAAACAAACCAAGAAAGTATGACTTAGTGCGGTATTTCTCTTCAGGAAAATAAACAATTTTTAGAAACTATTATAACCTTGATACAAATGTAACTTCTCGTCATCAAGAAATAACGTCATCTCCTCATTAAACGACAAAACTTAATATTTTATAGTAAGTCGTTACGTAGAGGAAATCAATTTGATCAGCACTTTTCTAATTGTGTAGTGTACATCTGAGTTCTATATTTCATAGATTTTTCACGGTTGTATAGGCAGCTAGAGCTCCATATAAACCCCATATACCTTAAATATCTGTGTATGAATACAGCAATTTTGATAGAATTTTGCACAATACACTGAATCACCTTTACCAACACTCTGAGTACAAATTTGAAAAAAAAATCATTCTATCGTTAGATTTTATTTTCGCCATTTGGTGTAATGTATAAATCTATAAATTTAAAACTAAAAATTAACATGGAAGTAAACAATCCATTTCGAGCAGGCAGGTTGACTAATTCCTATTGTGCTTGTAAAAACACCGCTTGGATATGTACTGTAAACGTTGAGTTAGTCTGGATTTAAGTGCAAGGCCCATATTTTGATTGCAACTAAAATATGTTTGAAAAAGTGTATATTTCATTTCTTATATTTCGCTTTCCTTTTCTTACTTCACTGCTCTTTTTTCTTGTTTTCAACATTTAATTGTGTCATATATAACTATGTACATGTATATACATGTGTGAATGTATCATCACGGTTGTACTTATTTTTTATGATTTGAAGACATAATTATCATAGAGGTATTCCGTGAACACCTGGGATATATACATGTACATGATTTTATAACTCTCTCACAGTTAGCAACAAACTGATATTTTAGCTCTTTGGAATTACTAAGTTTTAGTAAAAATGGTCAATGATAAAGCTAAACGAAGGAAATAAAGTTATATTAAAATTGTAAGTAATATCGAAGTCTGGGACTAAAACAAAAATTAAACAGGTCACTGATGTGCTACAGACTGTACAGTTATCTATATATTTGAAACACAATTGAGCATTCTGCGCAAGAATAACATTCAGTGTTCAACATTAATGCTGACAAAAATGTCCAGTAAATAAGTTCTGCAGTTATAACTAACTACATGTATGAAATACCTAATGCCATTTAACAAAAGAAGCACGTCGTAAAAATAGAATTATTCATTATTTTCCTCAACAAACACGGATGGTACATATGTATAGGAACTGGATTAATTCAAAAACGTAGTGTCTGAGTACACAAAAATATTTAAAGAGTTAATGTTGAAAAAAATGTATCTTAACAGTCCCTGTGACTAGCACATTACGTCTCTTTCGCTGGCAAGTGAAGGTATTGTTTTGGCGTAAGCTTTGTAAGACCATTATTTCCTACTTTCTAAAATAATCGAGGAGCAGAGTGTCGGACTCATAACCCGAAGGTTATGGGTGCGAATTCCGGGAGCGGAATTTGACCTTGACCTCAACAATCCCTTCTTTAGGCACGGAAACTGGTTAGAAATACTGGAAGAAATCACGGAGCGTAGTAAATATCAGTTGCAAGAACTTTGTTTTATTAGTTAACTAAACTAATCTCTTTATTTAAAGATTTCTTGCAATAAAATCAAATAGTAAGTGTCCATTGCTGTTCATTTTGTAAAGGAGGGAGGGGCATTCAGTAGGATTTATTTCAGAACACTGGAATATGTTCAGAGGGCAAATTATTGAATCGATTTATCAAATATCAGTAGATACAATTTTGGATTCAAACTGTTCCGTAAGATTCCATGTGTTATTTTGAAATGCATTGTATATTTGAAAAGTGATTGAAAGTGCACCGAATGACGCAATCAAAGTCTGTTAGTGACAATATAAAACATTATGACATAAAAAGATTACTTATTTCTTTAGATAATCTGGATCGAACTTGACATGGTGCATTCTCTTCTATGGAAAAATATCCGACTGGATGCCCGTATG
The DNA here is from genome assembly GCA_022818135.1 of Saxidomus purpurata. NCBI lineage: Eukaryota > Metazoa > Mollusca > Bivalvia > Venerida > Veneridae > Saxidomus > Saxidomus purpurata. The sequence goes on along the minus strand of JAFMSR010000004.1, from coordinate 37,266,766 downwards.
TCCATAAAGAGTATAGCTTGTTGGGGTTTCGGTGTATAAGAATAGGACATTTTACCTACTCAACTTTCTTTTTTAAAGGTATTTCTTGTTTCAGATAAGGAGTGCGTGTCACATTCATTATGCGATACCGGATAACAGTGATGCATTTTATAACTGTCAATGCCTTGTTGAGACATTCGAAATTACCAGAGTTCCATATGAACAATTGTATGAGGATCCCGATGAAAGGTAACAAGACTATGATTGATTGTAAACAAACCGTTAGTAGTTTATCTGTTTCACTGTTTAATATACTGAAAAGTCTTCAAAAGAAACAGAAATGTGTTAAAATCGTATGTACGGCAACGGAATATAATTCAAGGTATATCTATAACAAACTAAAGCAAGAAAAAACTTCCGATGTAAAAAGTATTTTATCTGATGTACTGCAACTGTCAGCCGAAGTAAACAGATTAAGTCTTCGAGATACCATGATGGAAATAGCGCCTCAGAAAAAGGCACAGAGGTAAAAAGCGTATAGAAGAGCTGCATTAATGGCGCAATTTTTCACCTTTTTATATTCACAGATATTTGGAAATGGAATCGACAGAAGAATCGAAATACAAATATCTAAAAAATGAATCAACATATTGCAATGGCTCAAAAACTACAACAAACTTTGACATTAAAAGCGAGTACTATAATTTAACAAGTGATGGTGTCTTTTATTTTGACGATCGGGTAATTAAGGGGGTTTTACCAATTGAAATTAAACCGGAAATCAAATGCATATATGGTAAGAATTGTCAGTTATTTTCCTGTGAATTACCGTAAATCACAGCAAGATTAATAAATATTAAAAATAGACTAATTGTTTTGGGCGGTATTTTATTTGTTATTTGGATTCAAATGAATGAAGGTTGCTCTGCTGTAATTCTTTTTCTACTGAGTCAATTCAAGTCATTTAGATTATATATTGCAAAACAAAAACAACACACCATTTGTAACAAATACCTTTCGATAGTTGTAAAGTTTGACACACATGCTGGGAATATATTATTTAACTTTCAGTAGGTATAATAATGCACGTTGTGTCTGTACAGTTACTGTTAAAATACGTTGTAAACGGTACAATACTTACAGCAAATGGAAACATACAGCGCGAGACATAAGGAGGCAAATAAATGTACAAAAATAAGAGAAGGGTGCGTTAAATGTTATTTAAAGTCACACTATTTCTCAGAAATGGCAATATTTTAATGATAGAACGGCAACGCAAAATTGTGATACTGGAAGGTTTCCTAATTAATACAGAAAGGGCATATATCTAATATACTTGGACCTTTTCATCTTAGAGAAAAAGCAGCCGCTAAATGTTGCAAGGATGTGAAAATACTGCCAGTGCTTACATATTTCACCGGCTGGAATTTCCGATGACAGTTCGTAAAACATCGGAAGTTCGCATATAGGAGGGGCGATCAAGAATTCATCGGATTGTTGCTACATTTATCTAGCTATTGAAAATTTTAATTTGATTTTTCGTAGAAACTACAATTATTATTTCCAGTAAATACGGAGAGCAATGTTTTTGTATGTATCTTGAATAATGTATACATACATAAAAGAAAATGTTGATGGATAGTCAAGTAAAAATTGAACATCATATTTTGTGATTTTATCGTGCTGCTACAAGCTATGTCATCGTAATAAAAACAGTTCGGTTGATTTAAGATCACACCCGTATACGAATGATTTCATTCGGAAAACTGGCGATTGGCAGATATATTCGGAATAAATACATAACAAGGCTTTTGTAAATTGGGTTAATCTTTCATGCAAGATATTTTCGGATCTACGACTTTTATTTGTGTTTTGATCAACCATCGTGACAATTGATCACAGTACAGTATATGTGACATATATTTTGTTTTTTCTAACGGAAGAAAACCACCGTTTCTGAGAAAAGTGTGGCTTTAATACCGATGAAAATAATGAAAGCATAAAGAATGATCAGATTATTACAAGACACTTTACTCTGTACATTCATTAATGTTAGTATGTGATTTTCTAGAAAAATGACCGCTAAGTTTGCAACATAGATTCTGATTTGTTTTACTTTTCATATATTTAGCAGCGATAATCTGTTTGTCTCCCTCATAGTTAAGACTGTGTCATAATTTTCTCTTTTTTATTCCAACAGAAATGAATTAATAATTTATTAAAATATATTTTAGCGACTTCAAACAATTCCTCATTTGATGATTGTGTAAACCGAATCGACATTGCATTCAATAAACGGGTTATATATATACTCTATGACTTTAAGTTATGCTCTTCAAAACATTCATTTTTCTGAAAGTATTTATCAGAGCTTTAAAGCTTTTATAAATCAAAATAGTTACTTTGAAGGAAAAAAGCTCATCAACGTTTTATGTATCGCGCATTGTCTGCAATATATTTGTTATGGTCACGACTTTTTTACTGTGTTTACTTTTTCCTTTGGAAGATAATGCAGCAAGCGTTGAGAGTGACTGTAAACTGTGTATATATGACGTTGATGTACCTGGTCTCATATCTAAATGTGGAAGTAGTTTTTTAGAAAACTGTGGTATGTTAATTTTTAACTCTATTTCATAATTAAGTCTAATATCTAATTGAAATGACAACGTTTCCACCTTTTATTTGTACATATATATTAATCCAATTAATTTTATTGAACATTTCTAGTACGTAACCTTATTTTACAAATGGAAAAGTCCAACATTCTCATATTTACACAATCACAGCATCATGACTGGGAAAGAATACATCTCATATAATATATAGATGGGGTTTGTTCTCACAATGCTTAAAAGCAGTATAAATCATAACGCCATTAATTTACATTAATTACATTGTGTATCTGCTTTTTATCATTGCATATTAACAGTAATCTTCCTTGCAGGAAGTTATCACGTTGACGTCATCGAAACAACGTCATTCACTACAATTGTGCCTGATGAATTGTATGAAACGCGTAGAACAGACAATTTTATAATTAAATCTTTACTTTAAAGCCCTATAAAGTCATTTTGTATGAAATTAATTGTATATATCACATATACATATATATGAAAAATGTAAAACGATATGCCGGAATAAAATTATTATAAAATGAAAATACATAAAACTATATGAATGAAAGTGATGAACACCCTACCCCACAACATTATATTAGTAGTATTTGATGTACATATTTCCCTTAGTACCTGTATTACTTTATCATAAATTACTGAATGGTTAAGTAAGTTATTTTAAATAGTTTTTCCACTTTTTAAGGTATTGATTTGACAATAATTCTAGCAAAAAATAGAATTGTGTATATGGGTTATGGATGTTTCATTAGCCAATCTGGTGATTTAAAAGGGTGTCCGAACTAAACGGATTAATTCACGAGGGCGAAGCAATTCTAACTCTATCAAGATTTTATAAAGGCTGTCATTTTGACTAAGCTTCGTGAATGCAACCTGCTTTTAATCACTTTATATTCGCGTGATCTTTATTTCGCGAAACGCATGGTCCTGTATTATTTCTTTGATTCATGATTCGCGGCCTATTGTCCATTACTTTAATAACGCGAAAACCAAATAATATAATGAAATAAATAGATTCAATATACTGCTTAAAATTGGTACAATACTAACATGAAGTAACAAAATCATCAAAAGAATATACGATTTTGTGTTGACAATTAACCTTTACATCACGTGATAATAATCCATTCTCAAACAGTTTTAAAATAATGAATCACACAATTCTTTGAAAAATGGTCCGTTAATCCCTACTTTTATCTAAACAATTACGTCGGATTTTTCGGTTTGTACAAAATATCATTGTGTATTGATACTGTCAGACCTGAAATGGATCCCTCAGACAACACACGCTTTGTTCGATGTATATAACGGCATCCAACGTGAATATATACTTAGCACGTTTAAACACGTGCCCGTGATGTGAATATTAAGTTTTCCGGGATGCGTAAATTTTATTTGGACCAAAGATGATCAATATGCACACTCAAACTAGAATTTATCATGATAGTCATTCTGACTAACGGTCATGAAGATTCAATGAAAAATGCAACATCTATTGTATACACAAGGGTTTTCTATAATTTGATCCAGTGACCTAATTTTTGACCCAACATGATTCATATTCTTACTCGACCTAAATTTCATCAAAGCAACCATACTGACTGAGTTCATTGTCGAATGAAAAATGGAACCTTTGTTGCATACAAAATGTTTTGTCTATGATTTGACCCGTGACATAGTTTTTTAAACAATATAAGTAACCCATATTCGAACCGACATAGATTACATGAAGGCAGTCATTCTGATCAAGTGTCCTGAAATTCCAGTGCAAAATGCAGTCTCTTTTGCATACACAAGGTTAAATGTGCACAGACGACACGCAGACGATAGACAGACATACATACGACGGACACCAGGCGATCACAATTACCAATTTATGTACTTCGTGGTCTGGTGAGCTAATAGAACGCTTTTAAAGGCAGCAGAATATTTCTATTACTCACTTTTAATGCCTAATACTCAGTACATGTTAGTAGCAATACTCCGGTACACCAGAAAACAAAATAAACAATACCCAGTACACTAACTTTAGTTACATATGTATCAATATTTTGGCCCCGAAAGCATTTTTGTTGATAAAGTCAGAAACACTTATGTCTGGTACTTGCGCAAATAAATTGCTCGATTCAGGTTATTCAAATCTAAGCACATTTGCAAAATAAAACGGTAAAAAATTACCAACGATCGAACTTTTCAAGTGAGCAGGCGATCTTCTTTTTGATATTTAACATATTTACCGACATTATTTACAGTTCGGGTATACACTGGACTAAGATAGTCATCGAAGTATCCAAAAACACACAAAGAAACACTCAATAGTGTGTATTAGATTAAATATCGGATTTTAACTTACACCAATTGTAACACGTTCCTCGCGAAAACTAATTATCTGTGCTCACTTTCAACCAAATATCCGGTGGCCGTTCATCCGCAGTGCAAACACTTTCTGTGAATTTTAACCTGACAATCTTCATTATTTAGTGTCTTGCATAAGGTAATGTACTTGCCATTGAAATAACTGTAATTTGATTTTCGCTTAGTAGTGGACCTTTAACCTTTTAATGACCATGTGTATTCCTGTAGTTGAATATCTGGTATTGACAACTATATTAGAATACAGAGAGAAAAATAATTTACGCCATCATCAAGTACTTTGAAGATACTTGGCATGATCAGTCACATACGAAACTTTTATTCGGTCTTAGTGATTTGCTGTTGACCTAGCATCTCATATTACATAGACATCATTTAATACTTATCTTTTATATCATCCACATTTTATATGTATTATTTCGTTTAGTATTTCAAATTATGTAAGAATTTCTATTCATCAAGGTTAAACTATTTTTCAAATAATTTTAGCTCAGGTCTACTAATAATTGGAGTTTTGCATTATAAAGATAACAACCCTGTTATCATTTTAAAATTTGTAATAATTATGTCAAAAAGAAATTGTCTTCATTATTCCTTATTCGTAATCAAGAGGAGAAACTATTGTTATACTGTAATACCAGATGTTATTGACAAAAAGACCACATTACTCCTCGTCATTAATTTTTCATTTGGATTTTACTTGAACCAAAATGGTAATAAAGCGACATTATCTATACTCTTTATTTCCACTTTTCAGTGATTATAATTAAATAGACAAGTAGAAAGAGCGAAATGCATAAAAAGAAAGAACATGATCATATTGAATTTCATGCATGGCTATATACACAACTGTACACAATATAAAGTGCAAACATGAGTATTTACATGTATATGTACATGTAACAACAAAATAACGTCCATAATTATACACAGATAGAACAACAATTCTTACTTCTAGCGTATTACACATGTACCATAAAAGAACGTTCATATGAATGTTTTTTGTAACGCACATTTATACAATATTATACGGTTTTCTGTTCTAACCAATATTGTTTTCTTATAACTTAACAACCGACTTCTTTTTAAACAATTAAAGCTTTTCGAAAATAAACCATGTTTTAGGATGAAAAGATATTTTATGTGAATCTATTATTGTAAAGTACTTCCGATTGAAAAAGATGTTTTTATGTACAAATAACGGTCACTTTTGCAGGTATGTAAGTACATGTTAGATCTGGAATGTTTAGGGGCCTTCAATGGTACTTATTGTTTCGGGTAATTTACAACCAGAACGTTTTGTAAAAGATATTTTGTAGAGAAATATTTCCTCATCATCAAAATGAGTTTTTTTCTGGTTCAAGGACACTGTAAGCATAACTTCAACTTAATCTGATTTTAAATTAATGTTTTCTTTACTATATCTAAAAGAACTGAACCCACACGAACGAAGTTAGCAACCTATTTTATATGCCTTTTAGAATAAACTGAATAACACAGAAGTGGACTTAGTTTGAATTAAATTATATGGAAAATTGTAAAAACTCTACTGGTAAAGTTTCATGATTAAATGAAGGAGCGTATATCATCATTTTGTTTTAGCACAACAATTTTTCCAAGCGTATGATCCTTTAATCCTAACTATATAAAGTATTATGTCTAAGCATGAAATAACTTAAGTTATCATTGTCGGTCAGTCAGACATTTCCCTTTTCACTCATTCATTGCAAGTAACATACCCACTTACTAACATAACGCTAACATAACTCATAATAAATCAGCACTTTCTGAATACATAAATAGAACATTTCAAATTTTAAAATGTTTTTATTTAGCCTTTCTAAATGTTTTGATATACATTACAGCCGCTTTTTCGTGTCCAGAAAATACAGTGAAGTGTCCGGGTAGTTATTGTATTCCAATCAACTTAGTATGCAATGATGTCATGGACTGTCCCGCGGGGCACGACGAGCTTGAATGTAGTGAGTATGAAATAATTTCCATGAATTTTATATTACCGGACATGTCAAAAGTCAAAGCAGAATTAGGTCTTATAATATTTTTACATTGTCAGTTATTTTATCGTGCGAAGCTCTGAATTTTTCTGTTGGGAGAAAACGTACGCTTTCCTATATCTTCATACACTGTATAATGCAATACAAAAATATCAAATGTTATACCTGATAGTGTAAGCATACCTATCCGTGATAATATCGATTAAGTTGACGTTAACATGTGACATTGTGCGTTGAAATACGAGGGAACTGCAAATGTACTAAATTTAATTAACTAACACTGAATGTGATTTTCATTTTCAATAGAAAGTGCAAAGTGTTGCTAAAATGACGTTTTTTGGATCACAGAAAATGCGCTATGTTTTTTAAATATTTCTTTGATAGTAAATCTTGAGAGATGATAACACATACATATAGCACCTGTCATTTTACACTACTATTTGAATCAAACCGGCGATTCAGAGAGCATGTCTGTTAGAGGCTGTCTGTTTGAGGTTGTCAAACACGACGTTGATTTAAGCAATCAAGGATGTTAATAACAGTGATAGCTTGGTAACCATCTGAGAGATTTTCGACAAACTTGGTACAGTCATGGGACAGTATACTATGCATTACCAGAATAGCTTAATAATTATGTCGAAATTCAGCACCAGGTGGATTATTTGTGTGTAAATAGATAAAACGACAGAAATCAGTTTTCTGAGTGCAGCCTCAGCCAATTTCGTTCACGCTCTCCGCCTCGCTGTCACATGTTTGTTGCGTTATATTTTACTTGAATATTTGTTTGTTGAAATGGAATGTCATTTTCAAGGATGATCAAATAGTGATTGAGTCTGGACTCTTGCTACAAGCTATGTCATATTAATAGCTCTGTTAGTTATTTAATCGTTTATTTGGAGTCGTCCATTATTAATAAAATTGATGGCCCGGATGTGTGGTCACTATCTTGGAATGTTTTAATGACTAAGGGTCATGACTTTGAGTATTTCTATTGACCTGACCATTTATATAAAAAGTAACTGATTTCTACATCATCCTTTCGTCACATACGTTTGATGTACATAATTCAATTTTACTAACACCTTATCCCGACTTTATCTAAATTTCTCTGGTATCACTTCCCCGTGTCGTTGATAAGGACTGAATAAAGAGTGTCTTTGACATTATCGTCTGCTAAGGGGTAGTTACCGAGTTTGATTTGTCACCACCAATCCCAGCTACTGTAGCAAATGACGACAGGAGCTCGTCAAACAAATTATCAGCTGGCAAGTCAGTTTTGCTGGGATGAAGAGATCAATCAAACTGTCGGTTTACTTCAAGTGGGTATGAACATTTGTATTTTGTTTCCTATATGAAATTACATACTTTCTGTATCAATCAATAATTCAAAAAGGGGCCCTTATCAGTTGGTAACATGATAATGGGCAAGAAAAGGGTAACATTTAGACACAAATTAAGGTGAAGCCGAGCCTTTTCACATGGGTAATACGTAGACATAAATCTAATAATATTTTTGTTGTACCACACTATATCTTATCATAAACTGATGTATGGCATGACAAACAAAAGTGAATTATAAAGATAAAAATTAGTTAGAAAATATATCAATGAAAGAATATTAATACCAAATGCCTCGGCGTCTGAAAAATTGAATGTAAAATTAAAATAAACAAAACCCCACTTATGGAATGTTTTCGCTACCAGGTACCTCAACTTCTCAACCACAAAAGATAGAATCAGTCAAAATAAAGCCACTGAACTCAAACTACCTGATACTTTATAAAGAGCTCAAAAATATGTAACTGATACCACAGTGTGTCTGATTCAAGGAATGTAGAAAACCAAAACTTCAAAAGATAATTATTCTACTCAGTAGATACGAGTATGATAAAATATCAACCAGAAAAATAAGAAAGCAAATCATTTGCCATTCTCGTGATCCAAAGCATTCATTATGTAATTTCATGTCTGAAAGCTTGGCAAACCACTGATGTATGAGGATGGTCATTTGCTTACACAGAAAAAAACAGTACATACATTTGGCGCTCACGTTTTTGTTCCGTTTTTCGGCAGGAAAACGCGAGCAGCGCCCGTTTTTCGCCCGTTTACCGAACGGGGCGTTTTTCGGCTCGCACCGTTTAAAAAAACGCGTTTTTCTGCCCGCCCCGTGAAAAAAACGGCTGGTTGCACTGCACATGCGTGAAAAGCGAGTTCCTGCGTTTTTTCCCGTTTTTTTTACCGGAGTATCAAATGCGCATGCGTGAAAAGCGAGTTCCTCCGTTTTTCGCCGTTTTTTCCGGGGTAGCAAATGCGCATGCGCCACATGTTTTTCTTCACTGTTTTAATTTTTTTGTAAAATTATGCCTATCCGTTCAAACTATTAAAAATCGCGAGTATAATTATAGATGTTAAGTTTATAATGTGGTCCGATTAAGATTGTTTTTTTTTGTTTCTTATTTTCAAAAACAAAGTATAACTACCACCAGCCTGTTAGATCATTACTCCCGCGTTTTCATCATAACATAAAATAAGCGGGTACATATCCGCATATCCGACAAGATGGAGAGCGAGGGGAAGGCCTTGTAATAGATAGAAATAATTTAGCACCTCCACTGTCCCTATTATGTTACTATGAAAAATCTATAACCAGTAGATATACATTTAATTAAATTAAACCTGCTCGATCATATGATTTCAGTTATCAAAATAAAACTATAACATCGGCAGTTGAGAATATTCATGGCCATGCTTCTGGTTCAATTAACATAGATTCTTTAATTTGTCCATGTACAATATTTCCATATTCTTGTTCACAACTTAATCGCTCTCGAGACTAACTACTATAGGAATCGCTCTTGTCAGACTTTTCATATCCTGATAAATTGCAAAACGTATAGTAATATCACGGACCTATATACACATATAGTGTATATAGGTCCGTGGTAATATATTTAGGAAATAGATTTCACTTTTGAGTGATATACCGGTAAGTATATCACTGCGGGGTGTGTAAATGCGTAGTAATCTAATTACGAAGGCCTGAGTGATATAATTTCGAAGCATCTACCAACACACAGTGATATAATAACCGGTATATCACTTAAAAATAAAATCTATTTCCACTCTAAACCGTTAATCTAAACAAAAACATGTTCGATGGGGTACTATTTGCTGCATTTTCATGAAGTCGCTGTCTTGAAAGTTGTAGTTTTCCGTGCATTCCATGCATTTCGTGAAATTTTGGCGGTTCTTTTTACTTCTCAAAAAAGGCGTATACGTCTTATTTTTGTTGTGTCTGATATTGCTGGCGATACCGGAAGTGTAGAAAATTTTACTGCAATTTTTTTTACATCACGTGAATTCATTAACAACAATACCAATCCAAGCGTATTAGCACAGGCACACTCGTAATTTCGTGTGAAAATTACAAGGGAGGTAATTTCAGCAGTCAAAAATAGTTCCGGACCCCTAGCGTGATATACTCAATAGTTTTATCACGCTCAAATCCTTCTTTGTGTATATAGGAGAAATTTCCAATCGTGTTAGAATATGAGTTATACTAACACAAGTGGCATAAACATAATAAGGTTGTTTATTATTTTACGATAAAATACAGTACTTTTATCAAAGGCCGGCAAGGTGCCAAAAAGGAAGTATTTGCAAGACGTATGTAAACAACCTGTCCAATTGCATTTTGTGTTTTCAAGTTACAATGATGTACTGCTACAAGTTGAATATAGACGTGCAAGAAAAAATTGTAATAATAAATATGTGCCATCATTTCATCGTTTATTCTAAAATGATTCATGGTTTTGTCTCTATGTACAAAGAATTGAAAAATTATGCTATATTAAATCATAAACAATGCAGGAACCGATATGCTGTAAACATTACGTCATATTGCACCGCATGACGTTAAATGAGTGTTCGCATAGAAAACGCTTTGCATTTATTAACCTTTTGAAATATCTGGTCATGTGAGAATCAAAATATCATCCTTCTCAGCTTTGTAATAGTCTTATAAACAATCTGTCGTACTGATGCGCTGTTAAAAATGGTTAATTACTGTGTATTAGTGCTCCAATTCATTGTTTTTTAACGATGAACACCGCTAGAACGGATGTTATTTCATAAATAAAATAGTTATTCGTTCAAATGCAAAAAAAAATCACTTGTGCTATGTACTCATTTTTTAAAAATTACTAAGCATTTGAACTCCTGTGTTTTATTCAACAACAAATACAGGGACACATTATTACTTCATAAATAAAATTTACTTTGAAGTATTCACACTTCCTTCGGCAAAGTCATTAAATTCTATTTGTTAACAATTGAATTATATACCGACAGTTATTAGTTACTGTCTGTCATTGCCGTGACAAAAAAAGCACGCAGCTAAGAAATGACAGAGAAATTGCAGCTTTTTGCTTACTTGAAAATACCACAGTACGGGGTGTAACCATACCGGTATGTATCGCATCTCAAGGAAATTGCAATATACCGGTCTTATCGCGCACCCCTACTCATTGCACATGTTACACATGGACTGCCTATTTTACTTGCCATAAGGATACTTCTTCCTTAATTTGGCATTAAAGTGATCAAACCCATGACTCTTGTATTGATGCAAACACGCAATTACTGCCCCATAGCAGCTCTACCATTTAGCTAAAACTAGAATTAAGGCAAGTATTACTTTTAACTTTGGATTTTATCTCAAGGCATTTAAACGAAGGCAGTGGTAAGGTAGCCGGATACAACTTCATAGACTTTGTATAACTGTGAAAAATAATCGATCAAGTGGAACACGCCAGTAGTTACTGTGAAATAGGTCCCGAACAAATGAGGGAGAAAAGAATGGATAAACACACCATAGTCAAAGCGGCAACTATAACAATGCCCCACACCCCCACCTCAAGGTAGCATAATAAAATAGAACTATCACTGAAGGTAATGAATACCCCAAAAAAAACCCATCTCTGAATGCCATACTGACACAGTATTCTTAATTATATCACATTTGATGCTTATAATTGGACTATGCACAATGACTGTAGGCATGCTATTTATCTCTTCTGTGTATCATTATTTTGACCAGAGGGTTAAGAAAATCAGAGTGCACAATATTTAATTATCTTAAACACCTGTCACCTTGACGTAGTGACCCAAAACATTGACAAAATCCAACAAGGCATGATATTTATTACTTTGTGAAATATCATTAATTTGTGATAAGGGGTTTTGGAGATAGAGTGCAAAATATTTCACTATCAAAAGCCCGTTAATGTGACCTTTGACCTAGTTACCAGAAATATGGACCATGCACATCAAGGCATGGAACGTATCATTTCTGAGAATAATAATTTAATTCTAACCAAGAGTTTTTCAGGGATTGAGTTCCGTACGTCTACGGATAGACGGACAGACAGTCAAGCTGAATCCAGTATACCCCCCTTACACTTTGTGCAACTGGGGTATAAAAACATTTCCGCAGGTCGAGACATTGGTAAATTGTTTTGAAGGTGACTGAATAAAAATTAGCCACTACAATAAACAGTCCTGTTCTTTCAGTTTTTCCTAGTTTTTATTTTTGTTTTTCATACACAAGAATATTATGACTGAAAGCTGCAATGAAGATTCATTCTTCAAGAGAACTGAGTTCCATTTAAGTTGCTCATCTGAGCAACCAATAACATTGTTATTAATGTCATTGTCATACTCTAGTTCTGTAGTAACCAAAACTGTATGTACTGCAGTACTAAATAGTATTCTATTAAATTGCTAAAGCACTGCATTTCTGCATTGTCCAAATCAATTCAAAATCTCTCGATGCATTAAAAAGTTACAACCTGAAAAAATTGAAAAAAAGTTCTCATGCGTCCATTTGTTATCAAAGTGCGACCTTGATATTTGAGCTTGCATTCACCATGCTGTGATTACAATTATATATATAAATTACTAAGGTTATTTCGCATGCTATATTCTTCATCACCAGCTACTGTTCTAGAGTTTCAATGACTTCTCTTATAAGAACAAAAATTCACAGCTAGCGTAGCATTATCACTTCAGCTGCAACTTGGGATTGTATCCAATATGGATGTTGTCTGGCCAAATGATGTTTCTTGTGAGCTATCAATTTGCTGATTTTACTGTTGTTCTTTCCTTATCTTCATCTTCAAAAAATCAATGTACATGAATTCCAAATATGAGTAAACTCAGCGAAGTTCTTCTTTAATGTTAACTGCATGTTGTCAATACATCAAGTGTTCCATTGCCTCACCTCAATTATCAATTCTTTTCATTTGATGCTTTTGTTTTCCTGTTTTGTTTATTCCGTTGAAACTGAAAAATCTACTTTTATGCATATGATGTCAAGTCTCATCACCAAGGTAATATGATGAATAAAAAAAGAACTTCATCTTCTAAACTGATACAGCCATCTGGATCACCACAGAATCCTTCAGTTAACAATTGCAATGATAGACTGTTTTCTGTTGTTTTCATATCTTGGTCTATTGAACTTCCCTCAGCACTGCATGTACATGACGCTTTTTTCTACAATAAATTAAGAAGAAAAATTATCAATTGCATTTTGTTTTAAGTCTTACAACTAATAACTGATACACATACTGAAAATTTACTGACTGAATAGTTAACAGTGCAGGTTATGATCAGACTACATGATTTTGATCTGCACAAGAGGCAAAAGTGTAAGCAAATTGCTAAAAACTAAACTAGATGCCCACGTGCAACATGTCATCCCTGCCAGCTGTCAAAAGGACTAACTCCTTACCAAATAGAGATAGGTCAAAATTCACCAAAATATTGGATGTAACATGCATGTTGTACCACATAAAGGTAGTCTTGATTTTTCTCTACGGCGAGTAATAAAAATGTTACAATATAAGCTAATTATAGTAAAACAAAGGGAAGAAATTCTAAAAACAAAGGAAGCTCATGGTGGTGAACATTTGTGCAAATTAACATCAAAATCCCTCCATACATGAAGAGGAAATGCTGTGGACAAAGATATTTTTGAATTTGACCTTTAACCTCTAAGTGTGACCTTGACCTTAGACCTAGGGACCTGGTTCTTGCACATGACACTAAGTCTCATGGTGGTGAACATTTGTGCCAAGTAACATCAAAATCCTTTCATGCATAAAGAAGAAATGCTCCGAACAGTCATTCTTGAGTTTGACCTTTAACCTCTAAGTGTGACCTTGACCTTAGACCTAGGGACCTGGTTCTTGCACATGACAATCCGTCTCTTGATGGTGAACATTTGTGAAAATTAACATCAAAATCCTTTCATGCATGAAGAAGAAATGCCCCGGACAGTCATTCTTGAGTTTGACCTTTAACCTCTAAGTGTGACCTTGACTTTAGACTTAGGGACCTGGTTCTTGCGCATGGCAGTACGTCTCATGATGTTGAACATTTGTGCCAAGTAATTTAATAATCCTTTGATCCATGGATAAGTTACAGCCGAGTCAAACTAAATTCAGACAGACGCAAGCTCGCTCACAAGGACACACGCATGCACATGTATACACCGAACCATTTTTTGGACACCTATATTGAGCTGTCGTAAGCTGCTTGGCAAAAATGGTTATGATGTTTAACAAATATGTTGACCCAGGAATCAAAATGTACAGGATTTACAGTAGATTGTCTATGTAGTGTATTAGGATTTGTTTAATGCAACGTAATTTATCAAACTTGTAATGTTTGATAAATATAAAATATTTTTAAGCTAAAATGAATTAGTATGAACTAATGACTTTTCGAGCTGAAGGCTGATTCTGGCTGCCTGGCCACCATTTTGAAGTAAAATCTTTTATTTTGTGTGATTTATTGTTAAATGTCCTAATATTATTAAACTCCCTAAATGACAGATGTAATATCACAGATCTATAAACCTTGAGCAGCATTTTATAGATTCAAATCAAAATACTCTGTGTTTAAACTTTGTGTACTTAGTGATATCCTAGACATTTCTAATTCTTTGAGACTCTTAAACATATCTGGACTTAAATTGCCTGAATGATTGAACTGTTATTTAAATAAAAAAAAGATTGTCATATTTTACATAGTGTCTAACTTGGAACTCATAAAAAAAGACTTTACTACTTGATATCTGATATTTACTCAAAATTTCCCATAGAACAACACTTCTTTAGTTTAGTTTTTAAACTTCCAAAAATGATTTTCAATCAGAAACTTCCAATTTGAAAAATAATTCTACAATTCCAACTATGGTTCAATCAACTGATTATGAAATACAGCTGTTAAATGCATTTCAATAAAACTGAACAAATGGTGCGAATATAAAATAAAGCGTCCCGCTGACCAATAGTTCTTCAGTATAGCCTGAATTTTGACCTTGAATATTGAATAACTATAAGTATAAACTAAACTAATTACAGTAAGATCTCAGTAAAACCATGGTTCAGTGCTCAAAATTGAGACTACAGTGTACTTTATGGCCCCTCTGACATAGCTATGTTATGTAATCTTACATAACATACTGATAAGGGAGATTTAATTTGATTTGATGAGAATTTTATCAAGGTCCGTCCAAAAGAGCACTTATGTTAGCTTGATATTTGGATGAGACCCCGGCATGTCTCCCGTCATGCCTAAAAAATAAAATTTTGAAGCCAGAAAATAGGAGAAATTTACCTGACTGCAATTTCCAGCCAGTATATCCAAAGTTTGTATTTGATTCTGATAAGGGAGAAATTGAAGCAAAGGTTTAAGTACTGCCTAAGGCAATAAAACAACTTGAATAGGCTGTGGATTAATGAGGGACCAGCTTCATTTCTTAAAACAAGAGAATAAGATTAATTGTTACAATGAATAATGTACAGACCACTTTTTTCTACTAGTTTTTTAATGAAAATGACAGCTATCAGAACTGCAGCATTTTGTTGAAAATCCCAAGTTCTTTAATAATACCAGACATTAATTTCTGCCTTTCTGATTCAAATGCAGAAAATGATAAAAATATTTCACTTTTAAAATTGTGATCTTTTTCAACAGTGCACACTATTGGCAAATAAGTATTGTTTAATAATCAACTGTTACATACCATCAAGTCCAAAATGTACAGGGTGACTGCATGTATATTGAATTTAGGGGGTTAAAAGCTGTGGACAACACACAAAGTTAAGGAAACCTAAAGCAATATGCAATAAGACCATCACTTAAATAAAGACTGTTTCAGAAAATATCAAGTATATTATTGGTCATGTTGGTACATTAACCTAATACCACTGGCACTGGACACTAAATCAATAGAAAAGTAAAGGACATACACTGTTAACTTTGTTTATAACAAACTCATTGGTACCATATCATTATCCGGAGTTTGTTATATCCATATAACATTTTCATAAGAAAAGTAAAATAAAGAAAGAATCTCGGGCAGAGAAAATATATTCCTTATATCCTGATTTCGCTATATCCACAGTCTTACATACAAATTTTACTATAAATCAAATATCATTTCTTAATAAAATATCATAAAAACCAGAATACACAAAATTTAATAAACAGTTTTAAGAAAAACATGTAGCACTGATTTCTGTGAATGCTCTTTAAGAATGGTGTTGATTACCGGTAATGTTATTTTACACTGAAAGGAAGAGTCACCCCAAAAAGTTCCTGTCTGGCCGGTCAGGGAGAGAGGGATAACATGTACATGACGCCATGCAATCCTTCTACAATTGGCTTCCTTCCATCATTTCGAAAACAAATTTCAGTATAGCATCGCCCCTACTTAAAGGACCAACCATTTCTGACTTTTGTAACACTTTCTTAAAGCACATTTACCTGCCGAACTCTATACTTTAACACCAGACACTGGTCAGTCAGGACTATATAGATGCATACGTTAACCATTATTTAACTAGCTGTCGGTTCAGCAACCGGCCAATCAGATCTAACCACTGCTGGGATTCAAAACTTTGACCCTCACCCCTACTCCCAAGGCAGATGCCACTATACCAAAAGTGACAGTATGTATGCATTGGCAAAGTGGGCGGGAGGGGGCGGGTTAGAGAACCAGACCTTTTCATTCTAACATGTGGGAGCAATTGAAATTGCAAGTGAAAATCTATCAGACACTTTTCACCCATGTACAGCTATTTCATTGTTTATCCAAGGTCGGAATAGAAAAACTTGCTACAGTAAAGTTATCTGCTTTCATATTAAAAAAATTATATGATGAAAATTTGATTTAAATTGCTTCTTAGAAGGACGCTTGTTGGTAAACAGAGAAGTAACTTTTACATGTTTCATTAACCCTTAAGTCCCTGTCTCAAAAATACATGGTTATTTCACTGTCGATATATACCAACAAAAATGCTTTAAATTTGTATTTGTGCATATAAATGTTAAATACTGCAATGTACAGCTGTTTCTCTTCCTCAGTAACCAACACGCCAGTTTGAGCCCCCAGAAAGAAATACCTGGCAGTGACGGTCAATTTTTTATAGGCTTTTTTGTCATGTAAATACTTATGTCGCTTAAAAGGGGCACTCCCTACAAAGTACATCTAGCAGATTAAATTCTCGAAACAAAGATTATGTGTTCAATGAACGCAAAATGATAAATAAATACAATTTCAAAAAAGAACCTATGGCAAAAAATGCCTCATTTTGCCACAATTAATCAGGTAAGGTGACTCATCAGCTGTCATCGCTGGTCTCTATGCATCTATAACTTTTAATAATTATAATAACCAAGAAGTTGACGATCTTTGTTTACCTTGAAACTAGATTGTTTTTATAATAGCTCTATGTTTTCAAAAGTATGACATCACGGCAAAGCCGAGAATAGGTAAAACTGCAAAAATTATCAGTACCCGGATGTGCGAGCTGAGAATTATTTTTATGAAAATTAAGGGAAATCGTACATGCACAACTTAAGGACTACGCACCACGTTAGAACAACAAACCACAGTACCAGTAGTACCATGAGTACTGTACAGGGATACAATTGTTTATGAACTGTTAACTTAAAGTCTATTAAAACCTGACATTTTACCATATACCGGTATCTGACGGTCTGATCATAAGATATAGATATGTAGGTTATATCCCTTACCCGAAAAGACAACAAGAAAATTTGTAAATTTATCATGTTTATATCATTATGCCTCAATGTTTTATCAATGTTTCACGCCCATAATAACACAAACTGAGTTAGCATTCTACTGATTCTGTAACAGCAGCATGTGACCACTGGAATTATACTGTCAGATACTGTAGCGTGGTGTCTATTTTCGTGTTTTCCTTGTGATGAACCCTAATGTCCATAACAGTTTGTCAAATACCAAATTATAATTTTCAGCTCTGCATTGTGTGATAGCATTTTCCTGAAGTTGAATTTTTCATACCAGTACTGGTTGAAGTCCTACATCCGGACGCTGTTTAAACATATTTTACGATAACTCTGGTAATTTTTGTATCTAGTAAACTTTTAACAGAAGTAAGTTAGGTCTTCTCCCAAAAGAAAACTTCTAGGAAAAGATCATTTATATATTTTTTGCGGCCAGGTAGTGAGGTCACCAAATTGCTTAATTATATTGCCCAACTGTACCATGTATCCGGACAGCATTTTTAAAAAGATTTTATTTTTTGTGATGTTAGCTTTTGAATTGTGTAAAATGTTTCAATCATTTGACCCATAAATGAAATTTCATGAAAAAAGTTAAACTTGTGATTTTTATTTGCCGGGCCTCACAGAAATATTGAGCATGCACAGTATGTCATTTTCAATTTCCTCTCGACAATGTTAACATGCTTTCAGTGACTAACAAAATAGTGAGATTTCTTGATCAAATTATTAATACTTACATTATACTGTCATTTTTGCACTTTGATGATTGAAATCAAGTGTCTGTTTGATCAACAATATATATGACTGTAAGTATTAATTAGGAAATAATCTATGACTTTGAGTGCTTTATCGGAATTGAAGCATTCCACCGCGAGGCGATGTGCCTGGCGGAATAATTCACTAGGACAAAGCCATAAATCATTTTGATTCTTATTATCTTATAAGCCGAAATGTTTTAAAATGATCGTAACTACTACGGACCTTTTTTCAGTTCGGCAGTAATGTGTAAAATTGCATACATAGTGGCTGTTGGAATTCACTCATCTATACAGGCAACCATTCAAGATAACACACTATATTATACAAACTTATTTTAGTTTTAATCATCTAATACATGAAATATAAAAAATAACTGACTGTGACATTATGCAGAAGATGTAAGATTCAGAACCGAACAAAGGAGACAATCAATTAAATGCATACTGTAATTTAAACTTTTGAACGTTTTAATGTGGAGTAATGACGTCAGTGTGATGACATAAACGTTTTCATTCTTTGTTTTGTCTCCCGGAATCAAAACAATGCACGACTGACTGTGAATGCTGAATTCTTGACTTTTTGAAAGGAAAGCAATGGGATGGTACTCTAAGGGCTACTTGACGTAATCAAAAATGATATTTAGGCTCTTAAACAAAACTTTTTCATGTGACTGATGTACTTATACAATATTATTCCTCTTTCTATATATTTGATTTAATTTAGTGCACAGGAGTAAAGTAGAAAAGTCGGAAGGAGCTACTTTCATGTCCGAAACTCTGCCTACATAAAGCACTCGAATTGACTTATAGAAATAAACCATACAGTAGGCATATTAGAACAATAAATCACGCATTTTCGCAAGTGTCCGGTTTGATTGTCGTCCTTGTCTGGTGGTCTCCAACCAGTATAGTAGAAATTATTATTTTCAATGCTTTCCAAATATTTTGTAAACATAACATGAGCTTAATATCAGTAATAAATGCAAGACACCTACATTTCTGGCTGTAGTGACCATTTTTTGTGTACTCTATGTCTAGAGTGGTGGAACCTTTGCTGGCGGTATCCTTATGCTGGTGAAAAAAAAATGCTATCTACAGAAAAACAGATGAAGAAATAATTTTCAAGGTATATTCAGCATTGATAGTCGATGAAATGCTTTTACAGCAAACGTAGTGATAGCCGCGCATGCAGCTCTGTGACCCCACAGCAGCAGATACATTTGTTCTGGATCCATTTCGCTAGAAAAATTCTTTAATAATAAACTTCAAAATCAACCAGTTAAAGTTAGCATTTTTGATAAAACTTGTTCTTTTTGTATAAAAATATATTTTCTATGGAAACTGTCATTTCTTTTTAGTTAATATTTAGGCTCTAAAAACTGTTTCCCACCTGTTGATTGTCAAATATCACATACCACCAACATTGGTTCCCTTCATGGTTAAAGTTTTGACGTGTGTCATGTCAATAGCTCCCAGAATGACATAGTCACCTGACGGCGCACATCAACATCTTGTTTCAATTTAGCAGGGATAACATTGTGTTTTCGCTGAGGCAAATCAAAATGGTTAGGATTTCCTGCTTTCTCAACAGCCGATATACAGTTAAACTTCATTCGCTGGAACTCGAAGGGTCTGGCGATTTCGGTTTGAGGGATCGGTAGTTCGAGCAATCGAGGTTTGTCAGCATGGTCAGTCACGGGGGTCGTCATACATCTTTTATTGAGACCACATCGGGAGTTATTGCACATACAATGGTACACACATGTAAATGTGCATGTATATTATAAACTTGTAGCTTACCCTTGATTAAAGACAAATTAAAAAGTGTTGTAATGTAAAAGTATGAAACGTTTGTCATTCATTAAATAATTTATTCAATTTTCTGAAAAAAAAAAAAAACTTAAAATTAAAGCCAATCTGCTACTTATATATATATTGCTATATAAACATCGTGAGCGACTTTCAGTCTGTTTGTACATCATAACCTTTAATTGCAAATTTAAGTGTGAATAACACACGCCAGCGCTTGTGTCTGACAGCTGATTATCAATGCATTGTTTGCTCGATAATTGAGATTATCACCTTTTATTGTTCGAGCCAAAGGATGTACTTTACAATGAAATAGATCTGAAGGGACCGCGGTACAGGTTCGAGAGATCGTTGTTCGAGGTTTTGCTGGTGGAACAATATGATTTATATTGAGCTTTAGCCGGGACCGCTGGTCGGGTCCATTCGGTAGTGTTCGAGCGAACGAAGTTTAACTGTACATTCAAAATACCTCGAGCATAGGTTCCCCCACTCTAAGCACCCCTTGTATGGTCCTGCTAAACCGATACTTACTCAAAAATTATCTCCACAAACGCACAGGTAGTCGAACCATAGCCACACATCTTAATACCTATATATAGGTGGGTGGGGTATGGTTCGACCTCCTGTGCACAAACGGAGTCCATATGGATAAGATTTGCAAAATAGTCACCGTTCGTATTCTGTCCCATCTATTTCTAAATTAAACAAAAAAGCATGCAAATTTCACCAGCTTTTCCTTGCTTACCAGTAAATACTTTTGTTAAGATATTTGTCTAACACAACCTTCTTGTCGTTGTTGTTCATGTCGAGATCCGGCAAACTACCGCAACGAATTAATCACTGACTTTGTTGTTATAATCTACAACCCATCTTGCGAAATAATGTACTGGACTGCAGTTAACAAAAACTTGAACGGGACATAGTGTCACATATATCAAAATTAAAATATCCGGGGCCGGGATACTGATAAATTAATCATAAAATTTGTCCGGTAGTTTAAACATTGCCTCTAAATTGTTTCTCTGCAATAATTGATCAGGAACGGTCTACGCAACGTATGAATTCCTGCTCTACTGTAGATTATTATTTTATTATTTATATTTATTATTATTATAAAGCAGGTCAGCAATAACATCGGCACTTAAAGTACATTTCAATGTTATTCTGACAAAGATATGGTTCATTGATTAGTGAAACGACAACAGCCGTGAAAAAAAAACGGGCTGGGAATCTTCTGATTGGCTGCTGGTTTGGACACGCCTCTTTACCGGGGTACTGCTTCCATATTTGGAGTGACCCGTTTTTTTAATCTTTTTTTACCGGCTGTTCTTTCCATATTTGGAAATGAGCCGTGAAACCGCGGTAAACGCGTGAAATTGCCCGCGTTTACCGGGCGTTTACCACGCGGTAACAACCATGAGGTAAACGGAACAAAAACGTGAGCGCCACTGTACTACTGAATGAATTTACGGTTTAATGTTAGTTTGTATGAAAGTTTTTAAATTACCCTCCCTGTGAAAATCGACTTTATGAACAGGTCAAACTGTTTGGTAGATATTACAATTAGACATAACAGTTAACTGTCGTTAATTGCAAACATTCTAATGTGAAACAGTACAATACATGTTAATTTTTACGAATATATGCAATACAGTACAATCATTTGCGAGTTTTCATATTTCAGTCTCCGACAAACGGGCCTTAAAGTTTATAATGACCTACTTTAAACCGGATTTCCCCTAACCAAGTTTAAGGAATGTGTTTATGTGTTTCAACTAGCCATTCCGCCGATTTCCAGAAATTTTCGTATCTTCATACGTCACTTGACGCTAAATATATAACTAAGTGGAAGTTAAAAGTACGATAATTCACGTCTACGCATATATTTCAAATAGATGGAATTTGTAAGCAATGCACTGAAATTTAACTGCCCTACATGAAGTGCGTTTACAGTATTTATTATAGTATATACTCATAGTATGCATTTATAGTATTAATTATTGTGAAGTTAAGTTAAAGATGATCGTGTGCACGAACAAAGATGCAAACTTATCATAAAGACACTTCCGTATATACACTCGTTTCACTTCACTTCAGCCTGTTCAAATTCCGTCAGAGAAGTTTTTATTCTGGTAGAAGATAATTCAACAGAAAGTAACACGGCGGCGAGAAAGCTGGCAAACAAATTCCATTCTAATGGCAGTGACATTCGTATACTTTATTTTACGACACAAACTCCTCTTCAAGGTATATTCAACTTAGAGTACAGACTTCTTTCAATACGAGAAAAAAGGATAATATCTCTCAAAGAAACCGATCGCTCCGATCCTGGTTGTTTTTATAAAGCAATGGCAAGAGATTTACTAGTCAGTATACGCTTTAGTCCAAGCGATTCAGCAAAGGGCATCGTTTTCATCGAAGATACTGTAGAATCATCAAAAGTCGTGGAGTTGATGTTTTCAAATCTTTCAAAACCAAGATACCCGATATATCGTGTGTTGAAGGACGTAAAACTTCGCTTATCAACAAATGTACCAAACAAATATAATTTCGTCCAAGATATTCGAATAAAATCATGGAGTTCGTTGTTTTCGTTAGAATACAGACGATTTAAGAAATTGTGTGAAGGTAATATTTAAGCTTTGAAATTATTTTTTACGATAACATCTCTTTGTACAAGTCATTGTATACTTTTTTTTAAATTCACAAAGTTAAAAGTTTTGCTTTTGATCAAAACATATGATTGTGGTAATCAGCAGTTTCTGACATGCAATTGTTGTTTTCTTTCGCTGATATTTGGTTGTGACGTACATGTATCCCGTGAGTGGAGCACGTGCAATTAGGAAACTATTACTTACTTTGACTTTTTTATTAAATAATTACTCTACCCTCGTTCTTGTTAATTCTATTCATTTTACAACAATATTAAATAACTTTTCATGGCGGTTGTCGTAAGAAAAGAACTTTTATTACATTAATTCTATCAGGTTATAGCTCTCAAAATACTAATTCTGATAATTTTGCTCTTGAAAAATCCTACTAAATTGAAATTGCATCCTATTACCTCGTAAGTCATGTAGCCAAAAAGATGCGGACTGTTAAGTTGGTCTATCTTACATATACTAAATGTAGCTACCTGTCTAATACTTTGGCTAATATGAAAAGCAATACAACCATGCTTAGGGCTTATACAAAGTAAATTAGTTTTCTGCAGTTATTTTCTATGGTAAATTTGCATAATATTATACATAGTTATTGTAAATATTGTAAAATTTAATAATACATTTGAAATAAGTAATAGATATGAAGTAATTTTTAACATTGAATTTACTTATAGAAAAATAACGATAGTAAATTAAACATGATTTTTTT
Organism: Saxidomus purpurata; assembly: GCA_022818135.1. Classification (NCBI taxonomy): domain Eukaryota; kingdom Metazoa; phylum Mollusca; class Bivalvia; order Venerida; family Veneridae; genus Saxidomus; species Saxidomus purpurata. The sequence goes on along the minus strand of JAFMSR010000004.1, from coordinate 37,242,700 downwards.
TTAAAGCAAATGAAAACCATTGCGGTAAGGTCAATGTGTACATTCACCATTGTGAAACAAAAAAGCAGTAGTGTAGATTGAATATTTCTTTTTCAAATACATAAAACTGTGAATTTGTTTGCAGCTATTACTGCAGTACCTTGCAAAGGTGCATATAGATGCTCAGCAAGTAAACAGTGTCTTCCGTTGGAAAAAGTATGTGATGGAATTCCTCAATGTAGTTATCAAGACGATGAAATTCTTTGTGATTACGTTTGTCCAGCTTCCTGCACATGTGTTGGTTTTTCAATAAATTGCCGATCAGGAAACCTAACATATAAAGATGTTGCAAAAATGTCTATAAGTACCCTGAGTGCTGACCTAAGTGTCAATCCGGATATACCCGGTATTTTTATCAGGAGAAAACTTATTTTTCCATTTATGACTAGAATAAATTTGTCTTTTTGCGAAATAAAAGGTATAGATGAAGATGGCTTTTATAATTTACACAATCTCCAATGTCTTGATATAGGATTTAACAGTATTGAAAAAATACCGAACAATACTTTTCGTCATTTAAATAATCTTGAGTATCTCAACCTCGAAGGCAACACTAAACTCCAAGTTATATCATCGACCGCATTTCATGGATTGAAAAAAATCAAAAGCCTACAAATCACAGGGACAAACCTGAAACGAATTTTTGCGAACACTTTCTACGGTTTGAAGTTGCAATTTATAGACATTTCCTATAATGAAATAGAAGAAATAGAAGACTATGCCTTTAACAATACCTCTGTTGATGAACTTAACTTTAGAGGAAATGACATTGTCGAGTTCAACAATCCTATATTTGACGGAATAGTTACGGTGCGAAAAATTATTTCACCGTCTTTCATATTTTGCTGTATTCGCCCATGTTACATGGCCGAAAGCGAATGCTATCCAAAACGCGACGAATTTTCATCTTGTGAAGACCTCATGAGACATCCAGTTCTTCAGGCAGTATTATGGCTGGTTGGAATAACGGCTCTTCTTGGAAACATTTGTTCAATCATGTATCGAATCACATACGATCGTGAAAGACTGAAAATAGGCTATGGTATATTTGTAACGAACCTTGCAGTGGCAGACCTTTTCATGGCTATATACCTGATCACAATAGCTGTTGCAGATTCTCTTTTCCGCAACAGGTATGATAAAGAATTATTTATTTATTGTTTACAAGAAGAATGTTTATTCTTCTAGACACATGTTTTCAACTAATTCGCAATGATCCACTGATAATCCTATTTTGGCAAAAGACATTTATTCAAACATTTAGCACAAAAAATGACTTATTGCACTAAAGTAGGATACATACTTTCTCTCTAAATATTAAAATCGCATCTTTGAACTGAACATCCCAAGTTCAAATCTTTAAAATGTATGTAGGTCAGAATATTTTACGTGCCTGATTTGAAGTTCTTGTTCAAGACTAATAATATCGGTTTTAGCTTAATAATAGAACACTGTAAATTATTGAGCTTGTCGGTTTACGTTTGTTTGGATGATAGGGGCTAAACACACCATAGTAATCAAACCCTCAACACTTTACAAAATTTACAACTTTAATCACAGTGATGAATATTAATAAAGATGAAGACAAAATATAAAGAGTAAATGGAATAATAAGAATGAAAACGTTTTAATGAATGTCCTGATTTGACCACGTTTGCACTAATCAATGATGAAAAAACGTTTTTTCAATAACAATAGAATGTCCTCGCCGTTTTGAATGACATCTCCGTAAAGGCTCCGGTACTCCAGGGTTGGATATAAGTAGACATTAATGTCAACTGCTCTAAAGGTGTTTCCTGTGTAATTGGGGAACCACGTGGACAAGTCTGTGCTTGGGAATCAATACATCCGTATCTTCCGAGGGAGAAAGCTAAAAGATATTACACATGGTAAATACCATGGCATATAAAATGTATCGGACATAAACTGGTCCGACGGGTACACCATACCTTTGTATGTTCCGTTAACTGTGCGTACAAATATGTATGAACATGTGTTCAAAGACAACTGTTTGTGTACGCCATAGTATCTGAAGGTTATCCAACAGTAAACGTGTTATAAAACCTGCTATATTAAATAGTGTAATACGTCACTTCATACGTTCATTAATGAATCTTTCTCATTAACAATGGCAACTTGTATTATTATCAAGAATGAAAGTAAGATGACATGAAACACAATTAAACTGTGTTTACCGATTGAAACTGCAGCTTACATTCACTATGTACAATCATTACATTAGACAAAATAATCACTGATTACTTAAACAAAGTAAACTGCACTGCTTCTTCGGTGAACTTACAACAAATTCAGCCACATTTGTACTTTTACGACATCTTCAAATTGAAATCTTAATATGAAACAAAAAAGCTTACAAAAATCTTTTACTGAAAAGAATCTATCTACTGTAACAAATAACAAATGAAAATAGAAAATTTTCAAAAACTAGAACTATCACTGAAAGTGATGAATACCCCTGCTCCCCCCCTAAACACCCCATTGACACATTATTTAAAATTTTGTAATATTTGATGCTTTGATTATTGGGCCTGCACAACTTAAGGCATAATAAAATTTTGACCAGCGAGTTTGGAGATTAAAAGCGCACAAAATTTAACTATCTCAAGCCTCTGTGATCTTTGATCTAGTGACCCGAAACATGGGCTATGCACAACCAGGCATGGTGCTTATCAATTCTATGACGTATCTTTATATTCTGACCAAGGGTTTTGGAGATTTTGTGTCAACAATATATTACTATCTCGAGCCCCTGCGACCTTGACCTCTAACCTAGTGACCCGAAAATTGGATCATGCGCAACTAGGCATTGAACTTATCACTTGTGTGAAGTATCATGAAATTCTGACCGGAGGTTTTGGATATTTAGCGTCGACAAAATTTTACCATCTCGAGCCCCTGTGACCTTGACCTTTGACCTAGAGACCCGAAACCTAGACCATGCACAACTAGGCTTTGTACTTATCACTTGTGTGAAGTTCAATAAAATTCTGTGGAGGGGTTTTTGAGATTTTGCGTCCGCAATATTTTACCATCTCTAGCCCCTGTGACCTTGACCTTTGACCTAGAAACCCAGAATATAGACCATACACAACTAGGCATTGTACTTATCACTTGTGTGAAGTATCATTAAATTCTAACCAGGGATTTTGGAGATTTAGCGTCCACAACATTTAACCATCTCGAGCCCCTGTGACTTTGACCTTTGACCTAGAGACCTGAAACATAAACCATGCACATCAAGGCATTCTATTCATCACTTGTGTGAAGTATCGTTAAATTCTGACCGGGGACTTTTGAGATCTATTGTCTACAAGATTCCGTCTACAGACGGACAGACGGACGTACATACAAACAAGCTGAATCCTGTATAGCCCCCAAACACTTTGCGTTCGGGGGTTTAATAAATTAATTTACTTTGTTCAAGCTAAAGTAGGAACTTTATAACATCTGGCATGTCAAGTCAAAATACTTTGTGTGTGCAATTTTCTTATATGTAAGCTTTCTTATATAATAAATCTTCCCGCCTGTCTATCAATTCACGGGGAAATCATAACCTCCGTGCAGACATGAAATGCATTAATATAAGTTATGTCGGTCAAAATAAGTTATATAAATTGAGGTCCGTCAAAGTGGTCTCAGTAAAATTGTTATACAATAACCAGAAATACGAAAATTGAATTAAATGAAAAAGAAATGAAAATAAACGATACTCAGTACTAGAAACAATACTCTTACTGTTGTAGGAAAAGTCTAGGCAATTAAGACAATAATCCAAAATTTACAAAAACAGTGTTATTATTGCTGTCTCTTTCTTTATATTGAAATCGAGGCCAGTCTGTCAACTTTGTGACATATTATACTTAATTAAGCTTACATAATTTATTATTATGTACACTCTCATAAAAATGTTGAATCTGTAACGAAACAAAGACTACTTTTAAACTGAAACCTTATGTTGCATGCCTGTTTTCTAATGACGATTTCTGCACATAAAACATACTATTGACGGAGTCCTTACTTTTTTTCCTTTATAGAGTGTATTGGTTAATATCTGGCATTGTCAAGTATTATATCAAAGTCTCAAATTAAACAATATTAAAGTAAAGATATGCCATAAAACGATTGCAATATATTTTGTTAAAATTTGTAGGTACATTTATGTGGAAGAAAAATGGAGGAACAGTATATGGTGTGTAACTGCCGGTGTTCTATCAACGGTATCTTCTGAGGCCAGTGTTCTCTTTGTTTGCTTGATCACACTGGACAGACTTCTAGTTATCAAGTACCCATTTGGCACCGTAAGATTAACAACAAAGAAAGCACACATATGTTGTACTGTCTGTTGGATTATTGCTTTCGCATTAGCATTAATTCCGGTGGTGTACACGGACTATTTCCAAAAGCAATTTTATTCTAGGTCTGGTGTATGTGTAGCTTTACCTTTGACAAAGGATAAACCTCCCGGTTGGCAGTACTCAGTCTCCATTTATGTTGGTTTGAATTTCTGCACCTTTATTCTTGTAGCGGTAGGGCAATGTTCTATTTTTCGTGAGCTTCGAAAAGCATCTGGAGGGATAATGAAGACTCGGATATCAAGGAAAAGAGATTTGAAAGTAGCTAGAAACTTGATTCTCGTAGCCACGACCGATTTTATGTGTTGGTTTCCCATAGGATTAATGGGTATGGTTTATGTAATTACTGCTTTAACCAAACAAACGAATAGCTCGTGTAATAGACAATTTGAGACATTTTATGCCCCCGAAGGTTAGCATGTTAAAATCGCACCGTCCGTCCGTCTGTGCGTCCGCCCTTACGTTTTTCCGTGTCCGGACTGAAAATTTGTCATGCATTGAAGGATTTTTAAAATAACTTGGCACAAATGTTAAGCACATCAAGACGACGTGTCGCATGCAAGACCTACGTCCCTACATCAAAGGTCAAGGTGACACTTAGAGTTTGAAGATAATGGAATCTTGTATATATGCACATATTCGTGTCCGGACTGTAACTTTGTTATGCATTGATTTTAATATAACTTGGCAGAAATGTTTAACAGATCAAGACAACGTGTAGCGTGCAAGACCCACGTCTTTATCTCAAAGGTCAAGGTCACACTTAGAGCTTGAAAGTAATGGAATCCTGTAAACATTGTATATGCACACATTCGTGTCCGGATTGTAACTTTTTCATGCATTGATTGATTATAATATAACTTAGAACAACTGTTTAGTACATCAAGCCGACGTGTCACGTGCAAGACCCACGTCTCTACTACAAAGGTCAAGGTCACACTCAGAGTTTGAAGGTAATGTAATCCTGTATATATGCACACATTCGTGTCCGGACTGCAACTTTGTCATGCATTCATTGATTTTAAAATAACTTAAATATTCAACACATCAAGCCAATGTGTCGCATGCAAGACCCACGTCCCTTCCTCAAAGGTCAATGTCAAACTAAGAGTTTAAAAGTAATGGAATCCTATATATATGCATATGACTGTAACTTTGTCATGCATTGATTGATTTTAAAATGGCACAAATGCTCAGCACATCACATCAAGACTGTAACTTTGTCATGCATTGATTGATTTTAAAATGGCACAAATGTTCAGCACATCACATCAAGACAATGTTGTGCGTGCAAGAACCACTTCAAAGGTCAAGGTCACACTTAGAGTAACGTTATACTGGTCGCATTGTTACTCTATCATGCATGGAAGGATTTTATAATTACATGGCACAATTGTTGAGGACATAGAGAGGACACAAACGGTGAGACACCTCTTTCAGGGGCATTTGTCACTTGTGAGGGACAGCTCTTGTTTTATATATGAAAAGAAAATCTCAAAAAACGGTATACAAGAAAGAATAATTTGTCAATATTCAGTTACCATTATACAATTTAGCATAATTTAGGTTATCAAGTGTTCAGTATACACTGTAGAGTTACAGAAACAACATATTAAGTCTTAACATTCCACCAACTAATGAGCCTGCCCAAATTATCGTGATGTATGAATACAAAATTGAAAATGTAAAAAGAAATCAAAAACGGTTAAAGGGATTAAAATCAAAGCAAAATGCGAGTTTTGTGGAAGGGGCATCAATTCCACTCTGATATATTTTGTCTTTATACCACTCTTAACTCCATGGCAAAGAATGATGAACTTCTATCGTCTGGATGTTTAAATAACCAGATCTGATATCAGCCATTACCGTATTTTTATACCTAGTTTTACTTTTGCATTACCATTTTTAGTCTTGTATGAATGAAGAGTTTTATGAATATTTGCAATAAAACAATTAGAAATGGGTCTTCAAGGTTATAAAGATAAGAAAACAGAAAAAAAATTGAAACAAAAATTGGGTTTGGATGGGATTTTAACTCCACTTGTAAGATTAGAGAGCCACTTAACCACTACACCACGGTGACGGACTAGAATGATAAAATAAGCTTATATTACACTGTATATAAATTAAAGGCAATTGAAGGGTATTCAGTTGGACGTGTTTCGGTATTGGCTGAATAGCTTAATAACATAAAACTGCATATTAAATGTTTGTTGTTTTCAATAAGCTGTTATTCAAGTATGTTACAAATTATCGAAGGTCAATTTTCCCGTGGCACAGTTCAACTGTAAAGGAGCTTATACACTTGCACTACCAAATGCAAGTAACAGCAAAAGATATGCAATACACGTTCACTCTTTTTATTCTTTAAAATATCTTATGTTAAAGCAACGGTGTTACGAATCCAATATCACTCATTGCCCAGGATGGATTTTATCCTTATTTGTATAATATTATTTTTTTTGGCTGTTTAATTGAAGATACATGTTATAATTAAAGCGCAGTACTTTTCAATGTTATTACGAAAATGAAACTACGCTTTCTGACAACACTTTTTGGTTTAAACAATATTTTATTGAGAAATTACATGTCATACAGCATAAAGGATTGAGTAGAAAACTCTGGGCTTATTTATAAACTCTCTCCTTAAACAACTTCTTGACAACACTTCTTGAAGAAAAAACAATTCTGTATTAGTTCAACCAGGCACTTTATTCTTGATTTGAAATAAGCATGTTAATATATTTATTGATATTTATAGATATTCTATATTAAAGGAATTGAATATTGTGTACTCTAAGTCTCGTTTAAAGGGATGATGGCATTGAGTGGACATCCTATAAGTGGAGACGTTTATGCCTGGACAGCAGTCTTTGTACTACCTTTTAATTCGGCTCTGAATCCCATTCTTTACACACTCTCCGCCATAGTTGGAAAAGAGGTAAATTAAATCTTCTCGGTCATGTCTGAACGTAAAAGTTTATTGATAGATTGACTTAATGGTGTCTTTATTTCAAAATTAATAAACATAACTGACGAATTGTGACAAAATAGTGTCAACGGTTGGTATAGATTATAGTCGAAGGGTTTAAGAAGTCACGTTCATGATACAAAACACAATGACGTTGTTATAATATAACTGTTAAATGTAGCTTGTCTGCATAAGTACTATGTAAAACATGTAATTCTAATCAGACATATAAATAGAATTCGCTTTTTTGGACCTTGCCGTGACCATAAAATTATTGAATATTGGGGAATCGGTATAAAACCATAAAACCGTGACAATAATAACCTCCGACGTGTTGATATAATCCACACGGTGGTCTTTATAATTAAATATTAACGAAGCCAGAAGAAATGATTACTGGCGTAGTGGTATGAAAGGTGAAGTCAAGAACGGTGGGTTTCGAGTTCGAATCTCAGTCTATTTAATTCTTTTTGGTATTTTATGAAAATATCCTAAAAATCTGTAACAATTATCATGTGAATTTAAGTGAGTTGAATTTATTATTAAAAAGCCTTTAAACATTTGTCTTAGGTCATGAACATATGCAATACGTATATTTAAAGCTATGGCAGAACAGCTTACTGACATTGATCACAAACGCATTAAAATCGTCAAGAATGTATTAAAGCTTTGTGGAATTGCTAGTTTGCCTTTGATTAATTACCGTACAATTCAATGATGGTATGGCATGATAAATCTAGATCTATTAGATCTACTTACTAATTGGTAATTAACATTTTTAAAAAGCTACCGTTTCTATAAAATTCTTCAAGAATATTGCGCTATTCCGCTCTCTCCGTTTTCCTGATGTTTGTCTGTCACTGCCGACTTCCGGTTCACCTTTCAATTTTGTAACAATTAGTTTTCATTGGTTGAAAATATTCAGCGATATATATCTCTCACTGTGTCAAATTGGTGTATTTCATTTGTAAACAATGCTGAATTGGGCATAAATGCCGCTGTATGCGGCTGTAACCTGTTAATGTGTGGACAAGCAGGTACAGGAAAGACATATACTATAAGAACAATTTGTAAAACGTTACGTAAGCAGCGCAAAGTATCACTTCTGTGCATAACCGTTTGACGTGTCTGAATGGTCATTTGAGGTAAACCGGAAGTCAGCAGTGATGGAATAACAATTATGAAAACGGAGAGAGCGATATAGAAAAGTGTATACGGGGGTTTGTCAGAAAATGACTTTTTACCATTTTTGTGTGTATTGTTTCATGAAAGAGTGTTATCAAGGTTTCTTTTAGTTAAAATGACAGGACAGTTCAGTACTCTGGTGCCAGTGGCTAAGCCCCAAACAACTGAGCCTTTGTTCTTTTACTACTGATGCAGCCACATTTAGCTCATATTTATATTTATTATTACATAATATGTATATGAGCAGATTATAATCTGATAAGACTGAACAAAAAAGGACATGATAATGAACTACTCAAATAATCGTTTATTTTACGAAGTCTTTCGGAAGGCAGAATTAGTTATCTAAGAGGCTAACAATAATTCAGCACATACTTAATTCTGAATTAGGACGCTCATTTATATGAATTGAAACGTAAAATGTGTATTAATGTGTTAGGATAATATATTTTATTGACTTAAGGGACGGGAGTGGTCGTGTATAGCTTAAGCACTATTTTAAGTAAATAAATGGAACAATTTTCTAAATAATAATTCACAGCCGAGCATGTATATCTGTTGTATTTACTTGGACTTGGCATGTTCTTTATCAACGGATCAGTTCACGGATGCAAAGTTTGCTTACAATGCAGCCTGCCTATAATTGCACTTGACTGTCACGGCATTCGCGACCGAACAACATACTTAAACTCCGTAAGTGTGTGACATGCAGTCATGAAACCGCACAGTTGCGTTATTCATTATGTAAAATTGTGCGCCTGGGATTTGTTGCTGTACCCATATAATGCAAAATGTTTGCCCTTCAATGAGTGAAAATCGGGATTTCCTTATGGTTTCATCGCGTGCAACTCAAAAGTTGTTTGCCTCAAAATTGTAAATGTAGGATTTATAGTTGTAAACATGGGCCTTTTGTCGAATGCTGCTATAGGCATAGGAATGGTCGTTAAAATGAATTGATATGGTCATTTTTTAAGTTGTGTCGTGAGTAATACAAAAGGTACTAGATCTAGAGTCATTACACCTTACAGTAATGTTGATCTTGATCTTAAGTTTTGCATCGAGTTTTTGTTTGTGGTTCCGTCAATGAAAGAGTAAGTGCCCTTGAATATGTAAGACTTTTTATTTTTTATCTTCTGTCAAGCACTCATAAAGTATTTTACATTATGCTATAAAATATTGTTGTTATGTCAATCAAGATTATAAGTTATGCTAGTATTTGCCCAATTTCGGCAGAGCAGAGGACATCAGTGTTGTATTGATCCATCTCTTTCGTTACCCGGCATCCTTTCTTGGTCCAAATATTGTTTTTAACTGCATTGTTTGAGGCTCTTTTATCCGATATACCAAACGCCATCCTCTAACCATTTTTCGATGAAATACATGCAAATGATAAGAAATCGCTGTCGTCAAGTAACATGTATTTTAACGTGATATTTACATTGAAGCTTTTAAATACAATTGAAACAGTTTGCATGGCCTTTTTGGATCGATTGATTTATATTCAATCGGATCCAATGATAACAGAGTATAGCTTCCTTACGGCCGAACTCTTTACATACAAACAAGTAGTTCATATATTTCGTTGTTACGAATTATACTGTCTTCTGTTTTAAAAATTATATAGTAACATATCTAAATAACATCAAAACATTTCAAAATAGCATAATATTATATTGTTGTTTTTCTTATAATTTGTAACTTAAATCAACGAGGTATCTGTTCTGTATAGAACTATTTTCCTACGCGGTTTTTATCGTCAGACCGGTGTGACATGAGAAATGTAAGACCCGTGAAATACGTATCGCTACACCGGATACACTAAATTCAGTGTTTCCGCGAGAGCGCGTTTTCGATGAAACAACAAGAGATGGTCGACGAACCTTAATAGTGGAAACAAAAACGTCTTTCTGAGTGATTTTAATGATCATTTTGTAGTCATTTCGATCAGACTGTCACTATTGAAAGGGGTTTAAGTGTGTCAAATAATATCCAAGTTTAATGTCTATGGTTGACTGTGTTGTTCAGAGACAATCGATCCTCCAGCACTTTCAGCCTTTTGATTTAACAAGTAACTGCGTTATAACACCAAATAACCTATCGTTGGCTTCTTGAGTTTTCCACAACTTGGCTAAAAATCACAATCGGTGGACAGAACTGACCCAGTATTGCAGTCAGGTCAAACAAAACTCCCTAAATGTTAGGGACCAGTATGCATTTTAGCAAGTTATGTAATTAATTAACTTGAGTGAGAAACAAATGATAAAAGTACTACACTAAATGAAAAATATCATAACGCTAGACAGATTTGTAGCAGTTGACGAAAATGGACCAATAAATTTTGTCTCATGTAAAGTCATAGATAGCTTATACATGTTTATTTTATTAGATGCTTTATTTTATAGTACATCTTATGCTTGTCATGCAGATTCTATTTTAAACCTCCTCATGCATGTATTTCAGTATGTTTTGATATAAAGAAAAACTCCATACTTAAAAAAATTCATTTTGTTGAGTTATGTGATCATTTATGCTTTATATACATACTAAATGATAAACAAACAAATAAATTCTAAAAAGTATTATTTAGCTGTATAAACTTAAAACAGCCGGTAAACATGCCATTTTAGGTTACTTCGACGACCCGGCTTTACCGACTCTCAAACGTGGTCCCTTTCTTTTTTGGCTAAGGCAAGATTGAATATAAGTCGCATGATGCATGTTATGAAAAAATTAAATGAAGACTTAGTAAATGAGTTTTTATTTTCTATAAATATAGAAATTTAATCCAGACGTCGAAGAACAAGGCAGAATTGAAATACAAAAAGGTAATAAGCTTTCCTTGTCTTTGTTCTAACTCTGATACATGTATGTTCTAAAATTAGTTTACCTATTACAATCAATGTTTTGAACAGCGATTGTCCATCTTTCCCTGATTTAAAATTATTTTTATTATTTGAAAGAATGTTTGGTTTGTAGAATCTCTTTTCCTCAAACTAGTGTTTATTACATGTACATACATCATTTTCAAGACGTGTTCGTTGAAGTCAGGAGCAGATTTCAAATTAGAAACACAATTGGTTTCGTTGGAATAAATATACAATTAACTAATACATGTATATGTCAGCAGTCTTGCTTAACATCTCCTTAATACTAATTAGGAAAGTTTGCTAATTGGTAACCATTAAATGGATGGCACATTTGTCTTAAGCAATATGTAGAAGACAAACAAGAAAACCGAATGTTATTTATGCCCTACACAGTTTATAAAGGCATGTTGCAAGCGGCCATACGAGTTGGTAAATCTATATCTTTTCTCCCTGGGAAAATAAGACTTCTGTTGCCATGATTTTCTTCAAAATAATTTATTACATATTAGAAAGCCCACCAGCCCCGTTCCTCATATGTATAGCCTACATCCTATAACAAAACAAATTTTAAAGTATGACTGTTTGCAGCATAATAATAAATCAAGAATATAAAGCAGTAGGTAAAAAAAAAAAAAATATCAAACAGGGAAAGCCACGTACCAAAAACGCAGCCTCCCCAAAACGAGCCCCACAGCACCCAGAAGTGCACACCACCAACACACACACACACACACAACACACACACACACACAATCATGCACACACACACACGCACACCACCAACACACACCAGCATACAAAGCACGAGGACAAAACGAACAATTAAAGGAACACAGTGGGGCACCGCCTTGGAACGGTCAGTGGCAAAAACACCACTGGGGAGCTTAAACCGGTTTATGGTGCGCACCCAACCTCACTTTTACCCCCACCATGTTCCAAAGTCACAGGACAGTGTAAATAAAAGTAATCTGTGCTAGGTGAATCTCTAACACACGCAATGGAAACAAAAGGCATGGTATGTAAAACACAAAAATACTCGTGTATAAATATATAAAAAGCAAACCTTGAGAACCAAAAAACATATGTACTCAATGCCTTTGCAGAAGGCAGAGCACCAAGAGAAACACCCTTAAGGGCCCGACGAAACAGGCCAGAGGACAGAAATCAAAACAGTTTCGTCCCAGTGGGATTTAAAAACTGCCCATCACAGAGTCCTCCCCCTCTTCCGTCAGACACAATCAAAGAGGGAAGCATAGCGTCCAACTGTAAACGGGTTGAACACCAAACATGCGGTGTGTCTCAAAATAGTTGGGTCGTAACCTCTTTTAACAAAACGTTTTATAATTTTAGCAAATACAGTTGGAAAATTGCCATGACCCAAAATCTTACGAAGTTTGTAAACCACATCCCCATAAAAATCGGGTTTTGAAATACCTTCTCGCAGAAGAGTCTTTAGATTACTATTGAATTTCAAAACCAAATCAGAATTACGATAGTAAAATTTAGCAAAATATTTACGCAATTTGTAATAACGGTAGCCCTGTTTTCCTTTATGCCATTTATTTTGTGTACATATTGTGTGAGCTTATTTGCCGACACATCAAAAGCTCTGACCAATTAAATTATTTGAATACTCGTTTTAAGTACATAACATTTATTTATTCTTTAGAAATTGGCAATGCAATTTTGCGATACGAAGGATTGCAGCAATCAGTAAGAACGAAAACTGGCGTAAAAGAAGGTAAAAGTGTGCAAGATATGATGACTGAAGATGATCGGTTATCCGCCAATACTGTTATCGTGGCAAGCCTGTTGCTTTCAAGGTATCTGAGTCTGCTACATGAAGCATCAGTCGGCTTAGATCGGCTATCTCCAGATTCAACCTTTATAATAATAAAGGGTAAAAAGGTAATAATAGGTTGCGCTGAAACGCATACTAGAAATGATAGTCGAATCGTCGGTATCATCTACTCTAATTACATGTATATTCGAATAGTCGGAAACTTGTCCTATGCTAGCAATATGCTACATAATTTAGTTTATACTAATTTATTTTAGCTCGATTGTGAAGAAAGCTTGTAGCCTGTCGAGTCACTCTCGAGTCCGCTTCCTGGAAAACCAGGCCCCGTGCTTATAAACGTTTTATGAGCACAATCTCATGCTCAGCACAAAATCATGCTAAAGAAATATGGAATAAATTCAGGTTATATTGTTCCACAAAGTCTGGTTCCATAACAATAATCAGAAGGTCTCTTCTTGAGCTTATACATTTTTATAATAAATCCAACTTTGTTTATAAATATAACTTTGATTGACTTCAAATTACTTGAGCATGATTTCGTGCTGAGCATGAGATTGTGCTCAAGATATGTTTATAAGCACGGGGCCAGTACTGGTGTCATATGAGGAGGTACGGTCGTGACGTTGGTGGGGCTCGAACCCGCAACCCCCGGGATGAGCGGCAGACACATTAACCTCTACATCACCGCTCCTACATAATTTGATGAAATAACAGCCATCGTTCGCTGCTTCTGAAAACTAGTCTATGTTTCTATTAGCAGATTTAATTTTTCATCCAGCAGGGATTCACCATATTCATACACTCCAGAACTTGCCAGAGCAATAAAGCAATTATACTATATTTATACTAAAATTACTAAAATAGTTTTTAAAGTCAACAATTAAAATGACAGCTTTGTAGCAACAAATGTAAAGTACATATCTTAAGATGACACATCTTTAACAAGGAATATTTGAATACATCTACAAAAGTTACTATGAAATAAACACCTATTTGTATCTATTTCCCATTTCCCAATTATTCATTTAAGTTCTAATTATAATACATTGCTCCATTATAGTGCCACTCCATCCGTTTATTTGTTCTTTTGATTTTTATCGCACATAATAAAAAATTATTTGGTTACTTTAAACGAATTCAGTTGGCAATAAAGCTCACTGAAACGATCAAAAGTAATATTTTCTTTAACACTGATAAACAAAGCACTTATGGATACAGAATTATTTCCTATATTTTGAGCTTCTAATAATCATGACACGTTTTTATGTATATCTTATTTGTTCTGAAAATGAGTTTTGTTCTTCAGAAACAGAAGATCTGCATCGTGTTAGATTCGAAAATATCAATCGCAGATGATAAGAAGAAACAACATGATGAAATGTGTCAGTTTGGAATAATTCTTCGACGTCTTCTAACAATGACGAAATAAATATTGTAGCCTTTGGCAAGTTACCCACAACAAATAATGCAAACGTTGAAAAAGCAGCGTTCGTTCTTAATTTTCTGTTCAGCAGTATATCAAATAGTAATATGTATCTTCCGGTGTTTCAACAAAAACAGGTTATAACAATACGTGTGACAAATTAAGTCAACTGTGTTCTTTTCACGCGTGTTTATGAGTGTACACTAAATACGAACAAACATTTTCAGTCTGTATGTACAGAACATAACCGCTTACACAAACAAAACTTGTATTGGCAAATGCTGTTTCGGAAGATGACGCTGATGCAGTAACCGGTATCAATGTTGGACTTTTATATGATTGGTGGTTACCGATTGTTTAATGTTGTGTTTTTATTATAAGTAGATCTTCATTTTTTTTTTTTTTAATTTATTGTTTCTAGTCAGGGCCGAACCTAGGAATTATCCTCAGTTGAAACTGCTATCACACCTGACAGGCGCAGGGTGAAGAGACAGATGCAGATACAAGGGAATCCGTGCACCAGACCCTAGCTCTTTACGAACAGGCACTTGGTTCTTTTACGTGCCAATTGTATAGCACCGACGCACGCGATACTACCTCTGGGTTTTTAACCAGTTCTCGACTACCGCGCGACCCACGTGATCTGTGTTTCCTGCATAACTATAGTTAATCTAGTTTATGTGAGGTTTATCTATATATAAATGAGATGTCTTATTTCGTATGTTACTATTTTAGAGTTTGAATAAGCATTATTTTTAAATTATGATTGAGATTCAGAGTGTTGGTTTTGTTCTTGCTTAGAACTGTTCGTTGTCGTCCATATAGTAATTTAAGAAGTATTTGTGGTTATTTTTGTCATGCTATTCTTGTAATGATTTCTATACCTGAATTCAACAAGATAGCTGGAAGTTTCTACGATATTCAATTTTTACCATAAACTCATAGCACAAAATCTCAAACGTTCCACAACATCTCAATGTTTTCGAAACTTTTTGGAATTATCTGTTATTTGGATCTTCATATAACTAGGTTATCCGCAGAAAAGGGAAATGTATATGTATTTGATTTCCTGAGTCTGATGAGAAAACCTACTACAGACGAATTATATATATATTAGCATTTCAATATTTTAGTAATACCAGTTGTTACTCTGATAACAAGTTCCAATCATACGTTTAATAAGTGCAGAATTTAGCAGTAATAAAAGTGAGTAATTATTGAATGTCTTAGCTAGGCTGCTCGGAAAGCCATCTCTGAAATAACGACTCCTGAAAATGAACCATATTTAAAGATTATAAAAAGTAAAATGAGAAAGGCATTATATGTGTATTAGTATTAATATGTCTTCATACATTGTAGTTCTAATAACACCGTTTTCATTTTCATGTGTTCAAATATAATACAGTAAATATGTATTATCTCACGTACCTATTATAAATTTATTTTCAGGAGAGATATTACAAAAGTTGTTCAACTTACTTCTCAATCCTGTATACGTATTTGACTCTCGAATGTATGTGTATGATATGACAAAATTGAAATAAATGCTGTTGAAACCAAAATGAAAATGATGGATTTCTAAACCATGAAATGAAATAGAATTTCTATTAATATATTCAAAAGCTGATTACAACACACGCACGCACGCACGCACGCACACACACACACACAGGCATACAAAAGCAACGAATGAAGGCCCGTCTTATCAAAAATCGTAACTTACGAGGTTTTTGCGAGACCCATTTCTCGTAAGTCTGAAGATACGAGAATATTTACGATTCTCTCAAAGTGTCTTATGAAAGCCCTCGTAAGTCCGTAGATCGCATTTCTCGTATTTTTCTCGTTAGTTCATTGATAAGACGGGCCAGTAGATCATAGTTCTTTTGCAATACAAATTTTCACATTTTTATCTTAGCAAGTTTGTCGCTCTTTCATATAATCAGTTACTCCATAAGCTTACAAATAATGGGAAATTTAAATAATGTGTTTACTACGGAAGCACAGAGGTGACATGTGGGAATTTTTTTATATTATCACGTGGCCACGCGATAATAAAAAAAGAAAAAACAAAAAACTAAACGCTATCGCGTGGCCACGCGATAATAAAAAAAGAAAAAACGAAAAACTAAAGTTATCGCGTGGCCACGTGATAATAAAAAAAAGAAAAAAAGAACAACTAAACGTTATCGCGTGGCCACGCGATAATAAAAAAAGAAAAAACGAAAAACTAAAGTTATCGCGTGGCCACGTGAAAATAAATAAAGAAAAAACGAAAAACTAATTTAAAAACGTTATCGCGTGGCCACGCGATAATAAAAAAAAAAAAAACGAAAAACTAAAGTTATCGCGTGGCCACGTGATAATAAAAAAAGAAAAAACGAAAACCTAAACGTTATCGCGTGGCCACGCGATAATAAAAAAAAAAAGAAAAACGAAAAACAAAACGTTATCGCGTGGCCACGCGATAATAAAAAAAAAAAGAAAAACTAAAAGTTATCGCGTTTTGTTTTTCGTTTTTTCTTTTTTTATTATCGCGTGGCCACGCGATAACGTTTTGTTTCTCGTTTTTTCTTTTTTATTATCGCGTGGCCACGCGATAGCGTTTAGTTTTTCTTTTTTTCTTTTTTTATTATCACGTGGCCACGCGATAACTTTAGTTTTTCGTTTTTTTTTTTTTATTATCGCGTGGCCACGCGATAACGTTTAGTTTTTCGATTTTTCTTTTTTTTATTATCACGTGGCCACGCGATAACTTTAGTTTTTTTTTTAATTATCGCGTGGCCACGCGATAACGTTTAGTTTTTTCGTTTTTTCTTTTTTTATTATCACATGGCCACGCGATAACTTTAGTTTTTCGTTTTTTCTTTTTTTATTATCGCGTGGCCACGTGATAATATAAAAAAAATTCCCACATGTCACCACTGTGCTTCCGTAGTTTACTTAATTATTGATTTTCTTTTTTTTCCCCGTTTATCATTGTTATTGTTGTTATTTTTGTTACCGCTTGGAGTACGGGAAGGGTTGTCTTTATCAACAAGTGTTTTTCATTGACATAAAGATTTTTACCCGGTACAATTTGTTTCTTAATTTAATTGATTGTTTATTTGTATTGATTTTATGATTTTTCTTTGTATATTTGTTTCGTATTTTAGTTTACGTTCTTTGCATTCTATTATCGTTTAACACTACAAAAATATTTGATATAATTTACAAAAAAAAGTAACCGTAATGAAAAAATAAGGCGTTTCGTGCAAAATCATGCAAGACATTTAGTTTGCAAAAGGATATAAGATAAGTCGCTTTAATCGAATTAACTCATGCAGAAATAAATAAAATCTTGATCAGTATGAAAATTGATGTTAGCTTCTTTTTCAGTCCACCATCAAGAAGTAACACTTAAAAAGACAAGAAATGTGCCTTAGAGCATTGTATTTTCTTATAGTTGGGTTCAGTCATACATATAGCTCGAACTTGCTCAAATATAGCACATTATATGCTATTATAAATTATCTTACCAATAATAAAAAGACGCGAAAATCTAGGAAAATGATCCAGCGTCTTCCAAGCCATGTTCTCCCAAAATATATGTATATCATAGAAATCAAAACACTCTGCTAAAATACTTTTATTATAACTGTCACGAAATCTACCTAAAACGATAAAATATATATAGTAATCCCTATACAACACCCGACGTAACCGCCAAACTTATATACACAGAAGAATTAATTATAGAACTTTGCGAAATGGTCGATAATAAGGTACACACGCCTTATTCACATCATATTTCAAAATTAAATGCATAAATTTCAGGGAGTACATGTTCAAATTAAAAAAAGTAACTATGCTATCAAATAGGATGGCGGCTGCAATTAAATGTAGACGTACCCCACCCACATGATAAACATTTTATGTATTATGTTGGAGTCTTATGTCCGCTAATCTGGCATAAGACATTTAAGAAGCAGAATGTCTCCCATCACTGACACCAGACCATTCATGTATGATCATCGCCTGTCACTCCTGAAAATAAATCATATATAGGGACTAAAGATGTTAGAAATGGAGTTCACAAATTCAAAAATGTAATTGTATCATTGTTAAGTCTAGACAATATGGGCAAGTCCACTTCTAGTTTTTGTTGTATACACAAAGTTTAGTTTGGATTGGATGAAATAAGTAGGATGTTCAAACACTATATACCTCCTTGGTCCTCGACACAAGGGGCATAAAATGCCTGTTATTTAAAAAAGGTGCAGATTTAAAGCTTTATTAGTAACGACATAGGAATTTTATTTTGCGTAACCTCGATTTGGCATGCATGATGTTTACCAGATTTTCATGTAGACTCCTACATCTTAACCAAGACAGTGGCAGATACATTTATATATATAAAAGTTCAATAAATATACACATCTACGATAGTCAAACGTTTGTTTACTCTTGTGATTGAACTGTAAGTATATAAAAGATTTCTTCGTCATATTACGTCATTTTATGTACATCACTTCATCAAGCATCATCATCATTTGTCTATTTCATAAATGAAATAATGTGCAAAGTTAGAAAACATTTACACCATCGTCACCATCAACATATTCTACATAGCTGCACTACGTAGGTAGGCATATTAAAATTGCATCGTCCGTCTGTCTGTACGTCTGTCTGTCCGGCGATCCTTTTGTTGTGCCCGGGCTGTAACTTTGTCATGCGTAAAGGGATTTCAAATCACATGACACAAATGTTCAAAGGTCAAGATTTCACTTAGAGTTTAAAGGACTGTAGCGTTGTAGTGCGTGAAGAAAATTTTTAATTATGCAGTACAAAATAATGTTAAGCAGATTGGGAAGGCGTGTCGCATGCAAGACCCACGTATATGCATCTACCTTGAAGAGCAAAGTCACACTTAGAGTTTAAAGGTCCATTACTAACACCAAATCGGATTGTCTTTTAAATCTGGAATTGTAACAGTGAAATACAGTTTGAAACTTGCTTCTTAAAATTTACAATAGACGTGGAGTATTTCCCAGTTCAAAATACTTCTGCAGAAAAAAACACAGTTAATGTTTGTGTATTTCCCTAGATTGACCTGGGTGGTCTTTTTGTCCTACTTTCGCTTTTAATTGAATGTTGTTAACAGTCAGACATATACTTTGCACATCATTGGAAGTAAATTTCTTCAATTATGATTAAAAATAGGTATGCTTATTTATGTACAACCTATTTACAGCCTCATTCTGGGAGACTTCTGGAAAATTACAAAGATATTTGAAAAGTGGAAAACCTACATTCGATTTTGATAAGGCAAAATATGATTTATTAATTTTGTTTAGTTATTTGGTTTAATTTTGTTTTGAACACGTTTTAATGAAACTTCGTTAACGACTTCTTGAAATTCAATAATATACCCAAATCCTCCCGATTCCTTTCCTCTAATGGCAGGAATTTGACAGGTGGGCATATGGAAACCATTGTTTAACCATTGCTTCACAAAAAATTTCTTTCCTACATTTTGTATTTAGTTTTAACATTCACGCAGTTTTTTTATCAACACATTATCGCCTTTGTTATGATGACATTGTCTCATTGTGCTGGACCATTGTATGAAGTTAAATTGAATTCCAACCAGTAGTTTTCAAGTAATGCTCCGGACAAGGAAAAGTAACAAAGGCAATAACTCTGTAATGTGTTAAGATGGAGTTATGGTTCTTGTGCACTGCACTTTCTCTCAATGTGCTTGACCATTGTATGAAATTGTATTGAATTCCAACCAATAGTTTTCAAGTTATGCTCCGGACAAGGAATAGTAACAAAGGGCAATAACTCTGTAAATACTCAAGATAGAGTTATGTTTTTGTACACTGTACTTTCTCTCAATGTGCTTGACCATTGAATGAAATTGTATTGAATTCCAACCAATAGTTTTCAAGTTATGCTCCGGACAAGGAATAGTAACAAAGGGCAATAACTCTGTAAATACTCAAGATAGAGTTATGTTTTTGTACACTGCACTTTCTCTTATTGTGCTTGACCATTGTATGAAGTTGTTTTGAATTCCAACCAGTAGTTTTCAAGAAAGGCTCCGAACAAGGAAAAGTAACAAAGGGCAATAACTCTGTAAAGAGTCAAGAAAGAGTTATGGTTCTTGTATACTGCACTTTCTCTCATTGTGCTAGACCATTGTATGAAGTTGTTTTGAATTCCAAACAGTAGTTTTCAAGTTATGCTCCGGACAAGGAATAGTAACAAAGGGCAATAACTCTGTAATGAGTTAAGATGGAGTTATGGTTATTGTGCACTGCACTTCCTCTCAATGTGCTTGACCATTGTATGAAGTTGTATTGAATTCCAACTAGTAGTTTTCAAGTTATGCTCCGGACAAGGAAAATGCAACAGACCGCCTGACCGACCGACCCTCCCGACCGACCGGCCAACCACCGGGTGTCTCCTATATATCCCCCAAAACTTCGGGGGTATAATAAAAGTCCGAAGCCAAAAGTGAAATCAATTTTTAAGTTAAAATTCACAAAGTTTACGGCCGTATGTCGCGTTTTCGCGGGGACAAAGTTTTTTTTTAATTTCGTTCAACAACGTTTGCACTTTAAAATGATCAAATCAAAAAGGTATTGCTTTGTTCACCATAAAATATAGATAAACGCGACGTTTCAATGTTTCAAAACTCTGGCGTTACAACGCAAATATACTTATTATACGGAATACGGAAAAATATTCTATGAATTAGAGGTCAGAGAAAGAAAAGAAAATTATAAATGGAAATATACCTGATTGTACATTGTACTATTTTTCTAGTTTCAAGGTCTCTGACTTAGGTTAGACTTTTACTAATTAGATCTTAGTAGGTGGGCAATTATCATTCATTATATTCTGTACCCGGAATACTAGTTAGTAAATAAAATGATAACTGTAAACCGCTTGACGATTATTTAAATGTATCTTATTATAATCATATTAAAACGTTAATATGCCGAAATACACAGGAAGCTGTATTTCTCATTATTGCAACATGTATGCAAACGGACTCATAGCACTTCAAAATAGTCAGTAATTTTATCTACTTTATTCTAATATATCATTTTTTTGTCTATCCGAATGTGAAGAGGTACATGTAGAACGGCAAACTCGTCGGTACGAGTCTTATAGGCGAAATTGACCGCTAGCTTAACAATTTCCCAATTCGGCATGGTAACTGAAAAGAGACCCAGGGTACACTAACCAATGGTTATTTTACATGTATCAATGCTTTCATTTCTGTATGTACATGTATACATGTCCTTAAGTTTTCAAATAATGAAAACATGGGTTTTATTATTCACCATGAGAGGGGTAAAGAGACAGCTGCTGTTCAGTTTACAAATTGAAATAACTATCGCTAAATGCACATCCACCACTACTTTTGTTTTAGTATATACTGAAAAGATGATTTTAATGTTTCTGAACAGATGCATTTCGCACTTCGCATTAAAGTTGTAAAGTTTTATGATTATGTTTATAGTTGCATATGTCTTCTGCCATCACTTATGTTTAAGCTTTTACAAAATTTAATAATTTGAAAATATTTAATGAAAAGCCATTCTTTACATACATTTAGCCGTGGGCACTGTTTATGTTTTTGTCGCTCACTGTTCTCTTATCATTGGATGATATATTTATGTTATAAAACGTTACACCTTCTCTTATAGTATTTTCGTGTTGTGACACTTCTTGTTTAAAAGTTACCCTTGCATTTTTATTTGTTCTTGAGTATGAATTAAGCAACTGTGATTCTATAATACGCCGACACCAAGATATACAGTCGCACTTGCTCATGCGACCACGTGTATTAAGCGACCTTTGTCTTAAGCGACCGCTTTTGAATCCTCCCGAGCGTTTTTACACTGTTTTGCTTTTGCATTAAGCGACTTTTGTTTAACGCGACCAACGACCAGTAATTAGCCACCCATAAACGGTCTTTTATTCGTATAAGGCGACCTTTTATGTGCAAATATGACAGCTGACCGCTTTAATGTTGCATTTAACGTCAAAATTAGGCAGGGAAGTGTCAAATCTCATAAGAATTCTTATGTCCGCAGGCGTTAATTGTCGAGTATTCACAGACTTTCGGTACTTTCAAGTTTAAACTAATTTGCCGTTTTTGGAAAATTACCACATGACATAACAATATTCATGGACAACGGTTGCAGTCTCCGGTGATACTTTGTATTAAGAGACCATTTTCTTAAGCGACCGGTTTTAGCCTTTCCCTTGGACGGTCTCTTAATACAAGTTTGACTGTAAGTACTTAAAACCCACTTAAACATTGCCATGAATCATAAACCTAGTTTGGTATCATTTTTATCATTTTATGTAAATATTGCACTCAAGTTGGTTAAACTCCTTGTCTATCATTCTTAGCGCCTACCTTGCGATACGTTACAGCGAATGACACCTTCAGAATAATAGTGTTTGGGGATTAATGCCTAGTTTTCACGAAGAAAGAATTGCCCTGGGCCAAAAGAGGATCAGTTGAAAAACACATAATCCCGAAGTTTGAAGAGTAGTTTTATATGATCAACCTTATCGCAAGCTTGGCAAATAAATTATGCCTGTTTGTCTGTCCTCGGATTTTTTATGCAATTCAATGAGTCACGCGCGAACGTTTATCTCGGATACAACTCAGTAATAATTATACTCTTAAACTCTAGTTTGTTTTTTTCAAGTGATATTATGAGAGCGTTGCCTAGTAATTGTCAAAACTTGACCGTCAATCAAGATTGCTCTAAAAATATTTATTCTCTAAAACGCTGACATTGGCAAAGCTTCATTCACATTTTAACCAGTATTTATTTGCGACTAATCGTCGAAAGTATCCATTTTTGACAAGTTTCTTTGGATGGGTCAAATTCTTGTTTTTATTGATAAAACCCCTAAGTGGGTCGGTATTCGCGTAGATCACTATCTCAACTCTTTCTATAACGTTCCAGCTTGGTTTACAGTATCTGTGACCTGAACTGGAGATCAGGTTAGATTTGTAGTGCCTTAATGACCCTTGTTTCTTATACATGTATAAAATTAGAGTATTGTAAATGTAAAATCATGTACCGGTATTTTAAAGATAATTCACAGAGGGTGATATGATAAACAATCTAAAATGAACGTGAAAACTAGATTTGTTTCACTGCAAAAAGCAAAGCAACAAAACAACAGGAGTTCTTACAGTTATATAAACCTTCAAAGTGACTAAAAGACATTAGACAAAGTCACTAATTTATATTATTTAAAAAAACAAACATTGCCAGAGTTATTACAAAAGTGTTTGAATCTGTATAACTGTTTTATTCCCATTGACTATACGGCGGAGAAAATCAGTTAAAAGTAGAGATTCAATCCTTTTTTGTCTATGTTTTAATTCATATCATTCAATAAGAGAAATTATTTTTCAAAGCATTTACCTAAGATTTCGGCTTCGTTCTTGTACACAACTCAAGATAAAATGTTGAAGGGTAATACTTTAATAAAGAATTTTTAAATTCAAACTGCTGTTGCTTTTAATTATCCTCGTTGTTATATGCTGATTTACACGCAGACGTGAGACATACAAGCAGACGAATACCTCTTCAAATTGTTAGAAAAGGCAGAGGTCAAGCTATACACTGCAGTTTAAATGTTGTTAAAATATGATAAAAGTGCAACGGTAAAAAAACAACACACTAACCAACAAACTTATCAAATCAGTTTACACAGAACATACACAGATATTAGTAATGTGTTACAATGTAATAAGTTAGTAATTACATATAGTTGAATCCGTGGTAAATACAATTATCATTTCCAAGGAATGTTTGCAAGGCAGTTTCACGTCCATCTTGACTAATACATATTCAAAGTTGTAAGTTCAAAAGGTGTTCAGCAAGTCGTTCACGATCAAACGCTAGTGTTTTATTAAGCCGAGCCTGTTTCTTAAAGTCAACGTGATATCTTGTGCCATGGGACTTTAAATGATGTTTAACAACCCATGACTGCAGTTTAAAAGATCGTCCAGGTTTGTATACTTTCGTTATCCAGTCATCTGCCCACCAGTTATCAAAATACGGAGGATAATAAAAGTCAAATATTTCTAAATGCGTACGATGCACCATATCATGTGTCAAAATGGCTGTGTTTCCTTCATGACACGTCGGTCCAACTACACCAATATTCGGCGGTGTATAGTTTTGTAGAACATCTAAGCCGTCTGACGTCCAGTTCTTCGTTTCAAATGTTGTGTCATCGTTTATTCGTACTAAATACTCCATTCCGTCCTGATAGGCTTTTCTCGCTAGTGCATTGACTGTTTTTGTAAATGACTTGCCAGTTGTCACAACAACTTTTACACGATCGAACATGCTTTCCAATTTGTTTCCCACAGTTTCCAAATAATCACCTCGGTCAATTCCAACGTATATTTTATATGCATATTCAATTTGCATTGTTTTATGTATGGACGGCAAGCATATTGTTATTAAACTTAATTTGTCCAAAAGAGGATATTTAATATTTCTAGTTGTAGATGGAACTAAAATACCAATTTTAGTGTTGCTGGTCTTAGCTAACGAAATGCCGATATTCATTGACGGATTTATGCCATTAACTGTATTGTTTTCTAAGTAGGTGGCTTTCTTTGATATATTAAAACCAGTCAAAGTGTGTGTAGTTGCTCTTTTAGCATGATTTGTATTGTTCTGTTTTATTGTTTTCTCATTCAAATTAAGGTGCCTTTTATCGTGACTCCTCTCTTGACTGACCTCTGACAAGTTTTCTTTGCAGGCCACTGCGTCACAATATACATATGGAATTGAAAAATTAACCGCATTTAAGCGATGAATATTATATAAGATATACACAAATGTAAAGAAAATAACAATCCAAAGTACTTTTGATTTGAATGCTTGAATCAAACATGTCATTCTTGCTTCATAAGAGACACATTCTGAAAAAGATATAAATTACTTGCACATTGTTGTTTTTGTCACAAAATGAAAAAAAAATATTGAAAGTTTTAATCAGAAAATACAAAATACTGAATTAGGGCAGATGGCATGGATGTCCACACTGCAGGCTTTAACAGTATACTACTTGTCCTATATTTTATTGAGGCTAACAATTAGCACAACCACTGTAACAGGGAAAACACTTGATTCTTTCAAACTACACGTCTGTCCTTTCAACTATATCTTCAATCTTTGCATTCAATTTCATCTAATTCTTTCTAGTACTTTTGAGTGTAATCACGCGCTAGCAAGATGATGTTACAAAGTTAGAAGTGAAATACTTTTGCAATTTAAAGGACTGTTATGTCGTGTGGTTATGTTTTTAATATCCGTGACATTGAGGTTTGATCTCATGGCCCGAAAACCAGCGTGGAACATATTCTGATCACACCATACCTCCTTTTAAAATTGGAAGACATTCCGACAAGACATTGTAATTAATAAAAATAATAATGATAATAATAAAAATAAGAATAATAAGAATAATGATAATAATAGATTTATAATTATAATGATGATGATTAATATTATTATTATTATTATCATCGTAATTATTATCATTATTCTTTTTATTATCATTCGTCTTCTTATTATTATCTTTAGTATTATTATCTTCATCATGATTATAATTGTAATTATGAAGAAAAAATGGTCAAAATAATAAAGTTGAAATAATAAGTTAAAACTAACACTAAGGAAAAATAAAGACTGGAAAAAAGCTGAAGTAAGTATCAAAGAATTACCTGTATCTGAATCTGTTACAAGTTCTCTTGTTCATCCTTTACGATTCTAACCGCTCCGTTATTATGTCTAACCGACTAAATCATACAGGAGTGCGTGTTAAACAAGTTTTTTTTTATTCTTTATTTATTACTTTAAAGTAGGGCTTTATGCAGTGGAAAGCTGTAAAATTATAATAATTCTTCATTATATAAATACAGATTTTGCAAAAATATGGCATAAAACAACCCTATCCCTGTAGTCTTATTCTTTTGAAAAGATAGAATCTCTAATTAGCAACTTTCGTTAATTAAATGATAACTTGTGCTGAATAAAATCACATTTGGTAACTTCTTTAAAAGTAGAACGTTTCTGAAGCCTAAGTATATATAACAGCCGTTGAAAGGGGATTGTATCCGTTTTATCAATAGCTGGATAAATAGTATAAAAAGTTACATACGAAACTTGTCAAACAAAACTTTTTAATTTTTCTGCTTTCGTTTAATACGCAATCATCCAGGCAGTTTATTAGTTGTTATAGGCAGGAATATCCACGAAACATACACGACAGGTATAAATTACAGAGTAGTTTCAGGTTGAATGTTTTTGAATCCTGTTACATTTATTGTCGACGAAAGTTTCGGACGCCGATGGCTAAATTGAGAAGCATCGCAATTGAAACTTCATAACAGATTGGCAATTTAGCTGCATGTGTAACTACATGTATATAAATATGAAATTATGCAAATACAAACAAATCACTCTACAATTTCGTTCATCTTAGA
The DNA here is from genome assembly GCA_022818135.1 of Saxidomus purpurata. Taxonomy (NCBI): domain Eukaryota; kingdom Metazoa; phylum Mollusca; class Bivalvia; order Venerida; family Veneridae; genus Saxidomus; species Saxidomus purpurata. The sequence goes on along the minus strand of JAFMSR010000004.1, from coordinate 37,215,509 downwards.
TGGTCTAAACATTAGGGACGATGATTTTAACGCATTCGACATTTAGACATTTAACAAATGCAATGATAAACTAGATCTAATCGGGTTTTTTTAACGCAGATAAATATAAAGTTTAAGTATATTTGCTCCTTAAGAACTGGTCGTTTTCCTATGAATATGTTGCATCTGTCTTGTTTGTGATGTGTACGCCCATGTGACGCGTTCAGTGTGATGTGCAGAGTAAAGTTCAGTTGTCACCTCTTGTATTTTTCCTCTATCGTTGGAAAACCTTGAGCGTTTGAGCTTTTTCCTTTCTCCTCCGATATCTATTTCTTTTTTCTTTCTCTTTTTATTCTTCACACTTTGAAAATGTGTAATTTAATTTCGGCTTTTTGAATTGAAAGTATTAAGTAATTACCATGGAGTACGTGTATTTTGAATCTTGATTTGAATTGTAAACACATTATTTGAATGTACATGTACTGAAAGGAAATAAAAATGATAAAAAGGAACCGTCTTCTCCATATGCAGTACCTCCTCGCAGCAAGTCAGTGGACCTGCCTCCAAATATGCGATAATCTATAAACCTCATCGGCCATTGGACAAGTACTGATTAAAACACCTCCTATAACGTAACTCATAGAGTAAATAGCTAGTTTTGAGAGAGGGGGAGAAAGATACAGAGAGAGAAACATAGAGGTGGGGGGGCAAGAGGGGTTACAAGGGGCCAGCGTGACACTCTCTAGCACACTGTGGTACTCTGCTTGAAAGAACTTTTAAAAAAGATTGTCCAGATAAGCCAACATAAGGTTGGTAAGTACTATATGTTATTAAATGAGTTATTTGATATTGGCCCTGTTACTTGTCCGAGGGCATTCGTATTGGCCCGAGCCCGTAGGGCTTGGGCCAATACGAGTGCCAGAGGACAGATGATAGGGCCTATATCAAATCACTCATTTAATGACAATTTTATTTAACAACTATTAACTATGAATTATTCATTGTTTATTGACCATCATCTTCCCTGGCAAATGCTGACTTTATCAGAATTCAAGATGGCAGCAGTTTTCGTTTTCAAGAAACTTAATCTCTAAAAGTATCAGCCAATCGGAAGCTCAGATGTCTCAACAGTCAATCATTTGTCAGCAATCTTTTATTGGACCGGTCCAATATGTGATATTGGCCCTGGTTTTTTGTTTTTGGCCGTTTTTCAATTTTATGATACCTCTTCCTATTCTATTACGTCGGATAGTTAAAGAATATTAGAGCCAATAAACAGTTATTTAATAAAACATTTTATAATACAAAAGGTATAGATAAAATATATAAATGTGTCCTAGTAAAGTTATCATATTTATCTGTAAGGTATTATAACATTATAAAATACTTGCTAAGAATTTCTACAGTTTCTAAGGATTCAAAGTACATGAAATTAGTGTAAAATAATATGTTAATTCATGTTATTGATTTTTCACAGAATCATCAAATGAATTTGTAACTACATGTACATGACTTTGAAAACAAGTAAACATTGGAGGGCTTTAATTTATTAGCATTGTTTATTCAGTCCAATGCATCAAGTTCTATGATTACCACACAAGGTTGAAAAAATAATGGATTTACGTCAATGCACGATGTGGCGGCTTTATTGTGTTTACTGTCTGCATTTAAATCGCCATAATTTACAGTTTTATGGAGTACTTTGGATATAAATTTACAACGCTTTAAACCCACCGAAAGAAGCAGTTATTCATTCTTTAAAAATTATTTTATGTGTTTTAACAACGAATTTACAAAACAAGATTTCGTCTATGGTGACACTTTTCAAACACCAAATAATATATTTGGAGATCTATTACGCATTCAATAACACAGGATCAGACCTCGACATCAGACTTTTCTGCATTAACGTATTGAAAATACAATCATATCGTTTGCCCTGGAACGCCTTTACTGTCTTATTATGTTGTATTGTATTATACGCAGTCCATTTTCATGTATACGAGGTATATATTTCATTTGACATGGTACATTTTTCATGATATGCAGTGCCTTTTTTGTTATATTTGGTGGTTATTTGATAATATGCAGTGCAAAAACTTGAAGATACAGCAGAATAACCATTATATGGTGTGCAAACAACGTCATATGCAATACAAACAACATTATATGCAGTACAAATGACATTATATGCAGTCATGGTTTCGATACATGCGGTGGTATTTCGATTATATGCAGTAGTTTTAGTTTTATACGGTGTATGTTGGTCAATAGTTGTGATATAATATATGAAGTGCTTGCGATTAATTCTATACGTGGTGAAGTATTAGTTATTTGTTCATAAAAACAGATCTAAACTAGGTCACGACCAGCGGGTGCCTGACGCTTGTTTGTTTAGCAAGTGAAAAGACATAACTATGATAAACTGCATATCTGTTGAATAATTATATTGATTTATTATCTAAGTTTAAGTAATAATTCACCACGTACACAATTAAACGAACGCACTTCATACATTTAAACATCTACCATACATATTAATCAACAGACACCGTATAAAGGTACAACTACTGCATTTAATCAAAATACAACAAATAATGGTCATTCTACTGTATATCCATACTTTTCACTGCATATTATTAAATAACCACCATTATTATATAAAAGAACACGCACTGCAAATCACGAAAAAGTTACCCCATCTAAAATGTGCATGTACCATGTCAAATGAAATATGTACCTCGTATACATGACAATATACTGAGTATTATACAATACAACATAATAAGACAGTAAAGGCATTCAATAGATTACAGTAACGTTTATATCGTGTACATACTCACTATGCGTGCTATTTCTTGAAGCCCCATTCAGAGATGAAATAACGCAAATATAATAACTAAGTAATAAGATGACTAAAGCTGACTTTAAAGTTGCTAGCTCTAAAACACTGTCAAAATAACATATTTTAAAACGAATAATCAAATAAAACAGTTCAGGTATTAAATCCTGTCGAATATAGAGGATATGTGTTTGTTTTGAGTGAATATGGAAATAGCTCACAGAGAAATGATACAATTGTTATATTTTCATGAGCGCGAAGCGCGAGTTAATATCTTAACATTGTAGCACATGAGTTGAGATTTTCCTTTTTACTTTATGCTAAAACAAAAGCAAGAGTATGTATATGCAGTACTTAACAACGTAGTTGCGGCAGACCTATATCACCCACACAGTGACTGATATGATATCTATATCATCACTCTATATTTCACTGAAATAACGCAGAATTTCATTAGTTAGCATAAAATAAAGTTATATCGCTAACAAATAGTCAAGAGTTACAAGCGCTAATGAACATCTCAATATAACAGTATAGAGTAGAGGTGCCGTTAAACCAAATCCCACCAACATTTCAATAAAATTTTGAAAATTGCTACCTAGTTTTTTACTAAGCTGATTCTAGAATTTAAGATTACATTTCATACTTTCATATCATTTTTGAGAAATTACATTTTTTTTCACCTGAAAATCTGAGCGAGCAGCTTTCAAAATTATGGCGACCTAGCCAACACGCGACAACAATGAAACGAAAGATCGACAACAAGATATTGCAAGGACGAAAGAGACAAACGACACAGAAACGGCGACAATATGACAATACAGAGCGACAGCGCGCGCCTAATATTTATGTCATTACATACTGCATTGTTCATCTTTTTCTTTTCGTTGTCTCATGTCGGCGGGGTGCAAATAGACATTTGCGAGATAAGTCGGAAGGCGATAGTGAATGACAGATTGTGAACATTTTATGGGGAACATCTCAAAATTATACACATGTCAAATTAGTGATAAGTTGTCGTACAAAATATTATTTTTGCAAAGAGCATCATTTCGGAGACACATCATTGCAAATATATTTTATAATTGCGTACATAGTATTTAATTGATTAGAACGATTTCTATTCGCCTGCAAACAAGAAATGCACATACTCAACCGTCTAGGGAAGTTATTGTATTGGATGCGCCCAAACAAAGCTGATGCTCCTGCAATCCTTTATGTCACAATATGGCATGTTCGCCCTTATGTCTATAACGGGTTTTATACTTATTTTATATATGATTAATTTCAAACCAAATCAAACTGACTGAATATCAAGATTCTTTCACCATATATAAAACATGTGTAATATCATATTGTGAAATTTATTTGCCCACGTAATATATACTGTTTACAGTTTTACGTTTTAGGCTGTCAAAACAATCCGCACGATATGTGCGTGCAAAACATAGGCGTGACATAAATGGATCCAATAAAGTAAATTATAGATAACGCTGGCAGAATTCGGTATCTAGAATCGCAGATACTCGGGGTTTTGACAGAAAAATAATTGAAACTCTTTTTTCAAATTCGCTTTCGCCCTGTAAGATATGCATCACGCAAGAGCGCATTCATACTTATTAGCTTTATACTTTATGACTAATCATTTAATTCTATGTACGCAATCAAAAAATATATATACAAGTATCACTCACGTGATTTTATCGGTACCGCGTAACATTGTCTACCCGTTTGTTAACGTTACATGTATATAATAAGTACAAGGGAAAGATAAAGGAGCGGGGAGTCAGAACGTGTTGTACACAGTCAAATCGCCAAAAATGCGTCTCCGTATTTAACCGTGCAAATTATAAGCATGTGCTGGTTTCCCACGCCTTAAGTTGAAGTAGAAGAATTCATGTAAACTAATCAATTAGAGATGTGGCAAGGCCACATTTGCAAATTTTTGTAGAATTTTGATACGAAGCAGCCGGAATCTATGTATATCCTGACTTCCTCTTGCACTTTCAGTCGAAACCGATAAGTTGATACACTATGGTAATTTTGTAGAGAAATCGACGTCTAAGTATAAATGAGTTTCAATTATTTTTTTCTGTCAAAACCCCGAATATCTGTGTCTCGAATGTGGCTTCCTTGGGTATCAAAATGATGTCCAACAGTTTGGATTATGCGTCAAATTGCCAATGATTTACTCTTTCCACAAGATCTGTCCATAACGAAATCCTGTTATGACTTCTTATACTGCGGCACAGTTGCGACGAAAACCTGGTCAAGAAAGAAGGAAGTGCTACCGTTTGAAAAGGTATATAGCTCGTTATAGACATAAGTTGTGAAATGAAATGTTGAAAGAGCATCAGCTTTTATTTGGCGCACCCGCGACAATTACTTCCCATGACAGTTAGTGTATGCGCATCTCCTGTTTGCAGGCGAATAGAAATCGCTCTTATCAATTAAATACTATGTACGCAATTATAAAATATATTTGCAATGATGTGTCTCCGAAATGAAGCTCTTTGCAAAAATAACCTTTTATACGACAATTATTCACTAATTTGAAATGTGTATAATTTTGAGATGTTCCCCATAAAATGTTCACAATCTGCCATTCACTATCGCCTTCCGACTTACCTCGCAAATGTCTATTACGACAGCACGACAACACGTGAAAATAACGATTGAGGATTAATCAATTCTTTCAAAATTGATTGTCAAATTTCCTCCACCTAAAACCATTTCTGTCTGGAACTGCACGGCACGCGCCTTACAAAACTTGTTCTATCGTTGGAAAGAAAATTGACATATTAAAAATTTAGTAAAGCGGATATATTTATACGTAGGCAATATATTTTCAAAGCAACACAATTAAGTAAAGACAAAATTCAATTTACGTAATGACGCCACATGGTACAATCAATTATGACCATGTAATGCCTTTCCAACAAATGCCTATGCTGAATTTGGCAAGTTTGCTATGTTATTGCCATCAATCGTTCCAAAACATTTGCTAACAGATGTATATCTAACTATTCAAAGATATTTTTGATTGTAATCTTTTGCAAGAGCAATTTCAAAGTTCATGGTATGAGTTCTTCTGTGCAAGTTACGACTGTGGTGTAATAGGAGCATAGGTCACATCAGTCAGTTCACTACATAATATGTAGATTTCCCTTGCTAGTAGTCAAGTTCAAAGATGTAGGCATTGACTGTTTCTCAGAAATCATGTAAACTGACGAAAGCAGCTTTAAAAAGTCGCCACTATTAGTAACAAATTGAGAAACCCTCTTTGATGTATACGTTCTTCCAAAGGATAACTAGGGACTGCTTTTGTTTTTCCTTTTGGGGTTTCACACAGCTACCAGGTTTTGGTGCAGCAATAACCTACTGGCGGTTCCGTTACAAATTATTTATAGAGTTGTTTGACAATCTTATTTTTCATTAGTATAATTTAAAAACAAATATAAGTTCAAACTAACAAAATTAGTATTCTATAGCGCAAAATCGAGCATCATCTTCTTTCGAACAGAAGAACGGGAACATATACTAATTAACATATCTGAACCATATTCATATATAAGCATTATACATGGTGTTTAATTTGTAATTTATTTGTCAAATTACCGATGTTTTGAATACCGGGTAATATCTCTTGAAAGACAAACATTTAAAGAAAAGTACATGCTTCGGTATGGGTTTTTAGAGGATTTATGCCCTTTCTTTCTACGCCAATCATTGGAGTCTGTGCTGTCTGTACTAAGATATTATATGAAAATTAGTTTGACGGTGCGTTTGGGATGTGTAGATATTGTTATACACAATGTAGTTTCCTCTTATACAATTTCGATGTTTTACCATTTGTTGCATTGTATAATCAAGTGATGATTGTTGAAGTACGTCATTACAAATTAAGTGTATTGTTTTTAAGCAAATGATCATACTAGGATCAAGATTTATTACACGTCACAAGTCCCAAGATGTATGTGGCTACACTCCACATAAAATCAGACGGAGTTGTTGTTGTTGTTTTCAGGATGTAGTGTCATGATTTCCTGTAACTTTCAATAGTGCTTGAAGCAATATCAATACTAGAGAATGGCTCCTCGTTGTATGCTTTGTTAGAAAATGTAGCAATATTATTCGGTCTAGGTCCTAGCTAATGCAAACGCGATTTAGTGACACCCTTGTACTGGACTTATATTTATGTAAACGCATATGCAAAATGTTATCTTGTTATATCCCCATGCTGTGTTTGGTTGTATTCGGTGAAATACATGTGGTCTTCATCATCATGAATTGTTTATTTTATATTGTAGTATTTTCAAAGATTTTGCAAAGAGGTATAGATTTACGAACGTTCCATATGTCATCAAAATATAATCTTTAATCATTTACCTCTGAAGTTAAATTTTATACCGCGATAGGATTAGTATTTTTCTGTGCATAATATCAAATTTAGGCGTGTGTAAAACAATGTGAAAGAAACTTCGAGTGGCATGTATTTTAGAGTTTAACCGTTGATACCGGACAATCCATATCACCAACGCCCTCAGAAGCGTTAACTTATTTCATCTTTCGGGGGAATGCAAGATACAGAACGCGCCCGGTCCAGATACACCAACTGGTTCCTTATCATGCCCGGTGTACAGCACCGATACATCGGGCATCGGTTTTAGGTCTCAGCCGAAATACCATTAGTTATGTTAGTGGAGGAGCGGAGGATCGAATATTCGTTCCCTGGATTACAAGTTCAGCTCTTTACCACTGAACCACTGATCCGCTTTAACTCGAACGGGAAATGTTGAGCTACATGTATCCTTTCAGTTAAGCACTCTCCCGCCTGCTACATTTTCACTTATCATAATTCAGTTAATTGATTAATTTTGCCCGACTTTATTCAACGATCGCAACGAACCTGAATCTGCTTTAAGAAATAACTCAACGAAAATAAATGTTAAGCAAAATATTTTCATTCCACTGGGATATCGTTGCGGGGTGTACATTGTTTTCATAAGTATAAACTACATACTCAACGAAAAAAGAACAGTCAAATACGCACTATTGAAGCAGGTTTTGTAAAATGTTTTATGTGTTATAGTATGAAATGAAATGAAAACACTTGTCGTACCAGGTACTTCTTATTTTATACTTTTTCAAAACGATTCCAAAGTGCTAGGGTATCCTTATACCAAGATAAGCCTTTATTACATGTTATAAAAGGAAATGTTAAACCCGAAAGTTTCCTGTAGTATTCATAAAATCGTAATAAATGTTGCCGGTTCTGTTAGCTAATATCCTCAATAAGCGTAATTTATCTAAAGCAAACACTCGCTGTACTTTGGTAAAACATATCTCATGGGTTTATGACTACTAGTCGAATAAAGACAAAAGATCCGCCGGAACTGACGGAGTTGGTCACAATACAGTAAACTCCGTTTATAACAAAATCATTTGGACCATTTGAAGTTGTTTCTTATATCCAGATTTTGTTATATCCATATAACATTTTCATATATTTTCTGCGCAAAGCATTATTTGTCTTGCATGCATTATCATAATCTTGATAATTGGTAATTGACATACATGAACATCTATGCAACTTGAACACGGTCCGTCTGAAAATTAAATTACATCACTTTTTCTTACTTAGCATTTCGCTTAACCGGTCATTGTCATTTTAAAAATTGCTATTTGTTGTAATAGCTTTTGAAATATTACTAAAACACTCACAGGTGTTAGTAGGATTTCTCAGGTGTCAGTTTATATACACACTACTATGCACATGAGAAAGAGTTGAATATACATGTAAAGATCACAATTTTAATATTCCGATACAGCCAAAGATAAAACGAGTTAAATTTCAAAATTTTGTTTAAAACAGATCTTCAAATTTAATGCATTTATATATTATATTATTGTCAATTAGCGATGTCTAGTAGAGCTCTACCGAGATAAGATAAGCGTCAATGTGCTGTAGAAGTATGCTCATTATTTCTAAATCGGTTCGTACACGTTAGTACAGATTATTAATCTAAAACAGGGATTCCCGAGACAATGGTCGATCAATTTGACCGATACATAATACGCATATGAAAAGAAAAAACGCTGGGAACTCTTTCTTCTTGATATTGTGACATTTTCCCAAGTTCCTACCAATGTGCACAACTTGTCTTTCTGCTGATCGTTTCCTACTTCGTGCGTAAACTGACAGCCTTATTTTATAGTGTTTATTTAGTGTCGACTGAAAGGATTAATGTCGATGTCTTATTTCCTTTCAGGGGGCTTGTTCGATCCCAGCGAGTAGCATTGTGGTCTTAAGCAGTCAGGTACAATAATCTAGAACGAATTAGATATCGACATAATTTTAATTAGTATTTCATAAATGTAATTTATATTTTGCATGGACTACTATATATCTGCTCCGTAGCATTAAACTATAAAAATGGTCTTAGCTGCAATATCTGTTAGAATCTAATTTAACTCCTCATGTCCATTAGTGATATCGCTTTCTTAAAGACATCACTACGGCATACACTGTACATTGTCTATTCAAGCTAAACGTGTAATTACTTGATTGTAAATCAGTATTTATAAGTAATACTAAATATATTTATTTGCTTTTATTATACTTTTATAAGAATTTTGTTTTAACGGAACTGATATGGGCCTATATATTTTCAAAGCTAAACGTTTTCTTTATGATCGATATAATTTGCAGTGAGTTTTTAGCGTTGTCCCTGCATACAGAGCACCGAAAATCAATGTTGTGTCAACCTCTATTAAAGTTTTATTACAAACCAACTTGATCACTGATGTTTGTTCTTAGACTGTAGTTACACATTATCTATATCAATTTGTTTATCAGTTTTACTACAGTTATAACTACATGTATTTAAAGAGGGACACATTCAGTGTTGATGGGAACCAAAGGGATTTGTAACATTTTCTTGATTAAAAAATGATTTTTTGGTATAAGCAAGATAAAACTTAATGTTTAATATGAAGACAAGGGAAATAACAGCCACTTGCATGCGTATTGCTGTGACATCATTTTACTGTCTTTTGAGTCGTTATTTAACTCTCACATGTGCCCGAATTTACGAATAAAACATAAACTTTCAGAAAATGTATACTTTATCTTCTCGACGTGAAACCACAATTCGTACATTGTCTTGCCTATCCATGTCGAAGCCGTTAGACCATATCAAGCGGGGTTCTCCAATAGTATTCACCATATTGTACAGATATTCAAGGAACCGGTGTGTAAATCCATGAAATAAAAGCACCAATCGCACGCAGTCTTTCGCCTATGTATTCTCACACGATGCAAAAGTCGGATACTCTTGTTATTGATAGTGAAATAGAAGAAGTTGTCTATTTAACACGTAATGTTATATATTGGCGAGTTCGACTGGCTAATAAAAAATCTTGTGTGAAAAACCAGGATCAATATATGACGTTGTTTTCTTTTTTCTAGATCCTCTACTCTAATCATTCCTTTACCCGTGTGTACACAAAGCATAGATTAAGCACAGTCTTCGCCGTCATAACGAAGCGTCTGCTTTTATCTGTAGATTTGTTTTTGTCACGTGATAGATCACGCGGAGTAGAGAAATAAACTCAAAAATAGACGAATATCAGAAAGTTAAAGAAACAATGTGATGGTAATAAGTATGCATGTGACAGATAGTTTCCCTTGTATATACTGTTACGAATACCTATTCTCCTGTGATAATACAGATTATACGTAACAAAGGGTCCGTCCTGGTCTTTCTTGTGAAAAAATACCAATTTTGTGATGACCACATATAAAGGAGGCGAATAAAGTTTAAGATTTTATTTCAACTTTAACTTAACAAATAACTATGTAGGACAAGTTATTATGAAGCGTTATGCTTGTATATAGTAATTTGATAACGTTTAATAATAGATGTTACAGTTCTCTATATTTATTCCTACTGCAGTAATTGTTTGTTTTACTAGTAAACAGGTTCTATATTTTACATAAAGTTAGTGTGATTCTTTTAGAACAGTCTCAAATTTCTATACTTCACATAAAGTTCGTGAGATTGTTTAAAGACAGTTTCAAAAGAGTCCACAAATATTCACGTAAGTATGTTGGAATGCACGATATTGGAAGCTGATACCAATATGTCGGTATTCGAAATAGAAAGGGTGCCCGATAACCTGTTGCAATGTCCTGAATGTCTTTATTGTCATAGACTGACTGTGTAGTAACTTTCACTGCTAATATATGTCTGCTATTAGCTTGACCACGAGAAATACCATCCATTTGTATTGGTATTCGATACCATCTGTTTATATTATCGAACTGTTAATGTTTATAGAGATGGTATTCACTCTTGGTATATACCGTCCATGGTATTAGATAGCATCTACTCATATGATAATAAAGTTAATGTTTATAGAGATGGTATTCGTTCTTGGTATATACCGTCAGTGGGTATTGGTATTTGATAGCATCTGTTTATATAGTAACAAAGTTAATGTTTATACAGATGGCATTCGCTCTTGGTATATTCAATATGGAATTCAGTAGGTGATGGTTGTCCACTTGGTTGGTATGTCCGACAACGATGCAAATATAATTCGTAGGTATACGTCAAAGAAATTGTATAGGATATCCTTCCCTGAAGTTGGTAGCTAGCACCAATTTGTGATTAGGACATGGAACCAACTAAAGACTGGTATTCTGGAACTGGTATCTAACATCCGATATCAGGGACGCGATTGACGGTATCAGCAAAGGAGCTATACCAAATTGGTATTCTATGCCGATCGGACTTCAATTGAAACTGCGCATGACAGAAGGTGGAGACGGAGGAGTGTTGCGGCGACTATACCATTTATTATGGTATTCTTAACCTGGCGGCGATTATACCAATTAATTATGGTATTCTAAACCTGTGCTTACCCCGTCGGTAGACGGATCAACCATATCAATTTGATGATTTCTTAGATGTGGACGGTATTAGTGAGCACAAAACACTAAAGAATTACACTGGAATCAAGATCATATAGTTCGCAGAATATGACGTCATCGGAGTCTGGCGTTCTATGATAAAAATGGCTGAACATATCTTCCGTTTCGAATGTTTAGAAGTTATTTACGTGATACTTGTAGTTAATACGATAGTTAATATGGGAAATTTGCATGTAATAAAGTTAGAATTATGAGTTATTTATGATGGATTATCGATTAGTAAGTATTCTGTGAAATCGTAGAATATATCACTGAATCAAATTTCGTGCAAAGGCATTTTGTGCTGGACGGGGAACGAAAATCATCTTCAATACGTTTATTTTATTGTTTATGAAGGTTCTATGTCTCCTTGGTGGTTCGATTGAAGAAATTAATGTAGGATGCTTTTGTTTACTTCCCTTTTTGTATGTTTTCTTAGACAAACCGATTATTTTAATGTTTCCAAGGCAGCCAAGCTACCAAAATAAAACTTTTTCAGTCGGTAAATTTTCTACTAGACTGTACATAGTCAGATAAGGGTTAGCATAAGTTCGTTACATTGCCCCCTTCCAAGTCTGGAAATTGGTCTCCAATGGTAGGATTATAAGTTTGACTTCAATACCAGTCATTTAGGTATGATAACAACAAAGTGGTTATATATTAACAAACTAGAACTGTAATTAACAACAAATATATACCTGAAAGGTAATCTAAAACACGGATTGGGAATGAAAAGAATAAAGTTTTATCCCGTAATACTAACAACAACTTAAACCCTTTAGCACATTCTCTAGTCCTGCAACACGGAATGGTGAACTATAAAAAAAGATGATTCCAAACACATGGCATTCCTCAACGTTATCTTTCCAAACAATAGAAACATCTGTCACTCACGGGTGTTATCCATCGGAATTATAAAAATTTGAACATAATGGCACTCATTGGCATTATCCATCAGAACTATAAAAATTTAAAAACATATGGCACTCATTTGCATTATCCATCAAACTATATAAAACATTTGAACACATTTTGATTCAACGGTTTCCTTAAAAACAATACTTTGTAGGTAGCAACTAACTATTGGCTTAGTTTATCCTGAATGGCATGAATGAGACCAAACAACTCGTAAAACACCGCTTCATAGTATAATGCTTGTAGTGCTGCCGTACCCCTAGGAAGAATTCTTGTGTCCATCACAGCACCAAACCTGAGAGAATTGAGTATTAACTGGAAATGAGTTGGATTTAGATCAAAATAAATATTGCCATCTGTTTCTGCAACTCTGCACAAAAGCGAACATTGGTCTTTCTTTAAAGTTGCCCGACTGGTAACGAGCAAGGTACCATCTACATTTACTGTACACTTGGTGTCATTTGACTCCTTGTATTGCTCGTATGAATGAGATTTAGTGTTAATTACATTGGCATTTTCGTCTACTGGACTGGAAAGAACATCTTGGATAATTGGTTCATTGATGGGTGATTTTGGTAGATCTATGGGATCGTCTTTCATAACTGAGTCTTCCGAAGAGGAGCTGGATTTACTGCTTGTGGAATCGCTGCCTGAAGAGGAGGAATCTGATGGTGATAAATTTGAAAGGGGAGATATAATCTGTAAATTGTCACCGAAATACTATTGTACACGATCTTCCAACGACGGCTTCACTCTTTTCTTTTCTTGCTCCCTGGACTGTTCAGCTGGTCTTTTATTTCTACTTACATTTGTACACTCTTCTCCAACCGTTCTACTACCTTGCTGCCTTTCATACGATCTTCCACTGCTTATTTCCCCTTCCTACTTTCTTTCCTTTTCTCTCCTGCGTCTGTCGAACCTTCTCTTCCAAGCCTACCTTCCTTAACTTCCAACCCTTTTTGTACTTCTTCTTTTTCACTCTCTTTGCTAGCCTGCTCTTTTCTTTGCGCTGTTTTCGGTGCTTCTTTGTCTTCATGTTTCCTTTGAGCCTGATCTTTTTCTTTCTGGGAGTTCTCAGGTCTATGGGACTGTTCTTCTTTACCTGTACTCTCTTTCTTTCTTCGATTCTCTGGCCTTCTATCACCTTCCTTCTCTTTTGAGTGTCTGGTATCAGCCTTGCTTTTGGTAACCGATCGCTATCTTTACTTACACCTCGCTTCCCATCACACGTTCTTTCTTTAACTTTCACTGTCTCTCTTTTTCTGTCACCCTCCTTTTTCTTTTCATAGCTGATGCGCGCCTTGTTACTGGAACCCCGATCGCTGTCTTTACTTTCATCTCGCTTTCCATCACACGTTCTTTCTTTCTCGTTTGCTGTCTCTCTTTTTCTGTCACTCTGTTTTCCTCTTTTCCCTCGCCTGGTGTACAAACTGCACAGAGTATCCCTTTTCCATTTATGAAACAAATCCTCGGCTTCTCGTCCTCTACGCCCGTCTGGGGATACTAATTCACTCTTGGGCTCATTGCAGCCATGTGTAGGGTTCCAACGTGTAAATAAACCGTTACACCCACTGCACTGATGTTTGAAGCCGGAATGTTTCTCTTTGGCGTGCCGGCTGAACATGAAGTATCTGCTGAAGACTGCCGTCCTACAGATGTTGCAGACATACTGGAAATAGATATGAACATTTTGAGTTGGATGCCACAGTTGTTGTTTGGTTTATTTATTTTAGTCTGATTGTTATTTTATGTAAAGAAGTGACCACTGTTAATCTTTATAATAAACGAAATTTGTGTAAGTGTCCCTCCTATTATCGCTTATGTTTATCGATTATGTTTGATATAGCTTAGTTATAACAAATGTACATGCGAGTATAGTCACTTGCTTGAAATAAGCCTTGATTGTAAATATAATTTGAAACTTGTTAAATACACTATAATTATTGTTATTTAATGATCATCCCATTATTTCCTTAATCATATCCCCTGTCTGTTTAATTTATTTTCGATGAGACAGAGTACCAGCAAGTTTGCGCGGTAGAGTTTTAATCGGTCGTGATGGACGGTTTTCGCTTTAGATCGTGCGTTGCGCCGAATTTGGAAAACTACATCGTTGAGTTTCTTGACTACCGCATACGTACCTAACCAGTTCCGCGAAAGTTTTCGACATAAACCCGCTTTTGTTTGCATATTCGCTAGCCAAACCATATCTCCCGGTTTATAAGAATTTTGAACCGGAATACAGTAAGGTGCCTGTTTGATAGGTTTGAAGTTTCCGGTAGTGATGGTATGCTATACTAGATGAGTTTGTCCTAAATCGTCCTCGTTTCTTGAAAATACTTTTTCATGTTTGGTTAAGAGATGTTTAAGTGTTTCTTTTTGTAGACTGTTAAGCTTTTCTGCTTTTTAAAATATTTTATTCATATGGTTTGGGATACCATGGGTTGGTTTATTGTTGGTATCAACCGACTGTACAGGAGTTACTTCAGGCTCTTGCACATATTCATATGTGGTTACAAAAGTGTTCTTGTAGATGGTATAAGATTTATCACTGAAATTGGCAACTCTAATAGGAAGATTTGGTTGTTCTAGGTCGACAACTGCCTTGGCCACCACGATACCACTTTTCTCGACGACCTTTGGATAAGCCTCAACCAAACCATAAGACTTGGAACAGCAAGGATGTCCGATTAGTCTACCAGGTGAAATGATTTCAGTACAAGCTGGTATAACCGTATTTTCTTGAACGGTGATTCTGCGGCAGTTGGAACCATCACTTTGTAATTTTGTAAAACTTGGTATCTTTTCACTGTCAATCACAATATACTTTTTTATCCCCCCCCCCCGCCAAAGGCGAAGGGGATATTAGAAATGGTCTCCGTCCGTGCGTCCGTCCGTCCGTCCGTGCGTCCGTCCCAATTTTGTCCGGAGCATAACTCGAAAAGTGTTTGAGCGATTTTCTTCAAACTTCATACACTGACAGAGCACATTGGGAGGAAGTGCAGTGTGCAAGAACAATAACTCTACCTTGCCTACTTTTAGAGTTATTCCCCTTTTATCAGATTTACTTTAAAAGTTTTTTCCAGAGCATAACTCCAAAAGTACTTGAGGGATTTACTTCAAACTTAATACACTGACATAGCACATCGGTATGAAGTGCAGTGTGTAAGAACAATAACTCTACCTTGCCTACTTTTAGGGTTATTCCCCTTTATCAGATTTACTTGAAAAAAAAATTCCGGAGCATAACTCCAAAAGTACTTGAGGGATTTTCTTCAAACTTAATACACTGACATAGCACATTGGTAGGAAGTGCAGTGTGCAAGAACAATAACTCTACCTTGCCTACTTTTAGTCAAATAGAAAAATATCATACCTATACTGATAATGAACATTAATATAATTTTGCAAACCTTCTCTTCATTGCCTTATTCTTTTTCCACTTACTTGAAAACTGTACTCAGCATGACCATAACTATACGGCTTTTTAAGGATTTCCTCTCACCAAGTAAAATGTACGAAAGTACAACCTTCAGGTAACTTCTTCCCGGCGGGGGGATTAACCATGTGTAACATGGCTCTTGTTACTAAGAAAAATGGCACATCCTTTTTCACGTAAAATGTCCATACCAACGATACCGTCATTCTTTATGTCAGCAATGTAAACTTCATGTTGATGTACTTTTGAACCAATTGTTATGCTGGCTTAAAATTTCCCGTGAAACGGTGCAACATCTCCTGTTGCTGTTATCATTTTTAAATTAACTGATTCTATGAGATGATTGTCTTTTTGTAACAATTTGTCAACTGTTGCCTGCTTTAAAATTGTTATGTTACTACCAGTATACATTCAACCTCTGATGGTTTCTCTGATTCTCAGCGGGGCGACCATAGCTCCTATTTGCGTAAGGTCTTGGATTATTTTGTCCACGCTGATTGTTTCGTTGGTTGGGACTCGGGCGACTATTACGTTGGTAGTCGTTATAAGGCTGTCTACCTCTCTGATCTGCGTTGGTTCTCTTAAGCCTCTTTATTTCGTCATTCATTTCATTTAACTGGCTGTCAGTTAATCGAGTTGCTTGTTATCTCTCTTTGTCTCACTTGGTTTCACGGTCCGTACGTGATGTCGACCTCTGCTCGATCAGCCACTTTATGGGCTTCTAGTCGAACGGCAATTTGTTCGGCCTCGCCAAAACTCTTTGGACCTACTTTTTTAATCTCAACCTTATGTCTGTGTCAGGTAGCGCGTCGATGAAATGTTCCAATGCTAATAGCTCTATAACCTGTGTATATGCACTTGTATAAGCTTTCCTGGTTAGCTTACGAATTGAATGCGCCATTTCTGAAATACTCTCATTATTTTCTTGTGATTTACTATGCAACTTAGACCGGTATATCCCTGCTCGGTTCTGGGTGCCATAACGACTTTGTAGAGCTTCCACTAAACTATCAAAGTCTCTACGCTGATGCTCGGCCATATCATTCAACAAGGACAGACATGCTCCTTTCATACTACTGGCTAGTACCAGTGACTTGGTATTGTTATTCCAACCATTGATCTCTGACACAAAGTGAGTAAGATACTTTTCTAGATCTTCAGTACCATCGTAAGTTTGTGGTTTGGTTTTATAGGAGTTGGAACCATCTGCTGGTAAAATATCGGAGGAAAATACCACGCCATGCATTTGACTACCTGAACGACTCGATGTGTTACGCACCGGTATATCTATAAGCCCCCTTCCAAGGCCTTCGCGGGGATTCGAATCAGCGCTCATACCTGCTGGTCTGTGATTATTATTGATGACCACATATAAAGGAGGCGAATAAAGTTTAAGATTTTATTTCAACTTTAACTTAACAAATAACTATGTAGGACAAGTTATTATGAAGTGTTATGCTTGTATATAGTAATTTGATCACGTTCAATAATAGATGGTTGGCCACTTGGTTGGTATGTCCGACAACGATGCAAATATAATTCACAGGTATACGTCAAAGAAATGGTATTCTGGAACTGGTATCTAACATCCGATATCAGGGACGCGATTGACGGTATCAGCAACGGAGCTATACCAAATTGGTATTCTATACTGATCGGACTTCAATGGAAACTGCGCATGACAGAAGGTGGAGACGGAGGAGTGGTATTCTTAACCTGGCGGCGATTATACCAATTAATTGTGGTACTCTAAGCCTGTGCTTACCTCGTCGATAGACGGATCAACCTTACCAGTTCGATGATTTCTTAGATGTGGACGGTATGAGTGAGCACAC
The DNA here is from genome assembly GCA_022818135.1 of Saxidomus purpurata. Lineage (NCBI taxonomy): Eukaryota > Metazoa > Mollusca > Bivalvia > Venerida > Veneridae > Saxidomus > Saxidomus purpurata. The sequence continues at coordinate 37,197,522 of JAFMSR010000004.1, read as the reverse complement.
AACACTAAAGAATTACACTGGAATCAAGATCATATAGTTCGCAGAATATGACGTCATCGGAGTCTGGCGTTCTTATCGGAAGATTACCGCATGATAAAAATGGCTGAACATATCTTCCGTTTCGAATGTTTAGAAGTTATTTACGTGATACTTGTAGTTAATACGATAGTTAATATGGGAAATTTGCATGTAATAAAGTTAGAATTATGAGTTATTTATGATGGATTATCGATTAGTAAGTATTCTGTGAAATTGTAGAATATATCACTGAATCAAATTTCGTGCAAAGGCATTTTGTGCTGGGTAAGGATCGAAAATTATCTTCAACACGTTTATTTTATTGTTTACGGAGGTTCTACGTCTCCTTGGTGGTTCGATTGTAGAAATTAATGTAGGATATCTTTGTTTACTTCCTTTTTTGTATGTTTTCTTAGACAAACTGATTATTTTAATGTTTCCAAGGCAGCCAAGCTTACAAAATAAAACTTTTTCAGTCGGAAATTTTCTACTAGACTGTACATAGTCAGATAAGGGTTAGCATCAGTTCGTTCGTTACATTTTAAGGTATTATCTTGCACACACAGCAAGAATTCACACCTTTCCAATCGAGAAAATGTTACAAACCACTGTGCTTGGACCCAAAGATCGACAGGTTCTCCCCATAAGACATATTGTCGCCCACTCTCCTCTTCTGTTCTCAATGATTGACTTAGTAGCTCTATTCCGATAATCTTGCCTTAATGTTCAGACGAAAACACATCTGTTTCAGTTGCTACTAACATGATACAGGAAGATTCATACATGTTTTCAACACAAGCTGAAGATTCTTACCTACAAGTAATTACGGAGTGTCCTTTACATATATTTATCTATTCATGCTGTCACCAAAGCTGACGACTATGCGGCAGTTAAAGGGTGTAGCTTCGGCATTTCTGGCGCAATGCGGACAAATCCAGTTAAGACCGTAATTACGAGAGATACGACCAATTACTAGTATACACTCTTCTGTTAAAAGAATCAAACATATATGGAAGATTAAAGAAGTTGTGGTCAATTGTAGGCGTCAGACACTCCTGGATATTCGAAGCAAATTATACACAGACTCGATGGTGGGTCATCTTTCTTATTTGATATTATATTTTGTTGTCGGAAAGCGATTTTTTATTTGTTATAAAGACCCGATGTTAGTATTACGTAGTTGAATGTTTACAGAAATACAATGTAGCAAACTTTGAAAACAATCCCTAAGTAATTAGGGCTCTGCAAATATAAATGGCCTACTTATCATTCAAACTAGCTACACAAAGTTTCACCGATCTAGTGTATATATTTTGATAACCAGTAGTGCCACGCTATGGTTTTTCGAAGAAATCATACTTTAACATAGGATATACTGCAAATCGACAATAGTTTATATGCAAATGTTTTAAATCGACCACAGCTTTTCCGACGTTACAAATTTACCAATCGCGTGCAACTTGTTATTCTACAAAATTTATGTAGCTATTCAAAGTCTCAATTAAGAAATCATTTTACGGTCAAACTCAACAATTTGAGGAGACGTTGATTCCACTAAGGATCAGCATAGCACAAGAAAATATGAGACTGGCTGTTACCCATGGAGGATATGGTCCTCCAAGGAATGAATGTTAGAAACTAGACATTTGCCAAAAGAACAAACAAGTCCGTTCATTACAAATGTACTATCTATAATTTTGAGTTTTTATAGTTAATACTACTGAAAGCTAAAGTTATCAATATAAATGAACTGATGCTTTCAATTTTCTTTTTCAAACTTAGCAATGAATAGACTGTGAACCGACGCTGATGGAAGAAAATCGGCAAGATCTAGACTTAATCTGCAAGAAACGACAATGGAAACTTTCTCCAGATCATGCCCTTTCCACAGGACACCGTCAAGACACTGTCCAGAAAACACAGGATATTGTTGATTTTTATCCGATACAGAATAATCTGTCATGAAATAGTAACGATTGTAATCCGACTAGACAAACTTTGCTGAGTTTCTCGAATGTTACGGGAGTGATTTGCCGACCTCTCCGGACAATTCACGATTTTGTAGGACTCTTGTTATGAACGAATACGATTGCGTCCAAACAATGATAGAACATTCAAAATATATAAGTGATCCAACTTTTTAACGTTTCGTGTCGTAGCGCGGTCTGATCTCAAACGGCACTGTGTGACCGTCGCATAAAGGAGACACCATTTACATTAAATAGTTATATAATTTTCCACTGGGTAAGTCCTGCTTGAATCTTGTAGTGAAGTTTTTTTAAATTGATGACGGTTTTAAACACATCTGTTTTGATAAATTGACGTATGAATATGAGCTTGAGTAATCAAATCTCACACTTACCACATGTTGTATTATAGAATTTGAAAGAAATGAAATATGCAATTTATAAACAGAACGTAAATAACCCGGAGCATAATGTACTAGTATCATCATTATAGTTTTGGTTTATCGCTAGTGCGTACCACTTTACTTGTATATGTTTTAAGGATGTATAGCTTTCACCAAGAGTCGAGTAAACCTTAATTTGAAGTGTAAACCATTCCATGCAATTTGAACCAGGTTATCAACGAAAATCCTGGTTATTAGATTGGAGTAGGTCGTTTGGCGGGCAGGCGAGCGGATGGGCAGTTTTAAAAAGGGGGTTTCTGACCAATAACTTTAGCTAGGAATAAGCTATTGCTGTGCAACGGGGTATGTATGTAACTTATATGGAAATGTAGCATTGGATCGTATTTCAGGTCACTTAGGTCAAGGTCACTGTTACCAAACATAGGAAAATGGTTTCCGCTTAATTTGAGTCATGAATTAGATAATGCAATGAAATTTGGAATGTAGGTAGCTCATACGCAGATGTTAACTGGTGTGGTATGTCATTGTCAATGTTGCTGTTACGTATAAGTAGAAAAACGGTTTCCGGTCAATAACATGTGTTGGGAAACCAGTTCTTGTGTCATATGAGGAGGTACGGTCGTGACCTTGGTGGGGCTCGAACTCACAACCTCCGGGATGAGCGGCAGACACCTAAACCTCTACACCACCGCTCCCCTTCGACTCGAGAGTGACTCGATAAGCTGAGAGTTTTCTTCACAATCGAGTTAAAATAAATTAGTATAAACTAAACTTGTGTTGGGAATGTGTTATTGGCATAAAACTTAGTATGTAGATATTTTATATGGAGATGTAGCTTTGAAATGCATTTGGACTATCTGGAGTACATGTCAATATCGCTGTTATTAAAAGGTTCCCGACCAATAACTCAAGATGGGAATAAGGTATTGCAATGAAATTTGGTATGGAGGTAGCTTACACTGAGGTGTAGCATTGGAATGATTTTGAACTTATACTGCTTATACATGTTTATTGAAAACCTGGTTTCGTAACATTGTTGCGTTTCTTGCATTTTGAACTGCCATAATTTGTTACGGTCTGGGAAATGTATTTCATGGAATCCTGCCTTGACTTACTCCGGTGGTTATAGCAGCCTTACTTATACAACCAAATGAAGACGCAATCTATGAGTCCTGATTTTTGCATCATAATACATTACTATTACATGTATTACAGTCGTCATTGAATACTTCGTAACTTACATTCTTTATTCTCCTACCACACTCACGAATGCATTGGTTTTCATTTAATGTATTTTGTTCAGTGTTTTTGTTACAATATACACTGTAGTTTCATTTTCGTTCCTGAAATACGGGCTATCATAGAGAAGGACACTTGAAACATTAAAAAGCACACTTTATTTTATAACGTCAGGTGGGTAGAAGTTCTACAGTGGAGGGTTTCTGCAGGATTCCTTATTTGGCTGTAAAACAATTGTTGCTTATCTAAAGTGAGATCGGCCAACAACAAACATTGTTGTAAAAAGTCGGGCCATAATTGTGCACGCAGAAATGTTCAAGGCATATTTTAGTAGATAGTGTAATGTAGAATTAAACAAAAGTCAACTACAGTAACTATTCATTTATTGAGAAAAAATGTCAATAATACGCCCCTTAATGTGACAATTATACAAAATGTAGAAATCAAATTCTTTCGCAAGATAGATAGTACACTGTCAGCTGTTATAATACTCCGTTAAGCATAACGGAATCAGCCTTCTACAAAATTGTAATTATCACGTATACAATATCTCCTATTACGGTATTTTTTAATGTTTTTTACGAAATCTTTAATAAGTTCTTATAGCAATAATAAAGATTCTAGAAGTTACAAAATATATATACATATATTTCAAACGATCACGTACATGTTGCCATAGTGGTTGTAACATAAAAAGTTTAGTTTGCAGTCAACTAGTCTATACTGCATTTGCTGAAAAGTTTATTACATTTAGCTCTTGCGTTTTTAATATGTCTTGCATTTTATGGTGTATTGTAACTAGGGTTGTCCAAAATGCTAAAGAATGAGTAATTATCTTCTAAAATTAAAAGAAATTAATTGTATTTAAATGAATATTAGTAAGCACAACCGTTTGGATTTGGTCCATGGTCAAGAATACTATCGCAAAGCTTTGCTTACTTAATACAAACAAGCTAAATGTTGAGCGACCATCCCGATTGTATGAATATTTCAAATTACATGTATATGAAAAGCAAAAAAACGAATAGAAAAAGAAAAAAAACAATGTGGCCATTATGGCTTTATATCGCTCACCTGAGTATCATTGCGCTTTGAAACAAGAATAATCAAGGTCAGTCATAGCCTCATAGGAATTGGTTTGCAAAACTGCACATATAATCCTAATTTTATTTTTCTAGCTTGAAAAACAAACTCTTAGCCAACGGTCAAGGTCAATATCAGCCAAGGTCAAAGCTGAAATTTGCATGCAAAATTGTGCAAAGGTTTCAAATTGCATTGCTGTTGCAGAAAAGCAGGTCAGTAGGTCACTGTCGAGATAAGACATGTCAAAGTTAATATGTACATGCAAAATTGTATACTCGGTCCAATTTCATAAATGTAGCTATAAAACAGACAGTAGTTCAGTAGATCAAGTTCAATGTCTTCTAAGTCAAAGTTTGAATCTGCATGCAAAACTATTTATATATTTCAAATTTCAAATTCCATTGCTGTAGCTTCAAAAACTAGAAAGTAGGTATGTAGATCAGCTAATGTCGAAGTTTAAACCTACATGCAAAACTGTATATGGTTCTAATTTCAATGATGTAGCTTCAAAAATAAAAAAGTAGGTCAGTAGCTCAAGTGACCCTGATAAGTAGTGGTATTCTATTGATCAATTTAGTTTAAAGATCATAGTGGTTCTCCAGTTATTGAACATAATAGATATAATGTAATCCTACAGGCGTGGTCAATTTTGTCAATTGGGGGAAAATGTAAACAAAATTCATAGAAAACCACAAGACAATGCTATATGATCAAGCTCAAGCAGTTTCTGACTAGAAGATATTTAAAGTTTTCCTTTACAAGTCTAGCCAAAACAAGTGATTGCCAGGCGGGGTCAATTTTGACCCTAAAGCCATGATTTGAACTAACTTGGTAGAAGTCCACTAGATAATGCTACAGACTAAATATCTAAGCTCTATGCCTTGTGGTGTTTGAAAGAAGATTCTTTTAAGTTTTTCCTATATAAGTCTATATGAAAACCAGTGACCCATGGGCAGGATCATTTTTAGCCTGGGGGCATGATTTGAACAAACTTGTCAGATGTTACACACTTAATATCGAAGCTCTAGGCCTTGTGGTTTTGGGAAAGAAGATTTTAAAAGTCCTATATAAGTATTTGTACAACAAGAGGCCCATACTATAAAGTATCGTTCTACTGGACTGACTAAACTGTTTCGTGAATGTGATCAGTATAAATTGGCTGAAGCATAATTCGTTTTCCACAGCATGGCTGAATATCTAAACAGATTATTTGCAGGTTGTAGGCAACCGTGTCAGCAAGTTTGTGAAAATCGAATGGAAACTTTGATAGAGTGTTATCAAGGTTTGACAACATTGACCTTTGATCTTCTGGTTATTTAGCGGAAACAATTTTTAAAGTTCTGGTCACTGTGACCTTGACCTTTGATCCACTGACCCCAAAAACAATAGGTATCATCTTTTTAGTAGCAACAATTATGTTTTTAAGACTGTGGATCATACTGTGCATATTGAGTGGAAACCATTTTGCGGTCACTGTGATCTTGACAGGCGACCTACTGACCCCAACAACAACAGAGATCATCTACGTTATATGACCAATCAACCTCTTATAGATCTCAGGTTATTTAGCGGAAACGATTTTTAAAATTTGCGTCACTGTGACCTTGACCTTAGCCTTAAGTACATCACAACATTGGAGATCATTTTCAAGTTGCAGACAACCTTCTGAGCAAGTTTCATGAAAGTCAACGGAACATTATGACCTATAGAATGTAATCAAAGAAAATCTTACAGAGGTTTCTGTGACCCAACATAACAGTAGGGCCTATCTCCTCAGTAAGAGCAATCATCCTATGACGTCTGAAGACTGTTGTTGATATAGATCCTGAAATATTGAGCAGAGATGACTCAGAAAGACCAATCATTGAAGTTTGAAGACTGTAGGCGTATAGATCTCAAGATATTGAATGGAAACGATTTTCGTGTCATATTAACCTTGACCTTTGACCAACTGACCCCGAAAGCAACGGGGCCGTCTACATGTTGCAGGCAACCTTCTGAGCAAATGTCGTGAAAGTCATATGAAATAATATGACCTGTAGAATGTTATCAAGGATTAGCTAACTGACAGATGGACAGACGGACGAATAACCAGTGACAAGTGACATCCAGGCGGGATCCATAACAATTTGAACACATGTCGGAGAGCTCAATGCCTGGTTGCTTCTGGCCTAATTTGATTAAATTCCATGCAGTAGCTTATGCGAAGAATTTATGTGAAGGGATTGTGGACGACGGACAGACCGACGGACGGGGTCAGTTTTGACCCTAGTAGCATGATATGAAGAAACTTGAGAGATACAAATGTAACCGATAAACAATGCTACATACAAAATATTTAAGCTCTCTTTTCTCTTATGGTTCTACACGAGAATTTCCATTATTTACATATACGAAACCCCTTGTGCGGGGTCACTTACGACCCCAGGCCATAATTTCAACAAACTTGATAGAGATTTTTGATGCAGCATTTTTGATCCAAAGGCACGCCTTAAACAAACTAGACAATTATGCATACGAAATAGCTATGCTCTAGGCTTTATGGTTTCAGACAAGACGATGTTTGAAGATTTCCCTATATAACTTCATGAAAACAAGTGACCAATCGGACGGGGCCAGTTTTGAGTCCAGGGTTATGTTTGAAATATTGCATTTTTGCATGAAATGTACTTCGTTAAACAATTATGATAGAGGACAATGTCAGAATCATTTCTGTGAAGTTTGGTTGAATTTGGCCTAGTGGTTTTGGAGATTTTGTTTGAATGAAATCGTTCACGACGAACAACGCACAGCGAACACAGGGTGATCAGAATATTTAACTTTGTGCACTTCGTTCTCAGATAAGCTCAAAGTGTCCAAAAAAAAAATAATAATAATTTCCGTCGTTAAAGATATACACAACAATTTAGATTTATAACATTTTCAGTTTTGTAAAATGTTAAAAACAATCACAGACATAGCATTGACAAAATACTGCGCAATATCTAAAGTATGTATAGTCAACTAAACAAGCAATATTAAGAATGTTTCTGGATCAAATAATGATCAATTTCTATGACTAAATATATTTCTTGGTTACACACACGCTACATGAAAATTACATCTCAATTGTTAATGGGATTTTAAACACTGGTAACTGCAACAATTAACCGCGAATGCATAATGTAGAGCTCAAATTCTTTCACAAGATAAATCGTTCGCATACAGCAGTTATGAGTCACAAATTAATGTAACAAAATTGGGCTATGATGGCCCTAAATCGCTCACCTAAGTACCAATTTTATTGCCTGAGGATGTCACATGTTGCTAAAGGAAGTAAGTAGTTGCTAAGGAAGTAATTGGTGTTCTTGAGATGTTTGGTTACCAGGAATATAATTCTGTGAACGCAAATGATAGCGGACCATGCACTATACAGGAAACATTCCTGTGAAGTTTTGTTGAATTTGGCACAGTGGTATTGGAGATTTTATTTGAAAGAAATTGTTGACGACGAACGACACATGCTGATCACAATAGCTTACAATTAGTGTTTCTTGCTCAGGTGAGCTTACACTGAGAAACAAATTAGTCGTTAAAATTAAACACAACCATTTCGATTTTGCTAAAGAAGTAACCCAGTATCAATTTTCATTTCAGTGGTATGCTTTGGACAAACTAGACATGCTACATACATGTACCAAATATCTTATATCATTAAGACAAGAATATGTTTAAACATTTCCCTACCAAACATCTAAGACCTAGAACTAGTAGTTCTTCAGATGTTTGTAAAATACATTTTGGTTACCAGGAATATAATTCTGTGAACGCAAAAGATAACGGACTATGCACTATGCATGAAACATTCCTGTGAAGTTTTGTTGAATGTGGCCAAGTGGTACTGGAGATTTTTATTGACGAACGACACAGGGTGATCACAATAGCTTACAATGAGTACTTTTTGCTCAGGTGAGCTTATACTTAAATTAAACACAACCATTTCGATTTGTGACATTTTCAATTTGTGAAAATAGTTAAAAACAATTACAGACATAGCATTGACAAAATACTGTGCGGTATTTAAAGTATGTACATTCAATTAAAAAGCAAACTGAGGAATGTCTCTTGAGCAAATAACTGTAAAGTTCTCTGATTAAATATATTTCTTGGTTACATAAAAGATACAGGTTATTTTACATTGAGAGTGTTAATGAGAGTTTAAAAACCGGTAAATGCAACAATTAAACACGAACGCAAAATGTAGAGCTCCAAATCTTTCACAAGATAAAACAAGAGGTTCATGATGGCCCTCGATCACTCACCTGAGTACCAATGCACTTACCTGTGGATGTCACTTGTTGCTAAAAGAAGGAAGGTTTAGCTAAGGAAGTCACTGGTGGTATCAATTTTGATCCTAGGGGAATGCTTGGGACTTATTAAACATGCTACATACCAATTCTTTAACGCTCTGTGCTCAATGGTTTAAGACAAAAATATCTTTGAAGATTTCCCTACATAACTTTATGTAAAACAGGTGACTCACCGAACGAGGCCGGTTTTGACACAAGGGTTCTGATTTGAACAAACTTCATAGAATGATCTACTACATAATGCTACATGATATGTACATACCAAATATGTAAGCTCTAGGCCTAGTAGTTCTTGAGAAGATGTTTGAAACTATTAGTTTTGGTTGCCTAGTCAACCAGTGTTCTACATGGAATGTACATTTTTGTTCTTCTTTGAACAATATACTGCGAAACATTTCTTTGAAGTTGTGTTGAATTTGGCCTAGTGGTTTTGCAGATTTTGTTCAAATGAATTGTTGACGATGCACGGCGGACACAGGGTGATCACAATTGCATACCACGAACAATTCGTGTTCATGTGAGCTAAATAAACAACAACTTCTTCACCTAAAACCAATGTAAAATTTTGCCAAAAATGTAATTTCATTTGGACTTCAAATTCAGCTAACACGCTGGGAATGACTTTTACTAATGACCCTCAAGAAAATGTTTATTCAAACCTAGAACCAAAGCTAGTAAGTTTCAAAAAATGTTTGAAACAATTGATACATCAACAACTTACAATATTACAAACTCCACCTGAACATGTTATAAAAAACATTATAAAGGCTATGCTAGAATTCCTTTGCGAGAAAAAAAAACAGAAAAAAATAAAATTACATTTAACGGTATATTTCATTCCAGAAATAGTACATATTTTGAGCGACCATCTTGATTTGTTACATTGTCAATGTTGAGCAAATATCAAAAGCTTCCACATACTCATCATTCAAAAAACAACGAGCGACTTCATAAAAACAGTAACAGCCATTAACAACAAGTAGAAATAAAAATCTGATTACAAATGCACGACAAACTGAATATGTAACATCTTCAATATTGAACAAATGTTAAAAGCTATCACAGACTTATGATTCCCAAAATCAGTGAAACTGTGACAAAAACAATAACACCAAGTAATGTTGCTCAACAACACTTATTTGTAATATTGTCTACGTTGAATAAATGTTAAAAGCTAACACAGACTCATGATTCCAAAATTGATCGAATTCATGAAATGATAATAACAAGGTTTAATAACTTTATTAATGTATGTCTAATACTAGCCAGAGGGTCATGATGGCCGTGGAACGCCCATTTGAGTTAATTGACCTATGACTACCCCTTAAACCTTGTTTATGTAAAGATGATAATGGTAGAAAGTATCGAATGTTACCTTTACTTCCAACTTCATGTAAATTACGAGTGTAGAGTAATTAAACGTTCTCGACCAGGGAATTATGTTAATGTAATAATAGTAATTGCGAATATCTAAGTATTTGAGAGAATAGTTTCGTCAAAGAGCATGGCACCGCTTTCACTCTATTGAATTAACGAATACATAAATCATTTTATAATTATTTACTCACGCAGATGCCCTGTGCCAAGCAAGTTTATCGCCGTCATTTTGTGGTTGCAATGTTTTTACATTAACCCCGGCTTTAGGCTCTGGCTCGTTTATCTTACCTCCGTCTAGAAACTTTCAGGTGTTCAAGTATTTGGCTCATCTTACGCTGCTGATTTGATAAATGGTGCTCCATCCTGTTCTGCACACCTTCAATATTTGCTAGCCGATTCTCCATTCTACTCTGCTGACCAACAATATTAACCAACCGGTTGTCCATCCTATCCTGCTGACTTTCTATTCTATCCAGCCTCCCTAGCTTAAAGTTCATGAACTCGGAAACACCAAGCTCAGACATTATGGAAGACACGGGAGTTACCACACCGTGACCATGTGGTAGAATTACTCCAACAACCATCCCTAAACATTCTAACTCACCATAACGGTCCTTTTTGAAAACCGGAGCCCCAGAATCGCCTATATTGTCAAAAGGTAAATTTGTGCTCGCGGACGTTACTTCATACTGCTGATGAAGTGTATATGTGAAGTCTCGCCCAACGATTTTGTATCGGTGATCATGATCTATTTCTTTCACAACTGCATTGGAAAACTTTACATACCCCTCTGTTCTGCCCGTTGTCGCTCCGAATTTTGTAACCCAGTTATTATTTTCATTAACAGACGAACAAACTCTTCCCGAGTCGTATTTCATTTCTGAAATAATAATCATGTAAGTATTGTTTCATTAAAGTGATTCATTTATTTTAAATTTGAATTCATATACGTTATTCCTACAATTAATTTATTTCAGATGTAGTATGGTTTTCGGCTTTTATGCTTTTATGCGTTTACGGCCATGCTACTATCACGTCTCAAACGTTTTAAAAGAAACTAGTGTTAAAATAGAATGTGACTTTACATAATTTCATTTGCTTAATAATGCAGCAGGTTAGATACTACTTTAGCTGTTACCTATTTTAATAATTCGCATGTAAAATATTTATTTTATACTTAATAATGAAAACAAGATAAAGCTAACATGTATTATGTTATACAGTCTAACCTGCATAAACAGTCACCTGTATATAGCGTGACCCTTCTTGTAACGGTCAGCCTCATGGCCGACGGACGTAAATCCATATATCGAGAAACTGTTTATAGCGTGACCCTGTCTAACAGCTAAAATGACGCAATATTTCGCTATAGCGGCAACTGTCATAATGGCAATATCACACCGCGGTAATTACCTAATTTCCCTTTTCAGCGAAATGAAAAGTAATCTCAATGTGTAAAAGGTGTGATATAATTTAAAGCATCAGATTGGTATTCCGGAAGTAATGTTAACGTTTTGAAACAATAGGAAAATGGACTGAATGAGCAAACTTTGAGTGAATTGCAAGATTTTATAACACTAGTAAGACATATTATTTTAAATATGTAGTTACCGTAAGATTAAAATTTATATCCATATATTTTAGCAGTCTTTGACTTGTAATACGCAAATTTTTTTAAATAATATTTGTAACTTTACTATCAGATCTTCGGTAGAGTTAAAATAGAAATGACTGAATACTTGTGAAATCTGAGAAATAACAAAATTATTATTTATAACTTTTGTTAACCTAATATTATGAATATTTAAACCTGGATATAGTTGTATCTTCTCTGTAGCGACCACTTTCATTCAGTTATTTTGGGTGACCGCTATAAACAGGTTAGACTGTTGTACATAAAGTATAGAGAGCATTTACGATTTCAAGAGTTATGTGTATTTGCACTTATATTGAACTCTAGGAATTTCAATATTGATATGAAGATTTTATTTAAACTAAATACATCTTAACATCTTTAGCATCATAATGAACGTACGTGATCATTACTTCGTTGCTCTATTTTGCTTGACACGTGTTTTTGGCTAAATCAAATGGTGCGGAAAGAACAGAATGGTACCATGTTCTACAACTGCCAAATATTATCACTGCATTCTTAAAGGCCAAATACTTAGCCCCTGTTCTATATAATTTTTACAATTGTATCTAATTATTGGATGAAAAATGTTAAATAATTACGACTTTGGCAAGAATGAAGTACCACTTTTGCAAAACTGCAGAGATATCAATATCAGTAAAACAGCGAAAAGACCACCAAGGTTTTTTAAGTTTCTATACGCCTTAAAGTTTGTAAACTATTTTACATTGGTCGCTAGAATCTGAAAAAAATATTTATTTCCAGTCATCATGTTTTATGACATATTTCAAGACATGTGTTGACTTTTGAAAAATTTGAAACGTTTTTTTTCTTTTATTGTATCTTTCAACGTTTTTGAAATAACAAATGAGCCGAAACTTACCGTAATTGGGCACATCGCTCTCCGGGAAATTTCCGCTGCCTGGTGGCCTTTTTTCAATTTGAACAACTGCAAGATCAACACCAGATGTATTTCCACCTCCAGATTTGTATATCGTTTCTTTGACTTGTCCGCAATTATTTCTCATTTCGTCTCGTCTTTCAGGTTGGTAAACATATCTTCTTTGTTTTCCCAATACGTACTTGGACTTTCGCCGCAACTTATGGAGTTCGGTGTCGTTTAAAACAACATGAGCACATGTGATAGCACATAATCCATAATGCGGATGGTGCAGAAAACAACCGAGAGTACCAATCTTTGCTCCACATTCAATTTGGCAGCCCATGCGTAACGGTTCTTGATATTCGCGAGCTGACGCACAAGTCTGAAACTCGCCTTCTCTTACATCTACTGCAATGCCATCTAAGGATGTCGGCAGCTCTTTTTCATTCAAAGGTATTTTACCTTTCGCCTGGACGTACATAACTATGCACGCCTCCCTAATAAATTGATGTTTACCACTTTCAAATCCTTTCGATCGAACTCCACTCCCGGTAATAACTGAAAGGTATCTGTGAGTCTTCATCAATTTTCTTGAATACTTTTTTATTGCCTCTTTAATTTTTTCTGAATCCTCATCGGACAGTCTATATTTTCCATCCTTCTCGGTTTCCATTACCACAACAGCTTCATGGCTGAATTCATGAACTGACCGAACCACGATTGCATATTCAAGTTTCATCTCTTTTAGATCGATATCTTCTTCAATAGTAACAACAAACTTTATACAATTCTTCTCTCTCGAATCGTATGCTGGCCAAACATCCAAAATCTTGCTTGACTGATTCTTTATGTACATACATATTGTTTCGCAATTAGATCGGACCATCTTAATACCCTTTCCAGTCATTTGAGATATAACCCATTGTGTGTTCAGACGTTTTTGTTCATCTGAAAGCCCTTGGTCAGCTCCATCTTTAAATTACGAAAAACGTTGATAGACAAAGCTTCATGAATGAATACATATCAATACAGCAAGTATTTGAAATTTGAAATTGTCCCATCATTCCTGTTGTCATGTCTTTTATTGACAATTTCACGGTATTTAATTGCATTGTGCTTACCGACAGTTTGTTGCATTTAAAATGCCGTTGATGTATTAAGCCAGTGATAGATCTAACAGTTACTTAGTTACAACCCCGGATGGACGTACAATGAGAAACAATATCTTTTAGTCTTTGGTCAGTTTCAAAGAACACAAATTTAAAGCATTGTGTATAACAAAATATATCATCACTTTTTCTATAAAAATATGTAAGAAATAACCTACATCCCTTAAGAGCTCTAATTGTATTTTAGTAGAGACTACAAAGTGGATTACTTGTGTCAAACATGATTAAATCCTAACGAGTCTTTTCAGACAAAAGGACTATTTTTAAAAGTGGTCAGCCCAATTTCGATCTCATCTGGGAGGGGGATATTTCTTTCTGCACGTAACATTTAAAGAGCACAATTGTTTTAATTTAAGTAAGTATTACTTCGTCTCATAAACTAAGAAGTCTAAGGTTTCTTAGTTGTGGATATTGGAAAGAATGAAACTTAGATAATTTAAGCCAATTACAATTAAATTTTGAAACCCGGTTTCGGATAAATAGAGTTGAATATAATTTATAAGAAACAATCAGTTACAGGAGTTACTTAGATAATTCAGCCAAAAGGTGTGTTCATCCCCGCATAATGCTTATATATGCTCAAGTTTCATGAAATTTTTAGTTTAGATATACGAATACCGGAAACATAGAATTGATAATATATTAGAGGTGTTGATGAAACTTTAAACAACCAAATATTGTTGATGAAACTTACAAAATTCCAAAGAAATAAATGTAACCTACCTGTTTTACTGATTTTCGGTGGGCTACCAGGTAACATTGTATTGCCTAATAAAGGCGCACGCGTGTGTTTTCGCTTGGTCGTCTGAACAAGAAATAAAAATATTTTATCGTTATATTCAGCTATGCAGACATACAAATAAGTACACTCAAATCACGTTTCATTGTTTTAAGTCATGATATATGTATTTTAAGCCTCTATTTATTATAGCTATTGCAGAGTAAAGCTACATAACCTTCTAGCTTTAAGTCGTTTCTGTCCTGTGTTGTCATGTTAGTTCTACGAAATATATCTATGCAACAAAATGTCTTTTTGACATGTAGAGTATTGTAATGTTAGCTTATTGACATAAGCTATAGCGAAATAATTTCGAAATGATTTGATATTTCAAGTTAATTCTCGTTAATTAGATCCTGACTTCATGTTTTAAAAATCCATAGGTTGTTCATTGTTTACATGCACCTGCTTATTATATGCCTGTAACAAATCATCATTCTTCGGTCCTTCAAATGTCTTTGGTCTTTTCCCGAGAATATCTGTTATATTAACATGAGTTCTTTTCCAGTTGCTCAGAAGTGATCGAGACATTCCAGTTGCTGCGCTTATACTTGACGCAGAGCGTCTGTTTTGAATCTGTACACCCTTTTCTAGCCTTGAAAGTGTTTTCCTGATTTTGCAGGGCATAGTGCTGTAAAATATCATAATTATCTAAACTTTTATTATTTATACTACACTACTTACCACTTTACTTTCTATCCGACATTTAACTTAATCAAAACTGTCACAATAAAATGGACTTGAAATAACTGCCTGTATTGAAAAGCTTTGAATAAAGATGACAAAACTTTTTGTTTCGCGATATTTTTTAAACAATAGTTTAACAGAACAAAATTATAAAGTCGACAAGACCCAGAGGATAAGATGTTTGAATTGACGTCTTCTGGCGCTCTGTGTTAGAATAGTCTCACGCTCACAGTCCGTATAAGTGGCTTCCTCATCATTTACATCAGTAATGAGAACGACGGTTTAATTACCTGTTTTGCATATTTGACAATTTCTGCACAATTAGTTACTATCATATGTTTTCAGCCATAAGATATAGGCTTCTTTATTTTCGAAATTATCTTTACTATCCTCGTATATAAACAAAATCCTAAGCCAAGTAAACTCCCGACGTCATGCCAACGTTGGATAAAGTTTCAATACGCTCGCGACGTCAACGTCAAGTTATAACAAGCTCCTGTAAAAGTTCTTTGTTACAGACCTATGCCTTTATATATCAAAGTTGTCGAAATCTTAAAAACACATATGTTGTCAGTTGTAATTGAAATTTTACCTTACATGCACATCATTCCCCAATTTTGATTTTTTTTATTCTATAATAAAGATCTTAATCAAACTATAAGCAAAATTGTTAAAAAAACAAAGTTATTTCTTTATCATAAAAAGAAAAACATTTATCAAAAATAAAAAGTTATTTTAGTAAAGTGGGTGGAGCTTAATTTTATTCAGATGATGTTAAATACCACTTCTAGTTGACATCATTACGTATGAGATATTACATTCGAAAAGATGGAAATGTTTCATATTTGTTCATGCTACGTACACTCTTCTTACGTACACTCTTCTTATCTACCTACATTGCTTTGATGTTGAATAAATAAAGGTTAACACTGTATAGCAAGCGAAATGCACATTAATCCTTTAAACTATAGGTTTAACTGTTAAACCCATAGTTTAACACCTCTTAAACTCCTAGTTTCAAATGCCGTTGGCACATTAATTTCTAAAACCGTGGTTTAAAGTCTTAAACCGCAGTTTAGTCTGTTAAATCCATAGTTTAAGAGACGACCAATCAAATGAGCTGAAACTACGGTTTAAAGTGTCATGTGACCCTTTAAAACGACAATTACATACATATTTACTTTAAACTGTGGTTTAAGACTTTAATCTATGGTTTTACGCGCCGAATGCACATTTAATCTGTTAAACCCTAGGTTTAACTCTTAAACTTATAGTTTCATCTGCTGTTTGCACATTAATTCTTAAACCGTGGTTTAAAGTCTTAAACCGTAGCTTAAAGTCTGTAGAACCCATAGTTTAAGAGACGACCAATCAAATGAGCTGAAACCACGGTTTAAAGTGTCACCTGACGCACTACTTGACGCACTTATATGGTAGGCGAATATAGTACATGTTTGGATCGATATTTGATTTATTTTGAATATTGCATTTTAAATGCTATTTAGTATATACATTATAAACAACTCTTTGGTCATTATTTATATGTTGTCTTCGGATGTAAATTAGAGGATTTTTGTAACTGTTAATTACACATTTTAGCGCATGGCGTAAACATGTAATTTCATTTATTCAGTTATTAGTCAATATCATATTTTTATATTAGCGGCTTTAAACCACTATATCAAAGAAACACTGATGTAACATCCTCGTTAAAATCGACGGTGACAAAGACTTGGAATTGCTTGTAAAATTCATAAAACTTTGACAGACTGAAAAATACACCTTTTACAGCATTAACAGGAGGCTGCTGGTGTTCGTTAAAATATGACAGTCTAGATCCGACTTGGTTGGGTGCGCACCATAAACCGGTTTAAGCTCCCCAGTGGTGTTTTTGCCACTGACCGTTCCAAGGCGGTGCCCCACTGTGTTCCTTTAATTGTTCGTTTTGTCCTCGTGTGTTTGCTTTGTATGCTAGTGTGTGTTGGTAATGTATATGTGTGTGTGTACATGATTGTGTGTGCGTGTGGGTGTGTGTGTGTGTTGGTGGTGTGCACTTCTGGGTGCTGTGGGGTTCGTTTTGGGGAGGCTGCGTTTTTGGTACGTGGCATTCCCTGTTTGATATTATTTTTGTTTGTATTACATATAATGAAAAAATATCTATGTGTATAGTGTTAGCTAAAACGTTCATGATCCGACTTGTATTACATATAATGAAAAAATATCTATGTGTATAGTTTTAGCTAAAACATTCATTTAGGGCATAAACATATATCCGTTTCATTGATAGATTTTAAGGAGGGGGGGTGGGGGGGGGTAAATAGAAAACACCAAACAAAACCTAGTGTACAGCTTAAGTATTTTATTACAGGTCATTATAAATGTTACTTAATGTCCGGCCATAAAGCATCAATAAGCGAGCAGACGGACCGATCATTCGGAAGTGTTAGAGCAGCATTATCGGACATCCGTGCGACAAAACCTTTTTAAACAAAACTAAAAAACCGTCCCTTTTTATATAATTATGTATTTTATATCACCATAATCTAGAAAGATTGTTTTATTCTAGCCCGTTTGTGATTCTTAAATTATTTCATAGTTGTTATAGCTTATATGCAAGTTAAAGATTAACTGGTTTTTTTAAGTAAACATGGTCGCATTTTGGTTTTAATTTAACTGATCATACAAATCATAGTAATATGACAATTACGATTTTAAACTTTAAAGAGATCAAATAAATCAAGTCTCAGAAAAATGAAAAAAAAAATCATTAAAAATAGGAAATGTTACATTTATCATGCAGTTTATGATTATAAAATAACTTAAATTTAATTGCGAGTTGATTTCGTCAGTGGCGTGTATTAGCCTTGACATTTTTTTCTGACACATGTTAGAAACTTATAAAGAAATTACATTTTACTGGAAACATGAAAACACTTAACTAATTCTGCCGCGACTGTATATTTTTGGTTAACATGTTTTTAACAGCTTCTTATAAAAAAATAATATCCGGTAAAATGTTTTTAAGCTTCAGAATAGTACTGTAAGAAGCAAGGCATGACTTAGCCGTAGGCAATATCCCGATAAGAGACAGGTAATAAAGCAATGAAGGGTCATCAAGCTGATCCACTTTAACCCCATTTCAGGTCAAACCGGGTCCTAATATAACGTTTGTAGGACGGAGGTTTAAATATAATTCAATTTGTCATAAAAAAGAATAATTATATCTGGTTATCCTATATGACGAATATGAAAGTATGGTGATGTAGAGGTTAAGGTGTCTGCCGCTCATCCCGGAGATTGCGAGTTCGAGCACCACCGGGGTTACGACACCAGAACTGTTTTTCCAGGTAGTGGACTCGAGAGTGACCCCCATAAGTTTAAAGATTTCTTCGCAATCGACCTAAATTGAATTAGTACAAACTATAAACATGATTTTGCTTAACTTATGAATTTTAATATAACAGGTAATTTAAATGTATTCATACTTAAATGTGACGTGTGAAAAACACTCGCATTAAACAACCCCTACAGCCCAATTTTGTTCAAGGGGACATTAGTCCCTTCATTATTTGGCAGAGGCGGACATTATCCCTTTTCAGTCTCCAAAGCTTAAAATTTATTTAAAATCATCATGACGTAATATCACCTGGTGACAATCTTGTCTGTCCTGATGAAACCATCCCAATCCCTCTAATCCCACCTTATAAAGATGCGATACACCTTCGTGGGTTCGAGCATTGCTACAGAACATGTTTCTTTGAGTGAGCAAAACAATACAGTTTATTACGGAGGATATGGATCTACACGTAGTACTGATTCGGTCCAGAACAATGGTTATAGGTAAACTGCCCGTAAATGAAAAGCTAGAGGCAAATATTTTGTTAATATTTACAATCAATAAACATTCACAACATGACATATACATGTACTACCGTCTGTATAATGCATCAGTCAATCATACGACGCAAAATGTAAAACCAAATTAAAAGACGTGTTTTCCACATATCATGAAATGAATGTCTTACTAAACCCAGTAAAAGTAATGCTGTACAGGCTTCTATGATGCTATTTGTCTATTTGCTATTTATCTTGTATAATTACTAGTATGTGAGGTAAGTTAAGTTTTTGTAGCGAATTGATCATTATGTATTAATCGGTTCTGCATGTGTTCGAGTCCCACGGCGCCGTGATCCTGAGAACTTAAGGGGTTAAGTAGTAAAGGACTCTTAGACTGATACTTACCAGGAATAATGGTTAGGTAAGGACATGTCTGTATAAACAGTCAAACCTGTGATAAAGACCACCTCCGAATAGAGACCACCCTATTAATAAAGACCAGCAGGGAGATCGCCGTGAACTATTGATATATTATACCCTTGTATCCATTTTTGTGTGCACAACGAAAACTTAAAGAATATAAGTCGATAACAAAAGGATTATTTTGCAGTTTGACCAAATGTAGTGTTAAAGCTAGTTTTTGATCACTTATCGTAGTTTAATCGTCGACTAACTGTCGTATTAGACCAACTATCTTATTCGGCGAAGTGTCGTAGTCGACGAAATGTCTTTCGGCGAAATGTCGTGCACTGCATAGAATCGAGTATTCCTACCGACCATGTCTCTTTATGTGCGAAAACTGTAAGTTTCAAACGGAGAAGAGGAGAATAGTACTGGTGTTTAGCATAAACAATGTTAAGGTAAACTGCCCGCCTGTTAAAATGACTAGCAGCAAGGGGGGGTAAACGGACTGAACCTTACCTAAACATACAAGATGGCGGCACGACAATAAAAAGTGAGTTTTTTCTAAATATTTTATTCTTCAAAATTTTCTCGAGAATGCCACCTGGCTATCAACCTGCTACACACTTTTTGGAACCACACCGCCTTTGTAGATATGCAATTACTTGTGTAGTTTTATTGAAATGCTGGTCATCCGATTCGAGTCGAGGGAAAATGTGACTAAAATCGTAGGGTAAGGTTCAGGTCATTTTGCTAAAATGGTCCTTTTCTTGAAATATTCACGATTATATATACTTTGATCATAAACGATAGGTTTCTGTGTTAAATATACGCCCAAAACTATCAGTCGGCGCTAAATGAATGTCAGAATTTCATTAAATTTAAATTTTATTGTTTTTGGTAAGGTTCAGTGGCGACAACAAACGGGTAAGGTTCAGCGCGATATATAGACAAATCATGACAAGAGCGCATAATTTCTCGTTTCACGATAATAAACAGCCGTAGGACTGATTATATTCAATTCTTTCTTTCTTTCTGATACAGATGATACCAATAGCGTATTCTATACGTACGTTATATGTGAATAAGAGTTAGTTCACTGCATTTCAAGGAAACGCCTTTACAATGTTTTACTAGTAATTGTAAAAGGGTAGCTAAATGCTTAGCCGACTCTTCCCATGAAAGTAAACTATAGAAAAGTTTGGCCGCAGATGTAGAAATTTACATGTACATTGTATTGTGTTTTACAAATTCCAGAGTATGCTGTCTTGCTCAAATAGTTTCCAATCAGCAGTGTATTTAAATTAAGTGCATAAATTCTCACACGATACACAAGATTTCTTACAATGAGGCATTAGTAAGTAACTATCTAATATTTTCATTGCATTACATGTACATTTATTATATCGATAATAATAATATCTGCCATGTGTTTAAGTTTCGGATGTGAATATTCGCCTTGAGGGCATTTGCCCATTGGGCGGTAACGAGGCTTACCGAGTTTCCGCCCATGGGCAGGTAACGGAAGGACGAATATTTTGATCAAAACCTCAAACACATGATGATTTTTTTCTTGCATATCGCAAACCTATTGTACCATTTCAGCGAATTCTTCGTAAATAACATACGTACGAGACTAAACTCTTTAGTAGTGGAGAATTTACACTTCCATTCATTCATGGCTTCATTAAACTATCAGTCGCATTCATACGCGACGTCATTCAACAGTCCCTGACTTGTCTGTAACGGGTGCTCCAGACAGGGATTTCCGGAACGGGTAAAATCGTTGAAAATACCGATGCGATATGCAAGAAACAAGCCAAATATGTTTTTAGTATGAAACTAAATAAATTAATGTCAAGTTTAAGAAAATTTTATTATGCGGGTAAATTTTTTCCTTCTTTTTCTAAATAAATTATATAGAAACAGCAGCGAACATCTTTGAGTTGAAGTTATATGATATCTAAGGGATCAACAGTCATACACAATTAAATGGACAGATTGTTACAAGTGTGTTGTTAAACAATAACACAATTTTTGTATATATCGTCAAATATCTCGGTTACTATCAAAGCTATTGACTTGAAACTTATAATAGTTTTTACTATCAAATTCTTTACATGGAAAAACAATCTTCATACTCTGATTTGAATTATGTCCCCTTTCAACTTAGAATTTATGGGTTTAAACATTTTGATAAAGTGTAATATCTTTATAATTATCTAAGCTATTGGCTTGAAACTAAAAATAATTATTAACTATCCAAGTGCAAACAGAAACAAAGCCCCTATAATGCTGATTTGAATTTTGATGGAGTTATATAAGCCCCTCGTACTGGCAGAGTTCTAATTCAAAGTCAAGCACTGAGAAAGGCGAGCGCTGTCTTACGGACAACTCTTGTTAATATAAACCTCTATCTAAGTAACATTTTAACTGAAAATTGGTTCTAGTGTGCGAGTCCAGAATGGAATTCATAAGTAGTAATTGTTAAATGTATTTTAACAAATCCTTGATTTAAATGATCACTGAAATGATTAGTAAACTTCAACGAAATGAAATGTTGACATTGTTTGAATGGCAGCACCCGTTACAGACAAGTCACGGGCTGTTGAATGACGTCTTGTATGAATGCAACTTATAGTTAAATGAAGCTATGAACTTGCGAATGGAATTGTAAATTACTCCACTACTAAAGAATATAATCTCGCACGTATGTTATTTACGAAGAATTCGCTGAAATGGTACAATAGGTTTGCGATATGCAAGAAAAAAATCATCATGTGTTTGAGGTTTTGATCAAAATATTCGTCCTTCCGTTACCTGCCCATGGGCGGAAACTCGGTAAGCCTCGTTACCGCCCAATGGGCAAATACCCTCAAGGCGAATATTCACATCCGAAACTTAAACACATGGCAGATATTATTATTATCGATATAATAAATGTACATGTAATGCAATGAAAATATTAGATAGTTACTTACTACGCTAGGCATTTGCATACCATTGTAAGAAATCGTGTGTATCGTGTGAGAATTTATGCACTTCTTTTAAATACACTGCTAACTGGAAACTATTTGAGCAAGAGAGCATACTCTGGAATTTGTAAAACACAATACAATGTACATGTAAAGTTCTACATCTTTTCCATAGTTTACTTTCATGGGAAGAGTCGGCTAAGCATTTAGCTACCCTTTTACAATTACTAGTAAAACATTGTAAAGGCGTTTCCTTGAAATGCAGTGAACTAACTCTTATTCACATATAACGTACGTATAGAATACGCCATTGGTATCATCTGTATCAGAAAGAAAGAAAGAATTGAATATAATCAGTCCTACGGCTGTTTATTATCGTGAAACGAGAAATTATGCGCTCTTGTCATGATTTGTCTACATATCGCGCTGAACCTTACCCGTTTGTTGTCGCCACTGAACCTTACCAAAAACAATAAAATTTAAATTTAATGAAATTCTGACATTCATTTAGAACCAGACTGATAGTTTTGGGCGTATATTTAACACAGAAACCTATCGTTTATGATCAAAGTATATATAATCGTGAATATTTCAAGAAAAGGACCATTTTAGCAAAATGACCTGAACCTTACCCTACGATTTTAGTTACATTTTCCCTCGACTCGAATCGGATGACCAGCATTTCAATAAAACTACACAAGTAATTGCATATCTACAAAGGCGGTGTGGTTCCAAAAAGTGTGTAGCAGGTTGATAGCCAGGTGGCATTCTCGTGAAAATTTTGAAGAATAAAATATTTAGGAAAAACTCACTTTTATTGTCGTGCCGCCATCTTGTATGTTTAGGTACGGTTCAGTCCGTTTACCCCCCTTGAGCAGCCCCCATAGTAAAAGTTGTCATGCCGTTACATAGTGGCGCTGTGACCAAATTTATTAATTCAGTTGCCTGTTTGTATATAAAGTGAAGTTCACTTTCGAATTGACTCGATCATTTCCGGTTTCGTACGAGAAATTTAAGTTTATGATACTAACTATATGGGTTTTTTTTGTACAAAACTTAAGTTATAAGTACATTTTTCGGAAATGTGTTTTTTTCATATACTGTAACCTGTCATACAAGGACCGTGTGGCCACATTTTCTTATTTAACATCCGAAATATTGCAAATTGTCAAATAATCAAACAGGTATGACAACTTACTTCTAATGTTTGTACAACAGTCTGCTAAAGGCAGGTCTAGATGAACGATTGTCAAATTGATATGCATTTATTAAAACAAATATACAAGTAAATTCAAGTCTTTGTGACCGTTGATTTTTCACGAGGGTGTCAGATCAATGTTTCTTCGAAAAAAAGGGGTTAAAACGCATATATAAAGAAATATTGTATTGAATGAATGAATGGATAAACAACAAGTTTACGCTATGCGCTAATTTTTTCTAAATCCAAAATTACTTTTAGATATTGTCCAAATCATTATTTATAATGTATAAACTTAATCAAATCTAAAATGCGAAATTAACAATTTATTAAATACCGATTATTTAACAAGTCATAGACACTTTAAACCGTGGTTTAAACTCATTTGATTGGTCGTCTTTAAACTATGGGTTTAACGGACTTTAAACTACGGTTTAAGACCTTAAACCACGGTTTAAGAATTAATGTGCAAATGGCACCTGAAACTGGAGGTTTAAGGTGTTAAACTATAGATTTAACAGTTAAACCTATAGTTTAAAGAATTAATGTGCATTTCGCTTGCCATACCATTGCCTAAAAGTTAAGTCATCGACCAAGCATTACTTTTCAATTTTAAATAGCAATGTGTTAGTCTCTATCAAAAACAGAGTCAATAAAGTTGTTTAGCAGTGACTCCCCTGAAAATCATGGCGCCGAGTTTAATTCGTATCCATGGCGAGCTTGTTAAGGCCGCTGATCATTTCATAAAATTGAAGTGCATACATTCGAGGCCTCTTAGATATATTTCATCTTTTATTTAATGTGCTGGCAGTTTTGTGCATTTTATGTTTTATGTAAGAAAGCTCGCACATTTTCTTGTCACTTTCAATAAGATAATCGACTGCCTGACAAGTTGTACTACACCCAACTCTTGTGCGCGTGTTTGGTACATGCATTTATACATTTATTTTTGCAATGTACGCAATTGACAAAAATAATACAGCCGGCCTCGAAACTCTATTTGGTAGGCTATGCCATGTCACTATATACATGAATGTCTTATTATATTATTGTTCATTTTCATTTGATATATGTTTTGTATCACTGATATGATAGATTTTAGAATCACTTATGTCATTGCTTTCAGTATTTAATTAAATACTCGTACATACGTTTACCTTCGGGCCATTCGGGCTTTCGCCCGTATTAGTAATTTTAACGTGTTGAGGGTTTTTCACCTATACTATCTCTGTGAAAATGTTGCATTTCTACTTTAAAATTCTGAAATGGCATGCTTTGCACAAATGTTTTATGAGAAAAATCAAAAAGGGAGATAACTCACAACCACGAAAAGTTTAAGTTAAGGTTCTTTGACACTGCACTGCATGTTAATGTCCTCCAGGACTGTACAATTTGAATCAAATCAGTTAAATACTTTAGTAGTTATGACCTTGACGATAAAAAAGTATTAAAGGGAGATAATTAAAAAGACAAAATAGAGTAGCGATTAATGCACATTTTCTCACTTTCTCACCTCTTCATTAGTATGTCATATACCGATGCATTATGGAGTTTATACTTCTGAGTTTTGCACGGTCATGTATATTGATAGTTTAAGAAAATATTTTTTCTCCAGTTTTCTTTCAGATCCTACAGACCATGACTTCCTTTGAATGTGGGGTTTGTGGTAAGGTGTTCCTTGTCTCGCCACCTTGCATTGAACAACTCGGCAAGTTATGAGTGCCATGTCTGTTCAATAAGTTTTCACTTGGAAACGAATCTAACTAGGCAGTTTAAACCCACACGACTGAAGCCAAAGTGTGCAGGGAATGTGAAAAGATATTTACCACGTCATTTTGGCTCATACGCCATGAAGAAAGGGTGCATTAAAGCACATCAATGTACAGCCGCCTTGTATTCCAAGGATGATCACCGCATCTTATGACAGTTTGTCAGGGGTCAGCTAAAGCACTATGATTTTGCTTAGAAATGCAACCCGCGAATAGCCCTTACGCGTAATGAATGTATGATTTTTTATTATTGTTCAACTATCAAGGTGCCAAGCGGAAATCAACTGCAAAAGCAGTCGTCCATGTTTTGAATGATACAGTTTGTGGCCGACAGAACGCCAGCATTTTAAGATTTATGATATAACAAGCTAACATAAACGGCATAAAGTGGACACTGGTGTTTAAAGTAGATTTTTTGGATCGTATGCTCTCATGCGTTCAAAAAACAGACATAGAAATAGGAATCCTGTAGTTTGTGGCCGACAGAATGCAAATATTTTAAGATGTATAATATAACCAGCTAACGAAAACCGCTTAAGTGAACACCAGACATCACACGGGTGTTTAAAGTATATTTTTGCATCTTATGACACCTAAGAACGATTGGATGTTCCGTAATTTGCTATACACATTAATTAACATGACAAGGGAATGGCGTGAGCTGACAAACAAGCCAGAATCGGTGAAATTGGGATTTTATAAGCAAAATTATTTACTCGTCTTGCTCGCGAGCACTTTGCCTGGACGTGAAACGACTTAAATAACTTTTTTGTTAATAAAAATACAAGCTTCAAAAAATTATTTGGTGATAGGTAAATATATGGCCACATCTTGCATGTGGTCATTCGATTCAAAACATGTAAAATATAACTAACCAGGACAAGAATAATCAGTCACCGAAAAACATTTTTTCTCACCAGCTAACATTTGTCTCGATTAAAGTAAACCAGAAACCAATTTACGAAGTTCTCCCTTTTGGTGTTATATAACCTAAACAGTTAAAGTTACAGTCTCAATGTCAATTCAATTTCACTTCAATTTCTTTATTTAATATAAGGCTCCATAGGAGCATAAGATACATTACATGACCATTTATAATATTATACTAGTTGTTTCGATTTATACATGTTTTGATGTAACACAAAGTAGCGTGAAATGTACACTCAACAGGTTTAGAAACGCAAAAGTGGCAAAATATTTATTTTAACAATGGTATCGTGTTTCAAATTTATTCAAATTTCATACACAACAAAAAACAATATAAAATTGAATTCTTGTAAACGTTTAAATAATTCATCGAAAAAATGACTTAAATAGAAATAACGACAATAGCGTCATTCAAATAAAAATGTTCAACAGGAGAATATTTGCGTTTCTATACCTGTTAAGTGTATTTGGTTCCATCATTTCTAAAGAGCTCACATTCAAAATAGATGATGAAATTCATCACCAAATTACACACGACAGATGACAAATACGTTGACCTCTTACACTATTATAAAAACAACCACTTTCTATAAATAACGTATGGTTACCAGTCCTATATCTTCATAATAAATGAGCCAGATCCTTGGGCAAAAGGTCTATATATTCTTCATAACAATGTTCAGTTTTATACATTCTATAAATCAGACATTTCGAAGAGGTATTAACATTTTCATGCCAGTTCTGTCAGATTTGGTCATTGCGGACCGCCTTGATGAGCCGCGGCCCCTATATTTAGTACGACTTTGTGAAAAGCTTATGGAGTTTCGTCGCATTAGCATATATTCCTTAAATGAAATCTCGAGACAGTCTATTTTTCGGTGCAGCCGTATTAAGCTCGCTTTTGACCGGAAGTTTGGAACTCTTCAACCGCCAACGATATGACGAGTCGAATGTAGAACATTTTTTGAAATGAGAAATTTACGCTGTAAGGCGTCTTTTAATTGGACTAATTGGAATACAGTGTACATAGAATTACCGAAACAACCGAAAAAGACCTAATACAGGGTGCATAGAATTATCGAAAGCAACCGAAAAAGAGCTAATACAGGGTGCATAGAATTACTAAAAACAACCGAAAAAGACCTAATACAGGGTGCATAGAATTACCGAAAACAACCGAAAAAGACCTAATACATGGTGCATAGAGTTGTGAAAACCACCGAAAAAGACCTAATACAGGGTGCATAGAATTACCGAAAACAACCGAAAAAGACCTAATACAGGGTGCATAGAATTTCCGAAAACCACCGAAAAAAGACCTAATACAGGGTGCATTGAATTATTGAAAGCAACCGAAAAAGACTGCAAAGGACCGAAAACAGTTTATGCATACCGAAAACAGCTTTGTTTTCAAAAGATAGTGTATAATTTATAATTCAAGTTTTAAATAAATGAAGGAATTTGTAAATAGTCAATCACAACTAGCGATATAATATTATCTTTAGAAAAACAAGTTGTTTTCGGTTGGCAGTATTTGTTTTTCTGTCATTTTTTTGTTATTTTACTTGATTTGTAATATGATATTTACAAATTTCTTCATTTATCCACGGACCTATATAGTGAAAATGAGAAGACAATAAAATACTCCTGCGTTTTCAGTTTTTATTTGTTTGTGAAAAAACAAATATACTTACCGTTTTCCGATGCCTACTCCTTAAGTACCAAATCTGAAAGTAGCTCCGGCACGTCAGTCAGCATATAATCCTAAATTATGATTCTTCATTTGAAACCATATGACCATTGCAGACATTAAAGTTGTATTGTTTCAATATAATATTATAATGTTATAAACTCATGCAGCATCAGCTAAATTTTACTAAAGTAAACTGTTTCCGAATAAGAACGCGGATGTATTTCATTTTACAATGATGCGTAAAAATAAGGGACGATTTACTATATATATACACCCTATAGAAATAGTTCCGATTTCTTAACCCGCCGGCCATTGCTTAAACCTTGTGTGGAAAGAAAACATTGGAATTTTGGAATTTCTGTGAAAAAAAAATGTCTAATCCCCTGATCGTTATTTTAAAGAATGAAATATTTTGAACAGCCAAAAATATTTAAACGCATG
Source organism: Saxidomus purpurata (assembly GCA_022818135.1). Taxonomy (NCBI): domain Eukaryota; kingdom Metazoa; phylum Mollusca; class Bivalvia; order Venerida; family Veneridae; genus Saxidomus; species Saxidomus purpurata. The sequence continues at coordinate 37,168,693 of JAFMSR010000004.1, read as the reverse complement.
TTTACACATTCTCTTTTTACGAATATATCCATCCATTCATAAATTTTATTCAATGCGCGGCAAGGGACGTAATTATAACTTTCCTTATTGCTGATATGTTTATTCTGTGGACCTGGCACGAGCTAGTCTGCGTTCCTACATGTATTAGAAATACGCGTGAGCACCTTAAGCAGAAAACAAGTGTTAGGATGTTTAAACGATTTGTTATATTTCATACGTGGTGATTGCTTTAAGTAGAGTGCAATTTAACCTATATTCGAATGTAGGCCTCGTTATCTTGAAACGCATCGATTGAGCTATTTTGTTAAAATACATTCATATCTTATCTATCAATGACTGCAGAAAATCATTTGAACATTGATACTTCCATCGTTCTATAAATATATATTGTGGCATTTTAGATACGCATTATTACTTTGTCGGTCCGCACAATAAATTGATCCCCTTATTGATCGGTGCTATTGCCTGCTCGTTTGTGTTATCAGTTTTAGACAGTAGATGAAAACATTTTATTGAGTACAGTGAAAATCCCTGCTGTCTATGTGTACCGGGAATAGAAGCAGAGACAGTTCGATCCAAAATACGATTTATAACTGTTGCATTCTGTTCATACCTTATTACCAACTGGTATAGCCTTCACTAATGAAGGTTACAGACTGAAGTAGCCGTCACAACAAAACAAAGAACAAATATTTTGAATACACAATTTAATTTATAATTACATTAACACAACTTTGCAAGGTAAGGTACATGGGTTCGAATCCCGGTCAAGGTCCTGTTTTTTCTCCTCACCTTGTGACATGTGGCTCCTTCCAACTGAATAAAAATAATGTATAGTATTAAATCTAGCTAACAATCGTTTTCATATACGAAAATGCGCCCACTATCTTTTTTCAAGGTAGTTCTTGTTTTAAACTGGTTTACATTTCATGTTATTAGACTGGTTTACAGCAATAAACTGACAGGTAGCCAGTGTTAACTACATGGTCGGGATGTACATTGAAATAACGAGACTTGTCAGTTGTAGTGAAAGTGTGCGTTGGTTTGTTTACAAACGATTTTTTGTGTATGTAGGTAGGAAAAGTATTGTTTATTCTAAGAACCACTTAAATGGAACAAAGCGTAGAACATATTATAAAATTGTAACTCAGTTATCGATGTACTCAATTATTAATAATTTCGTCAATTTAATTACTTTCGTTGACATTTTGTTTGAATTCCACTTTGGCAAACAAAATTGACAAGGCGAGTTGAGAAACAGACTGAAAAACGCATTTTATGAAAAATGCATCACAATATATTTTTGTTCATTATGTAGGATAACATGTTACTGCAATGGAATTCCGGTGTGTAAAGTTCCGCGAAAATAATTTACATGTATACTAATTCATAAACTTACGGTCTACACTTATAATAAATGCAATGATACCGTAGCTCAATCGCTGTGATTTAAAGTTTTAAAAGAGTATATATTAATCAACATTTTAAATAAAACAGAAAATCTATATAATTTATCTCGAAGTCACTACAAAATATGCGAAGAAACCTATATTTAACATTATTAAATACTGTTTGTCACTTGCATTAAAATACATACTTGAAGTTGGATCGATATTTGCAATTAATAAATTTGTTAGCGAGAAGTTACAATAATATTGACAAGGCAAATGCCAATATGCTACGGGATATCGAAATTTAACCATACCATTGAAGATGTTCCACGGGCTCCACAAAAAAGCCATCACATACTGGTCACAATAATAATAAAACGATAACAATAATCAATTGTTATTATTGCTATTGGTATATATAATTTTGTCCCGGGTGAACTTGCCAATATCCCTGACAGGCGCAGGTTGAAAATACGTTTCTGATATTTCCAGTGCCCCGGCCGGGATTCGAACCTAATACCTCCATTTAACCACTGGACTATCGCACCATTATCTTCCTCATGATTATCATTACCTATATGTAGAGTAAACAATGACAGTAGTAATAATAGAACTGAAAGTAAAACTTCGGAAAATACAAAACTGAAATATATTAAAGTCTAACCTGTATCTGAATTCGAATCTGTTATATTCGTTTGATATGTACCGCTTTCTTGTACCGTTTCACCGGGAATACTCAGGAATAGACCGTTCCTAATTTTACCGATTTTCTTGTCAACTTCATATATCACGTTTGTTCTTTCCATATCTCGTTGAGTATCGATTGAAAACAGGTAATGAATGACTAAAGTGAGAAAAAAAAATCAAACTGTCAAGCAGACGATCTCAGATTTGAATTTCCCGGGAGGTGTGGCTAATTGCTGATAAAGTCTGTGTTTATAAACAAAGCCACGTGGTGATGTTTATACACTTGAGAGCAGTGGCATGCATTACAGAACAAAAACAGTTTACTAACCTTGATGAAAGTTTATTTCCATAAAATGAGAATATCCTTCATTAAAATGAATCATTAAGTTATTCAAGACCTATATAAGTAAAGGTCACTAGATAACAATCATAAATATCTGTTTTTGTGCTGAAATGTATTCAAGTTGCCAATTGTTTTTCCAGTATTAAGTATTGAACTTTCTAATTCTGGTGTAAATGTCTAACTTGCAAAAGTACACAGCAGGACATAACTTCCCTTGCAGTTCAAATGTTTTGTTCTTCCCCCATTCGTCCGTACTTTACTTAGACATGTATACTTAAATCACTCAAAGTCTTTTGGTGTAAAATTAGAAATATTCATAGAATTGTATAATTTTCTATGTTTACTTCAGTGTATAAAGTAATTAAATATCTTTGAGTGGTTTGAGGTAAAACTAGTGTGATATTGTGAGATAGAAAAAAAATCACTGCACTTTAATTACATTTGGTTGAGGACAGTTTAATTAATTGGTAAAGGGCATTTTATTTTCTTCTTGCATGATAAGTAAAATCTTGTCTATTACTTATTCCTCTTTATAACTAGTCTGACACTTGCTTATTTGCGACAGCCATCAAAGTCAAGAATAAAAAAAAATATTACTAGTAAAACAAAGTTTCAGCAAACCACACTGTGTTTACGGTATATCTGTGTTTGTGTAGTTTCACTGGATGACCTTGGAAGGTTTTACTACCAGTTTCTAGACACCTCTGTATTCCAAAGGGGTCTGTAACATTGTCTACCCGTTTGTTAACATTACATGTATTTAATAAGTACAAGGGAAAGAACTGTAACTAGCATAGAGCTTACTATCAAATCGTTTCATATATTGTTACTTGCAACGGAATCGATATACAACGCCCTAACATACCTGACTTTGTCCATTAGACATTAAACTTTTAAAAAATGTATACTTAGTCTACCCTAACTTGAGCCATAATACACAGGTTTCTTTTATTTCTCACAAATCATGCGTTTTTCCGTTGGTTTTAAACGAAGTCGTAAAACCAAAACAAACGAGGTTTAGCGAAAACATTCGCAGTATTGATAAATAATGAAGGAACCGGGGCTAATCTGAATGCACATTTATAAAATAACAGTAAACGCACCGATTGCATGCAATATTCCACCACTATCGCCTCATACGATGTAAAAGTCTAAACTTCTATTTGTTGACAGTGATAAAAGTTGAAGAAGTTCTCCATTATTGGCATTACATACGTACTTTTTTGTAATGACGAATTTGATTGGTTGATATAAATACCTTAGGTGAAACACCTACGAAAATATCATATGACGTTGTTGATATTTTCTGGCACCACTATCCTTAGCGTTCACTTTATACCCGTGCGTACACAAAGTCAGAACCAAACAAAACTTTCGCCATCCAATCGGAACATCTTTTTTAATATGCAGTTCTGTTTTAGTCATGTGATACATCAGTGCACATGGAGAAATAAATTTACAAACAAACGACGAAACGTCAGATTAAAGAATTGTTGGAGACGATAGCAGCAGAATATTGCATACATTCGATGAGATTACTGTTGTTCTAATGATGTGCATTCAGAGTAGCCCGCTTCCTTCAGTATTCATGCAATACAGCGAATGCTTTCACAAAACCCCGTTTGTTTTTGTTTTACGACTTCGTTTAAAACCAACGGAAAAACGCATGATTTGTGAGAAATAAAAGAAACCTGTGTATTGTGGCTACTCTTGGAGTAGATAAAGTATACAATTTTGGAAAGTTAATTGTCTAATGAGCAAATTGAGTCATATTTAAGCGTTGTATAACGGTTCGTTTTCAAGTAGCAATAAATCAAACGATGTGATATTAATCCGTATCAGCGTGGCAGTTCTTTCCCTTGTACTTATTATATACATATAATGTTAACAAACGGGTAGACTAGACAATGTTACAGACCCCTTTGCTGTATTCTTGAGAATTGAAAGTAGTGTAAATCAAGTTGCATAGCCAGTTTCATGATCCCCATGTTTTCATTGGTTGGTTTATTCCACTGTGACCTGTTGTTCCAGTTTTAGTTCATTCAGTAGGTCAGATTCTAAAAATAAGTTTTGAAAAACCCCAGGTTTAGCAGATTTGTGAATTGATAATTATTTTGAGTCGAACTTTCGTTTTCAGAAACAGAGAAAGCCTGCAGCAAAGATTATTGATTTAGTTAAGTGCATTGTAGTTGCTTATTGTATTTATGACAGATATATACCTTGATTTTGGAAATATTTGATTTGATTTAGAATACTTTAACAATTATAGAAAGTTTTCTAAATACATTCTTTTGAATTTTGATAAACCAGTTTTGTACTTCAGTGAAGCTGTTTGGAAATTCAAAACAGTTCTGCTTGTTACTTGTAGATCCAGATATAGCTGTCATGAAAGTTATTTGCGGGTTATTGGAAATTGTGTTTAGTTTTATTTCAGAAAAGTACAGTACTACAACACTACTACTTGATTAATAATTTAATTATTTAATCAATAGTAAGGTTGAACATCGCGTTGCATCGTGTTACGGAGTATCGCAGAAATATATTGTGAAAAAGAGTTGTCCCAGATAAAATTGGTACAAAAGTGCTGCCATCCACCTCAATCATTATCGTCATCACATAAAAAAGAAAAAAAGGAAGAAGTTAATTTATTGATACTTATCAATAAGGTGATTTGCTGATACATATCAGATTAACTTATTCTAATTTAGGACTTATCAGATAAACTTATTTTAATTTAGGTTTTATACTAAAATAGTAAAATAATATTAGATTCGCAAGTATTGAAGTTTACTACATTAATTTAGATAAAAATTCTAAATCTAGGAATTAAAGGCAATTTTGAGTAATAGTTTTGAATCTGTTTAGCAGAAATAAAACTTTAACGAAAGTTAAAGAATACCATTAATCAGTTCAAAATAAAGTCTTGAACTGAATAGAATTGAAACTTATTAGGGAAATAATTACTTTGAGATAACTTAATTTTTCGAAATAGTTTCTGTACTTATAAATTGTTGAACTTGAATCCTAAATCAACTTGACTTAACTTTAACTTAACTTAAACTCAACTTAAACTCAATTTAACTTGAACTTAGTTTCATTTTTTTAAAATTAAATTGCGCACAAACAATTAAGGGATTAAAATAGATAGTTAAATAAAATAAAAAAACAAGTGATAGTACTTTGGAAAGTAAGAGGAAAATAATGTGACATATCCTGACTAATTAATAAGATAGCTAGGAGACTTATATCATAACCAACTTAAGGCTAATAAATTGTGAAACGATATTAAAGGTGGATGTACATGAGTCAAGTAACCTAAGTGTTCACACCTAAGATATTTTTGAGAAAAGTGTTTACACTTTAAGGTTGTTTATACTTAAGTGAAGTGTGTTGACACTTGAGTTTACACTTGAGTGAAAAGTGTTTTCACTTAAGATATTTAAGTGAAAAGTGTCTACACTTTGGATACTTAAGTGGAGATTGTTGGCACTTAATATATTTAAGTGAACAGTGATCACACTAAAAATCTTTTGAATGGAAAGTGGTCATACTTGAGATATTTAGGTAAATAGTGTTTATACTAAAAGGTGTTTTGCACTTAAGTGTTTTACTATAATTTTAAAGTGAAATTGAATTCTGTGAATTCAAGAGTGAAGTGTTCTAGTGACACACAAGTGTTTTGTGAAAGTATATATGGTATAGTGAACTGTGAAAGTGTATGTGGAATAGTGAACTGTGAAAGTTTATATGGAATAGCGAACTGTGCTATTAACAATTGACACTAGATTGATATCCATGGGTAGATAGAGTTTTGACGCTTCACGCATAAGTGACAACTAGATATTTTGGGAGTGAACTTGTGAAATGAGTTTTTTGATTAGAAGTTAAATACTGCACACAAGACTAAACAAGTTAGCATGGCTACTCCAGCGACCAAAGATGATGTGACAACTGATGAATTGAAATTGCTTGGAGCAATTAGGACTCTAGGTATCAACCCTGAGGGAGTAGATACAATGTAGTAAGGAAGAGTTTGAGGCATATGTCCATAAATATGAGGAAGCTAAGAAGCCTACTACCACAGCTTCCACTTCAGAGAAACGTCACCAGATACCCCGCATATCCACCTTCTTTGGAGAAGAGAATAAAGGGGATGTTACCTACCTGACTTGGAGGTATGAGGTTCAGTGCCTCGTCGAGGAACATACCTTCCCAGAGGAGACAATTTTATTAGCATTACGGAGATCGGTACGGGGTGAAGCAGCAGATATTATGAGGAGACTAGGACCCAAAGCAAGAGTTGGAGGAATTTTGACTAAGTTTCATAGCACCTATGGACAAATAGATACCCCTAAAACAGTACTAAAAAATTTTTATGCTTGTCAGCAAGGTACTTCAGAAGCATTTAGCAAGTATGCTTCCAGAGTGGAAGAACTATTTGCACAGGCTGTAGAGAGTAGGGTTATAAAAGCATCTCAGGACAAGGTTCTGATGAGCGTCCGTTACCAAGGAATGGTGCAGCCACTGAAACAAATGTCCAATCTGAAATTTGAAATTATCAAGGATTACGATAAATTCAAGATAGAAGTTCATAAAATGGAAAGTGAACTTTCTTCAACAACACCAAAAGAGAAGGAAAAACAGAACACAAAATGCCAAGTTATGACTGAGAAGAAATCGTCAGAAATGGGAGAGCTCAAAGACATTCTAAAACAAATGAATGAGCGTATCCAAAAGATTGAAAAAGAGAAGGACCAACAAGAACAAATGACTCAGCAGTTACTCCAACAACAGACGCAGATGCTAATGCAGCAACAACAGACTTTTTATCAGCCGAGAGGAAATTATAGAGGGCCGAGACCTCAGCGAGGTGGTCGAGGGGAAAACCGAGGTAGAGGGAGAGGTGTTTATAGACCAGATAGACCTACAGGGTCAACACAATTTCAGCCAGATACCTCAGCACAGCCAGAGCAACGTTCTTACATTCCTAGATGTTCCCGATGCAACAAATTAGGACATATAGCGAGGTACTGTCAGGAAAACATTTAAGTGCTTCTATGACAGGACCGGATGGAAGCACAGGATACATCAAGAAAAAAAATGGTCCAGATTTAGTAGGAACTTCAAATGAATGCTCGATAAAAATTAATGGTGTGGAAACAACAGCCCTTTTGGACACAGGATCCTGTATATCTACAATAAGTAAACCATTCTATTCCAAGCTTTTGTCATCATTGGAACTTAAACCAGTAAAGAACATACTCATCATAGAATGTGCAGACGGTCAACAGCTACCATACTTAGGATATGTAGAAACAGATTTAAATACTGACGGGATTCATTAATTGAATGACCAGCTTTGTATTTTTCTTGTAGTTCCAGAGGCACCTTACAACCTCAAGACACCAGTATTGCTTGGAACAAGCATCCTTAAGGAATTAGCATCAAGTTGTAAAGGTACACATGGTGATCAATATTTGCAAAAAGCCTCTTTAAAGACTCCATGGTACTTGGCATTTAGATGTATCTGCATAAGGGAAAAGGAATTAAAGAAAAATAGTGATAGACTGGCCATTGTTAGGTGCGCTGAAACCTCAAAAGTTACACTTGGGCCAAATCAGACAATAAGTATTAATGGATGTCTTGACAAAGGAATAGACTATCAACCGACTTGTGCTATTCTCCAACAAACTGAGCTTTCTTCACTACCAGATTTTATTGATATAACTCCTTCAGTTACCAACTATATCTACAAAGGAAGCAGAAACATAACAGTAAACCTCTCTAATTTAACCACAGATGCTATCCACATATCACCAAGAGCCATATTATGTGAATTACAGCCAGTGACAGTGGATGATTCAGTGTACAATAGAATAGAAAAGGAGTCTGATCATAGGAAAATATTTGATGATGTCACTATAGAGTCAACATTAACACCAGACCAAGACAGGAAAGTAAGGGAATTACTTATGCAGCATGTAGATATCTTTTCAAAAAGCGACATAGACATAGGAAGCTGCGACATGATCAAACATCGGATTGACCTCGTTGATGAAAGGCCCTTTAAGCAAAGGCACCGACGCATACCACCTGCAATGGTAGACGAAGTTCGACAACACCTGGAACAACTTTTAGCATGCGGGGTTATTAGACGTTCAAAGTCCCCTTGGGCATCGGACGTGGTTCTTGTACGCAAGAAAAATGGCAAGCTGCGTATGTGCGTAGACTACATGATGTTGAACGCCATGTCAGTCAAGGACGCCTATGCATTACCCCGCATCGAAGAAGTATTTGATGTGCTAAAAGGTGCTAAATAGTTTAGCACGATTGACATGAAGGCCGGTTACCATCAAGTGGAAGTCGAGGAACAACATAAGGAGATGTACTGCCTTTACAGTAGGGGCCCTAGGCTTCTACGAATATGTTAAAATGCCTTTCGGAATTAGTAAAATGCCACGGCAGCGAGTTTTTGGGGAGTAGCTATTGTTAAACTCTCTCAACTATGTACCTGTCAGTTAAACTCAGTGTTCTACATAACATGCAATGGAGAAAATGTAAACAAACAGCTGATCACAACAGCAAGCAGACGATTTTAGCTCTTGAGCTGACCTGGGGCTTCTTTACGTTTTTTTTATAGCACTTTGGAATCAGATGAAAATTTATCCACCTCTTGAATCATTTCTTCTCACTTTCTTTTTATCCCATGACTTTCATTATATTCTCCTTTTTTAGAAAATTTAAAGATAAATACTACATTTCACACCTAACTCACAGAGTCAAATTTTGCACAAGGCCTGATTTTGTGTAATTTCCAACAATATAAATGCATTGTGGTAAAATGAATATGTTAGCACCCAATTAAGATAGAGTCACAAAATTAATTGGTAATTAAATGCCATCGGCATGCAGGTCTGGTTTGTGTATTTTTGAAGGACACAAATTCCAGACATGAAACTGATACATGTGTCAGAAAAAGGAGGGAAATTATCACAGCAGTTCAAAACACAATACAATGTATATGCATGTAGTTGATAAAGAATAAAGTTTATATTTAAAGCATTGCAGAAACAGACATGTATTGTTTATATCAAAAGAGAATAAAAGGAGCTATTTGTGTTAGTTTTAATGTTCTTGACATGGATTTGAAAATTCATAGCGATGATAACACAGGATGATGTAAATTATAGACCATCAAGAAAAAATAAAATGGAGAAATTACTAAAATCAAAAGTAAAATCAATCTATAAGGATTCTTCGTCTAAGTCACATAAACATTTTATTTTTTTTATACCAACACTGTTTATTGTTTGCCTTATTGTATCTGCATACTCATGGGCTCATGAACCTGGAAATAGTATCATACAACAAAATTATTATAGAAAATACTGAACTGTACTATAGACAGAAGGGGTTTTTGAAGTAAAGTACGGACGAATGGGGGAAGAACAAAACATTTGAACTGCAAGGGAAGTTATGTCCTGCTGTGTACTTTTGCAAGTTAGACATTTACACCAAAATTAGAAAGTTCAATACTTAATACTGGAAAAACAATTGGCAACTTGAATACATTTCAGCACAAAAACATATATTTATGATTGTTATCCAGTGACCTTCACTTATATAGGTCTTGAATAACTTAATGATTCATTTTAATGAAGGATATTCTCATTTTATGGAAATAAACTTTCATCAAGGTTAGTAAACTGTTTTTGTTCTGTAATGCATGCCACTGCTCTCAAGTGTATAAACATCACCACGTGGCTTTGTTTATAAACACAGGCTTTATCAGCAATTAGCCACACCTCCCGGGAAATTCAAATCTGAGATCGTCTGCTTGACAGTTTGATTTTTTTTCTCAAAGTCACTTTTAGAAGTGATATGAAATTAAGATTTTTGGATTAACTGTTTTGAAATGGCACAGCTTACCTTTGTAGCAAATTTGAAAGGAAACAGTTCTGTAACTTTGTCAAAATTTAAGAAAAAGGGTCTCTGATCTGAAACATGTTTGAAAATATTGAAAAACCTGCCCCAGCGCCATCTAGTGGTTTATATAGTCCTGTTGCCCCTTTAACACTTAAATAGAACCGATTATATGTTCCATGCAGTTTTATAAAATGTATACGCCATCATGCACTGTATACATGAATATCTAGCCATTCATTTATTGGTCAATTCCATATGTTCCTGCATGTGTCATACATGTTCATACAGTTGATAATTATATTATTATGGGCTTTTGACTGTCAATGCATGTTGATATACATGTCCATACAGTTAACCTATGTTTAGCCCGACTCAACTGTTCATGCGTGTCATACATGTTCATACAGTTGATGCTTACTATATATATTATTCGGACCATTTTTGACTGTCAATTCGTTTTTATTATATTACATGTTAATACAGTTAATTTATGTTTAGCCTGACTCAACTGTTCATGCGTGTCATACTTTTACATGTTCATACAGTTGGTATAATACTATGCAAATTGGCTTTTGACTGTCAATGCATGTTGATATACATGTCCATGCAGTTCATTTATATTTTGCCATTTCAACTGTCAATGCGTGTCATACATGTTCATACAGTTGGTATAATACTATACAAATTGGCTTTGACTGTGAATGCATGTTATACATGTCCATACAGTTCATTTATATTTTGCCATTTCAACTGTCAATGCGTGTCATACATGTTCATACAGTTGCTATTTATATGGTTACGGGCTTTGACTGTCAATGCATGTTTATATACATATCCATACATTTAATTTATGTTTAGCCCGACTCAACTGCTCATGCGTGTCATACATGTTCATACAGTTGATAATTATATTATTGGGCTTTTTGACTGTCAATGCATGTTTATATACATGTCCATACAGTTAATTTATGTTAAGCCCGACTCAACTGATCATGCGTGTCATACACGTTCATACAGTTAATACTTATATTATTGGGCTTTTTGACTGTCAATGCATGTTTATATATATGTCCAAACAGTCAATTTATGTTTAGCCCGACTCAACTGTTCATGCGTGTCATACATGTTCATACAGTTGATGCTTACTATATTTATGATTCGGACCATCTTTTACTGTCAATGCGTGTCTTTAAACATGTCATACAGTTAATTTATGTTTAGCCCGGCTTAACTGTCCATTCATGTTTATACATGTTCATACAGTAATTAAATGTGTTTGATATTCAACTGTTCATACACATAAATGTGTTCATACAGTGAGTAATTATAATTTGGCTTCTATACCGAATATTTGTTTTTCTGGATGCTATATTTATATATCATGATATATAATTGATTTTTTTTCTCTCAATAATTTGTCAAGAACTACCATAGACAAATATCTTTTGTCTGTCTGTAGCAAAATATATGTATTGTTGATGCTAGATATGCAACTTTAAAATCTATTTTGCGTTAACTTACGTTCAAACAATATCTAAATGATTAATTGTCTGGCGTTGAAATAGTTTAAGTCACCAACACAAGTATCAGATTACCAGTAGAAAACAAGTCGACATCATTTGAAATAACATCGCTTATGTGTACATTTTCCCGCCGGATCTAGTTATTTATATATGCTGGCTTTCTAAACTTGTTTATCAACTGTTTCATTGCGAAAATGCATTATCTGTTTACAAAGCGATTTACTAACATATGCCAGCAGATCACCGCAGACGATTACCGTTTACCCATTAAAGTATCATTATAACTTTTATACTTGCTGAGGTTGTTCTACTTTTCAGAATGGCCCCCAAGGAAACGCAAGGTAGCAACGAAACATCTACACATATGGCTAAACGGAACAGAACTAAACACGAACTTGCACAGAATGTGTGAATGAAACAAAGAGACAATCAAAAGCAATTAAACAACAAACAGAATAGAAATGTACCAGTCGACAACAAGTCAGGAAGGAAGCGTACCTGATGTCCTTTCCGAGGCCATTCAGACAAATATAAATTTAAGGAAGGCTATTGCAAAAGCACTTGAGCCCCAGGAGGGTAATAATAAACCTAATTATTATTATTATGATAATATGTATGTTTTGGCCGACTCAAAGGATGACGCTGATGTCGACCCAGAAAATTCCTTTTCAGAGGATACCCCAATTTGTCTGTCGGCCACACTGCTAACACCCTCAATAATGATAGTAACACACCCTCAGAACTGGGAATTTTCCCATAAAAAATGTCGCCAAAGCTGAAAGGAAACATCTGGTCAAAGATGTATGTCGACCTCGCAAAATTGTACTATGGCGAGGATACCTCCTTACTCGAGAAAACCATTCACACGTCAAATACTACAACAATCATACTACAAGTCATGTACAAAAACTCACTCAAAAGGTCATTAATAATATTTTAACTTAGTCTAGGACATTTCATTTATATGCAAGTATGTAAACCTCGAAATACGAGGAAGAAGCATCAGATATATAATAATACACGTCAATTGTGCAAACAATGGCCCAACACACGGACAGGCGGTCACTTTACGACTAAAAATTCAGAATGTTAAAAGCTGCGTTACCAGACATATCTTAGTGTAACGTACATGTAGAAACATACTTGTTCTGTATGATGCAAGTTCCCGAACAGTCTTTCCTTCCCAGCCTTCCTTTAGACCGGGTCAATCTACCTCAAGCAGGGTTATAAGTCATATTTTGCAAAGAAAAGATATAACTGGGACTACCAACAATAAAACACATGTATAAAACAAAACTGCAGTCATGCACACAGATGTTCAGCATGTGGAGGTGCTTATGGCGTATGTAGATGCAGGACATTTTCCCAAAAGGTCAGTCTCAATGCAAAGTGCAACACTACTAGCTCATACTTCTCTGGTAACTCCTCATCTGGTTAAACAACAGACGTCCAAAAGCGGAAATATTGCCCTTCCAACTGCCATTAAGGTCAAAGTACTGTCAAAATATATTGAAGGTTACAACCGTAAAAATAGAGTTTACGTCATTGAGGTTTTACAAATGGATTTTCTCTTAGTACGGAAGGAGAAATTAAAAGTAGCTTCTCTCAAAATCATAAGTCTATTTATGATCATATAGATTTTGCAAATATAAGAAAGAGTTGCATCGCGTGGAAGAGAATTGGTAATTCCATCTTTAAAAAACTTCTAATCCATTAGGAGGGATGCCAAAGAAAACACCCTATTCAAGTCACTTCTTACATGATCTTCCATACAATCGACTTGGTATATCTGTCAATCAACACATTGTTAAGGAAAACTCAACCGTATACCTAGAAACTTTCGATGTTGTAGAAAGCCAGGTTAAACTGACTAGCAAAACATGCTACCTGGCCAAAGCTGAAATTGAAATTTTATTATTTGTTTTTTCGAATTATTCCAATGTCCCGCTTAGCTACCATAAACTTGCTTTTTCATTTCAGAGCAAATATTACTTTGATAGAGCACTCCCTATGGGTGCTTAGAGCTCTGTAAGAGTGTTAACATAGTCTTTCACAAAGGTTGTGCAATGGATTCTGCAAGCAAAGCAAAACTCGATGTACAACATGTATCACACATGGTAGTTGACTTAATGTTTGTTGGTCAAATTTCAAATTCTTGCTACACAAGTCTTAAAGTTTTTTTTTGCTTTTTTTTTAAACTTTGTGTAGAAATGGGTATTCCTGTCAAACATGGCAAAACTGTTTACCCATCCCATGTAGTCGCAGTGCAAGGCATTGAAATCGACAGTACTTTTACGACTGAAAGACTCCCTCAAGAAAAATTAGTTACTTTATAACAACAAGGTCAAACTCAAGGACTTACAAAGCATTTAGGCCATTTAAACTTCGCATGTAAGGTTGTCAAAGACGCAGTCAAAATACCCAACAGAAGGACGGTCAACAGAAGCCTTACTGCTATAACAAAGTTTCTGATAAAATCTTTACTTGCAAAAACAAGACAATGTAACGGCAGCTCCTTCTTACAAGGATATAACAGAACTTTTATCCAAGCTATTGTGCTGCTAGCGTTCCATGGTTACTTTCGAATTCGAAAGACTAAAGTTATGTTAAAAAGGCCATCCAGTTTATTCATGTTTATTTCGGTGAGGAAATTGTCGAAATTCATCGCCATCAAGAATACTGATCACTTGCAGTTCAAACAACCCATGTCCTAAAACTTATTTGCTAGCTTACCTGCAAAACCGAGACCTAGATACATGTCAGGTCTTTCTGTACTGTACAGTGCATCAATTGCTTATGCCTAAACTTCGAAAGCATTCAGGCAAGCGACTGAATACATGCAACTATTTCGTGAATTTTATCAACCTCACAACTTTAGAATAGGTGCGTGTACACAGGCAATTATGTCGGATGTCCCAGAAAACACAGTTATGCAGCTAGGTCGTTGGAGATCGAATGGTTTTCGTAAATACAGCCGTTCACCTAACGTTATCCATTCTTCCAATGTTTTGTTTGACATCTGTCTTGTTTTATGCTTTTTATTTTCCGATGTTATCACTTTAGCATAATCCTTTAGTTTTTGTATATGTGTTAGTGTCTAGTTGCCTTATCTAATTCTTTTTTTTTTTTCTTAGTTTAATTTGTATTCCGAAACACAATTTCCGTTTGTTAAGCTTTTTCTATAGAGTCAGGGGGCGAATGGAACGCCTTTTCTGTTGCAGCTTTGGTTTTCCTCTACCTCCCCCTCCCCCTCATTAAAAAAGATGAATGGGGGTAACAAAAAATCTACAATACTGGAGTGGGGTTAGGCAGCCGGCTCGCAGTGTTTCCTGACTCTATTCCCAAATACCTTTTTTCAACTAATTGTTTTCTTTTTCATTGGAATTTCTCTTTGCTTTGGTTTTAAATTTTACTATTTATTTTCAATTTCATCTGTAGTGTAACATTTATATCAGTATTAGTGGACGCAGTGCCGTCCAACTTTCTGTTTTCGTTCTCTAGTCAAGTACATACATATAAGTTTTAGTCTTAGTTTAAATAAATCCGTCTGGCATAGACTGGAAATATGAAGTGCACACAGCTATCACTTCTTGCTGGGTGCTCAGAAGGTGTTAATTCACGTGTTTTTATGTTAAAGGCTACATTTTCTTGTTATCACTGTTATTTTTACATGTGCAAGATGTTCTATGCCTTTAAGAATGAGAATTTGTATGAGTCTGCAAAGCATATTATTAAGGGAAAAAGCACATAATATGGACTTGTTCAATTCAGTGAAGAAACGGGGTGTTCCTTTATTGTTTTACATTGTAGCAATGGCAATTCATAATTTCCTGACAACTAATGTGTTGCACGTTAACGAATTTTCAGTTGTTGTAATATTGTAGTAATATTGTCATTTCAATAATCATATGTATATACATGAGGAAGCGGGGTATTCCTCTATCAATTTTATCTTATGAACCGTATATACAAGGAATCGGGGTGTTCCTTGTGAAAATAAAGTGATGATTTACCTGTATTGTACAGTAGATATAAAAGAAAATCTTAATGCTCACTATTGTTATAATTGCAGTGCCTCTTCACAAACAATTTATAGAAATGTGATAATTTTGTGTGCAAAATAGTTTATATGTTTATCATGCCTTTATATATGTTACATACTTTTTTGTATATCATAATTTTGTATATATATATTATATATATATACTTTTATGTTTATTATGACTTTATATAGGTTATGATATTGTTCTAAATATTTCTCAAAATTGTTCACATACGTTACAATTATCATTTCTGTTTATAGTAGATCTCTTTTCAATATAGTGAAATTCTTTGGCGCCAGTTTCTTTTTTCCCTCTTTGGTTGGACAGTTTGGTGGTTTTCATTGTCCAACTTTGTATCATTATTAATTTTAACTTGATCTGATAATCTTATTCTATGAAATTATTAGAATACATATTTGAAAATAAAACGTCTGGCAGGACCTGGCTCTGCCAGACAATATCAATCAAAAGGTGTTCGTAGTTATAGTAGTTAAGTAATGCTACAAATGAACTTCGAGTGACTAAACAAACTGGCGTCAAGAAGACATAAAATCATAATTTATATTGTATATAAATTCGTTTATGTTTCGCAGATAGCAATGTACTTAAAACTTGGTATGCATTATACATGTATGGGGATATATAGCCACCCATTTACTTACTGGTGCTTTGTCATATATAGGTCAGATGCAGATTATGATAAATTTAATCCCTGCCAAGTTTATATTTACACGTGACCGTGGTCAGTTCTGCATCATATCATGTAATCTTTGCATGCAAGCTCGCAGCATCTCAGATCTCGACCAATCGTAAGGCTCAATTAACTTGTAGTAAGCGTTACTTCAAATGTTCGCGTGGTTTTGAGTTAATTCAAGAAAGCGCCCACTCAGAGAAAAGACGTACCCGGAACATTGGATTTGGATTTGTAATTTGTATCGTTTACATTTTATTTCCCTATCCGCCCCAACCTCCCTCCTGGCTATCTATACCTATTCATGCTGAAATCTAACAATTGTTTTAGGTGGTTTTCATACAACCGCGCATGCTTTGCACGTGCTGTATTTGACGAGTGCTAAAATGTTTCTGCCGATGCTCTGAAATCTGTAAAATGATAATCTGTGTAGCAAGAAATGTAACAAAGACTGTTAAATTTTGTTCATAATTTATCTGAAGGCAGGATTTATTTCTATCATGTACACTTTTGACTATTGGATTATTTCTACAATCCCTGCTGAAGATATCTAGCGCACATGTCATCGGAGTCGTTACGTAAAACTGGAGAAACCAGGCTTTCACAAAAAATGTAGAGCGTTTACCTCTACCGGTAGTCCAACTATTTAGACATAATGCTTGTTTCTTCATGATTTCTAATTTTTTAATTTTTGGTGTTTATTTTTTACAACTTTGTTAGCATGACTTTCCTCAATGAATGTAAAAAGTAAAACATCATAAAAGTGAAAACTAAAGATAATAAATGCGAGGTATTTTTTCTACGACTACCAGTACACAGGGTCCGTATATTACAGTACATCACATTGCCAACAAAGTGACCTATCGCCAGTACAAATGAAATTCACTTTGTTTTATAAGTAGTTTCGTTCACTCAATTGGCGACGATTACATGTACAATCGAGCCAAGTTTTGATGTTTTCAGTTTGTGTTTATTTTATCGACATACGATTCGACTTTTCGCAAGTTTGTACAGCGATATATTTACCTGAATCTGAGATGGTACACAGAAGTTTGCTTTACTGTACACAAATATTTACATGCAGAGCGCATGTATAAGGTATATAATTTACCATAAGTTTAAAGAGTGGTCACTCAATGATCTAGACATTCTTTTATAAATTTTACGAAGGTGAATTTCTGTTTTCTCGTAAAATACAATCGACCATATGGAACAAAGTGTACCATCGCTAAACGCTAGCTGATGCAGTAACAGCCTCTAGAAAATCGATAATCCAATACTGTCTACATCAATATTGATCGTTGCCGATCGGAAGTTTCCGTATCACGATAAGTCATAAATCAGTTAGTCAGCAAAAATCGATAATGTAAGCTAGCGCTAAAGTGGGAAAGTTACATTCTTCACAATCTTTGTACCGATAAATGATATTGACTTTCTGAGATTGCGCTGACTAACTGATTTATTGCATTAGATTTAAAGAATATTTAAAAGAAAATGAAGAGGGGCAATGTGATAAAATAATGACCTAAGAAATCATTATTGTGTAAATTACTTTTTTATTTCATAAATCATTTAATCAACAATGAACTTTAAAATTATGTTTTCGTTAAGTTACATTAAACGTATAAGATAGTTTGACACCTTAATTAGTTAGTTAATATATAAAGAGATGAAATGAAAGTCTTAGATAAAATGTTTTTTTTATTAACACAAGACTGTTATTTTGTCATTGTTCATAGTTTAAAACCGAAGCACGTATATTGGTCAAAACGTGGTAATAAATTATCGAACAAGAGGGGTTTATTACCCCCTAATAATCAACATCCGGATTAAACCAATTTATGGCGCAATAAAAACAGTGTGTTAACATTGATGATGAAAATTTATAGATTCCATATATATTTTAACATAAAAAAGCAAAGGGTTATTTTGTCAAACTGAAAATGCAATCTTGAAATCCGAGTATAATTAAATATTATGGAAAATAAAATTTTATAAGAAATATTTTCGACACTCGCTGAATTTAAAGATAATTTTACACTTAATTTATCTCAAAATTAAAGCTAAACATGAAAATATTTTTCAAAGACATAAGTACAATTATCAGACATCGACTTCATTTACTACCTGTGCGTAAAGCAAACACTGAAACGGCACGGTATTATGAAATCTTCAGTAAATATACAGGATTTTACGGAAGCCCATTAGTGCCATTTTGTCTTATGCGTTTTGTGTTATGACTAAAGACTTATGTGTCATGACTTATGTTTTATGTGTAATTACTTATGTGTTAAGAGTTATGTCTAATGTCTTATACTGATGTAAATTAAAAAAGCGGCAAAAAGACTAGTTTCATCATGGCGGAGGGTGGACTTTCATCCGAAAGTGAGAAAGAAGACTGTTTGGCAAGTCTTGAAATGTAAACAGCTTGACATATGTTGTTTATTAAATGAAAACTACTGAATATAGAGATGAAACTTAAAATAGATTCTAGAAGCTCTGCAGTACATGTATCGTTCGCTTTCATCTGGATCCAAGGTTTCATGGACATTGATAATTTAAGAAGAAACAAAGAACTAAAAGATATTGAGGTTTTAATTAAATTGAAATGTTGTCAACAGAATAGAACTTTATTAACTCAAAATCAAAATTTGCGATTTTATGAGTATACAAATGTAACATAAAAAAATATATAATACACGTGACAAGGTATGCAAAGCACCAATCACTAGTGTTACGGATCCGTAATCCTAGCCACTGCCATTTCACTATTGGTACAGGTACCAGCGCTGCCATTTTTACTGTCAATAACACCAGCCTGTCCATCACTATAGATCTATGTGCTTTCTTTGCACTATTTCCTGATTGTTTTACCATTTCTGTGAAACACCACCAACTTGAAACTGTAGAATCGAATTGTCCAATTGTTGTATGATGTAGCCTATGTCGATATGTGGTGTGTGGAATGTATGAATGAACGTACTTAAAGTCTTTTTATTGCATGTATAACCATGTATTTGCTATCGGTAGAATGGCTGTAGTCACTAGAAATTACTCCATAACAAAGTTGTATGACAGAGCTAGGAATGAAACAAACGACCCCTGGATTAGCAGACTTACGCTTTACCAACGAAGCCAATATAACATGAAGTGTGACATTGTGTTCACAAAATCAAACGTCCTATTGCTCAAAGAAATATACCAAACTATATGGCTACCATACATAAAGTTAACAAGTTTACACAATCAAGGTATTTACTACGTACACCAATTAATAAAACGTCTTCATTTTCGTTCCCATTGTAACTGGAGTAATTGAGATTTCGCCCGCCATTGTTTTTGCCATGAGACTGCTGTGTCTTAGAAGTAATACATAAGTCACAAGACATAACTCTTAACACATAACACATAAGTCATTACACATAAGTCATTAGTCATAACACAAAACGCATAAGACAAAATGGCACTAATGTGCTTCCGTAGGATTTAGAAGTAAGTGAAATAAATATTTGTAAATACTCTCCTGAAAATAGACATAATGTTTTACAACACAGCTGACGAAAATTGTTTGTGTTTTATTGGAGTAAACAAACTTTTTCACTGGTTAGTGGGTGTTAATTATATATACAACCCAAAAACATTAAATTCAATCTTGTTATTCTTAACTAGTCATAGACTGCACATAACAGAATTAGCAGGGTGTGACATGTAAGTAGAGATTGCCCAGCCACTGTACCTGTCACATGCCTGTTTCAGTAATAACATACTGTAACCGTAGTTGAAATGTTGTATTATTATTTAATATTGTATGGAAATTTGCACTGTCTTTATGGCAGCATATAATTATAATTAAACAAATACCACTGGCTATAATCTGAAATCTGTGTGCGCGTGCGTGTGTGTGTGCGTGTGTGTGCGTGTGCGTGCGTACATGTGTGAAAGAGGGGGCATGATAGTTTCTATCGTTGAACCCATATTGATTTCTATCTTTTTACATCAAGTTCCTCAATTACATCTAATATAAGTCTGTTGCTGCTTACAAACCTATTCATACTGCCTCCAGTTGAATAAAACATCAATCCTTTATCTAAAAGTGCAGATCATGATTAGTAGATCCTTGCGGGTTCTGACTGGCCACTGGCCAGACAGCTGCTGATTCTGATCAACTTCATCTTACTTACCAGTAAAGACTCTTACTTCGAAAGGGTGCACATAGTATAAATTGATTTTAATCCTAGTATACCTTGAAAATGTTTTATTAGAGATTTGTTATATATACCCGTCTTGAGAGAATCCTTGCACTTAAGTAGTTTTTTTACTAAAGAGACTGCAAGAACCCTCAAGTTTAAGTAAAACGTTTAATTCAAGAATAACATTTAAGTAGTAAGTTGTGCAAAGAGCTTAGTTATTTAAATATAAAGTAGTATAAAATCACATAGGAGCTCGAGGTCGGGATTATGCTTTTTCCGGTTATGTTTATTTATTATACATTTATTTAAGAACCAAGCTAACAAAATATGATCTTATTTTCCCCGGATCTTAACTTTCATATTTTACCGCTGAAGTACCCAGTAGACTGAATAAAGAAAAGGAGTGACACACGCCATGTTATCCAACACAAACTGCTAAGAGTTACGTCCCTCAAAAACTGGTTCTCCGTCTACCAATGTGACGCAACATGGAGCCGGAACTTATACATGTAAACATAGTGTGGTGGCAATTTCAAAAACTGGCGGAACAGTTTATTTTTGTTTAATGTAGCAGTCATGGACTATTATCTTGCCATACCATTTTAACAAACTTAGCACACTGTCCATGAGTGTTGCAGAAAAAATAAAATCAAATAATTTAAAAAAAGGACACCACTCCTAGCAGTTTGTGTTGGCTAACATAGCGGATGTCACTCCTTTTCTTTTTTCAGACTACCGGGTACTTCAGCGGTAAAATATGAAAGTTAAGATCCGGGGAAAATAAGATCATATTTTGTTAGCTTGGTTCTTAAATAAATGTAAAAAGACAAAATAAAGCCGGAAAAGCATAATCCCGACCTCGAGCTCCTATGTAAAATCAGTAGAAAAGTGCCTTAGGCTTAATGCCAGTAGTCATGTTCCTCTCTTCAGATAGTCTGACGTCCTCATTTTTACTATATTTGCTAAATAAAGTATGCGTGTCTTTATTGATAACGCCGTATAACTTGAACAAGGACGGCGAACCATAAGCACATCTAAAGAAAAATATAAGAAAATAGATAACGCATAGTCTAACAGATAGCATTGTGTTTAAACTGTGAGCTGAAAATTGTTAACGGGCGTTAAGGTGCGGCGCTGGTATTGGTAGCTACGCATTTATGTCAAATAATGGATACAAACAAAAATGGGGACCATGTTTTAATAGATTACAATATTTGTTATCGGATTGTCTAATCGATAAAAATGCACTTTGAGTACAATTGAATTGCATGTCAATAAAGTTTTCTTGACTTGGGGTCGGACGTGATTCATGTATCGCGGTTTTGGTGTATAATCGTTCAAAATGGCGGACTAAGACGTATTTTTTGTTGTCGAGGACGAAAGATTATGTAAGTATATGTTTATTTGTCATTCGTTCGAATTTCTTACACGTCCGTTCCTTCGCCGTATGTAATTACTGATACCGGCACATCCGTTTTAAGTCCTAGAGTGAAGAACAAAAAAGTTATTAAAGGGACAAATTGGTCGGTAGGGTTCAGGCTTGGATTTCGTGTCGTATTTTTTTGCCCATGTCTGGACCAAAAGCCAATCTGCTCGAGTTTATTTGAATGTGCTTTGTCAAAATATTATTTGATATAATGTTTGTCATGGTTTCCACGTTTCAAAACGTCGATATTGCAGTTTTGTTCCATTTCCAGTAAGTTTGCATGCATATCGGGCACGTTCAAGACGATTTAATGTATGTCCGGGTTCATAATGCATCCTTACTACACAACAAGCATATAGAACTATATTTGAACTATAAAATCCGACTTGAATCAATGTTTGCGTTAGACACGTAGATATTTTGTTAAGAACAAATCTCAAAACTTATATTGGTACTTGAATAATTGAACTTTACCTTGTCGAATCATTAGTCTTTACTTTGAACCTAATCAATAATTGAAGGAACAACATTTAGTGGCACTGCTGAGACCCTGAACCGATCAGTTAAAGTTTTATCATTATCAACGGCAAAAGTTCGACACATTTTATGCGGTTGCTTACAAAATTATTTGTTTCGTTTAAGGTATGACTCAAGCAAAAGCTATGTTGGTAAAGAATGACACTAGAGATGACCATGATGACTACCTCATCACTTTGCCGACATTGAAGTATCCTGTGGACTACCTCATCATTTCTAAAACATATGATGGGAAAGCAGTGAAGGCATTCAGAGCTATGTGTTAAAACGGATTGATGGGTGACATTTCCCTTTGTTGTGTGATTGACATACATTATGTTTCAGCCATAGTTTCTCCAAGCCAACCAGATGTCATAAGAACAGACAACTTAGCATAAGCAGAAATGATATTAACACAGGGCATTGTACATGTCCATTTAGAAACGGACGAAGCTTCAATCATATATGCAATTACACTAACATGCAAGCATGGTGCTGAGGAGCAACATGTACCGGCAAAGAAGTGGCATGGAGGGAATGGAGCTGCAAAGCTAAAGATGGATGAAATTCTAGAGACTAAATGATAATGATGTTTCAATATAAAGTGACAAGTAACTGCAAAACTGTGACAAAACTCCATGCAGACCAGAAAAAATAGTGTAACTTATTCATGTGTTCAAGACATATCAAATTAATGGGCTATAAAAGCTTCACGGTAGCAATGAACTATAAATAATAATAATTTGGCTGCAAATGTATTCCCCGCTACAGTATTATGGACTGAAATATGGCGGTTGGGCCGTGAAACTACCCAACATATACATTTTTACTACTGTTGTAAAATTACAGTAATTTGATACCAAATGAGGTACACATTGAAAATATAAGAATTTATTGTTCTAAATTTTAACTGTTAAATATTTCTTTTATATTTTTTACAAAGTTTAATACATGTAGGCTTTATTTTTACTCTAGGAATCAAAACAGATGTGCCGATTTCAGTAATTTCGTACGGCTGAAATAGGCAAGAGATGGTAACTCTGACAATAAGATTTGTAAAATTTAGCCCCTTTTTCCACTTAGAATCATAGTTAAGTTTTTCGTACCAATCCAGTTTTTTACTTAACTATTTAATTTATGACTTTGAAATTTGGAATATTTACCTACATCATGACCCTCATGTGTAGGCAAGAGAAGGTAACTTTTTTTAATTCTGGCCCTTTTCGACTAAGAATCTCGATTAAAGTATTAATTTCAAACTCCGTGTTATTTTAAAGTTTTCTTTACATAATTATACTGTGTATTTTGTTAATGCACTGATATAGAACACTTCCAACCGCACTGCATGTTTCGAACCGGCGGCAACGCAGACCTAATTTGATGTATCATACTGGGGTCAACCAAAAGTCACAGGGAGACAGAGTCTGGACTGTAGTATGGATGTGAGAAAACTCCAATACCACTAAACGATGCGCCATCATGGAACAATTTGATCCCCCACATCTAGACCTCGGCTGCTTGCTTTGTACATAATTATAAACAACGGCAGACAGAACACTGTCACGGTAAAATGTTACTATGATACTACCGTGCTCTAGCCTGCAACACGAGCCAAAATACCATTGCAATTAAAACACAATGCTCACATAACCCTTCTGACACTCGTACTGCGATGGGCTACCATAGGTCATTCATTGTTGTCGCCGATCAAGATTTTACATGTATTGTTTCCTTTTGTTGTCCGGTTTAAAAGAGTAATGTAAAGTATCGTCACCAGTGACAACCTCTCTCCGACGCTTGGGGTCAAGGTGTTTGAAACTTCTCTTTTGAAATATTAAAAAAGGCTGCCGATGAATTCAAGCCTCATAATTATATCACTTATCTCTTCCACATGAATGCGTGGATATTGTTGCACAATAGATTTGACAGTAGCAATGTCTTTGTCAGAGGTTGGTCAACATCCAAGGTGTTCATCTTTAAACCTTTGTTCGACCTCATTTTATGAGAAATGTCCATCTAGCAACTGTTTATTTCCTTAATATACAGAGTCAAAATCAGGTTTAACTTTTTACGCGTTTCTGTGCAAAAAAAGTCAACCGTGTAGTACAGTCAATAAGATTTCCGAATTTCAAGACTCAAACATTTGACCTTAAGATGTAAAATTGACCTTGTGCCAGGGGGAGGGGGGCGGAGGGGTCTGCACAATATCTTGATGAGGTAAACATATGACTTAAGTTTTATCAAAATCCTTCGAGAGACTATGGAGCTGACAGGAAATGTTAAACTCAAACGTCTGACCTTTGGTTGTGACCTTGACCTTGAGCTAGCGTGACCGGCTTATGGGTTCTTCACATCGTCTTAATGAGGTAAAAATCTGACATTTTTGAGTTTCATCAAAAATATTCAAGGGCATAAGGAGATATGGAGCAACTAAAGCTGGCTAGAATGATATATTACTCAACAGAATATTGGTGCATATAAAATATGCTATATTTTCATTACATGTTCTATTAATCTATACCTGAACATTTGTCCAGAAATCTTTTATGATGCCACATTCCAAGAATAAATGCACAATGGATTCTATTTCTTGATTACTGAAAGTACATAAATTACTATTTGTCCTGCCCATTTTCTGTAAGAGAGTATTTGTACTCAAGATTCTATGGTGTATTCTGAACTGAAACCACTGTAATTTTGTATCCTTAAAGGGTAATTTATACATATTTTTCCAATTGTGATATGGTATGTTAAGGACTACTTACCATGTATGCTGTGATGTAGGCTGCCAACTCTTACTGTTACGTCACACTTTGTCTAGTTAACCAAAATACATTTATTTGACAAGTGGATGGTGCATGTGATAGTAACAAAACCTTATAAAACACGTAAAGATGACACGTCCCACCTTTAAGATGTCAATATACAGATTCACCTCTAAAGAAAGCAATTTATATATACATAAAAACTGTGTCAGTTAAATATGAAATAATAAATACCATCTCTCAAAATATATCTAATTACCTATGGAGAAAAAGTAGCACTTTCACTACATTTATTTCATATAATTGAAACACAACACTAAATATCTTTTTTGGCTGACCCTGAAATATTCAATAAAAACAGCCTAGCTTAAGCATAATTTCCACGTGATATTCGGTACTAGCAACTTCCGTGAAAACCACGAAGGCACCAGATTTGTCACACTTTATAACTCATTAAATGGGCAAGTGAAATCGGAAAATTTTAATCAATTTAATGGTCTTCTTTAACAATGGACGGTTCCAGTGTTTACAATTATATTAAAATTAACTCGCTGGATTATCCAATGACCACACTGGGACATCACGTATCCAATGGTTGGCCTGGTTTGCACAAAGAACATGTGGGTTTGTTTGTGATACTGTTTGTGAGCAGTTGACCTAGCCATGAAAAGAAAATAATCCCTTAACAATAGGCTTATGTAGGCTTTAAAATTTGTCGTAAAAAACCGGAACGGTCCATTCCATACGAAAAACGGAAAGGGTAAATGAAATACTTATTTTATTGTTTGAAACTTTATATCAACAGTTTGTAATATTATAAAAATATTAAACTAAATGTACCATCGCTAAACGCTAGCTGATACAATACCAGCCTCAAGAAAATCGATAATCCAATACTGTCTACATCAATATTGACCATTGGTATTTTATCCTGACTATCTACATCAGCTCAATGTCTAAATGAAGACCGACTTAGAAAATTCCGTTTATATTTCTAGTACATTACCTTCTAGCTGACTTTCAGAAAATAAGACCATAATATCTATCTTTAGATCAGATTAATATGCAAGTGCGCACATAGGAACTATTTGTTACCTACAAAAATGATTGTCGATTCTTCAATTAATTAATATTAATTTGAAAATAAAGTGTCAAAATTAAAGTTTTACATTAAACTGATTGAACATGAAAAGAGTGTTAGAAAAGTTTTACTTTGATTTTATCGCACTATATTGATTAGCGTAGGAAAAAAGTTTCAATAGTTGTTGTAGGACACAGTCGAATTCTGTTGCACTATATTGATTAGCGTAGGAAAAAAGTTTCAATAGTTGTTGTAGGACACAGTCGAATTCTGTTGCAAAGACAATGAAAGGTAATCATCTTCCAAAATATGTTGTTGTGTCAAACGATGCAGCTACGGCCTTCCATATGCCTTCTGTTTGATAACAGGTTTACGTGTCGCAAAATATGCAACAAATGCCCACTTTATGGAAATACAAGTCGCAGCAAGAGTACCATATTGGGAATGTTAACAGGGGTTGTGTCCCTGTATTTCTCGTTTTCATAACGATCAGAAGCTGACAAAAAATAAACAGTTTTTGTGTGACTCTACACTGTTTTACAGGCTTGTTTATTGAAATATATCAATTCAAACATTTAAATCTTACATACTTACTATAAACATGTAAAATTGTAATTTAAGAACAAACCAGTGTCGTTATATACAAATGTAATTAAACAATACAGTACAGTACAGTACAGGGCGAGGCGGGGTTGCGCGGTGTGGGGTGGGGCGGGGCGGGGCAGGGCATGGGCAAGACATTATTTATTTATTATTGGAAATGTAGTAGACATGTAACACAAGCTATCCATAGCTTTTGGCGGACTTAGACAGTATTAAACCATTTTAAAACAAAGCCTGTCTTTTAACGAAACGAAAACAATTCTTTCCTGAAAACTAACTTGAGTTACCGTCACATAAAGGAAAACAAGGCAAATTCATGTAGCAGATCTATCTAAAGTATACTGTTTGAGTTCTTAGCCTCTCTGATTGTGAAATCCCGACGTCATTTCTGTTGAATGCTATCACCTTCCTTCTACGCAAAGTCCAACTTTTTCCCATTTTCTTTAGCATTGTTATACGTTATATAGCAGGAAGACAATATCCACGTGCCGGAACTTACTAAGGTGTGTGGTTACACAATTTAATGTACACAAAAGCACGTCTCTTGAAAAAAGGAATTTTCTAAATATTGACAAACTCTGTTTCACATAAAGTAGCTATACCACGACTACTGTATTCCACGGCGTTGAAATCGACTCAGTTATACAAATATGATCTAGTTGAGAAGCGATTCGTTTCATCCGATCGAATGCATGCATGAAATAACCGGCTGGTGCCACTCTCATTAGTATTGTGGACTATCAGACAGACAGTACGGTTTATTACGGAAGCCTTTAAGAGACATGTCTGCATCATCTGCTATTATTATCAGTTTTAATAGACTGATGAAGAAATGTAATAGCTATTGGTAACATGTCAACAAAGTTTGTGCACATTTCCTAAAACGTGCTGTCAACCATAAATATTTAGCAAAATGAAAATTAACCACTGCTAGAATTGTAAGCGAATACTGAAAATTGACTATACTAAAAAAGATAAAGTATGTCATTGTTTTGAGAAATATTAAGATTTGTTGGCACCAAATGAGTGACGAGTATATCAAGAGAAGTGTGCACGTTTTTAATCAGTCTCTTTGTACTGTAATAAAAATGGCTAATTGCTGCACGCCATGCGACCAATTCATTGTAGTAAATGCGGCATTTTACACTTTATGTTGTTCTTTAAAATTGTATTCATTAATCATATTACCTTCATTGGACATATTCGTTTTAATGTTTGGAGAATATAATATGTAGGCAGTGTCTACCGAAATAAAACGGCATTTACATACAATCTTATTTAGTGTATTACAACATAGAGCGCTATGCAATTTGAAACCTTTTGAGTATTCATATATAGATGAACACTGTTATAATCGTTCGATCTTATATCGGCGATGTCATCGGTATATGTGTTTTTGCAACCATGCAACAGATGCTGATTAAAAGCAAGTATTGAAAATCAGGGAACACGATACTGAATGACGTCGCGCAGCGGGTTAAGATATTTTTAAAAATAGGCTGGATTGCTTTTATATACATATAAATATACTAACTCTAAGTTTTGTATACGTTAACAATACTTTTTACGATGACAAAAACGCTGTGACATTTACAGAGCAAAATCTTTGTTTTATACTCTAAAAAGTTGACATTGCCCAGTTTTTCATGAAATTATATATTCACAAGCGTTAATGTGTGTTATTTCGGAACTTACGGTACTGGAAATGTCTCTAAAATCGTAGTATTTTGTTCGTTCTTTGTTATTTATGGCGGACATCTTTGACACCATCTTAGGTTGGCAAGTCCGCACCATACGCTGACAATTTATACCGGCAGATCCATAATCGACTTTGACGAATATATGATATATTTCTTCTTTCTTTATACTTTTGCGACCACCTACCCCTAAAATATGCAACTTTTCAGGTATTTGTCACTGTACTACTACCTACCTACAGAGTTTGAGGACACTAGACCAATGCATTCTCTAGATACTGATCGGACACGTTGTTTTCTTTTAAAAACACCGTGGCCTTGACCTTTGATCTGTTGACCTCAAAATCAATAACGGGCAACTTCTGGTCATGGTCAACCTATCTACAAAGTATGAGGACACTAAGCCAATGCATTCTCTATATATTGATGTCACATGTGTTGTTTTGCTGTTGAAGATCACTGCGACCTTAACCTTTGACATGATGACCTTAAAATCGATAGTGGCCATTTGCTTACTTGCAAAGTTTGAGGACCCCTGTGCGCCCGAGCAGGGTTAATTTTGACCCGAGTTTCATGGTTTGAACAATATTGGTAGAGGTCTAGAAGGTTATGTTACCTGCCAAATATCTAAGCTCTTCAGAGAAGATTTTTAAATGTTTTTCTATAAAAGCCTACGTAAAATTAAGTGACCATCGGGTAGGGTAAATTTTGACCTGGGGTA
Source organism: Saxidomus purpurata (assembly GCA_022818135.1). Classification (NCBI taxonomy): domain Eukaryota; kingdom Metazoa; phylum Mollusca; class Bivalvia; order Venerida; family Veneridae; genus Saxidomus; species Saxidomus purpurata. The sequence goes on along the minus strand of JAFMSR010000004.1, from coordinate 37,139,090 downwards.
ATGATTTGCCTATTTGGTGCTTATTTCATTGGTTGCTTTGGCAGGGATTGCAGGGAATAATGATGAACGCAGTGTTTCACTTTCAAATTTATTGAAAACAAATAAGTAACTTTCAGCGGTTCTCATTGGATACGTCCAGAAACGGTGTGCAAACAATTATAATATAATCAAAAACATCTGTTTAACACTTTGTGACACAATGGTTTTGGCAATGAAAATAAACCGAACATAGATGAATAATAAACGAACTACAACACATGTGAAATGTCACAATCCTCATTTCGATTAATTCAGTGAGCTCAATTCTCCAATCATGTTGTACGTGGTGCTTACTATTGCCATAAGTTTGATGAAATGAATAAAGCAAAAAAACTTGAATTTTCCCAATTACACAAACAACCATTACATTATAGTCAAGTTACAAATACAATTTTACTGCAATATTAACTTGTGTAAATAATGTCTGCATATAATAAAAACGTTGAGATATAAAGCAATTAAAAAAAAATTCAAATCTCTATCCATTATATCTCTATTTGGAGATAAACGATAATTAAGCAAAGCAAACGTGATGGAGAAAGAACAGTACCTTAGTTAGTTTAACAGCGTCTGTTCATTTAATTTCCAGGTATTTCGGTTTGTACTGGTGCCACAGTACACTTGAAATTCCACGTTCCACACTGGTATTTGCCACCAGAATTTGCTTTCTTTAAACAGATAAAGCAAAATTTCTGACCGCAAGGACAAACCATTTGCTTACATCTCTCTTTATGCTCTATCAATAGCCCACACGTCGGACACGCTCGGACTGCAGGACAATTCGGGACTTCCACGACGGTTTTCTTCGGACAATTTTCAATGATGCGTAGTCGAGGATCTTTGGCGGTACATCCGAAATTTCCACAATCCTTTGTACTGCTTGTCAGCCAGGCCTTCAAACAAAACCAACAAAATTCATAGGTTTTCCCCTTCCTTTTCCTTTTTCCGTGTACAAATCGGGCAGATAACTCTCTGGTCATTCTTACTCTTTCTCTCGCAGTAGGACTGGCACTTCGGACATTCTTGGATCCCGACGGATTTCCGCAAGTAATTTTCAGTGATTTTTGTCTCGAACTCTTTCAGTTCTTCATCTGTGAGAACAGCAAGTCGCTTCACAGTGAAGAACTCCCATTGAGTATCGCAGAAAGGAGAGTCAGGTGAAGCTTTGTACGGGCAACGGAACTGGTACTTTCCAGCACTAAGGAGACTTCTGCAAAATGCTGTCAGCGACTCCGGTCCTGCAATACAAAAGAAAGCTGATTAGTAAGATCTTACATCCGAAAAAGTTTAGATTTTATTTATTCTTCGCACAGAACTAGCTCGAATACATTAACTGTTACGGTACAGTAACATTTCTTAAATCATTTAGATTTTAAAAGCTCGCATTTTCACTCAAAATAACTTGAAATGGGAGATAATTGATGCAGAAGAGAAAGGGGAGAGACAAACATCTACTATTCATCGCTGATTCTCTACAAACAATTAACTATGGCACTATTAGTTTATTTTATTAAAGCCTTAACAAAGGTAACATATGAAACAAAACAAATTTTCCACAATAAATGAAAGCAAGAGGGCCATAACGGCCCTTTACCGCTCACCTGAGTACCGGTGCACCTAAGGAAGTCACTTGTTGCTAAAGGGAGTCAGTAGTTGCTAAGGAGGTCACTGGTATATAAAGAACAAAAGTCAGCAGTTGCACGTGGCAATCAATGGTTGCTAAGAAAGTCACTGGTGGCAAGAGGATGCTAATTGTTGCTAAGAAAGTCACTGGTTGGAAAGCTAACTCATTGGTTGCAAGATGACTAAATAGTTGCTCAGTAAATCAATGGGTGCTCAGGAAGTTACTTGTTCCTAGGAAAATTCACTGGTTGCCAAAGAAATCTTTGGTTGTGAGGAAAACTCAATAGTTGTTAAGTGACAAAGTTGTTGCTAAGGAAGTTACTGGTTGCTAAGTAAGTCACTTGTTCATTCCGGAAATCAATGGTTGGTAAGGAAGTTACTGGTTGCTATAGGAAGTCGCTGGTTGCCAATGAATCCACTCGATCCCAGGGGAAACCACTGTTTGGTAAGGAAGTCACTGGTTGCAAAGGACGTCTTTGGTTGCTAGGGGATGTCAGTGGTTGCTAAATAAGTAAATGTTTGCTAAGTAAGTCGCATGTTACTTTAAGAACATATGGGAAGCTTGGGTTTTCCTGTTACCTAATAAGCAGACAAGGGATCCCAAGAGCGTGAACAAACTTGGTAGAGGTCTATTAGACAATGTTACATACAAAATATCTAAGCTCTAAACCTTGTGGTTTTGAAGAAAAAGATTTTTAAGGTTTTCCTAGACAAGTCTACATAAAACAAATGACCCCGGCCAATATTGAATCCCAGGGACAAATGCTACATACAGAATATCTAAGCACTTGTGGCTTGGAGAAGAAGATTTTTTAAAGCTTTGACTTTATTAATCTATGTAAAACAAGTGACACCCTTTCTGCAAGGTCAGTTTTGACCCAAGGGGCATGATTTGAACAACCTTGGTAAGGGCTACTAGACACTGCTACATACCAAAGATACTTTTAAAAGTGTCTTATATAGATACGTATGTAAAATCAAGTGACGCCCAGGACAGGGTCATTTTTGACCCAGGGGTCATGATTTGAATATCCTTGGTTGAGGTCTACTATATCTAAGCTCCTGGCCTTCGAGTTTTTTTAAGAAGATTTTTTCTATTTGTTGCGATAGTAACTCAAGTTATTTTTCGAACATGTACTTCATCTAAAGAATCTTTGACAGACGCCGGACGGTGAGTGGTCACAAGTGATCATGTGAGCTAAAGAAATCTATCATTAACCGTGAGTACTGATTTATCAGTACGCTACTATGCATACGGATTAATAAAGTGAATTCGTTCCATACATTGCGCTTTTACCCCCATGTATGAAAACGTACCAACAGCGTGTCCACAAGGCATCTCTGCTCTTTGTCCATCTTCGTCATCATCCAGAGTAAACATGTCAGGCTTATCAGTCAGCTGCACCTCAGAGTCGTACATCTTTGGCTGCTGTTCCGTATCGTTAGATCCCCCAAGAAGCCGCAGAACAACAAACAGATTAGCTTGGTCCCCGATATTGTAATCTTCCAGCGTCTGAGCCTTTCCATACTCGTCTTTTGCGGTAAGTTCTTTGCCTTTAAAAAGAAAATACAATATTGCACATTAACCCCAGATCCCTACATTAAAGCGACTGCACTCCAGATGGACAAGTTACGATAAAAAAAGAAAATTTTCAATTTCAAGAAAACAATTATCATTACTGTATCAGGGGCATTGTATTATGATAAGTGACAAGTTTTCTAACAAAAGAAACAATTAAAATGTGTTGTTTTGCTTATTTAGTGTAGTAGGTTAAGCCCCTGTAAATTTTTTGTAAGCGCAAAGATCCGAGTTCAAAACCTGGCTCGGGTAAATATTTTTTTCTACCTTTATTTTTAGCTCTTACACAAAGAAAATAATCTTGATGCTGACAAATTGAATATATATTGATTTTACCAAAAAAATAAAATTTACTAAGAATTTGGAGTGCAGTCGCTTTAAAGTAACAAATTAAAGTGGAAAGCACATATTAAAATGATCGGACTAGTGTATTAGACCTGTCCATACAAAGTCCATCTTTTAACAAGATTGCTTCTCTGTTAAGAGTACAGTGTATACACTATAACCACGTAAATCATATAGAAGTAGTAAATTTCCTACTAATATCTTTTTTACATTTTTTAACACGTCATAAAACTGAAACACAGTCTGAACGTACTACAATATAGGACTCGAAGGTCTTCATCTTTAATATGTGTCACTTCTTCAACTTTTTTTCGAAGCTGGGCAATTGTTGCATCCTACAAAAAGAATTAATATAAGTGGTTAGTATTGGGTGTAACTAATCATTTACATAATTCATCTCCATCTCATTTTGCACCTTTATAATTTCACTTTGTTAAGTTATGATAATTTTGCTGTTCCTCAAAGATACCTTTTTATTTTCTGTCTCAATTTGTTGTTACACTAGTAAATATTTTTAACGCCCCATGATCAATGTGGACTTATACCATTGGCTTTTATTCATACGCAGTTTAGCTATAGCAATGTTCTATTGCAGTCACAAATATGTACACCGATTGTCAAATCGATATTGGGTATCTTTCCAATATCTTAAATTATAGGAATAACTGTTTTGTAAATTTGATATTTGCGACTGTATATACGGTTTTTAATGGTCGCAAATATTTTCTAACGCACAATGTGTCTAAATGCGATAATTAAAACGACGTTTGAATTTTGCGACTATAGAATATAGGAATAACTGTTTTGTAATTTTGATATTTGCGACTGTATATACGGTTTTTAATGGTCGCAAATATTTTTAACGGCGACGGCGTTAGCCGGAGCTGTTAAAACTGTTTGCGACCATTAAAACCGTATATACGGTCGCAAATGTCAAAATCACTAAATAGTTATCCCTTTTCTAACGCATAATGTGTCTAAATGCGATAATTAAAACGCCGTTCGAATTTTGCGACTATATATACGTTATTTAATAGTCGCAAATTTAAACGACGTCACCAATCAGAAACGACGTTGCACCGGAACTGCGTTAGAAACGTTATTTAATAGTCGCAAATTTAAACGACGTCACCAATCAGAAACGACGTTACATCGGTACTGCGTTAGAAGGTATTATCATAATTGACCTGGTATGTAATAATTGCCCTCGGGCTAAAGCCCTCATGCAATTATTTCATTACCGGGGCGATTATCACTCAAAAGCCCTGCTCAGCCATATATTATTCTATAAGTAATGTACGAGACTCTTCTGGCATAGGAGGGGTGCCATACCGGTTTTACCGGCACGGTCAAATTCGCCTGAAATGCCGATCCGATATACAAGAATGTTTATTCCTGAAATATGGACCTATAATGTCCCTTTGTGGGTTATTTTATATACGTTATGGTTGCTAGTGATATACATACGGTCACAAGTGCTATACTTACGGTTGTGAATGATATACATAGTGTCGCAAGCGATAAACTTACAGTCGTTAGTGATAAACTCATGGTCGCTAGTGATAAACGCATGGTTGCCAGTGATAAACTTACGGTCGTTAGTGATAAATTCATGGTCGCCAGCGATAAAATTACGGTCGTAAGTGATAAACTCGTGGTCGCCAGTGATAAATTTATGGTCGTAAGTAACATACTTACGGTCACAAGTGATATACTAATGGTCGCCAGTGATATACTGCCGGTCGCAAATGATACACAAGCGGTCACTCGTAACATACTTATGGATGCCAGTGACATTCTTACGGTCGTTAGATATACTTATGGTTGCCAGTGATATACTTATAGTTGCCACTGATATACATACGGTCGCCAGTGATATACTTACGGTCGCCAGTGATATACTTACGGTCACCAGTGATATACTTATGATCGCTAGTGATATACTTACGGTCGCCAGTGATATATTTACGGTCGCCAGTGATTTACTTATGGTTGCTAGTGATATACTTATGATGGCTAGTGATATACTTACGGTCGCCAGTGATATATTTACGGTCGCCAGTGATTTACTTACGGTTGCTAGTGATATACTTATGGTCACAAGTGATATACTTACGGTCGCAAGTGATATACTTATGGTCGTTAGTGATATACTTACGGTCGCAAGTGATATACTTATGGTCGTTAGTGATATACTTACGGTCGCAAGTGATATACTTATGGTCGTTAGTGATATACTTACGGTCGCAAGTGATATACTTATGGTCGTTAGTGATATACTTATGGCCGCTAGTGATATACTTACGGTCGCCAATGATAAACGTACGGTCACAAGTGATATACTTATGGTCGCTAGTGATATACTTAATACGGTCGCTAGTGATATAAACGTTTGGTCGCTAGTGATATACTTATCGTCACAAGTGATATACTTATAGTCACACGTGATATATACTTAAGGACAAAAGTTCTGTCCGGTTCAAAATTGTCTTATTAAATTTTAAGTGTGAGTTACTTTTAATTTTTTTTGCGAATTTATATTTTGAGACTACTTGCTACATCACAAGGTGTTAAGAATTCTATACAAAGACATTCAATCAACCGTGACGGCATAAACCATGAATTTCACATTTATCTAAATTTTATGTACATAAAGCTTATAATCACAGTAATTTCAAGTCATATTTGTTACCAAAGGATAGTCTTATCGAAAGACGTAAAAAATTAGACAAATACACAACTATGTTTTTATTACGAAGCCTTCAAGATTTTATGTCGACTGGAGGTCAGTGAGCCTACAACACATGTTGCACGTGCGTTAAACGCCCACGAACATTCCATTCGACGTCACGAACATTGCAAATGTGTTTATTGATTCGAAAATGATGATGTTCTTATGTTTTTCCTATTATGAATAAAATATCCAATTTCAGTTTTTGTGTTACTTTAATTATACCGGACAGAACTTTTGTCCTTAAGAATACTTATGGTCGCTAGTGATATACTAACGGTCAAAAGTGATATACTTACAGTCACAAGTGATATACTTATGGCCGCTAGTGATATACTTACAGTCACAAGTGATATACTTATGGTCGCTAGTGATATACTTACTGTCACAAGCGATATACTTATGGTCGCTAGTGATATACTTACGTTCACAGGTGATATACTTACAGTCACAAGTGATATACTTACAGTCACAAGTGATATACTTATGGTCGCTAGTGGTATACTTACTGTCACAAGCGATATACTTATGGTCGCTAGTGATATACTTACTGTCACAAGCGATATACTTATGGTCGCTAGTGATATACTTACTGTCACAAGCGATATACTTATGGTCGCTAGTGATATACTTACGTTCACAGGTGATATACTTACAGTCACAAGTGATATACTTACAGTCACAAGTGATATACTTATGGCCGCTAGTGATATACTTACAGTCACAAGTGATATACTTATGGTCGCTAGTGATATACTTACTGTCACAAGCGATATACTTATGGTCGCTAGTGATATACTTACGTTCACAGGTGATATACTTACAGTCACAAGTGATATACTTACAGTCACAAGTGATATACTTACGTTCACAAGTGATATACTTATAGTCACAAGTGATATACTTACGGTCACAAGTGATATACTTATGGTCGTTAGTGATATACTTATGATCGCTAGTGATATACTTACAGTCACAAGTGATATACTTACGGTCACAAGCGATATACTTACAGTCACAAGTGATATACTTACAGTCACAAGTGATATACTTTTGGTCGTTAAAGATATACTTACAGTCACAAGTGATATACTTACGTTCACAAGTGATATACTTATGGTCGTTAGTGATATACTTATGATCGCTAGTGATAAACTTACAGTCACAAGTGATATACTTACGGTCACAAGCGATATACTTACGTTCACAGGTGATATACTTACAGTCACAAGTGATATACTTACAGTCACAAGTGATATACTTACTTTCACAAGTGATATACTTATAGTCACAAGTGATATACTTACGGTCACAAGTGATATACTTATGGTCGTTAGTGATATACTTATGATCGCTAGTGATATACTTACGGTCGCCAGTGATAAACGTAGGGTCACAAGTGATATACTTACGGTCACAAGTGATATACTTACGTTCACAAGTGATATACTTACGTTCACAAGTGATATACTTATGGTCGTTAGTGATATACTTATGATCGCTAGTGATATACTTACGGTCGCCAGTGATAAACGTAGGGTCACAAGTGATATACTTATAGTCACAAGTGATATACTTACGGTCACAAGTGATATACTTACGGTCACAAGTGATATACTTATGGTCGTTAGTGATATACTTATGATCGCTACTGATATACTTACGGTCGCCGGTGATAAACGTAGGGTCACAAGTGATATACTTACGGTCACAAGTGATAAACCTATGTGCTAGTGATATATTTATGTTCGCCAGTTATATAATTACGGTCGCTAGTGATATATCTATGTTCGCCAGCTATATGATTACGGTCGCTAGTGATATATTTATGTTCGCCAGTTTTATAATTACGGTCGCTAGTGATATATTTATGATCGCCAGTTATATAATTACGGTCGCTAGTGATATATTTATGTTCGCCAGCTATATGATTACGGTCGCTAGTGATATATCTATGTTCGCCAGCTATATGATTACGGTCGCTAGTGATATATTTATGATCGCCAGTTATATAATGTCGGTCGCTAATGATATATTTATGATCGCCAGTTATATAATGTCGGTCGCTAATGATATACTTATGTTCGCCAGTTTTATAATTACGGTGGCTAGTGATATATTCATGTTCGCCAGCTATATAATGTCGGTCGCTAATGATATATTTATGATCGCCAGTTATATAATGTCGGTCGCTAATGATATACTTATGTTCGCCAGTTTTATAATTACGGTCGCTAGTGATATATTTATGTTCGCCAGTTATATCATAACGGTTGCTAGAAAATAATGTGACCTTGTGTGACGAACAATTTAAAACATACAAGTTTCACTGCACTTTGACAAATGTTTAAAGGTCCATTACTAACACCAAATCGAATATTCTTTTTAATCTGGAATTGTAACAGTGAAATACAGTTTGAAACTGGCTTCTAAAACTTTACAATAGCCGTGGAGTTTTTCCCAGTTTGAAATACTGTTGCAGAAAAAAGGAGTGAATGTTTGTGTATTTCCTTAGATTGACCTGGGTGGTCTTTTTGTCCTACTTTTGCTTTATTGAATGTTGTAAACAGTCAGAGATATATGACCTCGGTGGTCTTTTTGTCCTACTTTCGCTTTATTGAATATTGTAAACAGTCAGAGATATACTTTGCACATAATTGGAAGTAAATTTCTTCAATTATAATTCAAATTATGCATGCTTATTTATGTACAACCTATTTACAGATTCTCTTGGAGACATCTGGAAAATTGCACAGATATTTGAAAACTGGAAACCTACTTTCGTTTTTGAAAAGGCAAAATATGATTTATTAATTCTTTTGTTAAACTCAAATTTTCAACACAATATGGTCACTTTCGATGCAGTATCTCATTTTTTCTCTTCTGAGAAGACGCCCGTTACGAGTCAAGATTTAAAAGAAAATTCAATTTAGTGTTTAATAGTAATGGACCTTTAAGTACTATTGCGTTTTTAACCCTGATTACTTATTAAAATATTTAAACCTTACCTCGTCAATACGAATAATGGTAGTTTTCCCTTCGAGTCCCTTTAGAAAGAGTTGATAAGTCTTTCCTGGCATATTTCATCCGGTCTTAGTGCACTTGTACCGTAAGTTGGAAATTACCTTTTGGTTCCGCGCGCGTGTGTGACAGATATATCTTTGTAACTGGTTTTTATATCACGAAACAGAAAGTAGGATTCAAAGTTTTCTGAAAACGCTGGCTTTTCCAAATGACGATAGCTTTATTTATAGACTTAAATTATGAATTAAGTAAACCACGCACGTAGCCAATTGATGCATTCGCTCTCAAATTTTTCGGACAAGCACATTTTAGTCCCTGAACTCAAAGTGTATCTAATTCAAACTCATAAATAAGACCGAAAAAGTCACTACATTGTAAATGCAAGATTCAGTGACTAAACTTATTTCTCCGCAAGAAAATATCATATTAGAATTTCATTACAAAAAAAAATGTTATAACAAACAATCGTTATATGTTATGGTTATGTCATGATGTGCGATAATACATTCGAAATATGATGTCACTTACAACTTTGTTTGCTCCTTTGACTTTGCATAAATTATTTAAATTAGCCGCCATCTTTGATAACCTACAACCCGCACACAGAGTCAGATGTATGACATAGTGGAATGGTGCCTTATGCGCAAACGTCACAGAAAGCAAAAAAACGGTGTAAGCATGCGCAGAGCGTACCTCCATTTGAAGAGCACATTAATTGACAGGTAAGCATAAGTTTGAGCATTTTTCTGTAGTAGTTTTCTGTTTTGGTCGATGTGTTTTTTTAGACGTCCCATCGAACATTAATAGTACTTCCGGATAAAAACTACTTGAATATTCACACAAGAAATTGATTTCAAAAGAGGCTTTCTTGGTCGCCATATGTCTTCTAGATTTCTATTTATGTTAAAAGCTATTGTTTTCATTACATGTACATATGTTTGAAAGACTTTTTTTGTGTAAAATAAAAATTTTGCTTAAGTGTATTAGTAATCGGATACTTCATTTGTAACACCGCGTAAATTATTAGTTCTGACATTGTTTTTTCAGCTTACAACTGGTGTGCCTTGAGTTTGTTTAAGAGTGTTGAAGGAATTACAGTCATTTATATACTAGTATAGATGCTAGATGCCTTCCCCAAGTGTAAAGAATAGAAAGGTATGTTACAAAAAAATCCCATCTACAGCATGTCATGCTAAATGTAAAATAGAAAGGCTTGTGTCGCTAATTGTTCCCATTAATCATTCTATTTTTAATAGAACATTACGGATAAACACTTGTGTTTCAAGTGGTGTCAGCTATCAAGTCTTTTCAAATTCTAGATGAATGGTTATTTAAGTTGGGTGCAACACTCGTCAGCTTTTCCAGTCATTTTTATTAGCATGCCAATTTTTGTTATCTTGACTCTTTTTGCAGGACCAACCCGTTGATTCCCGAGATGGCGTTAATCTAGGTGCCAAAATTAGGTCCAAATCACAAATAAATCCATGTGGACACTTTGCTGCATACCTTATACAGGATCAGGCCCATGCCAAGAGGACCATATATGAGGGGTAACCTTACTGGAATCACCACGGCTGTCTTCAGTATGCTGTTTTGTTTCGCGCTCGGTAAATTTTATATTGGCTCAGCTGAAATAACTATTTTATACAACTGTACACTTTTTATTTAACTTAAAGTCATAATCTGTCTCCCTGTATTTTATAATCGAATAAAATATAGTCGGGAGTTTGGGTGCATCACTTGTGATTTAACTTTTCATATCCAAACGACTGTTTTTTATTCAACGATAAAATTTACGGAATAAATTATTGTTTCGACACACAAATTATTGTTTCGATTCTAATACTGTTGCATTATTTTCTTTGAAAACTATTCGAACTTTATTGAACTCATACGCGAAATGTGATTTGACAGGCGTGATAACATATGGTACTTCATTTACGACACAAAATCATAGGAAAACATCCTTATCATAAAATAAAAGACAGACTTTTCCACATATGCTTATATAGGAAAAGCAGTCGCTTGTGTTACAATTTTTGGAATTTGTTACTCTAATATAAAATTATAAGTTATGAATTGTACTTGTATTTTCAATTTCAGGTAGATGAACTGTGGAGCTTACGCTGATAAAATGGATTGTGGACAACCTTACGGAGATATTGCTCAAAGAAAATTTCAATGTGAATAACTTTTCAGAGAATTTGAGATAATTAAGGAATTTCTAAGAATGTACATATGTATAAACTCTTTATCAGTGGAAATAAATGAATACAATTTAATCTGTAAAATTTGGGAATAAAGCTTTGATCGTCTATCAAATGATAATGGTACATGCTCAGCCTGAAATGAATTGTGAATTTCAACCACATGTTGATAATGGACTGTGGTGACCCAAGACCAGCTGGCCGCTTTGTCAATTTCCTCAAAAGTTATATGCTGTATGGTGTACAGTGTTTTGTTTACTTTAGATTTTTTGTTGTATTTTTCTGCTGAAATTAACATGTTTAATTTATATTGACTGTTTTAGTTTTGAAACAAATTTATTTATATATGATCTGTGAAAAATGCAAAAATAAATATACAAATAAATATGCTTAATTCTTTATAAATTTTAATCTGTTTTGGTAATGCTGTTACCAATATAAACATTGTGAAAGGAGACCAGCAAAAAGTAGGGGAACTTGAAAAATGTGTTGTCCTCGGCCTTTAACATAGGTTTTAACAAGGTAATTTTTTCTCATGTCACTGACTTGCTGTTCTCAGACAGGCATTACCAGACAGTTGTCAGAGTGATGGCATGATACATAATAATTATAATTCTTCTATACATGTAAAGGAAAACACCTAATTGCTGCCAGAGATAGAAGTCAGATAGCCCAGATTGTCAGAGCAATCAAGGCCTGTTGTATTGTACTTGATACATATCTAGTTATAAGGAGACTCTGGTTCAAATCTGTCTGTGTGTCCTTAAACATTTTTTTTGACTTTCATGAAACTTGCTCAGAATATAACCTGCAACCTGAAGACGATCCTTATTGTATTTTGGGTCATTGGGTAAAAGGTCAAAGACACAATGACCTCCAAAAGCATTTCCCTGATATCGCTCTACAGGTCATAATACTCGGAAAGTTGCGTGCAGCATGTAGATGATCCCTATTGTTTTGAGGGTCAAAGATCAAGCGCAGTGACCTCCGTTAACCTTTCCTTGATAACACTCCACAGGTCACAATTTCATTCAACTTTCATCAAACTTATTCAGATGGTTGCCTATTGGTTTTGGGGTCATAGATCAATTTAACAATGACCGCAACTTTGAAAATAACTTCTGGTCAATATTTTGAGATCTGATTATCAACAGCAGTTTTGAGACTTCTAAGACAACTGGTCTTATTGAGTTGATTATTCTTACTTTTGAGGGGTCAGTAAGTCAAATTACAATGGTATAGGGACCTGTTATGAACATCCTAAATGCAGTCCAGTCATGAACATGTTTCGGTGTGTGGATAAATCCCCATTCTAGGCAGTGCCTTATTTCATATTAAATTTGTAAACAAGAATGGCCTTCAGGCGGAAAATAGTCATTGTTTTGTAGTTCTAACTCAGTTCTCTTTCTTGTAGCTTTACCTTTTACAGATGACTTTGATTTAAAAGGCAGAACTCGCCAAGAGTTCATTTTCGAATATAATCAATGAAACGGTGTAGCGGTAGTAACACGTGTTATTTGACAGCAGGAAGTAAACATTAAAGTGAAAATACACTGTGCGCAAGTCCGCGCATGCGCAAAGCGCACTCGATTTACAGTTCCGGTAGGAGCAGGTAAATGAACGGAAAAGTTGTTAGTGGATGTATTACTTCCCTTATATCTTATAAGAGTGTGACAGTTATATCAATATTTCATGTGGATGTTGTATATGATATAATATCCCTTTTAATGTTATTTGATTGCAATCAATCATCATATGCGACCTTAAATTGTAGTTATATCAAACCAATTAGTATATGATATATACGGAATAATGTAACAGTCGGTTGATCTGCGGCATCGTATCTTTTGAGTTGGCTGTATAGTTCCAGATCACACGAGAGGCGGAGCCTCAAATGTGATCCTGATGTATGCAGCCAGCGAGAAAGATACACACGCAGATCAACCGACTGTTATAATATACCTTTTATTATATACCTTTTACCGAATATCATGTTAATTTTTACATAAACGTTAATTTGTGTAATTAATGGCGTAAAATCAACATGACGCGCTATTTCATGTCACGTTTCATATGACGCCAATGACGTCACTTGTGTCTTCCGTGTATAAACAAACAACAGTACTAAAAAGGAAATGAAAAATGTAAATCATCTTTCTGGTTTATCTAATGCGAAAAATAAATTGTATAATTTGTCTTCAAATGTGACATTAAAAAAAATGTAACGACAATAAAACTAAACGTATTTTACTGAAGCAATGTGGATCTATTTTTCAACTTTTAGCGTAGGAATATGACATGAATATGCATTTGTGTACAACTTACATAGTGAACAGATAAGATACGGCTAAATTCATCTAATACGGAAAATTTGATACGGGATGTTGTATTTTACTGCACAAATACTAAAGAAAATTCAGATAAACATTAGTAGGTATATATTAAAAGTGACTGATCTTTCGATAAAATGTGTAATACAGCCATTTTAATTAGGTTCGCACTAAAAACAGTTTGTGGTACATTCTTATGCAAAGTAATTTAAATGGTAAAAGAAACAAGGCAATGCCTTTTTTAATTTTTAATGTCGATAAAGATTATTGAAATAGGGGTTTCAAACGCCGTAGTAATTAAGACCCGTCGGTAGGTAATAGTCTATTTGTAGAAAGTAAAATAGAATGATGTGCTACAAATATGAAGAAAAATTAATAAGAAATTAATAATCTCCTGGAGATAGTCCGAAAATAAATTCATTCTTTATTTACACTTATTTCATGTAGGTAGTGTACACTTCTAAACATTTGATAAATATGCAAGGCTCGTAAGAACAAGTATCAACAATATACATCATTGAACAGACTATTCCAATATACATGTATTAATATTAATTCTCACGCTGCGGGAGAGTAACAATATAATCAGATTGAGAAGGCTGTCTCTCACCTGTGTTTCATGCTTTAACATTGTATCATGTCTACATTTATCTCAACATGGTATATTTTGCATATATATGACTATAACAGAATTTACTTAAATATTTGAATTATTTTCTTGATAACAGTATATAATTTTCTATATTCAGTAGTATTACATCTCATATTTAACAGTGCCTCGAAGTTTAATATATGTGGAAATCTATAATATTTTGTTTTTGTATATTGCTTTCTAATATCAACAAGATAGCTACATTCGAAAAGATAGTGGAACTCATCTCCTATACTCAAATTACAAAGTATACATTTTCTTTCTGACATTGGAATTATATTCCAATTACCAGTTTATACGGGCATTTTATGATTTCGTGTTTTGAATTTGATCACATATTTTAGATATTTTGTCGGCGTATACAAGAAATGTTTTTCAAAACTAAATTCTTTTTTTAATAGTCTATAATTCGAACCATTGCTAGAGTGTTCTTTTAAAGAATACCACTCATTAATGAATAAATTAGATAGTTTTTTATTTACAGTCATTGTATGCCATTTGTGGTTTGGAAAATCATTTGTTTCCCATATATTATTCAATCCACACGAAATAAAGATATCCTTGACTTTGTTATCCACTGAAAATTTTTGATATCAGACAATTTGAATTGACTCAACAAAATTGTGTAAATCTTACTAGATAACTTTACTTCTACAGGTTATACCAGTTTTGCCAAAAATGATACAATTCTGGTTTTATATCGACAGCTAAAGGTTTTACACCAGTTTCACCATAAACCATATAGTTTGCAGTGCAGTTTTTCAAATTTAATACATGTTTCAAAAATTTCAACTGCACTCTTTCAATAACATCTAGATAACCAACACGCCAGATTTCACATCCATAAAGCAGTAAAGGTTTAACTGTTTTTGTAAAAAGTTCTATTTGCATATTTATAGGTAAAAATTATTATTCAGCCTTTTTAAAAGACAATACATAGCTTTTGTTCCTTGTTTTGCTATTTGGTTTTTAGCATTATAAAAAGAACCACTTCTACTGAAAATAATGCCTAAATATTTGTATTCATCAACACTTTCAACAATGTCATCTTTGTAATAAAAATGGTATTGCATACATCTACCTTTCAAAAATACCAACACTTTGATTTTTGGAGGTATTTTAAACAAGTTTCCACAGGTTACAATATTGCTCATAAATATGTAGTGCTTTTTGTAGATAGATTATAAAATGAATGAAAATCGCCTAAGAAGGTAGATATCACTCTTCAATGTGCAGCTTATAATACAGGTATTAGTAATCAGAAACTTACAATAATTATTTACTCGATTGCTGAGTGTAGCTTATGGCCTTTACATGCATTAACTAACCATTACATTTATTGAATTTGCTTCAGGTTAAGTTAAGACACTGTTCTAAGGCCCGCTGTGATACTGTAGTATCAACTATCCATGATCTACAGAATCATTTCTGCCATGTCGCATCGTTTTCATCTCCGCGGGTGGCGGGGCGAAAATGAGAAAACACGAAAAACTTAGGGTCGCCCCGCCACGCAAAAATACGAAAACGCAAGTGACGACATACGTGTAAGTTAGATCCAGGTCAGGAATAATAAAATGCGTTGTGTAAGTTCGTATCTGTATTGTGACTCTATCGATAACATACATAACAATGACAACATAACATAACGTCGGAAGTGACGTTGACGTCATTAACGCGGTAAGACGTAACGTGCATACTAGCGTAATTCTACAGTACTATCTAACTCGCGGACATACTGGGGGGCGCGAAATGTTAGATAATGCTTAACAAATATAAAGTCTCCGGTATCACATGTATACTTACAAATGCGAAAGTCCATGACCAGTTAAAGTCCCAATGATTTATTCGCGTTATTACACAAGAATCTATTAAAATTAATAAGAATAATTCATCGTATTAAATTAATCTAAATCAGCCTATATGAAAGCATTCTTGTATCGTATCAGTGTCATTTTTCACGAATTATGTACATCACATCTATAGTTCTGTAACTTCCAAAGGGAAGAGTTTCACTATTGGTCTATTAGTAGTACCATTGTCTGTTCTAATTTTTGCTGACCGAACAAGTCCATCTCTCCCGAGCACGAGTTCTTCTATGACCGCCAACTTCCATTGTGCACGTGGAACTTCATCATGGACTTGTACAACGTCGCCTACCGCTATGGATTGTTTGTTCCGTCCTGATGTACGATGCTGTTCTCGGATAGCAGTAAGATATTCGTGTCTCCATCGTTTCCGGAAGTCGTTTATCAGCTTTATCTGGATCTTAGCGTGTTTATTAATGTCACGGTGTGAACCAAGGATTGAACTTGGGTCTTTTTCATCTTTAGGGTCGTTATACGGTAATGTAGTAACTCGTCTGCCGTATAGAAGATGCGCTGGTGTGAGTGGTTCTGGATTCATTCCGGAAGAGACGTACGTTAGTGGCCGGTCATTCATAACGGCTTCTATCTCGGTAACCACTGTTTGTAGCATATCGAAGTTCACGTAAGAGCGACCAAGAGTCTTCTTGAGTGCTGTCTTAGTGAGCCCGATTAGTCTCTCCCACCAGCCGCCAAACCATGGAGCGCGCTTCGGTATGAACTTCCACGTGGTTCCATGACTGGCAAGGTCGTCTTGTACTTTCCGTGACTCGAACAGACTTCTTATATGGTTAGAAGCAGCCATGAACGTTGAAGCGTTGTCGGAGATCATGACGTGTGGTAGAGATTTCCGGCTGCTGAATCTTCTAAATGCTTGAAGAAAGGATTCTTCGGATAAATCTCGGACGACTTCTAAGTGAACCGCTCGTGTGGATGCACATGTAAATAAGCAGATGTATGCCTTCTCTTCAGTTCCATTCTTACTTCTGACGTACAGCGCGCCTGTGAAGTCGACACCTGTTACTGTGAACGGTACTGTATCTTCTACTCTACACCTGGGTAAGGGAGGTGGATCAGGTGATGCATATGATTTCCCAGCTACCTTTCTGCACGTGACACATTTCCGAATGATTGTCTTTACACATTGACGAATGGCTGGGATCCAGAACCTCTGGCGAATATAAGTGATAGTAGAATCAACGCCCGCATGTAGCAATCTCTGGTGGCAATCAAGAACAATCAAACGGGTCAATGGATGCTTTGATGGTAACAGGTAAGGAAATCTCGAACTCTCGACAAGTGGCGCATTGTGAATTCTACCTCCACAACGGACTCCACCATCGGTGTCGATGAATAATCTAAGTTGCTTGACAAGTTGTGAGCGTGATTTACCGGATCTCATGTTGAGGATTTCTTCCTGGTAAGAAGTGGTTTGACAGTCTATCAGCCATATTCTCTCGACATGTGCAAGTTCACTAGAGGACAGGGGTTCGAGTCGTCTGCTAGAATGTCTGCAGTTATGTATAAATCTCATTGTGTATGCTGTAACACGTAATAGCTTCTGGTATGTACTGAATCTGTTGATATCAATAACTTGATGAATGCCTAGGGTAAATGCCGGTTCCGTAGGTATAGTCGTAGGATTAGCACCGGAAGTGTCGTCTAAAATTGTAAGTACCGAAGTTTCATGTGTACTCCATATAGGCCAACTTGATGGGTCGTTGATCCATGGTGGTCCATGCAGCCAACTATCGTTTTCTTCATATTGCTTAGCTGTAATTCCTCGGGTAAGTAGATCTGCTGGGTTTGAGTGGGTGGGGCAATATTTCCATTTGTGGTTCTTTGTAAGTTCTTTCACTTCATTAACTCTGTTTTGGACAAATCGTGGTAAGAGTTTAGCTGTATCCAACCAGTGTAGAACGATTTGGCTATCTGACCAGAAGTAAACATCTGTGTGCGTCAGTGTCTTTTGTATATGGTTCGCTAATCGAGCACCAACTGTAGCTGCCATTAGTTCTAGTCGTGGTAACGTAAGTTTCTTAAGTGGTGCTACACGATTCTTCGCCATGATGAGTGATGATTGCTGTCCATTGCAGAGGTATGCTGCAGCTCCATATGAAGACTGACTTGCGTCTACGAACACATGTAGAGTGAGGGGTAAATTGTCGTCTGCGGCGGAATGTTCAAAGTAACATCGTCTGTATTTGGTTGTGGATATGGTATTCAAGTCATTCACAAGGTTTTCCCATCTGTTTTGTATGTCAGCTGGTAACAGAGTATCCCAGTCTAATTTATCTTGCCAAATGTGTTGTAACATAATTTTAGCACGTACCGTAACCGGACTAAGCAGACCTAGCGGATCATACAATCTTGACGTTTGTCGTAAGATTTCACGTTTTGTTGAAATGGCTCTTATTGGTATATATGTTGGTTGAAACATCAGCATATCTGTTTCTACATTCCATCGCATGCCAAGAATCTTTGTGATATTATCTGTATCTTGAACATCGTTGGTTGAGGCTAAGTTTCGTAGTCGGTGGCTGTTAGAATTCCACGAGCGTAGATTGAAGTTTGCAGACGACAATAGAACGCGCGAATCCCGGAAGTAAGCAAGCGTCTGGTTTTCATCTTCAAAACTTGAAAGAATGTTGTCTACATACAAGTCTTGTTTCAAAATGTTGCTGACCCATACATCACTGTGGCTCTCTAGATGTTTCAAGAGTGTCGCATTTAGAATGAATGGAGAACATGTTGCGCCGAAAAGAACTGCCTTGAATCTATACGTGATCAAAGTACTGTCGGGATCTTGGGGGTCGCTCAACCATAAAAACTCGTGACATCTCGGTCTTCTTCTGCTAGTTGTATCTGGAGAAAAGCTTTTTCTATGTCGGAAGATACGGCGTACTTGTGTAACCGGAAACGAATCAAGATGTGGGTAAGGTCATTGAGCTCAGGTGGCGTCGATTTTAGACAGTCATTAAGACTGGGCTGGCCATGTGACTGATGACAACTACAGTCATATACTATACGTATCGGTGTAGTAGCAGAATCTTTTTTAACTCCGTGGTGCGGGATGTAGTGTATCTGGTGTTGTTGTACGATAGTTTCATCAACCTTCTCAATAAAACCTCTCGTCTCCTGCTCTTTGATAATATCTCCATATTTCTTTAACATGTGTGGGTCTTGACGTAGACGCTTGATGACGTTTTCAGTACGTTTCCTCGTTATATCAAAATTAGTGGGTAAAGTCTCATGATCATCTTTCCATGGTAGTTTTGCTGTATACCGTCCATTGCTATAGGTTATAGAATCACGCTGGTAATTCTCTAGATAAGTAGATGTAGACTTTTTCTCTTCCTTTTCTGTTATTCCTAGAGACTCAAGCCTCCAGAATCTCTCAAGACCACAGGGGTCTGTTGGTGACGTAAGAACGTTAAGCATATGGTGCGTGGGTCTTCGTTGTGCGGAAACCGGAAGTTGGTGGTATGTGGATACCGGAAGTGGACCTGACAG
This sequence comes from Saxidomus purpurata, assembly GCA_022818135.1. NCBI lineage: Eukaryota > Metazoa > Mollusca > Bivalvia > Venerida > Veneridae > Saxidomus > Saxidomus purpurata. Next base: position 37,119,185 of record JAFMSR010000004.1, on the reverse strand, counting down.
AAGATATCCGATTCTTGACTGTACAGCAGTTGGACCGTTCCCTCGGAACACTCTGTCTTGAACTATTTTCCAATAAGAATCTGCACCAATCAGCAACGATATCTCAAATTCTTTGTCATTTGTAACTGGATGAGCAAGTTTCAAACCGCGTAAGTATGGTAGAGATGAAATGTTCTGATTCACATTGCGTAATGGAACAGTGATTTTTGGCACAATCAACACTTCAATGTCTATATTTTCTTTTTCGTCTGTAACAAGATAAATAGTTCCCTTTGTCATGTTTCGAACTCGCTGGTTGGTATCACCGAAAGACGCTAAATGTACAACCTCACTTCCGGTCTGGGTAAGATGTAACTTTTCTGCCAACACTTCAGTAATAAAAGAACGCTGAGCTCCCTCATCAAAAAGAATGTTTGTTACTAAGGAAACATTGGCAGAACATACCTGGGCAACAGCGGTCTTAAGTAGTACATCCGGTCTGGACTGAGTTGTTGAGTGTAAAATTGCTGTATCTGGTTGGGAAACGACATCGGGCGTAGCTGGTACTGTGAAACTTGCGGCGTTGGGATTTAATGAAGATTGTTTGAAATATTTTTCACATATACTTGAATGATGTTTGCGCTGACAGTGACGACATCTATTTGTGGAACGGCACGACGATACTTGATGTTTCCGTAAACAGTTAAAACACAGATGTTCTTTTTTCACAATAGCAATGCGCGACTCGTATGACGTGACCTTTGTGCACTCGCTTGGAAAATGTTCATCTTTACAGAAGGGACACACTTTCTTGTCATTTTTCTTGTAGTAATCATTTCTATGTCTGTTGCTGAGTTGTTTCGGCTTAGATCTGGTTCCAGCAAAGAATAACGCTGTAGGCTTGTGTGCTTCGGACGCTTCAGTTGTTTCACCAGCTTCCAGAAAAGAAATTTCTTTGGATAAAGCTAATCTTAAGTCTTGTAATTTCCAATTCTGACTGCCATATTCACGAGCCATGTTTCGCTTAATCTCACCAGGTATTTTTTCCAACACTATTGGTACAAGTAAACTACCGTAAGATTCTTGTGATTGCCCGAGGGATTCCAAACCTCTAATAAAAGTTTCCATTTTATCATAAAAACATTGTAAACTCACCACGCTGTTGTCAGGTCTTGCAAGTTCCAACAAAGACTGCATGTACGTATGAATAATCTTCTGAGGCTGACCGAAACGCTCTCTGAGTAGACACACTGCCTTGGAATAGTTAGCATTCGTCAAAGGAAATCCGTCTATACATCGTGCAGCTGTAGAATGAACCAAAGATTTCAGATAGTTGAACTTTTGAACGTCCGATAACGAAGCATTCAGATGAACCGATGACTCAAAAGAGTCCCAGAAAGTTTGCCAGTTTGTTAGATCTCCATCAAAGGTAGGTAAAGTCAGTTTCGGAAGCTTGTGTTGAAAAAACGTACTCGAACTTGCATGTCGGTGTAACGCTGGGTCTTCTTCATGTTCCATGGAACTATTGTTTGTGACGTCTTGAGTAGAACTATGCTTGCGAGAAGTGTCACGTAACTTCTGAATTCTGAGATCTAAGTCATATGAATACTCTTCACTTTCTACGATTTCAGTTTCAATGTCTGCGACATCACACTGGTTTACTATCTTCTCATTCAGTCCTTTGATTATCTCAGCTTTCTCTTTCAAATAGTCTATCAGCGACGAAAATTCAAGTGGCGACAACTCATCAGTTATGCCATCTAATTTTCTCTGTACAACTCTGCGCTGACCTTCTCGTGTTGAAATTAATTTCTGAAGATTCATAGTTATGCACAAAAGCTGGTCACGGCACCAAAATGTAAGTTAGATCCAGGTCAGGAATAATAAAATGCGTTGTGTAAGTTCGTATCTGTATTGTGACTCTATCGATAACATACATAACAATGACAACATAACATAACGTCGGAAGTGACGTTGACGTCATTAACGCGGTAAGACGTAACGTGCATACTAGCGTAATTCTACAGTACTATCTAACTCGCGGACAATACGTTTGCTTTGTAGCGTTTTCGTGTGTCAGCGCGAAAAAGCGAACGCGACAATGCGACGAATGACTGATTTTTGCATAGGCGGATAGCTGGGCTAAAATTCGAAACTTTATGGCATAAACGCGATAGACTTTTTCGTCACGTTTGCAGGTAAACAATTATAGATGATCACATCCCCTACTAGAGTATGTAAAACTAGTTCTACCATTATTGATCATTTATATACCACAAGACCTGATTTACTTTGTGATGTTCGAACGCCAAATTAATCTATCAGTGATCATTATCCAGTATGCTTTACGAGAATAAGTCAAAATCTAAATTGTAAAAAGGCGGATCACGAGACTATTAGATACAGGTGTTTCAAACAATTTAATGAACAATTATTCAGTTACGATCTAGCCACTTCATAGCTTGAACATGCTGAAACAATTTCAGATCCAAACTGTTCTTTAGAGTTCTTTTACGCAGTCCTAAACTCTGTACTGTTAAAACATGCCCCAGTAAAGCAAAAGATAATTAAATTTGACACGCAGCCAGGATGGTTTACTGCAGAAATTAGAAATGCCATATTCGAGAGAGATAAACTGCATAAATCTAAAAAGTTCAATGAATATAAAATTCAACGTAATAAGGTAACGTATATGATCAAACAAAGTAAAAAGAATTTCTACAATAATGCAATTAAGGAAAATAAAAACACTCCAAATTTCCTTTGGAAACACCTTAAAACTATTTCAAACACTGGGAAAAATAACAATGAGGCTGCTTCTATTCCGGATAGTTTGACAATAAACGAAACTATTATATCGGGAAAATTAAACATTGTAAATGAGCTTAATAAACATTTTGTGAATATTTCTAATATTGTGAAGAAAACAACATTTATAAAAGAATCTTTTACGAATTTAAAAAACATTCTTGATGAAAAATTAAAGCACACTGAGTTCAATATTGAATACATTACAGCGTTCAAAGTAAAGAAACTTATTGATAAACTTAACACTAACAAATCTACAGGGATAGATCATATCGGTCCAAGAATTCTAAAATACTGTGGCGACTATGTAACTGCTCCTCTTGCCTCTATCTTTAATAACTGCATTGATAAATGTATATTCCCCAGCTCATTAAAGCAAGCTTATATTATTCCAATACACAAGGGAGGAGATAAAAATGATCCAAGTAATTATCGCCCCATGTCAATTTTACCGACAATTTCTAAGATTTTTGAGCGACACATAGCAAATCAAATTCAAGACTACTTCAAGAAATACAATTTAATTCACGAGACAAAATCTGGTTTTAGGCAACATCATTCCTGTCAAACTGCCTTAACCCATCTAATTGATTCATGGATAAAAGACATAGACACTGGAAATTATATAGGTGCAGTGTTTCTTGATTTACGAAAGGCTTTTGACCTTGTAGACCACACCATATTAATTAATAAACTAAAGTTCTATCATTTCTCAGAAAATGCTAATAAATTTTTTGCTTCTTATCTGTCCGACAGAAAACAGTTTATAAAGGTGAAAAACATTTCATCGGACAGTCTATCTGTCACTTCCGGTGTCCCACAGGGATCTTTATTAGGCCCACTTTTGTTCTTGTTATACATCAATGATATAGCTTATGTTTCCACTACTGGTTCAACAGACCTCTATGCAGACGACACCACAATATATGAATCGTCAAACAATCTAAACGAAATTCAAAATAATCTTAAAAAAAGTTTAAACGCTATCAGTGGCTGGTGTTCATTGAATAACATGGTCCTGCATCCATCGAAAACAAAATGTATGGTTATTTCTACAAAATACAAACTTATATATAAACAACCTTTATATCTAATGTTAAATAATGATTTGATAGAAAATGTTACAGTTCAAAAAGTCCTTGGAATTTATGTAGACTCCACCTTATCATGGAAAGATCAACTCAAAAACGTATGTTGTAAGCTCAATTCCAAACTTGCTCTCCTAAAAAGAATTTCGTATTATTTATCTTACGACATGAGACTCATTTTTTACAATGCTTATATACTGCCCACTTTATGGGGAAAAGGTACGCATGTAGAAAAAACTATATTAAAGTATCAAAAAAGAGCAGCAAGAATAATATTAAATAAACCAATTCTGACAAATTCACATTCAATGTTTAAAGAACTACAGTGGCTTTCTCTTTCAAAACGATACGCCTATCATGTAGCGCTATTAGTATACAAATCTACACGAAATCTTGCACCTCAGTATATATTTAATCTATTGTGGTTCTCCAACAACCAAGTGTATAATTTACGATCAACTTCAAGAAAAGACCTGTATGTACAGAAAATTAACACAAATTGTTTTAAAACAAGTTTTATTTATAACAGCAGAATTGTATGGAACATAATTCCTTTGAAGATAAGAAATATTTCAAATATCCAATCTTTCAAATATCATTACAAATTGTTTTACTACAATCCGAATACTGTTAATACTGACATGATATTGTTTATACATTTTTGTATGCGTGCTTGTATTTAATATAATGAGTGTTTGTCTTTCTTTGGTGATGTGTAAAAGAAAATTTGTACATTTTCATTACGTTTAATTTTCATTTCATTTCATTTTGTGTATTATATATGCTATCTTCCTCAGAAGGCCACATCGAAAATATGTAAATATTTTGTATATTTGTCATAATGTGTTTACCTTCTTTAAATAAAGATATTATTATTATTATTATTATTATTATTATTATTATTATTACTAGGTAACAGAATTTTAAAGCTCAGTTGTATGTATGTAGAAGTATATAATTATATAATATTAAAAATGTATCTTGTAATTCTGTATGGAATGGCCATATACTGTTTCATATTTGACATGTTTTTATATGTACTGTAGTATGTGTGTATATGGATGAGACTGTAATAAAAATATAAAACCATATTCGATAAAAAAAGTTAAGTCAAGAATGATTTTCGTACAAACAACAGGCATTTTCGCCGGTAATACACTTTTCTTAGTTATTAAGAACTAAACTTTATTTTGTAACCAAAGTGATCTTATGACTTAAACATTCAACAATGACTATACAGTTACATTGTACTTCTTTCGACAAATTAAACAACAAGTGTTCAAAATTCAATAAAAGGAGACAATAAGGCAATATAAGAAAATTTACAAAGGCGGATAATTACAAAACCAGACAAGGTAGAGTTATTGTTATTGGGTACTGCACCTCTCTAACTGTATGCAATTTGAACAAAATTAATTCCCTTCAGTTCTTTATGAGTTATGCTCCGGACAAGAAGATATAAAAAAGGGAGTGGGAAATTTAAAAAATAGGCAAGGTAGAAATAATGGTTCTTGGGCACTGCACTTCCCTTAAATGTCCTCTATAAGTGTATGCAATTTGAACATATTTCCTTCAGTAATTTAAGAGTTATGCTCCGGACAAACAAGTGTAAGAAAGGGGGATAATTGAAAAATTAGGCAAGGTAGAGTTATGATTCTTATACACTGCACTTTCTCTAACCACCTCGATCACTGAATGAAATTTCAAGTACTTTCCTTTAATGTTGTTGGAGTTCTGCTCCGGACAAGAAAAATCAATGAAGGTACGGCAATACGGCAATATATGGTTGTTGTTTGGCACTGCACTACCCCTTTATGTCCTCTCACAATGTATGCAATCTGAACACATTCCCTTCGGTACTTTTAGGATCAATCTCCGTACAAAAACATGTAACAAGGGATGGTGCTTTAAAAAGAAGGCAATATAGACGTATGGTTCTTGTACACTACACTCTCAATGAGCTCTATCACTGTAAGAAGTTTCAAGTAATTCCCTTTAATACTTTTGGAGTTATGCTCCGAATAAAGTAGTGGGGACAGACGGACGAACGAGTCGATTTCTATATGCAACCCAAAGTTCCTTCGGGTGAATAAAAAGCCATCACGGTATTCATATTCCATCAAATCTTCATCATGTTGAATTTTATTAGTAAAAACTCACATAATTCCTTTTACATCTTACATCTTCATCTTCTTAAAATATTGATAGATGATCAACTGCTATTTTACGTATTGGCGAAGATTGTTGGCAGCCTTTTTGTGACTTTTGATACTGGGGTTACTGCGTTTACAGCGCTACGGACCACTAAGTTTGGTACATATCTTTATAACTCTGTTAAGATATCTGCTAAGTGTATACTCAGAAAAGTGGTTGAGTGTAAACTGTAAAGGAAAACTTAAATGTTAAACTTATTGGTACATATCAACAAGCAAATTCTAATGAAAGTCTTAAAAAAGATTTAAATTGTGGTGATCGATCCTGCTGTCCGCTTTATGGGCTTCCAGAATGTCTGCAAAAGAAAATATTAGCTTATATATAAATTGTTTAAAGTTAATCAACAGGGTACTACACATTTTAATTTACATCCTAACCTTACAGCGAACAATAAACCGATTTTATCTTTTAACATAAGAACACTTACCAGGCGACTTGAACATCCATCTGTTGATACTCATGCTCTGCAACTGTGTGAAGAGAAAATGTTTTTCACGGAATTTTGCGTTGTTACATAAAGACAGTTGAAAACCAAGTAAACACATACAATTTTCTTGTATTTTACTGTGCAAAGACTTCAACTGTATAACAAAATACACGAGAATCAATAAAGCCTTTACAATCAATCCCTATAACGTACATTTTTTAAATTGAAAATTGATTGATATAACTACAATAATGTATATAAATCAGGCAATCTTTCTAAATTTCTAATAAAGAAGGATTGACTTTGAAAGGAACAAAATAACATGATCACCTTCTGCACTGCCGATTTTTCCATATTCATTTGTTGACTGACCGGTTACAATCATTGACTCTGTAACGTTTAAAGAACACAAGCCATAAAATTGCAATGAAAAACATTTCGTTAATACCAATATCTTCTATCTCAAAATCTATACAACGTATCTTTTAATCAAGGTTCAACAGAGATAACGTTCCTGAAACATATTAGTGACAGGTGCATAAATCTTGGATTGTAGTCATAACAAATCATATATCTTAATACAGCTAGAAATTCAAGTTACATTCCAACATCGTCACCATATGTAACTATTTATTCAAAATTATTTACTAGCAAATTACTTCAAAACATAAATTATTTTGAAAAGGAAATAATTCATTTAAAATGTATTCAATAGTTTTGCTGATTATATACATAATAAACGTACGTACCAAGGCAAATTAAGGCGTCATAATAATTAATTACATTACAGACCCGTCGGGCCGGGTGTACATGCATAAAACGACTTCAACTAAACTTATTTTTATCATTTTTTTCTCAACCTATAATTCGTCTCTATTGATAGCTTAATCGTCCTTGGTGTTTCAAATTAAGATAACTATACTAACGGCGTTCCGTTGAAATTGTATTATAGGGGGAGCAGTTGGCTTCCGTTTCTAGAAATAATAAAAGCTTATTATAACGAAAACAGTCTTTAATGAACTTTGCCATTACGAATAAAACATTCTTATCCATCATAAAAAATAATTATAACGTGAGAGGGAAAAATATATTTTGCGACAATAAAACAATTTTAATATATTGGAAACACGTTCATAACAAATAAACGTTTTCATTAGCGATACAAACACTTTAAATTTATGATTTGCCGTTTAACATGGAATAAGAAACGACTTGACCTTTTGAAAACGGTTATCTTATATCAAGTTTACTAAACCTTGGCTTCTTTCAATTGTGGCATCCGAATGTTCAAAAACAACCTGCATCATAGCTTCACGGTGGTGCCTTAAATGTAAATGAAATTAACCAAAAGAGATAAGTTTCAAACGGAATTACATTTGAAGGATACAAAGCGTGTCGAACAATTCTTTCAAAGAAAGCGCTTGAATGTTCTATAAAGCGGAGGACGATGCTTTCCTTCCAATTATTGTAAATTATATTATTTTGTCCCCATTGCTGCTTTCTAGAGCTCCTATCAGTTTTGTGCCAGAGGAATGGTTTGTGAAAATCGCTATCAAATAATGCAGATGGAAATGAGTCTTGAACTATATTTATCAGATTTATTAATCACAGTTCATACGCTTGCATTTTGTTATGAAATACAATTAATATTACTGTGAAAATGGAATAATTATATTTATACTTATCAAATTTTGTGAATTACCTTTGAGAAGATCTCTTCTTCCAAATTACAATACCGATACCTGTAGTTACTATAGCGACAGCTACAGACGCTAAGATAGATCCTAACACAATAACTGTCTTTGAATTACTCTCTTGTGGATTTCCTATCGAGAAAAAGTAAAGTAAAGAAAGTAAACTTGTGTATAAATACATAATAGATGCGATTTTTGCCTCTTTTGCTTACTACGTGACATTAAGATTAAGATTAAAAGAGAGAGAGAGACAGACAGAGAGAGAGAGAGAGAGAGAGAGAGAGAGAGAGACTTATTTTGGTATGGAGTCTTTGACTGTCCTTAGTGTGTCTGAAATGAACTGTATCAGTGATTCGTTTCAGAATGTATATAAAGAACTTCGACTAAGTATCAACATTGGATGGGGATGAAAAAAGTGAAAAAATAACTTTTTTCTAAAATTTTGCTTCAAAATGCTATAGATGAATAGAAAATAATCTAAGAGAATGCATGTGTATTAATAGTATCTTTTTTATGGTAACCAAGCTAGGTATCGAGATTTGTACACATAGCATGTCATTAATATTTTCTTCCAATGTAGTGTTTCAAATTGATAACAAGGCTGTTCTGACAAAATTTCCAAGGGCTGTAACTCTGACATTCCTTGAATGGTAAAAATAGATATTGTGATTTGTAGAGATACCATGTCCTTAAACATGTTTTTCCATTTCTACCGATTTGTCTTAAGTAAGGAGTATATAAGACTATTTTGACCACATGAACTATTTACTATTGTATTTGTTTTTCATTCTGATAAAAAAATTTATTACAAATTCTATAGTCCATTTCATATTAAAGCATAATTATATGAGAATATCGACAATGTGGAATTTTGGCTATACTTAAAGAACCATATTTGACACTTTCTTTCATCTTTGACATATTATGAAGTATGTACATGTCTGTCTAAATTACATGCATTTTAATTACTAGTACTTTGTAATTCATATACTTACCTGACCCAAAGAAGCATACAGAGTCGTCGTATACGCCATCGCACCCCTTTGTACATATGCCTGTTTCTTGAGTGCATATATTGTCAACACATAGCTTACTACATGTCTCGTTGCATGTGATGCCAAAGTAGCCGTCATTACACCCGAGCCTGCACTTTCCATCCAATTGCCGACATCGACTAGCAAGAACATCCGTAGGGTCTTTGCAATGATCTGAGCATTTATAGTTGCAATATAAACCATATTTATCGTCTATACAGTTTTCACAAATGCCCGTCCCAAATCCGCAGGAACCGCCACAGTGTTCTGGACACCTTTCCTCACAAGTCAGGTTGAAAAAGCCTTCTTTGCATTTTGTGCATACCGTGTTTGATGAACAAACGGCACAGCTATCGCTCTCCACGCAGCATCTGTCACCGGAGTAATTAGTTTTGCACCCAATACTACATGTTCCAGAATCGGTATCACACATATTACTAATGCAATTAACAGGACATTTCTCATTGCAGTCATGTCCAAAGAAACCAACAAAGCATGTATTACACTTCACCCCATTAAAATTTCCGACACAACCCAAGCAATGTCCAGACTCCTTTTCACAATCAGAATGCAAACATTTATCTGGACAGTTCATTGCACATTTTGTACCATACTTTCCATGAACACATACATCACATAACGATCCATTGAAATTATCTTGGCATCCCTCTGAACAAACGCCGCTGAATCTTTCACACTTTCTGTCTTTACAGTTTGCCGGACATGATTCAGTACAAAGCTTTCCATACATACCGGGTATGCATGAATCACATGTTTTGCCTGTGATAGTCCCTAACTCACAGCCGTTATCACAATAACCAGTTTCTTTGATACATATACCATTTTTACAGTACTCTGGACATGACCTGTCACAATTGCGTCCATAGTTACGTACAGTACATTCTGTACACTTAATGCCAGTAAAGTTCATGGAGCAACTGCATGTTCCTGTTTCAATTAAGCATGTAAGCTCCTTACATCCAGTGGAACAGTCTTCTTCACATTTAAGTCCGTAATATCCATTTACACATTGTAAACAATTATCGTAGGACAGGCATTGTGTACATGTATCCCTGCATTTGTATGTACAATTATGGTAATAAGGGTTGGTGTTACTGTCGTGTCCATAACCGTTATAAAACCCGTGTTTACATTCGTTGCACATTTGCTTTGAGTGACAGGTTTTACAATTAGGCAGACATGTACTTTTGCATGAATTTGAACTGTTATAAAAACCGGACTTACAGGCAACGCAGATCGTTTGGTTACAAAAGCAGTTGGCAGGGCAGCTTAAATACTCACAGGCAGTTGAACCATCCTTGTCATAAAACCCTTCCTTACATTCAAAGCATATTGTACTTGATTTACATGATTTACAGCTAGACGGACATTTTAATGTACAGTCTTCGTTTGGTCCAAGACCATAACCATCATAACAAGCTTTACATTTTCTAGACACGGTCATTCCTCCGCATGACTTGCATTTTGTATATTGACAGAGCTCATAGCATCTTGCTCCTCTGTGTCCATCGATGCAGCCTTTAACGCATGTGTTTGTCCAGTTATATAATCCTAGACTACATACACCATCTATGCAACAATCACAGTTGTTGAAACAAGATTGGTCTGTTTCTGCTAAAAGAGAGTGCTTGTCATTTGTTTGTGTATTTTTTGTTTGTATACCAGATAGCTATATACATGTATTACATATTTTTTGTGTTGTGTAAATATAGTCTTTACTATGTGTGTCACTTGTGTTCCTTATCATATATTTGTATAAGCATTCAAGGTGCCTTTACGGAAAATATTTAATCAAACCTTAATTAAAATTTTAATTCTTTACAGGTTCCCTCTGTGTTGGGAGTTTAATGTTGAGAATGTTAACGATAATATTTGACAGTTATTCCTATTCTTGTGATGTACAATCACATTTTATTTTTTGCACATTACTTATCTTAGTACTTGACTGACTTGCAGATGTAAAATATTTTCTGAAATAAGACACCCTTAGGCCGATATAAACACGTTTTGTTATTGAAATGATCTTGTTATTGAAACCTTGTATACAAAATGAACTGTGAAGTTGATAATTTGTTTCTAAGCTGTTAGGGTTTTGATACCGAGGGTGGTTTTAGTTTTGGGTAAACATTACTGAGAACCTTTGATATATTTCACATTATAAAAAATCCTTAAAAGAAAGTAATTTCTTTTTTCCGGGACAGTATGCAGTTTCAGAGAATATATAATATAACTGTTAATTTGATTAAATTTTCTGAAAACATTTTGTATATTTTTTTTTATTTCTTATTTTAAAAAAAAACTTTAAAGATGTCTAAAGATAGCCGACTTCAAGGATCACTTAGATATAGCGGGTAATAATCATATACAAAATGTTTTAAGATTGTTGAACTCGTTGAGTTGACTAATTACCTCCACTTGAAGTGCTTGTATAAAACAGTATGTAACCCAGCAACAACACGATCGACATCTGCAAAAGAATGTTAACAGAAACAGAAAACGAACATGAAAAATCCAGGAATGTTCAAAGTAGCTACAAAATGATTTTTCAAAGGTGTTCAAAGTAGCTACAAAATGATTATTAAAAGGTGAAATAAAATTACAAATCAAAGAACTGGAGGTACTGAAAGGCAGTCAGGATTGGTGACACGATATATACTTACTCACGATAATATCTACTAAAATTAACTGAACTCCAGTCCGTTTGTACGTATTGGAAAAAGCTGATACCATGCTATTACTAAGACAATTTTGGGTCAACGTCGGCACTGCAGATTTGGCTAAACTTCCGCATGCACGTCACAGTCATACATATATCTCAGTAGCCACATATGGGATTTATTTTAAACTTCATTAAAGTCTCCATTGATATAAGACATGCATGTTAGAGAACTACTGATATATTTGTTTTCAAATGATTCATCTTGTTTAAGAAAATTTTGCACGTCAATATGTGAAATATATAGGGATGATAACTAAACACTCTGTTATTTGCAGTGATGTAGAGGTTAAGGTGTCTGTCGCTTAAACCAGAGGTTGCGGATTTGAGCCCCACTGGGGTCACGACACAAGTACTGGTTTTTTCAGGACGAGGACTCTCGAGAGTGACTCGATAAGCTTCAAGCTTTCTTCAAAAACGAGCTATATTAAATTAGTTTGTATTTGTATTAGCAGTTGTTTTGTATATAGGATTCAAACTACTTTGTTTTGTTTCATTGATATGTACGTTGTGACGTCAACTACTAATTTTAGAATGCAGCAAGCTGCAGACATGCTTTCAGTCCTATACAATTCCATTCACACTGTCACCTACGCAGAATGCTGTCACTCTTCTGATTGAATACGAAGATGCAACATATTCAGGTGTTACCTTCGACAAGCGACTTACATTGAAGGCCCAACTAACAAAAGCCGAAACTAATGCACATCCAAAGCTGGTGATACTACGTAAGTTAGCTGGCACTAACTGGGGGGGCAAATTAGATGATACTAAAAACAGTATACTTGGAAACAGTAAGGCCCTATCTTGAATATGGTTGGATGACGGCTGCAAAGACAAATAAACAAGTGCTGGATAAGGCCAGAACCAGGCCTTAATAATCATTAATGGAGCAATGCGTACAACTCAAATTAAGGCAGTGGAGGAAGCCACTGCTATTCCACCATTAGGTAAAAGAATGGATGAGAAAGCCCTCATCCAAGCCAGCAAGTACCAGTTCTTGTAAGACCACCACATGAGAACAAATTTTGAGGCCCCAACAAAGAATTGCCTGAAAATATGGAGTCTTTTCAATCCAAGAAGCTGACAAAAGCAAGCGCTGCCTATTTTGGACCACTAACTACTCCCAAGGACAAGCCGGAACCGCCAGAGCCATGGAAGTATGGCCTATCAAACATCAGTAAATGCACTACGGTACCTGGTTTCACAATTGGTGTGGAAGATGAAGAAAATAAAATCCATTACACAAGCCATGATGTCGGAAGTTCGTCGTACATAACACAGCAGGCTCAATGCTCGTATGAAAAATGAAGCTGTCCTCATCACTGAAATACGTGTGTGGTCCTCCAGACCAGGCGTCAGATATGTCCCCTGTATGATCAGTCAAGAAAAAGTGTGCGATGAAGTAAGCTGTTTTTTGAGCTTCTCATATCTTTTCTACAATGGTATACAGTATGTTCACGTGACCGGGGTGATTATGCAGACTGTTGAACGCAGCGAGACTGATGAGACAGATTTACAGCTGTTGTACGCCACCACATCCTTTACACGTGCAGCATGTCAGCAAAATTGGTATACTATGTTTTTATGATGGTTAAAAAACTAAAACATATAAGATATACCACACCAGATGGCAAGAATCGTGTGCTCTCTACTAACGTACTGTATCATCAAAACTTGAAGTATTAATTTCCATTATGTAAAGTAATGTAGTACAAGTACTCACCGATGATGAAAATATTGCCATTTTAAGAAATCCTTTTTCACTGACTTAGTATATTTTCAAAATAATGAATTAATAGTTACTTACTTTTCAAAATTCTAGAATGACACCCGGAAGATAAATGATAGTGAAGTAAAGAGTGTCGTGTGCAAACGCAGATGCGGCACCAAACTTATCTGGTTTCAGTTGCTATCTCTATTTCCATCGTCTCTTTCGCAAGCTGTGCAAAAAGCGGCCCTGAAATTGGTGTGATGGTAACTAAATCAACCCTTTTCTAAAATAAAATCGTATAATTTTATTTAGTTCACAGTTATAAACACAGGACTTTTTAACAACTATTAAATAAGACAAGAACTTTTAAGTTTTCTGACAGTTTCATTACACGTCTAGTTGTTGTTACATGTACTCATTTAAAAATTGTAAGAAGTCTGTGTTAATTTGATAATAAGATTTTCAGAAAAGGCAGAGCTACCCAAGAAAAATACAATTACTAGTATTCAAATGCACTTTATCGCATGCAGACTGTATTTAAAACATTGAAATTCAACGTCAGGTAAAAAAAAATATTTGCTTTTAAAGTTACCAATCAGGGGGAAAATATTGTATTCACTAAATTATATCGCTTAAGAATTTAAGCCAAGCAAAACGAATGTTCGAAACTGTCCTCATTGTACTATAATACAAATGACAATAACAAGGCTACGAGGAAATGTAATATTACAGCAGTATGACTGAATGCGTGAATAAATATCTTTGCTACTGCAAAACAAAAATTATTTTGTTAAAGTGCGTCTTATTCTTCGTGTATAACGTCGTTTTAAATGTTATCATCCAGATCAAACAAAAGATGCATTAACATACATCAGTGTGTGGTGTGGTGTGGGAGTTGGTAACGCCTTGGACTACCAATCCGGAGGTCCCCGATTCGAATCCCGGCCGGGGCACTTGAAATCTCACAAACGCTTTTAGTTTTTCCCACCGATTAAGAGATTAACTGATTAGAAACCAAGAGGTACAGTGCTATACATCCGGCACGTAAAAGAACTAAGTGGTCTTCTCGTGAAAAGCTAAGGGCCTGGTACCCGGATTCCCTTGTATCTGCATTTGACTGTTCAACCTGCTCCTGTCAGGGGTCTTGGCAGTTTCACCTGAGGATAATGCCTAGGGTCGGCCGGGACTAGAAACAATAAAACAAAAGCACATACATCGTACTGTAGTGCACGGGTACGCTGTAACAGGAGACGGAGACACGTGCGCACCTACACCGTACCATCAACCGCAATAAGCCGAAAATATAATTTTCCAGTAGAGTCTTGGCTATAAAAAATGCTACCTGTCCAAGAATTGTTAAACGATCTTTAATGGTAAAGATGTTTTGCATGCAATCTTACAAGGACAAGGGTCCTGTTGCATTAACAGAAAAGGGCAGAACATTCACTGCAACGTTTTACGAAAGCATTTTAATAAACACTGAAAAGCTATTACAAAAGCCGCCACCTAAAATCAGGACTTAAATACATTATTCGTTTACATTGCAATGCACCACCAGCTCATTAGGCCCATATAAAGACTGACATTTTGGAGTCAGAGAAATATGTCAACTTCATATGCTCTCCCTATTCTTTTGACCTATTAGATAGAAAAGAGAGATATACGTTTAGTACCAGTGTCAGTGTCTGATGGCTATTACCAAGACGCTAGAAAGGGGACTTAACTGAGAATATTTTGAAAGAAACCGCGCGGTTAAACGAGAACAAGTAGAAATATATATTATAAATGATAATACTGTCTACTAGAACTATATATAGGGTACAAAAACGCTGTTAATGCATGTTGTTATTAGATTAAAAAACTTCTGCAGCGTATTGAATCGCGGACTATATACAGTGTGCATAACCCACGTGACCTGCGACGTCAAGTTTCAAATGGCTGTAAGTATTTCATTTTAAGGTCTATTATGTTGAAATATAGCTTATTCTAAGCGGAAAACAGTCTTCTTTCCATAGATTATAATCTTTTCTTCACAACCTTACTCGTTTGGTCACCAAAATGAGGCAAATGGTCAAATTTGAGAAATTTGGGGAGCTAATGTGACAAGTGTAAATACAATTTGTAACCTAGCCCATAACTTTATACATAAACAAGGTTTCTATCAGTCAACAAGAGTTCACGATGATAATAAGCATCTGAAAAATGATTTAAAGAATGACTTAAATGTCAAGAAAGCCAAATATTTGTTTTTTTGAAAATGGGCTACGGTGCAAGCAAATTTAGTTAGGGCTAATGCGACAAGTCACCTTAGAAAGAGAAGGGATTACATTGTTGGACAACTGTTATAAATCAAACAGATTGTCTTTTATACGTATGCGTTTTTGTGTTTACTTTTCATGTGCATTTGCATGTATATTTACACCAAATTGAAAACAAATGAAAACTAAATATCAAATATTTTACACGAGATCTATGTTACTGGTTTCAGATCATGGAAAACGTATGCACTTATTGCGGCAAGGCATTTAGTCACAAGCGAAATATTGTGACTCATGAGAGGGAACACAATGGAACGCTGCCTTTCAGCTGCTGTGATGAGGGATTTCCCTCTCAAAAAGCACTTCTTCGACACAGGTACGTATCATCTGAGTAAATTGATATGGTTGACAGAATCTTTTCAAGCAGAATACACCTACCTCAGTGAGAAATATAATATAGCAGACATACACTATTACTAAAACTATATGCATATATACGTTTTATACTGGCTCGAACTGTTAGGTTTGTGCTTTTCTATAACAGAAAACATAAAACGAATTCGGAGGAAATGACATAAAATAATTCATGATTTTGCAGAGACCATGAATTTGACGACGCTGGCCGGCTTCGCCTTAAGCCAGGAGGCGAAGCAGGAGTCGAGTAGGAATGCGATAGCTAGGGACACGTTACTGCATGACGAAATGCAAGCTACTGCCAACGTTAAGACAGGGCCTTGATATGAAAGACATTTAATTTAAGTGATGATAAAGGTCAATGATGGTTATGTGTAACCTAACAGTTTCACTCCAGGCATACATGGAGAAAATATTCAGTTTATATGTATACCACTGAAGTTTATGATTTTTCATATAAATATTGAATGTACAAGCACATTTGATTTAAAAGTTATAGCATTTTATCCAAATGTTTGTGTGAAAATAGTTTATTTTTAAAGTCCCAGTGCTTCTTTAGGTGTAACAAGACCTGTGGCTCTCATTTTATCAAGAAAGCTTTCTTACCGCCAAATTAACCTCAGTTTGTTCGAAAAGCATTCCGCAATTACTTTTTGAAGTGAAAGTGTATGCTACGAATATATAGCGCAGTAATGTTTTCAATGGCATTGCAAAAAATAAGAAACAGTATTTTAGAACAATTTCTGTTGCAAAACAACAGAACTATGAAAGAAAAAAATATATATCATAATTCTTTAAATAGAACACAATACTATCATTATGGTATTTAAAAAATTAATCATGCACTTATGTGTCTCTAAAGAGGCAATGGAACTTTAAACGTTTTCAGTATAAGCATTAGGGATCCTGAAAGGGTCGTCTTCTTGTTTTAAATTGATAAATGATAAAAACCAAGTGTACATAATCTATTTTTCATATTTCAATGTAACTATAAAATATAACACGATGAAACTTGGAAAACTATATCATAGTTGATTTCTATTATCACATCTGTCTGTGCAAAGAACTGGCATGCTTGAATCCATATTGAACAAAGTGTACCATCGCTAAACGCTAGCTGATACAGTAACAGCCTCGAGAAAATCGATAATCCAATAACATTGATCGTTGCCGATCGGAAGTTTCCGTATCACGATAAGTCATAAATCACATAATCAGCAAAAATCGATAATGCAGCGCCAAAGTGGGACTGTTACATTCACCGAAAAATTATATTGAGCTTCTGAGATTGCGCTGACTAACTGATTTATTACATTAAATAGAAAATGAAGAGGGGCAATGTGATAAAATATGACCTATGAAATCATCATCGTGTAAATGATTTTTTTATTTCATGAATCATTTTACGTTAACATAATGAATAACATTGTATGCACAACATGATATAGTATAGCAGGAACCTAGAATATACGTTGATTCTAGGTTCCTGAGTATAGTAAGACATAGCAATATGTGTAACGACATGTATATAAATTTTAAACCACGGCACTACCTGTATATCCAATAATTGTTGTGAAGGTAGTGTTTATTTAATTGCACACTTCATATGAAGCTGATAGTGTGAATAGGCCTTTTAATTGACTGGATCAAATAAAAAGTACGTATATATGTATGTTTTCTTGATGATTTCAAAGAACTTGATTTACCAAATGACTGGTTCTATCGTTTGTCAAAGGACGGGACTGGAATTAAATTAAAGTTCCCCGTGCGCCTAACACCCAAACTGCACGTGCAAAAACTGTATATTAATGAAGACGGAAAACTGAGAAACATCAACCGTTGGAACGACTTACAATATTCTCGTGTACCGAGGCGTGTACGTTACAGGATTTGTAAAAGACAAAGTACTATTGTATTGTATTATTTTAGTGATCTTTTCCTTGGATCTAGACCACAAATTGGACAGTTAGACACTTAACAGTGAACTTTAACATTATGTTTTAAATAAGTTACATAAATAGTAATAAAATAGTATAGAGAGTTTGACACCTTAATTATCGCACGTTAGTAAGTCTATAAAAAGATGAAATGAAAGTCCAAGATTTAAATTTTTTATTTAACACAAGACTGATGTTTTGTCATTGTTCACAATTTAAAATTGAAGCAGGTAGGTTTGACAAAACGTGGTAATAAATTATCGAACAAAAGGGGTTTATTACCCCCTAATAATCAGCATCCGGATTCGCAATAAAAACAGTGTGGTAACATTGATGATGAAAATTTATAGATTCCATATATATTTTAAAATAAAAAAGCAAAGGGTAATTGTGTCAAATTGAAAATGCAATCTTGAAATCCGGACCGGGGTATAATTAAATATTATGGAAAATAAAATTTAAGAAGAAATATTTTCGACACTCGCTGAATTTAAAGATAATTTTGCACTGAATTTATCTCAGAATGAAAGCAAAACATGTAAATATTTTTCGAAAAGACAAGTACAAATCTCAGTCTCTCTCTCTGCCTTTCTCTCCAATTATGTTCATTTCATAATTCATGAAATAGAAAATTAGAAGAAAAAAGAAATTATGTTACTTACCGTAGTTGTATGTGAGGTCTTGCGAAATAAAATTACAGAAAAGTATCACGACTTTAATAACCAGAAAAGGTATGGGACCATTGTGTCACACTTTTTGCAATTAACAACAATATTCACACTTTTTTGACAAGTGTAGGATACATTTGATAGAAAAAAAAACAAAAATAATATCAAACAGGGAATACCACATACCAAAAACGCAGCCTCCCCAAAACGAGCCCCACAGAAGCCATAACTTATAAAAACACGTACAGGTGACACGTCCCATCTTTGGACCTTTAAGATGTCAAAATACAAATACACCTCTAAAGAAGCCAGTTTAATATATACATTTAACTGTGAGAGTTGAAAAAAAACACCAAAATACACAATAAGCAGAAAAACCGAGGCACTCCTACCATATTTCTTTTATTTTATTGAAACATACAATTTAAAACAAAACTTTATTGACGGCCCCTAAGTTAATCAATACTTAACAGCCTAGCTGTAATATAATTTCCGTATGATATTCGATAATTTCCGTGAAAACCACGGGGACACCCGATCCGTCAGACTTTACATGTTAACAGTTTATAAATCATTACATGGGTAGGTGAAATCGGAAACTATGTAATAAAATTTTTGCACCATTTTATTCCTTATATATTTCACTTGCCGATGCAACAAATGCATAAGCGATCCTTTAAATGGTTTTCTCTATATAAGACGAAATGTTTCAACAAATCACTGAAAAAATGAAGCAATTTAAGACCCCCATAAGCATTTCATAGGGAAAACGGGGTGGTAGATTTTAAACCAAAATGGGTAGGTGAAATACTTAATTAATATTTTTGAAATTTATATCATCATTTAGGTAAAAGAATTTGCCAACTTTTGTGATAAATGCATAAGCGATATATAAATCCGTTAAAAAGTTATGACGGTTAAACCGATTTTATCCTTCTTTGTTTAATGTGAAAAATGTATCGATACGTTGATTATTGGAAAAATTGAAAGTTCCATATGTGGCACCGCACGTGTAGCAGACATGAGTTCTCTCGTCAGTATGCGTATTCATGTGTTGCAACAGTTCGTGTCTTGTACGAGTCTTACGGCCACATATACTAAAGCTGATTGTCAATTCTGTATGCCTAAACTCATGACGGCTAAGGTCTGATTGTATGGAGAATGCTCTGTCGCATGCCAACATAAGCATATATCTAGAATAGTATACAATGTACAGATAGACAGATGTTATATGTGTCAAAATAAGTATCTGCCACATGCCGTAAACATCTAAATTACAATTGCTGTTTGCATCGGACCGTAACAATTGATTTTCAAAGCAACAAAATTAACAAAATTTTAACAGAACAAAATATTGAATGAAACACATTTGTTTCTATTAAAACACATTTCCTGGCGTACATAGAATTCATCGGGATCATTGTGTTAGTTTTATGATATACCTACCCATTGCGTTAAATAAATGCTTTTAAAAAAGTTACCAAAGCCATGAATTAACATTGAACTTTGTTAGAAATACAAAGTAATACGTACCTGTGTCGAAGAAGTGCTCTTTGAGCAGCTGAAAGGCAGCGTTCCATTGTGTTTCCTCTCATGAGTCACAATATTTCGCTTGTGACTAAATGCCTTGCCGCAATAAGCGCATACGTTTTCCATGATCTGAAACCAGTAACATAGATCTAGTGTAAAATATTTGATATTTTGTTTTCATTTGTTTTCAATTTGGTGTAAATATACATGCAAATGCACATGAAAAGTAAACACAAAAACGCATACGTATAAAAGACAATCTGTTTGATTTATAACAGTTAATGTAATCCCTTCTCTTTCTAAGGTGACTTGTCGCATTAGCCCTAACTAAATTTGCTTGCACAGTAGCCCATTTTCAAAAACCAAATATTTAGCTTTTTTGGCATTTCAGTCATTTTTTAAATCATTTTTCAGATGCTAATTATCATTGTGAACTCTCGTTGACTGATAGAAACCTTGTTTATGTATATAGTAATGGGCTAGGTTACAAACTGTATTTACACTTGTCACATTAGCTCCCAAAATTTCTCAAATTTGACCATTTGCCTCATTTTGGTGACCAAACGACTAAGGTTGTGAAGAAAAGATTATAATCTATGGAAAGAAGACTGTTTTCCGCTTAGAATAAGCTATATTTCATTATACTAGACCTTAAAATGAAATACAGCCATTTGAAACTCCGAGTCGGGGGCTTTTTTATTTGGCGCAGTAGCTAAAACTGACGTCGCAGGTCACGTGGGTTATGCACACTGATATAGTGCGTGTGACACCAGTGTCTTTGCTCTATTACACACACGGTCTGGCTTTGACTTAAACCACTGGGCAAAGGTATTATGTTTCAAATGATATGGTATAAGAGGGCCCTGCAAAAAGTGTTGTCACTAGTGGGATTCCGTAGATATTTTAAAACGCTTCACTGCACCTCAATTCTGTTTTCAATAGCTACCGATACCCGTTTATTTCCTGATAATTGCTTTTCAACTGGCCGAGTTACGTAATAAATACTGCACGAGTTTCGCTGTAAAACTGTATTCTTACCACCGTAAGAAATATACTTTATTTACAACCGCAAACAATGTGTCCGAAGCGAAGCCTACTACTTGTACATGATCATAGTCAGTGAATGTTTTCAATTAAACTCGACGTCAGCCTTGCTAAAAGGAGTGACAGCATCAGTGTAACTTAATATAGTACATTCAGTTATTATCGAAGATGCATTGGCTAACCATGTGCCATTCTCGGTTTTTCTCTTTCCCAGGATGCGTAGCCATGCCCAGGTTTATTATTTCCGTCCGAAAGACGCAGTCTTTCTCGGAACAGATGTACTGTGACATTAACCCACTGATCCCCAACCCTCCCCTTACCCTCACAAAATTCTGTAGACATCATCTACTCCGAGAGATAAATCATCCTATGAAGTTTGAAGAGTGTGGGTGATATATATCTCAGGATATTAAGCGGAAAAAATTCAAAGTACGGGACATTGTGATCTTGGCCTTTGACCCATTAACCAAAAATCATATAGTCTAAACGAGATCATCTATAGGTTTTAGGCAACCTCATGAAAGTCAATAGAAAATTGTGACCTGTAGAGTGTTATCAGAGAGAAGTTTACGGACAGGAAGGATGGATGACGAACAAACCACAATGGCAAAAACTATGCTGGAGTCCAATATCTAGAGCTAAATACCATAAATAAAAGTGAACCAACTTCAATATAATTATATCACTGTTAACATGTTAAGTGTCTGTAATTTTAAAATACACTTAGTGTGGGACTCCAAGTCAACAATGAGGATGCGGCAAGACTTTAGGATTGGCTTGAAAGCCTTAACGTGACTCAATCAGCGATGATGTTTGGCTTCCTTGATTAAAAGTGTTAGATCTTTGAAGGACGTCTGCACCTCCTTTACACTGGCTGTTTCCAGTGACGATACTTTTGTAATACTTGTACATGTATACGTCTTCTAACAGCTTCTTTCTAACTTTCTGGAAGCTGTCACAGCATGCAAGTGCTAAACTGAGGTCTTTGCTGTGGACAGTGACCAGACTCGACTGCTGAGCTTTCAGTTTATTGCAACAACTGTGTTCTTACCCGTGAAGACTGCTGCATATGTTTTTCATTTGTTAGGTTGCACACTTTGTCGACCATGGTAGCAAAGTAGGGGTTGGCGCTTGTACAACAACTTCTGCAAAGGCATTGAGTACATACGTTTTTTGGTTCTCAAGGTTTGCTTTTTATATATTTATACACGAGCATTTTTGTGTTTTACATACCATGCCTTTTGTTTCCATTGCGTGTGTTAGAGATTCACCTAGCAGGGATTACTTTTATTTACACTGTCCTGTGACTTTGGAACATGGTGGGGGTAAGAGTGAGGTTGGGTGCGCACCATAAACCGGTTTAAGCTCCCCAGTGGTGTTTTTGCCACTGACCGTTCCAAGGCGGTGCCCCACTGTGTTCCTTTAATTGTTCGTTTTGTCCTCGTGTGTTTGCTTTGTATGCTAGTGTGTGTTGGTAGTGTATATGTGTGTGTGTACATGATTGTGTGTGTGTGTCGTGTGTGTGTGCGTGTGTGTGTGTGTGTGTGTTGGTGGTGTGCACTTCTGGGTGCTGTGGGGTTCGTTTTGGGGAGGCTGTGTTTTTGGTACGTGACATTCCCTGTTTGATTTTATTTTTGTTTTTGAGTAATCCCTGCACAATGTCCCAGCTGGTGTAGCTAGCATTCTTTGCCAAGCGTAGCTTTTCAAAGACTCGAAACTAACTTCAATACACAGTTTGCAGAGAGACTGAATGACATATGTTTTGCATTAATAAATTAGGGAACTTTCAAAGCATCTAAGATACTTAGTAGTTGTCTGTGCTGCAGTATTTACCTTGTCAGTGAGGGAGGTTACCGTTTCATCCAAACTTAGACTGCATTCTTGTTTTGTGAGCTGTTTTCATGACTCTTTGCTTCATCATCCCTGATTGTTTTGTAACGGTATCAACCCAGGTTATAAATTCATTCAGTTCAGTGGAAATTAACTTTTTGGTCCTAGGGCTTTATACAACTGGAGGAACATATCGTTATCTATATTTGTAAATGTTTTTCATATTAATCCAATGGTTATGTTGGCTTTCTTGATTTTTACTGGATGTGCAATGTTCACTGCAATTCATATTTAGGTCAAACATAATGCCTGTGTATTGCATGTACATTATCTGTGTTATCTTGCATGTAGTAATTATCAGGCTGTGTTTTTACCTATGTGCATCTGTTTACATTTTTGTCATACATTTTATTTGCCAGCAGTTAGCCCAATCACAGGCATTTGTAACATTTTCTTACAACAAATTCTCACGTTCGTGGTTTACTATATATTGTTGATTATTGTATCATCAGCGAACAATTTTGTGTTGATATCTATAATTTCTGCTGAATTATTGATGAAGATTAGGAAAAGAACCGGACCTAGTACACTACCTAGGGACACCTCTCTTTTAACGACCTTCCATTCACTTTGGTCAACATTTATGACTTCTCTCTGCAGACAGTTTTTTAGGAAGTGTTTTAACCAATTTTATACATCACCTCTGATACCATAGCCCCATCGCTTTTAGCAAACTTTTGTGTGGGACTTAATTAAAGGCAACACGAAAATCTAGGTATATGATATCTATATCCTGCTCTTTGTCTACTGCCTCTAACCATTCCTCTATGATTCTAGTTGTGTGATGCAGGTAACGCCTGCCAAAAACCATGTTAATGTACCGATAATATGTTTTGTTCTTCTAGATGTTGCACCTTTTAATTTCGGATTATCTTTTTTAACAGTCGGCAGCAAATTGTTGTGATACTGATAGGTCTGTAATTTACAACGGGGGACGAGGGGCCGGGGGGCGGGGGGGGAAACGTCTTGGAAGGAACTGTCTTGGGGGGAATAGTCTGACAACCTCCCGGATTGAATGGGTGTCAGAAAGGCCCACTTCCAGAAAGGACCAGTACCGTAAAGGCCCAAATCCAGAAAGGCCCATACCAGAAAGGACCAGTTTTATTTTCTATGTTAAATAGTAACTTTGGGAAATAAAAGATTTAAAAAAAAGCATATGTACAAAGAGAATTTATTATATACAACCAAAATGTAAAGGAAAAAACAACAAACAGTGCAAAGTGCAGAGCAAACCATGAGGTGCATAAGAAGAATAATATTGGTGAAATGAATGTTTTTTTCTTCCATATTTACATTTATGAAGATAACAGAATATAGAAGCAACAACATAATTAAAAAATGACATTAACAAATATAACAATTATGACATTTATGAAATAACCAACATTCTTAACAAATATAGAAGCAACAACATAATTTAACAAGAGCTGTCAGTAGGACAGCGTGCTCGACTTTTTTAGTGCTTGATCAAGAAAATTTTTCACAGAGTTATCTTTTTTTGCTTACAGATAGGTCTTACGATGATACATAAGTACTCCAACTTTCAAAGTAATATCTCAAATGGTTAAGTTAACAAGTGGACAAGAATGAAAATGTTAACTGAGTTTCTAAGTAAAAAAAGAGCCATAATTCAAATAAAATCCTTGACAGAATTACCTTCTCCTGCCCATGTTTGGGAATCATGATGGTAAACAAGTATTCCAACTTTCAAATTAATATCTCAAACAGTTCAGTCAAAAAGTGGACTGGTACGAAAAACTTAACCAAGATTTTAAGTCGGTACAAGACCTTAATTTTTAAAACAAATCTCTGACAGAGTTACCTTCTCTTGCGTACAGATGGGGGTAATGATGTGAAATAGCATTAAAAGTTTCAAAGCAATATCTCAAAGGGTTAAGGCAGTAAGTGGATTTTACCAATATTCAATGTATTTTCTAAGTCAAAAAGGGGCATAATTCTGTCAAAAACCTTGACAGAGTTATGTCCTCTTGTCTGTTGATGAAGGTCGTGATGGTAAACAAGTATGGTTAGTTTCAAAGCAATACCTCCAGTGGTTTTGAAATAAAGTGAGGTGGTATGAAAAACTTAACCAAGCTCAATACACTTTCTAAGTAAAAAAAGGGCCATAATTCTGTCAAAAACCTTGTGGATGGAGGTTATGATGGTAAACAAGTATGGTAAGTTTCAAAGCCATACCTCTAATACTTTTGAAATAAAGTGGGGTGGTACGAAAAACTTAACCAAGGTGTGACGCCAACGCCGAGGCGAGTAGGATAGCTCCCCTTTTCATAGAAAAGTCGAGCTAAAAATGACATTAACAAATATAACAATTATGACATTTATTGAATAACCAACATTCTTAACAAATATAGAATTAACAACGAAATTTAAAAGAAAAATGATAAAAACACATTTATTCACTAAATAACACATCATTTAGTATCCAAAAAATGGGCCTTTCTGGTACCTTTGAAAAATGGGCCTTTTAGGACTGGTCCTTTCTGGAAGTGGGCCTTTCTGGATCCCTACACCCGGATTCACCTCCTGGATTCACCTCCCGGTCAAGCGCATTTTTCTAACCCTGTGATATTTGGCGCCTTCTTACTGCATCGAGATAAAAATGGACAGAAATGTATACTATAAAATTACCTGCCCATCTCTTGCATATACTGACAATCGTTCAGACCAGCTTTTTCAAAGATGGTTCTCAGGGTGGTGGGGGAGGTGGGGGAGGGCGGAGGGCAGAGAAATATTTCTCAAAACGTCCAGGACCGCAGGAAGACACTGTTTCATAAGAAATTAAGAGTAAGGATGTTGAATCCTTTGTTCACAAGAAGACTAGCACTGGCCAGTACTTACTTTGAGTCATTTAGCCACATAGTGCTTTCCTTACATATAACCAATCTGTAGTTATAAGCCGTAGCCAATTTAACTTTTTGTAGCCAGATATGACAGTTTGAGCCAGGGTGCACATTTTGGGCCTTGTATGGTCACAGTAATTAGCTATTGCTTTATACAGATCAGCAGAGAGAAAAGAACGTATTATTTAATCATTAACGAAACAACTACAGATAAAGACCCATCTGTCAAGAAAGAAGGCTGCAGATTTCTCCGGCCAGTGGTCTTTTTTGTTCACATGGTTGATTTAATTTATTAGGGTGAAAGTGTATGTATATAGGATAGTAAATGAGTAAGGTTTTCTGAAGGGTACTGTTTCAGACTATTTAGAGCGTCAACATGTTTGTTCTGGTGCCTTATGAACTTTACAGCCTTTGACATATAGAAGATACTGTATTTGTATTGATTCGATAATGTTTCCGGCAAGGTTAAACCAGGCATCTTGAACAGATTCTTCTTCCGACCCTGCTACAGATATTCTATTGCAGAAAAATTGGCCTTTACAAAGTTAAGTATCTTCAGTCTGTCCCATCCTAATTGGAAATTCAATTTGGGCCTGGAAAAGATACTTTTAGATGACACAGCTATTGGTCCCAGTGTGATAATAACATTTAAAATGACCAGAATAATTTAGGTCATTTTATAAATGATTTATACTGTGTGAAATTTATGGTGAAACAAGAGCTGTCCCTCATAAGTGACAAATGCCCCCGAAAGAGGTGTCTCACAGTCTGTGTCCGCTCCATGTGTTCAAAACATGTGCTATGTTATTTTAAAATCCTTCCATGCATGACAGAGTTACCATGCATACAGTATTCCATTACTTTTAAATACTAAGTGTGACCTTGACCTTTGAGGTAGGGACATGGGTCTTGCACGCGACACATCTGCTTGATGTGCTGAACATTTGTGCCAAGTTATTTTTAAATCAATCAATGCATGACAAAGTTATAGCCAGGACACAAATGTATGTATATAAACAGGATTCCATTACCTAAAAACTCTAAGTGTGACCTTGACCTTTGAGGTAGGGACGTGGGTCGTGCACGCTACACGTTGTCTTGATGTGCTAGACAATTGTGACAAGTTATTTTAAAATCCTTCAATGCATGACAAAGTTACAGACCGGACACGAATGTGTGCATATATGCATATATACAGGAATCCATTACCTTCAAACTTTAAGTGTGACCTTGACCTTTGAGGTAGGGACGTGGGTCTTGCACACGACACGTCGTCTGGATGTGCTAGACATTTGTTCCAAGTTATTTTAAAATCCTTCAATGCATGACAAAGTTACAGTCCGGACACGAATTTGGGGACGCACGGACACTCCTGCGTAGGTGTTATTAGGTGGTATTTCCATTGTTCTCGAACAATAGAGTGACCACTTAAGTAACAAAAGAATGACCACTTAAGGGACAAAAGACGGAATGAAGACAAAAGATTTCTATTGTCTTAGACCACACCTCCTACCACCTAAGGTACCCAGCATGCGTGCAGACGGACAGACGGACGGTGCGATTTTAATATTCCACCCTTCGGGGGCATAAAAAGAAGCATAAAACACAGTGGATTTTTGAGCACAATCATGTAGGAAATGAGTAATACCAGTATTTCTCTTACTGACAGGCATAGTTGATGATATACCTAATGATAATGTACCTAGCTGAAAGGGTGAATTTTATACTTTTGACTAGTCAAAACCCCTGTGGC